>SRSE01000373.1:440000-1040000 GCA_005024645.1 Planiliza haematocheilus | reverse complement strand
GCTTGAGGCCTACCTCCATCCATCCAGGCCTGCAGCCTGAGGCCTACCTCCATCCACCCAGCCCTGCAGCCTGAGGCCTACCCCCATCCACCCAGCCCTGCAGTCTGAGGCCTACCTCCATCCATCCAGCCCTGCAGCCTGAGGCCTACCTCCATCCATCCAGCCCTGCAGCCTGAGGCCTATCTCCATCCACCCAGCCCTGCAGCCTGAGGCCTACCTCCACCCATACAGCCCTGCAGCATGAGGCCTACTTCCATCCACCCAGCCCTGCAGTCTGAGGCCTACCTCCACCCATCCAGCCCTGCAGCCTGAGGCCTACCTCCATCCACCCAGCTCTATACCTGGGCCAACTCCATCATGGCAAGTGTTATTCATGCCCTCCTAATTTTGCTCTGTCTGTCAACATTCTCAGAGTATGAAGTTAACCAGGAGACCCCTTTGAGTGACTGTAACACCATGTTTTATACACGTTACATGTCATCACGCTCAAAGGTTACTGACTGTGCACAGATCTATGTTGGCAACCAAGGATGCTGGATGTTTGGCATGAGCCTGGTTTCAGAACACAAAAACTTTAAACATCTCCTAAGCCTTCTTCTCCTAAGTAATTGTTTTATCCCATCAAACAGCTCTTGGTCAATCACTATGAGCAGTGACTCTAAGAAAATCAAGAAGCATTTTTATTATGCACGTATGTTGAAATGTGTTATTATGTTGATGTTGCTGATGTCAGGAAATGTGCAGCCTAACCCAGGTCCTGTGCCTGATGTGATATCTCTGCAAACCCCTGCTGATTTTTTAAATAGGTCCAGTATTGGTTTTGTACACATGAACGTGAGAAGTCTCTTGCCCAAAATTGATATGGTTAGAATCTGGGCCAAATCAACAAATGCTGATATTATGGTTTTATCTGAGACATGGCTGGGTAGTTCCACTCCTGATAGTTATATATATATGGATGGGTATAATATTTTTCGTACTGATCGCTGTGCTAAGGGTGGAGGGGTGGCTATTTATATCAAAAATACTTTTCAGGCAACAGTACAATTATCCAAGTCTGTGCCTAAACAATTTGAACTGCTTATTTTGAAAGTTGAATCCACAAAGAGCTGTGTTATATCAGTTGCAGGATGTTACAGACCCCCTTCTGCATCAAAGGATACTTTATCCTCATTGTCTGACCATTTATCATCTATAAAGTATAATGAACTGGTTTTAATGGGGGACTTAAATTGGGACTGGTTAACTCCTGCATCTGATTCTTTTAAATGCTTTTGTGATTCAGCACTTTTGACCCAAATTATAGACTCACCAACCAGGCCAAATAATAAACACCCTGAGAAGTCCACGCTCCTTGATTTGATTTTAACAAATGTTCCGCAGAAATATAAAGCCATTGCTGTCTTTGCAAATGATGTTAGCGATCACTGCATAATTGCTTGTGTGAGAGACACAAAGTTGCCAAAGTGTAAACCACGCATTATACTAAAGAGAAATTTTAAATTGTTCTGTGAACAAGCTTTTTTAAATGACCTTTATCTCTGTGACTGGACCAAAATAAATTTGATCCCAGAGCCCGAGATAGCATTGCAGTACTTTAAATCGTTATTGTTAGACATTATAAATAAACATGCTCCTCTTAGAAAATATAAGATTAAAGGACGTGATAACCCGTGGTTCTCAGAGCAACTGTCTGAACTAATTCATGAACGAGACCTTGCTTGGGCAACTGCAAGAAAATCCAAAGATAAGTCAGACTGGCAACATTTTAGGTACCTGAGAAACAAGTGTGTCTCCCAAATACGTAAAGCTAAAACAGATTTTTATGTTAATGAAATATGTGATAGCACAAACAACCCTTCTAAATTCTGGAAGATGATTAAATCATTGTCTTCAGGCTCAAGGGACACTGTACTTCCGAATACTTTAAAGCTGAATGATGAGATCATTACAGAAAAGAAAAGTATGTTAGATTCCTTAAACCAGCATTTTATATCTTCTGGTTTGTTGTTTGAGCAGGAAATGAAACAAGATATGAGTCAAGTGGATTACTCTCTGTCTGGTGAAAATGTACTTTGTGATTTTGATCTTGCTCTCATTACTAAAGAGGAGGTATACAATGCTCTCATTAAGTTAAATACCAAGAAATCCTCTGGTCCTGATGGGTTAGACCCATACTTCTTGAAAATTGCTGCTGAACATATTGCAGAACCTTTGACATATATTTTCAACTTGACTATAGAAACTGGAATAATTCCTAGTGTCTGGAAGTCAGTATATGTCACTCCGTTATTGAAGGGTGGTGACCGATCAAATCCTAATAATTATAGGCCGATATCAAAACTGTCTGCTTTAGCCAAAGTTTTAGAAGGGCTTATGAGTGACCAGTTGAAAGATTTTATGACAACAAATAGCATTTTAAATGAACTGCAGTCAGGTTTCAGAAAAAAGCACAGTACTGTCACTGCCACTATGAAAGTCTTAAACGATCTCATAAGTGCTATTGATTCTAAAGAATACTGTGCTGCATTGTTTTTAGATCTGTCAAAGGCTTTTGACACAGTTGACCACTTGGTCTTGTGCCAGCGACTGCGGGATATTGGAATGTCTTCAAAAGCTGTCAAGTGGTTTGGAAACTACTTGAGCGGCAGAACACAAAGTGTTCAGGTTGATGGTGTATCCTCCAAACCTTTGTTGACTCAAAATGGTGTCCCCCAGGGGTCCATATTGGGTCCCATTTTATTTTCTATTTATATAAATGTCCTGTGTCAAAATGTAAATGATGCCAAATTCCACTTTTATGCAGATGACACTATTTTGTACTGTTCTGCTTCATCATTAACAAGTGCCATACAAAAGCTACAATCTGCTTTTAATGTCGTTCAGAGTAATCTTAATCAATTAAAACTTGTGCTCAATGCTGACAAAACTAAATTGATGTGCTTTTCAAAATCAGGGAAGACAGATGATGCTTGTCAGATTGTTATACAAAATGAAAAAGTGATTGAACGAGTTTCAGTCTACAAGTACTTGGGATTTTACTTGGATGAAAATCTGTCTTTTAAATATCATATTGAGTGTCTTACTAAGAAACTCAGGGTCAAACTTGGTTTCTATTATAGAAACAAAAGTTGTTTCTCCTTTAATGCAAGAAAAAGACTGATTCAGGCAACTTTTGTATCAATACTTGACTATGGTGATATCTTATATATGCATGCAAATCTCTCCTCTCTGAAAATGCTGGATTCGGTGTATCATGCAGCATTGAGATTTGTAACAGATTTAGGTTTTCGTACTCATCACTGTAGTCTTTATGAGAGTGTTGGCTGGCCTTCTCTGTATAATCGTAGATGGGAACACTGGTATTGTTTTCTTTATAAGGCCGTCCTGTGTGACTTGCCTCCTTATTTGTGTTCTCTCTTGGTTCCTAAAGTCAACACCAGAAGCTGTCGTCACAGGCACGATAGATTGATAATGTATACTATTCCTCGTACACGGACTGTCTTTGGGGAAAGTGCCTTCAGAGCATTCGCACCCTCGTCCTGGTATAAATTACAGAGTCATCTTAAATTGGATTATCTCCCAAGTATGGAAGATTTTAAAGCTAGGATCAAGGACTATTTGACTACTGATTGCACATGTTCTCTCACCGAACGCAGCTGGTGATTATAATGTATTGATGCGATTTGCTGTTATTGTTTTAGTTGTTTTTATGTTTGTTTTGTTGATGTTGTCTAAATGTGGATGTACTGTGCTGCTTTCTTGGCCAGGACCCCCTTGCAAAAGAGATTCTGAATCTCAATGGGATTACTCCTGGTTAAATAAAGGTTAAATAAAAAAATAAAAATAAAAAAATCCTCAAAGGACCTGTCTGGACAGACCTTTCAGACATTTGAGGACTTTCGGAAGGCTGTTGACAGTCTTCTGGGTCGGTCTCAGGCCTCTGACTGAATGTACATAGTGTGTCAATATTTCCTGTTAATAGTGTGCAAATAGTTCTTGTTAATAATGTGTATTTTACTTGTTATTTGTGTGTGTGCGCGCGCGGGGAGAGACAGACCCGCCTTGGCATCTCCTTTCTGTCTTGGCATCTCGTCATCATTCCGCTGTTTGGTTCAAGTGTGAGCGGGCCTACCTATCTACCTCTACTGTGTACTTTGGTCAATAAAAAAGACCTGTTTGTACAGTAACAGTGTGTTGTGGTGCTTTATGCCAGTCAATAAATACAACATTGCATTCCTTTGACTGATTTTATTGGTCAAAAAATCAATTTTTTACAACAAATAATAACTTTCAGTTGTGTGGCACATTCAGAAATATAACTATAAGGCCGTTTTAGGGTCAAAATAATAAAACATAAGTAATAAGTAATAAGTAATAATAACACAGGTTCTGCAGCATCAGCATCACTACTCATGTGCCGCAGCATCAGCACCACTACTGCCACAAGTGTGATTTTAATCATGTCCATTTCTGTATTGAAGTATCAATACAGAATTGGGTCAGCTGACAGTCATTTGCATGCCCAGAGGCCTATGGGAAACAATGCAAATTAGTTATTACATCACGCCAGGGTCTCTTTTCACCTGTCCAATAATTTTTAATCTTTGTCTTGCGGTCTAAATTAAAATTTGCACTTCATTTGATTCCATCGCCCAGCATTGCGATGGAATCAAATGAAGTGCAAATTTTAATTTAGACCGTAAGACAAAGACAAAGAATGATTGGACAGGTGAAAAGAGACCCTGGCGTGATGTAGTAACTAATTTGCATTGTTTCCCATAGGCCTCTGGGCATGCAAATGACTGTCAGCTGACCCAATTCTGTATTGATACTTCAAAGACTACACTTTGATGAAAGAAATGGACGATTAAAATCCCACTTGTGGCAGTAGTGGTGCTGATGCTGCAGAACCTGTGTTATTATTATGTAATAGACTCATGTTTTATTATTTTGACCCTAAAACGGCTTTATAGTTATATTTCTGAATATGCCACACAACTGAAAGTTATTATTTGTTGTAAAAAATTGATTTTTTGACCAATAAAATCAGTCAAAGGAATGCAATGTTGTATTTATTGACTGGCATAAAGCACCACAACACACTGTTACTGTACAAACAGGTCTTTTTTATTGAGGGGCCTCCTGCCTGCGGATGAACTCGGACACGCACTTTGAGTTCACCTTGAGGATGGGAATCCCCAGCTTGCTGAGCTCCGGGTCGTCCACCGTCACTCTCTGCTGCACCCGCTGGTACATCTGGGTCACCTGGTGTTTCTGCAGTGACCCACGTGCCTTCCCTCCGCAGTCGGGATGCAGCCAGAGTTGCTTTATGAGGCAGTACATGAGCTGGTTCTTTCTGGAGTCCAGCAGATGGGCAGCTGAGTAGCGCTTGCTGAACTTCAGCTTTTGCACCAGCTCCGCTGGTCCGGCTGAAGAGCGCGTTCCCCCAGCACGCCGAGTACAGAGAGTCGAATTGCTGGATGTTGCGGTCGAGGAGGTCCAGCTTGTTCCACGCAGCAACGACTCTCTGCCTCGTGGAGTTGGAGATGGCCAGCTTCCCCTCCTCCAAGGCGATGCCCACCAGGACGTGGCTCAGCTCCTCCACGTGCTTGTATCCGGGCAGATGGTTCGGCCCGCAGACATCCTCCACGCAGGGGTCGAGCTCAGCAGCCACGGCCTGGTCAGTGAGGGAGATGTTCCTCCTCAGCGGAGCCAGAGTGTCGCCCTCGACGTCAGAGGTGTAGCCGGCATCCGCCTCCTCCTCCTCCTCCTCCTCCTCCTCCTCCTCCTCTTCCACGGCGTCCCCCGCCTCCGCTGGGGGGTCCACCACGTCACCGTCCTCGTCCTCTGCCTCCTGGAGCGCCTCCCGGGCCTCCGAATAGTGGTCGGCGGGGCTGAATGGCTCGGCGGACTGGGCGAACAAGTACTCCAGTCCCAGCCGCTCATCACCAGCCGGAACAGGAGGCCTGTAATTCACCTCCTCCACCTCGCCAAACAGGTCCTGGCACCGCTGGTTCAGGCGATGCACAAGAGGAGTGAGGTAGCTCATGTGCTTCCTCCCCTTTTGCCCCCGGACGCTCGCGGACTCCCGGTCCGAATTCCAGCGGGCGATGCCGGCCAGGAGGTAGACCTGGAAGGGTACGGCGGCGCAGTGAGGGCCTGGGATCATGTTGGGCAGAAACGAGTGGAAGCCCTCCAGGCTGTTGCTCCCTCTGACGGTGGTGTAATAAGGGAGCCTCACACCGTTGCGGGTCACGTACTTTTTGATAGTGTACATATTCCGCCCCGGTGGATCCTGGATGCACTCCAGGTGTTTCTGCTGGCTTGCCCAGACACGATCCACGGCCGCCGCATCCTTGAAGAGGTGGACCCGGTTCTCGTCCATCCCGGCGGTGCCCTTGAGGAGGTCGATGGCGCTCTGCACGCGGACGAAGGTCTCCTGGGCCCCGACAGTGATCCTCCTGACGTAGTGGCTCAGGTCGCTCTTGGTGACGTGCGTCTCAATGAGCTCACCGTCCGTCAGGGAACCGTACCTGGTCGGGTGCCCGGCGCGCATGGCGCGCAGCAGGAGCTCCATGTCGTCCTTGTTATACGCAAAGACGGCGGCGGAGAGCGCCGACTTGAAGAGCGCGTACTTGGGGTGGTGGTCGGTCCTGAGGGCGGCGTCGAAACGGTGGATCCAATGGAACACGTCCAGCCGAACGAGCATGCCTCCATCTACCCATCCGCTGAACAGCTGTTCCACCGAGGAGACGCCCAGGACACGACAACAGCCACGGTCCACGTACATGAGCTCAGGCGGCGCCTCTCCCGCCCGCTCGTAGCGCGCCATGAGCCCCTCCGCCATCGGCCTCATTTTATCCAGAGACTCCTCGCAGGTGAGGACAGAGGTGAGGATCTGCCCCCGCTCGTTGGCCACGTTTGTGCACCACTCGGCCGTCCCTTTGCCGTCCCCCGACAGCTTCTTGCAGATCTGACAATAAATAAAATTCACAAAGGCAATGGTTGTTTACAAGTGTTTTTTTTTGTTTGTGATTCAATGGAGCAGTCAGTAGTGTTTTTAAAAAAATACCTTCTTGGTCGAGTCATATTTTAAAACGGTGCCAAACGTGGACATGATCTGTGTGCGGTAGTCCTCGATGTTGTCGGCCTCAGCGATGAGGAAGGCCTTCCGCAACAGCTTGGGCGAGGGCAGCTCTCTCCTCTGCGGGGGTTTCTGGAACGGGGGCCGGGTCAAGAGGTCTGAAAGTAGAGAAAAGATAATTATGTAAATAATGCACTGTGTAACATTTGTCTTTTTCTTTTTTTACAGGGCCCATTGGAGACTGCAGTAATTTGTTTTGTGTGTATCATTTTGTGGTTTATATGTGTGTGTGTGTGCGTGTGTGTGCGTGTGTGTGCGTGTGTGTGCGTGTGTGTGCGTGTCTGTCTGACTTACTTTTTATTTTCCCAGGTTGGTTGTACTGGGTGAGGAGTGTGGTGTACATGTCTTTCCTCTGCAGGTAGACCTCGCAGTGGCCCTCCAGCACCTGCCTCCACACCTTGGTCATGGTGTTCCCCTTCGTCCGGTCCCTCAGGAGGCTGATCACAGCCTTGTCCACGCCACGCCTGAAATGACAACACATTGGCAGTCAGTCTTGGATGTGTTATTGTGCAATAAATAGATAAGAGTTCAAATCATTGTGAAATGATGCTCACCGCAAGGTGAGCACGGCAGGGAAGACGGCTCTGTGCGCCGGGGTGAGCTGCCGCAGGATGCCCTCCTCCCACGACAGGAACCTGCCGATGGCGTGCTCCTCTGACTCTTTGGCGGCCTTGCGGCAGGCGTTGCAGGCCAGGACCTCGGTTAACATGGAGTACCAGCCCCTGACGTCACAGATCTGGCGGACAGTGTTCGAGTACCCGCACCTGTAAAGGAACACGGTGTCCTTGTCCCTCGCAGGACACTCAGGCCGGGGGCACCGAAGACTGTACCGCCACACCCCCACTGGTCTCCAGAAGAACACGCGGCTCCTGAAAAAAGAGTCGGCCGACGGCACTCTCCCCCCAACCGTGCCAGGAGCCTCGGGTGGGTAGAACCACATGGTGTCGTCCTTTAGCACCCTCCTCCACCTCGTCCTGCCATGCTTATCTTTATACGCCATGGGCTTCTGGAACAGGCCCCGCACCTCATCCTCTTTGAGCCACTCCAGGTCCTGTGGGGGAAGACCGTGGATGGGGGACTCCCACATTTTATGCCATCCCTCATACGTCATCTGAAAACAAACACACAAAGTACAACCCACTGGTCACACACACACACTAAAAATAAAGAATAATTTCTGCGTTTTGTTTTTGTCAGCTTCAGGCATTACCTCAGGGAGTGCAGCGTCTCCTTCAGCTGCAGCAGGGGTGGCCTGACATGGCTGAGGTGGCATGGCTGATGTGGGAACCTTAAAAAATGATCAGTGTATTAGTTATAAACATGTGCTGATAAGTTGTTTCTGATTTGGTTTTTAAACTGTAAGCCTTTCAGACGGAGGGGGAGACACAGTTGCGTTCCCTAGCTCTTCTACAGTCCTGAGTCTGTGTCTTTCTTACTTACATTTGACACTCTGCATTGCACAGCAACATGAGATAGGCCCACCCTTAAATGCATTCATTTCTCTTTGCGGCCCATGTTGCCAGGTATGACCTTACCGCTACTGATGGAGGGGTGTCTGAGGTTGACTGTGAAGTGTCTGCCTCTTCTTCTCCTCTGTCTCTACCCCTAGCATCCTCTGATAACATCAAAGACTTTTGTTGACACTTGTTTTATGTTATTTCATACAGGTTCTGCATTCACACAAGATGTGTGTAGTGGCGTGGTGACATTAACACAATAAAGTACATCCTGAAATAGTGCCCTCCAGTTTCAACTGTACGTATGTTTGTATGTATACCATTCATAACTCATTGTTAAGGGAGGTAATAAACTCAAATACCTTGTCTCTCAAAAGTGGCCAGAGCTTCCACCAGCAGAGCGTCATCTCCCCAACTGGACTCTGACGCGGTGGCAGAGGCGGACACAGCTGGAGCAGAGGTAGGCTTCGAGGCGGTGGCAAGCACAGCAGCGGAGGACGCAGCTGGAGGGGCCGTGCAGGTGGAGGCAGACGCAGCAGCAGCAGATGCCTTGGAGACGCTGGCAGCTGCAGGGGCCATGTCCTGTTGAGGATTCTGCAATATACAGTTGAATTTATTTTTTATTTATTCATTCATTTCGGCAAGTCAATTCAATCATCATCACACATCAAAATCAATATCAGTATGAGTACAAGAGACCTGGCCGAAAGGGAAAGCGGGAGAAGCCAAAGCTTATCTAGTCCCGCCCCCATTACACCGAGTACAGTTTTAGATGTTTTTTTTTTTTGTCATTTGACCTATTACAACATGTAATAATTTAAGAGTTGAAGTTTACATAGATAATGCACTGTACTTTGTACCTTCATGCAGGGCTTAACCTACCTCCTTGTCAAGGATATACTGCCTGAACCTCTTCAGGGACTTGGTGGCGATGTCCTCCTCTTTCATGGCCAGCCACTGCTTCACCGAGGTGTGCGCCTCCAGAGCCATCCGCCGCTCGTGGTCACTGCCTGCTTGGGGGTCGGCACGCAACCGTGTGTGCAGACTGTACCACTGCCACATTTCCTGGAAGGTAAAGGACCTGAAGCGACCCTGCCCGTAGATCGCCCAGTCCACATTTATCTCCAGGTGGCAGGAAATGGCGGGGAACAGCTGCACATAGCTCAGGAGCTGCTCCTTCACCCACTCATCATTAATGGGCCCCCTCCCAGGACGGCGGCTCTCCTTTATGTGGCGATCAAGGACACTAAAGCATGAAATTACATTGTTAATTTGTGAAAAATGCGACCGTGCACACACTGTACTGCTGTTTACTGCAACATACTCACTATTTAATGTACCCCACATCATTCTCAGCCAGCCATCTGAAATTCTTCCCGTTGTACTTCCCAAAGGTGAGCACCAGCTGCCCCAGGCACTGCACCTCCGTGGGGTCAGGAGTCACCATCCGGCATCTCCTTTTAGCTGAATACGAGGTAAGCACAAACACAAAAGGCTCAAGAGCTCTGCCTTTAATTATCGTGGGCTGGCTGCATTTGTAAAGACCGGATGTAAACACATCTTACCTTCTTCGTAAGCTGTTTTTGGGTCTCTCAACCCACTGTCACGTCTGGAATGGACTGCTTTGGCCTCCTTGCTTGCCTTAAGAAGGCACTGTTGCCTGTCTTTGGGCACAGTTTTGTCCAAAATGGACAACGCAGGCATCAATCCATCCGGATCCATTTCTCTGTCTGAAAGACAAGCAGTAAACTCAGAGTGAGTGCTCACACCAAAAGCACCCCTCCCCCATTATCACCTGACCCAGGTTAAGTGAGGTCAACTCTCTCATTGACGTGTAATTACACAGTAATTAATATTGTCATTATTTTTCTACCCCAACAGTAAACTAACATAGAAGTAAATAGCGCTATAGCCTGCAGAGCCAAAAATAGCCTGCAAAGTAAACAGTACCGCTATAAATAGCTATAAATAACAACAGGACCGAAACATAGCCTACACCGTCAGATGGCAAAGAACCAATCAGCGATCGCCTGCCACTGTGAACTCTAGACGCCGCACAGACGAATCCAATCAGCATTCCGCATACAAAACTGTAGACTCTAACTCGCAGTTCACGGCCAAGTGCCACCATTGAAAATAACGTTGCAAAATAACACGATCGCCTCATTATCAATATCGAAATAAAGTTGTGGCATACTGACATTATAAACGCAGTCCTCAGAATAACATTTTCCCACGCTAGGCTTTTTCTGCACCGGGAGAAACGATAAGTGGCGCTGCTAGGTGCTAACACCTAAAGTGTCATTTTAATCTGCGCAGGGTACAGAAAACGGCCAAATACGACATCCGTGCGAAAGAACACCCACAATATACCTAAAATATGAAAATAAAAACAATTTACCTGGTCTGAGATTGCCCTGAGATGCATGAATGCTATCGTTTAATGGCAACTAGCGGTCGTTATGCCTCTTATGGTCGCAAAACGGCGATGGCGTTATGTCCGCACCTAGGCATGACATTATTTAATTTTTCCAATAATGCATGTACAACTTTAGCATGTTTTCACAATCACTCCGATCTCGACCGGGTCTCAATGGCGGCTCCTGTCACCCTTCTCCTTTCCACAGTTCTACATTTCTGCGCCGGCCGCTGACCTCTGATTGGCCCAGAGCGCTACTAGAAACCAGACGGCTGACCGCTGATTGGCCCAGAGCGCTACTAGAAACCAGACGGCTGACCGCTGATTGGCCCGAACTTTAGACACTACTGCCTCCCGTCGAATGAGGGCGCGAAAACACCCGTCTACAGTCTACAGTCTACAGTTCCATTGCACTCTGTAAGCTCCGACTTCTCCCCCAAATGTGGGAATCTCGACTGCATATTTTCTGATAGTGGGGGACTGCGTTCGCGCTCTCCCCTGATAACTTGTGAATAAAAATAATATAATTTAAACTCAAAAACCTTCAGATAGCATGCAGAGTTCTGCTCCTGTGGGAAACATTCTGCGTGGTTCCAGTTCCCAAGACTTCACACACAACACGGACAGCTGCCACCTCCAGAAGTTCTCTGATGATACAGCCATTGTCGGGCGTGTACCTCAGGGAAACGATCTGGAGTACCTGGAGGTCATCGCCGACTTTGTGGACTGGTGTGCTCTGAACCACCTGCACATCAACGCCATCAAGACAAAGGAGGTGGTGATCGACTTCAGTAAGAAACCACATCTGACTGCACCGGTGAACATCCAGGGCTTAGACATCGAGGTCATGGAGGATTACAAGTACCTGGGTGTTCACCTTAACAATAAACTGGACTGGACACATAACACGAACGCCCTGTACAAGAAGGGCCAAAGTCGTCTCCACCTGCTTAGACGACTGAGGTCCTTTGGAGTGTGCAGGACACTGCTCAGGACTTTCTTCTGCCATCCTGTATGCAGTGGTCTGCTGGAACAGTGGGAGCTCAGAGAGGGACAGGAAGAGACTGAACAAGCTGGTCAGACGGGCCGGCTCTGTCCTGGACTGCTCTCTGGACTCCATGGAGGAGGTGGGTGAGAGGAGGATGTTAGCCAAGCTGACATCAATCATGGACAACCCCTCTCACCCACTGCATCAGACTGTTTCAGACCTCAGCAGCTCCTTCAGTGGCAGACTGCTGCATCCACGCTGCAAGAAGGAACGCTACCACAGGTCCTTCATTCCAGCTGCCATCAGGCTGTTCAACACCAGACTGAGTCAATAATGACTTTTCTCCATCAATCAATAAATCTGCTTTGTTTTGCACTAAACCACTACCTCAGCATCTCATAGTCTTAAGCGATTATTTATTTGTAGTTTGTTTATTCCACCACTGACTGTAACATAACTGTATATACAGAATCTCTTTATATTACTGCACATTTTTTTCTCTATATATTTTTCAGAACATTCTTATTCTTCCTCCCCAAATGTTTATTGTGTAACTCTTTTTTCTTTTAACCGTGTCAAAGTCGTCATGCTGTCTGTATATATATATGAATAAAACATATCAAGTTCCTTTCATATTCCAGTCAACTGTGTGAAACAAATTTTCTCTTTTGAGTTGATCACTTTTATGCAGAGAAATAAAAATATATATGAAACCTCCACCTCCAAAACAAACATTTATGACGTAAGACGAACTAAGACGTCACGTGAAAATGTGAATGACCAAGCGACTTTGATTTTATTTTTCACAAGTTATCAGGGGAGAGCGCGAACGCAGTCCCCCACTACCAGAAATTATGCAGTCGAGATTCCCACATTTGGGGAATTCGCAGGGGTCAGCACAACCTGGAGTGCAATGGCTGAGCCTCGCCCTGGGTGAACCGCCTTCTTGATCACGGTATCTCCCCTGCCAGGTAAGTATGAGTTGTACACATCACAGGCTGGGGACTCCTTCACAGACACACCATGCAGACTCATGGTGCACACAAGCTACACATCAACAAAACCACGTCCTACAGGGGACTGGGGCTCTACATGTTTACAATACAGAAGAGACAGATTTGTACAGAGGCCGACTAAGATTATTCTTATATTTTATTTCAAACATACATCAGATTTTCCCATCATGCAATGCTGTATTAGCATTTCAAAAGCTAACCCACAATCTCCAGTTTTTATCTAGTTTCTCCTCTTACTAATATCTATAACTACTACTACAGTCAAACCACATGTTCAAGAGAAACCTGAGCTAAGTCACACTGCAGCCACGATGTTTGATCACCGTCAGATAATCAGAGAAATATATAAATACATCACATCGTTTTTTTATGCCCACAGAACACATCACTTCCTGTCTCCTCTTCTTCTTCTGGGGTTGAGCCACTAACAGTCCTGCTGCTGCCATCTAGTGTTATGTTGTGTGAACTACAATGGCTCTTACAACAGGATTTTAACATGACGCGTTAAAATCACACAATACAATTAATACACATAACAAAACATAACTTTAAGAACCTAGAAATATGAAACAACTTTCCCAATTTCACCTCTATCACTTTTGTGCTTGGAGGAGTTATGCGTGTTAATGCAGCTATGTCAAACAAAACAAGATTAGTCAAAAACTGTCCAAAGTTAAAGAGCATGAATCCAACACACCCATTCAACTGACTATGTATAATTTTCCACATATACAGGGGGGTGCACCGTTCCTGGAGGTACTGCAATACCAGGTCGATGCGTGGAGTGGACGGAGCAAGCCCCTATTCCATCTCCCAGTTCCAAAAATCAATTTAATATATGGTCCCCGGGTAGGGGACGTATCAGATATTAAACTGATAAGAACAGATACTACACTTGATCTTAGCCAAAAGGCCGAGAAGCGATACCCACAATGGGTTGGAGGAAAAGGAGCCATTCCCCACACCATCAGTCTCACTCATGGTTTACATGTAATTACATCCTGTGACACAACCTCTCAGTGAGATCAAATCTAAACACCCAGTAGATGAAAAGTCAGACGATACAGAACCCACAAAACGTCTTATTTTAGCAATAATATGGTTGTTTGATATGAATTTAAGCCGTATTTCCTGGTCATGTAACAAACTTTCATCCAATCAGAATCAAGAACGTAAGTCCGGGTTTCCCATACAATGTTAATACCATGGGGGCCACCAGGGGCTATTTTACTCCACACATGGTCTCATAATAAGAGAGAGAGAGAAATATATATACAACCTCCACAAAGGCAGTGATTGAATTCAAAACAAAGATTATTTATAGTGATTTATAAAAAAAATTAACAATCGGCAACCGTCACCAATCACCAGCTTCTTTTGAACGTATGTGTAGAATAATATAATCGCCTCTACAACGCAATAGAAACTCTGTATTTATATGCACATCTCGATAAACAACTTTAAATTTCTTTTTCACAAGTTATCAGGGGAGAGCGCGAACGCAGTCCCCCACTACCAGAAATTATGCAGTCGAGATTCCCACATTTGGGGAATTCGCAGGGGTCAGCACAACCTGGAGTGCAATGGCTGAGCCTCGCCCTGGGTGAACCGCCTTCTTGATCACGGTATCTCCCCTGCCAGGTAAGTATGAGTTGTACACATCGCAGGCTGGGGAGTCCTTCACAGACACACCATGCAGACTCATGGTGCACACAAGCTACACATCAACAAAACCACGTCCTACAGGGGACTGGGACTCTACATGTTTACAATACAGAAGAGACAGATTTGTACAGAGGCCGACTAAGATTATTCACATTTTATTTCAAATAAAGAGCATCCCGTCATGCATTGCAGCACCAGCATCTCAAACGTTAACCCGCGATCTCCTCATTTTAATCTAGCACCTCTTCTTCTAATAGTCAAGATACATGTAGAAAATAACCGGAGATGATTATAACACATAGCATCGACACACTTGTTTAACGCACAGCGGTTATTTAGGAAAAGAAATATAAAAACAAAAATCATAAGATTTTATTTCTGCTCACGCAACACTTCACTTCCGGTTCCTTTGTTTACTAGTGATCTGCAACAGTCAGTTCCGTTGCTGCCACCTACTGACCTGGGGTCAAAACTACACCTGGATACGTTGTCAAATAGAAACAGAAGTATTTAAAAATATATTATGAAATGGCGTTTTTTTCTGCACACGTCAGTTTTGTTTGTAGTAGCTAGTCTTGTATTTTGTGGAGCCAACACCGACGAATGTCTTACCTGAATGAAGTACGGACCGCTCCGAAGACGACCGTTAAATCCACAAATATAAGTAAAGGCGTGTTGTCCAGTCCGTGTCATTTCCATCGCTCTTTTATATATACTTTTAACAAACTTTGTGGTCACACATTTCCCTTAAATTCCATCAAATAAATGCGCACGCTAACTTTCCTCTCTTTTGGCATCCATTAGCGTCAGGTTAGTGTCAGCGGCCATCTTGACTCAAGGCTACAGGAGCGTCTTCCCGGTCGAAGCTGGTTTTAAACAGCCAAACGGCGGAGTCGTTAAGTTTACCAAGCAGCCTGGCCCTCGTTAGATTCTTTTCTTTTAACCCTTTTTAGCCATAAAATCCTGTATATTTTGTTTCTGCGTTTACTCAGAAAACTCACCTTGCACTTGGGCAGGTAACAGGTAGTTTCTTCGCTAGCTAGCATTTCCGTTGAACTTGTAACAAGTGCTAATTGGTGTCGCCCCACAGCGGACGCCATGTGAATTACATCATTAAGAAAAATATGTGATGTTTTTATTATTTATGTCGTTTATTAAATGTTATCCCAACATTGTTCTGCAGCATGCATACTTCTTCCCGATGATACAAACAAGAGTAGGGAGCATAACTCAAAAGAGTTTTCTATTTTCTGTCCAACTCTGGACACATTTTTATATGCACCTTTCCGTGCCACTGATCTTTTAGCTGGGATTCATCAGTGATTGTGACTTTTCTCCATTGAGGGACCCCCCTTTAATGCTCATTACAAAGTCAGAGACTTGCAGAACACCGGGTTTTGACAACAAAACCCTGGACCTGCTGTATGCAAATACCCTCAGTGCATACAGTACCACTCCCCTTCCCCCCCTTGGCAGGTCAGATCACAACCTTGTCCTGTTAACTCCTAAGTATGTCCCGCTTGTCCAACGGCAGCCTGTGTCCAAAAGGACTGTAAGGAGGTGGGGGGAGAAGCAGGCTGTCTGAAGGCAACTTGGAGCGTGCGAACGAGCTTAACACCTTCTTCAACAGGTTTAGCTCCAAGACTCCTGCTTCCTCGACCCCTTCCCCCCACACCTCCCCACTGCCTCCAACGCTCCCACATCTCTTGCCCCCTACTCCTCCCCCTGCGGTGAGCCTCCAGGATCAGACAACAGGATCTAAGCTCACGACTCATCCCCCCACAGACACTCCCCCCACCCCCTGCTTGACTGTGACGACCGGCCAGGTGAGGAGACAGCTGGAGAAACTAAACCAACGCAAGGCGGCAGGCCCGGATGGCATCAGCCCCAGGATATTGAGGACCTGTGCCAGCCAGATGTCTGTTGTTCTCCAACGGCTCTTCAACCTGAGTCTCAGCCTGGAGACGGTGCCGCTTCTCTGGAAGACCTCCTGCCTGGTTCCTGTGCCTAAGAAGTCATCTCCATCTGGCCTCAGTGATTACCGTCCAGTTGTCCTTACATCCCATGTGATGAAGGTGCTGGAGAGGCTGGTGTTGGCCCACCTAAAGCCACAGGTGAGATCGTTCCTAGACCCTCTACAGTTTGCCTACCAGCCGTGCCTTGGGGTGGATGACGCTGTCATCCATCTTCTGCAGCGAGCTCACTCACACCTGGATGGTGGTGGAGGCTCAGTGAGAATCACATTCTTTGATTTCTCCAGTGCCTTCAACACCATCCAGCCTTTGTTGCTGGGTGAGAAGCTGCAGTCGATGGGTGTTGGCACATCCACTGTCTCCTGGATCACTGACTACCTGACAGACAGGCCACAGTTGGTGCGTCTGGGTCATGTCCTGTCTGATGTGGTGGTGAGTGGTGTGGGAGCCCCTCAGGGCACTGTGCTTTCTCCGTTCCTGTTCACCTTATACACCACTGACTTCCAGCACAACTCAGAGTCATGTCATATACAGAAATGTTCTGATGACTCTGCAGTTGTAGGATGTATAAGTGCTGGACAGGATGAGGAGGAGTATAGAAGGCTGGTGGATGGATTTGTGGGGTGGGCTGGAAGGAATCACCTGCTGCTTAATGTGGACAAGACCAAGGAGATGGTGATTGACTTCAGGAGGAAGGGACCAGCTCCTCTGCCCCTCAGCATCCTGGGTAGGGATGTGGAGATGGTGGAGGATTACAAATACCTGGGAGTTACCATCGACAACTGACTGAACTGGACGACCAACAGTACAGCTGTGTACAAGAAGGGCTGCAGCAGACTCTATTTCCTAAGGAAACTGAAGTCCTTCAATGTGTGCAGCAAGATGCTGGAGATTTTCTACCAGTCTGTTGTGGCCAGCACACTTTTTTCTGCTGTGGTCTGCTGGGGGAACAGCATTGCAGCCAGAGACACCAACAGACTGAACAAACTGATCAGGAAGGCTGGGTCCATCATTGGCTGCAGACAGGACACTTTTGAATCGGTGGTGGAGAGGAGGACTCTGAACAAACTGTTATCAATCATGGATAACCCTGACCACCCTCTCCACCACACAATAGACAGACAACGGAGCTCCTTCTCCAGAAGGCTCAGACAACTTCGTTGTCTCAAAGAACGCTACAGGAAATCTTTCCTACCTAAATCCATCAGTCTGTACAACTCCTCATCTGTGTGTGACAGATGACACCTTGGACATTTAATTTAACATTTCTTTGTAATATTCACTTTCAATGTGTGTTAATAACTACGTGCTAATTAACATTTCTTTAATATTCACTTCTAATACTTGTATACTGTGTATACGTTTTTGTTCTTTTTATAGTTATCTACTTTTTACTCATATTGTTGATTTTTGCTTTTTTTTTATATATATATGTATGTATGGTGTTGAATGCTGCTGCAACACAGAAATTTCCCAGCCTGGGATTAATAAAGAAAATCTCTCTCTCTCTCTCTCTCTCTGAAGCCATGGTCCTGTCAAACTTCAGATACTTTTCACTTTCCTGACACTTACAGAAGTTCTTGGATGATTCTGCTATTGTGGGCTGTATGTAACAGAGAGAATGTGGTGGACAGAATCACCTGCAACTCAGTGTGGCAAAGATTTGGTGGTGGATTTAAAGAAGCAAAGGACACCCAATTAGCATCTTGGTTGTTAAGGTGGACGTTGTAGACGAGTACAAACATCCAGGCAATACACAGTAAACTTGATTAGACAAATAACATTGATATAAGAAAGATCAGAGACATCTGGACTTGCTCAGGAGACTCAGGTCTTTAAAACATCTGCAGCATAGTTCTGCAGACAACTCATCTATCTGTGGTAGCTGGTGTCAGACTCAGCAGGCTCATTAGGAACGCTGGTAGTTGGGCGTCAGGGAGGAGGATGCTGAGTTAACTTCTCAGGACTCTGATCAATGTGTCCCATCCCTTACAAACCACACTGACCTCCTCTACATTCAGCTGTAGACTGAGAGGACAGAGACTATAAAATGCTGCTGTATCTCAGTCTAGTCTTTTTACATTAGCTACTCACCCTGAGCCTGGAGTTTTATTTTAAAAAGTGTTTCTTTAATAAATTCTGATTAAGTTTTGTTCTTTATCTGTCCTTCAGTTGTAATCTATATTTATTTTTATTTGGGTTAACATATCTGACCAAACCTCAGTTGAGCCTAATCTTCATGTTAAAACACACAGATCAGAATAACTGCAACAAACAAACTCAACTTTTATTTGAAGTTTTTTTATTTTCTTAGAACAAAACAAGTCTCCATCTGCATATCCAACACAGAGATGCAGAACTGAATAGGCAGCAATTAAAATAACAAAAAAAAAAAAGAAGTGATATATATAATAAAAGTTTCAAAAGACGACTTTTACAAAACCATGTTGTCCACTGCCACTGAACCACCTGATCATAAAATCAGCTCTGTCAAATACGCTATGTCAGGTTTCTATTTAAGCATAATACAAAAAGTAAAAAGGACAACTCAATATTGAAGACACGAAGGAACAGGAACTCTAAACCACATCTGGGGATAAATATCAAAACTTTTAACACCTGTTGGTTGAATCTGCCAGATGTATCAAATATGAGGAGTCTCCTCATTTGAGATTAAAGTTTGATTGAGAAAGGTTTCACTTTAGATTCTGAAAGTCAGTTTTGCCCCCAGGTGTGTCGTGAGCAGTCATGGTCTAAGTACATGAGAACATGGGAATGGCGGACCGGTCTTCGTCTTCCTGGCTTCCACGCTGCACGCTTCAGTTGGCGTGCTGAACGGTGGAGAAGCACAGTTTGAGGGTGTAAGGGTAGGGACCAGCTGAAAGAGAGGAGAGAACGATTCAACCTCAGCATCTCACGTTATTCAGAAACATTTCTAAAGGAGGAGACGGTGTCACATAATAAAACACGTTTATATGAAGAGCTTTACGACAGGATAACTGCTGGTGTACAACGTATCTTTGAAGGTTTGTCATTCAGGCTATTAAACACGTCTCACTTCCTTTTAGTTAATTTATGTTTAAGTCTGCAGACAGCTGTGGACTCATTCCACACATTCACACCAGAACACGTGATGTGACAGGATGAAGAGCTCCTTTGTTTATTGTGCAGGTTTACACGCACTTTACTCTGCTGGTTCACGTTTGAACGTTAGACAGTGAAGAGGTTTGGAGCTGGGACTTTCTGCTAATCCAGGCTTCAACCTGTGTCCTGGGAGGAAATACTGCTGTGGGTGTTATTGTTGTAATGATAAGTGTCCAAGCCTGAAAGCCAGCCCAGAAAATTACTGAAGGGGAAAGACGGTCTGGAGTCTCTCTGGTGGGAACTGATTATTTTAAACGAGTAACATCGTGTAAATAGCTAGCTTCAGATCGTAGGCTGCTGTATTTCCTCTTTGATGATCTCCTAACGCATTCTTCATTTTATTTCTGAATCCAAACACCTGCTCCATCACATTAGCGCGTTAGAGTGTCGTCCACATACTTGCGTTTTTCATTTGGTAGTGGTTCATCATGGCCAGAGCCTCCATCGCATCGTTGATAGACTCCCACTCTAGCAGACCTGAGGCACTGCGATCACTGGGAGCAGCACCACCTGGTGGTTAGAGGAGGGAACAGCAGTGAGGAGCACATCGTTATGTAAATATAAATCTGTATGAGGAGCTCGACCAGCTGTGATTCAGAGCTTAAATATAAAGATGCACATTTATGTTTAGTACATCAGTAAATATATGTCTCAATAAAAATAAGGATCTTACTTTTTCCTGTAAACATTTTGACGTTAACGGGAGACTTGACACCGATCTCTTCACAAATCTGTAAACGGGACAACATTCATAAGAAAACAGCTTGAATCCAACACGACTGCGTTTAAATACTCTGACATCGTGTTCTCCGCTCATCAGTCTGTGCTCTTCCTACAGACCTGAGAGAAAACCTCTGGCGTGACGTCTGGCTGGGCGTTGAAGAAGTGCAACACGCTGCTCGGGTGCTGGATGCGGTTCTTTGCCGCCTGCTCTGGGGACGTGAACCGGTTGTTCCTGGAGCCGTGGAAGTCTTTGAAGCTGCTCGTGCCGTCGTCCAGCTCGTAGCACTGACCGGGTACGATGGCCTGCTGCTTGGACACGCTGCAGGAGGAAGGGCTCAGGATCAGCGTTTAAAATGAAGGAGAATGATAACAGATTAAATGACAGCAGACGTTTAAACTCACCACACGTTGAGCTTCTGTCCGAACAGGAAGTTGTTGTTGAGGTGAGTGATGGCGCGGTCCACGGCGTAACAGTCTCCCATCTCCACCATGGCTGCACCAGGTTTACTCTTCATGAACTTTACCTGGAGAAAGTGACAGGAGAGGATTTACAGGTCTGGTCGTCCCTCGAGGGAAAGAAAAACACCGACACAAGCAAGAAAGGAGGAGGCCGTGGGGTCGTTGATGGACGGTTACACCTTAAGACAACAGTTTAGTCTCCGTGTGAGCTTTGTTGTTGCCCTGGAGATATTCTCAGGTATGATTTAACAGGATGAAGCAGATAAAACTATTTTAAGCGCAGTTATTTATAGAAGCTTGACAACCGCAGAAATAGGAGACATTAAATGATTTACTGCTTCTAAATATGGACACTGACCCGCTCTACGTTGCCGTACAGACAGAAGATGTTGAAGACGCGGTCGGCGTTCATCTTCAGAGGTTCCAGCCCGTAAACCATGACGACCGGAGAATCAGCGTGAGCGCCGTACTCGCCAGGAGGAGGTGGAGGAGGTCCGTAGCCGGGGCCGTAGCTCCGCCCTCCACGCCCTCTCATCGGCGGACCCATGCGGCGACCCTCGTAGGGCGGCGAGCCGTAGCTCTCGTCGTAGCCGTGGTAACCGCCTCCTGAGGAGCAAGGCGGAGGATGAGGAGTGAGACGGAGGAGATTAAATCGAGAAAAGGTCAGAGCACGAGGGAAACTACCGCGCTGCTGCTTTGAGAAAAAACAGATTTGGTCCCTGAATGAGTTAAATATGACGACACAGCACCGCTTCACTGCCACTGTGTGGATTACTAGGCTAACAGATTAAAATGGCTGCAAAGGGATCCTATTTACTGATTTTAATAAACTTTAACGTGCGTTTCCTTGTCCCCCAGGGGCGTGAGAGCCTTACCGTACTCTGGAGGGTGGTCGCCCAGCAGAGCAGGCTGTCTCTGGCGCTTGTTGGGGTTGGCATTCACATCATCTACGAGAGCAGGAAGACAAAAGGAAGAAGAAGAGGAGAAAAAAGGTAGAGAAAGAAGAAGTAGTGACAGGTAAATAAACTGGCTGCAACCTTTATACAACAAGAAAATGAACTGAGCTGAACTTTTTATGGTAAAATCTGATTTTTGTTTTGGTACAGTCTACAAATAAACCAACTAAGAACCTCAGACATTAATACTTCAGAGAGACTCATGCATATCAGAACCACACCAGTACAGACCTACAAGTCCTCCCCCCCCGACCCCGACACACACTACACCAAGACAGACTACAACAATCAGTCCAAGTGATTGTCCTTTTCGTCTCTGTATGTTAATTAGCTGAGGGAGAATGGGGAGGGAGGCGTGGGGATGCAACAAATGGTAGAACCGATATCACCCCTTTAATCCAGAGACATGGGTAAAAGTTTATCTTATAAAGTGGAGCAGAGGGGGATACGGCAAAACAAAGAAAAAACAAAACACTAGGTGCTGATGATCCAGGAAGTGAAAGGGGAAGGGGGTCGGGAGGTTTAAACATCATCACTCTTGATAAACATCACAAATGTCTAGATTTTTTTTTTTGTTTTGTTTTTTTAAATAAAGTTTGATCGCTCACACACACCTGAATTGCTCCCATTTCCATCTGCATCACCATCTGTACAGGTACACAACAATCACACACAATCAGAATGGAAGCCAGGTTAAACAATAGGTACAGTTTTTTTCTGGGAGAGTTTGAAGTAAAATCAGCCCCAGTTAAATGTCAGAAGTGCAGTGGAACCACTCATGACCATTTAAGAATAAAAACGCAGAAGAGATTAAAACTGTGGGAGGTTTGGTACCTCAAACAATCAGGAAATTTAGACTCCAGCAGCCACTGTGGCCGGTGGATTAAAAAAATAAAGTAAAAGACGCTCTCCTGGCTTTCTCCAGCTGTGTGACAGTTTCTTTTTTACATTACCAGGAGTTTGTCATGAGTCAAGCACATCCGACATGAGTTAATAGAGTTCACACCCTTCCTCTAGATTAAAAGAAACTATCTCAAGTCCAGGAAACCACACATAGATTAGTGATGGCTGCCAGCAGAGGGAGCGACATCAACACTTAATGATCTGAGTGACATTTGGACTCGACAGAACCACAACCACCATCAGCCTCTCCCAGGAAGAGAAACATTAAGCCTGGATGGGGGAGGGGGGAAAGGTCATATCTGTCTTGTGTGCGATGTTGGCTGCTGGGCGTTGGGGTCGTGTGGTGCTGTGCGGTTATGTTCCCCGAGGAGGGTCTCGATTTACTTACTGCATGTTTACAAACAGTGGGAGGAAGACATTTGCTGCAGTAGTCGCACCACTCTCCACTCAATTCATTTCATCCCACACTCCTATCCATTTCCTCTTTTGGGGAGGGGGGAAACAACTCTCCACCTCAGGACCGATTCCTGGTTTTATCAAGTTGAAAGGCCCACTGGCGGGTCGGCCGGTGGGTCGGCGTTTCCGTCCTTTTTGTTCCATTTTGGAATAGTCCGCCTAGCGCCCACTGGTAGGCCCACTTGAGGCTGCCATAGAGCACATTTCAGTTGGGAAGCTGGCTCCTCTTAGCCGCAAATTGCCAAACCTGCATCACATGGAAGGCGTTACACAGGTTCTAGAGAGTTTAATATACTTAAAGAAAAAAAAAGCTGCACTCAAAAACTAAAAAAAAAAGGGATAGCTAAACAGGATGCATGTGTTTAGAAAACCAGAGGGAGAAAAAGATGAGATAAGGAGAAAGAGCAAGAGAGAAGAGCTGAGTTCCATGTTGTGGGGGGGACACATAAGGGATAAAAGCAAAAATGGGCTCTGAGTGTGCTTGATGGTGTTGTCAGCAGTGTCTTGTCTTCATCAGTTGTCTTGTGTCGACTTGATTCGAGGGTGTAAGTCATCTACTGGATCAGTCGGCGTCAGCGAGTGTCGGGAGAGAGTGTGACGCTTGAATGTTTTCGTGTCGAGCAGCGTGACGAGCAGCGCAGCCCCAAAACGGTACAAAGGCGGGCTGTTTGGAAAAAAAAATTGATCTTGGTCGCGAATCAGTTATGCATCATCTGTTGTAGTGAGACGTGTCTGCCGCTACCGTCTGTTTGGGTGGTGCTGTGTTTTCCTCTGGTATCAGTCTCCATTTGGTGTAGACAGTGGGGGCATTGTAGCTGCAAGCTTTGGCCTGCTTCAATGTGTCTCAAAGTGGGTGAAGGGGGAGAGACGTGGGGGAGGGACCAAGTGTAGCTTAGTGCCCAAAACTCCCCACACACAAACACTACAAGTGTCTTCATGGCTCTTGTGCAAGAATGCAGAGATGAGGAGTGAGTGGTATCAGTCCTACATCGGCGTGTATGATCTCCTCGTATGTCATGGGACGTTTGTGTCCTCGCTCAGGACGTGGAGGTGGCGGCTGCTGCGTGGTGTTGATGTTGTCAGCATGTATCTGCCTCACCCCCTCAGCACAAAACGCCCGTGCATGTTTTTTGTTTTATTGTTTTGTGGAGATTGCAGATAAGTCTGTTCACTGATGCTGGTCCATGCCTCTGTTCTCACTTCACATCAGAGATAATGATGAGCCGGACTCTGACCAGACCTCAGAGGCTTTTAAATCAAATTGTAAATTTAAACAGAAGTTGGATGACAGTGGAAATGACCAGATCAGTCTTTATGGCAAGGAAATTTGGTTCCAGCAACTCCCTTTAATTCATGTAGGAGAAACAGTGATAGCTTAACAGTGAGAGCCCTGAAACACTGCACAGGTGACAGTGTGTCACGAGGAAGGCAGGAACAGCAAATGCTAACACAAAGAAAACTTGCACTTAACAGGATGTGCGTGTCTGAACACTAGAAACATGTAGGAGGACTAATAATAAACACCCATCACTCAGCACAGGATCCGTCAGACAAATACTTGTCTACCGTCCCAGAGCAGCTTCGGAGACCAACAGAAACCTCACGTTAAGGCTGAACTGGTGCACGTTACATTACAACAGCGTACAATTACCTTCAGACATTTTCTCAATTTTAAAATTCCTTGCAGACAAAAACACGACTGTCTACAGAGACGGGTCTGCTTTGAATACAATGCGCCATTCTCTGCATCATAACATCACAGTGTACGAGAGGTCAAGCTGATCTAAGGTCAAATATAAAAGTTAGCAGCTGCTCTCAGTTCAGTCCCTTTATGGAGAACATAACCTACCACTGAATAAATTCACATCTCTGTCATTAGCTCATTTTTAAGACACACCAAAGATGGCTGCCATTTCATTCTACACTAAGCTACATGTGTTGTCTGACCCCAATAAAACTGTTCTTCCCTCTGAACACGTTCATCTCTGCAGTAAGAGCAGCTCAGGTGGCGAAAACTATGGCTCCCAGGGTAAACTTTAACCAGCTATGTTAACGCAGCATCGGGTCAAATAAACCAGAGCAACTGCATGCCACAATGAACAACAATACTAGCCTCGAGACATCACTTCTGTGCAGTAACACGGCTAATGACACATGTCAATAAATACATGTGATCGTTATCTTTCTGTCTGCAGATGTGTTCCTGCCAGCCCCACCACACAACAGAATTTACTTTTCATTTTCAATTTGTAACCCGAGTATTTTTCACATCACGTCTGTGTATTAGACAAACTTGCCACCCCTGCACGAGAACCCTGATTGTCTGTTTTGATTAATATTAAGCCCAAAAGAAACACTTCAGTCATAATGCCACATTTAAATCCATGTCACTGCATGAGACGCAGGTTAAAACGCATTCATTTAGTGGCATTATCAGTGAAGCGTGTTGCCTCCATGTTCCCAGTAGCATGCTTGCTGAAACTCCCCACAGTGGCAGTAAGGGGTGCTGAACAGTATCAGGCTTCTCAGCTACAAAGCATGTGTGGCTCTCAGCAGATGCTCGGGCAGGTGTTCGGTGCTTGAGGTTTTACCTGGGCCTCCCAGGTTGGGGTTTGTGTAGTCCCAGGTGTCCTGGTCGTTCTTGAACACGTTCAGGCGAGTGGGCTGAAGAAAAGCAATTTATACGAAAACGCATGAATATACAAAGTAGAGTTAAAATGTGCGTTGCATTCGTTGTGAGAGTCATGAGCTGCTTCTGTGTTGGTTCTCATCACACGGTGAAAGCGTTTGATGTTAAATGTCAACCAGAGCCTCTCTGAGGGACACCTGCTGAGTCACAGTTTGCAGCCTTACCTTTGCGTACTCGATCTTCAGGGTACAGCAGCCTGAGTAGATGTCTGCTCCGTTGAGCGATGCCTTAGCTCTCTGTGCGCTTTGCACCGAGTCAAATGTGATTACAGGGTTAAAGAAAAGACGCTAAAGTAACAGGAACAAGTCACCAAGAATGGAAAAAATGCCGGCAGACCACAGTGTCGCTCTACTGTTACCTGTACCTCTATGTGGAGCCGACAACACTGCAACTACAAGTAGGGCAACGTGCAGGTGTTTCTGCAGATCGGTACAGAGTACCTGCTAAAAAGTCATGGATGCTTTTTGAGGATTGAACCCAGGTTTGTGCAGATGATGCGTCTTTTCTAATGCCTGACTGTGAGCCTCGTGTAAGACATTATCCAGGTTAAAAGGATATTCAACCATTGCCTGGACACCGTTCTTCCTGAAGATGACAATTCTCTGGACAGGCCCGCAGTTGTTGCAGATAGTGTAGAGGACGTCCTGTGAAAAAGTAATGAGTAAATTAAATGACGAACAAATTACTTTTGAGTTTCTATTATCCCCTCAGCTGTTCTAGTGCTAAATAAAAACCCTGAAATTCAGCTTTTCAGGTATCCAACTATAGCTTCCGAGATCTTTACCGTGGTGATGGGATAGATGGGGTTCATGATGGTGAGCAGAAGAACATTGTTAACACTTCTAGAGTCGTCAGAGTCCCCCGGCCTGGAGATCTTCTGGCTGGTGGAGTAGTTGATGAATGCTGGGTGGCCAGCGATGTATACTTGGTTGTCAGCAGCATAGGTTACGGCTGTGGATGATCCATTCATGTCTTCGTACTCCACCAGCGCCTGCCGCTTCTTGGGCATCACCACCACATAGCTTTAAAAAAAAAAAACAGAAAAGAAATTTAAAGTTTGTAGCTTTGTAGTCATTTGGGAAAACGTCAACCTCCACCTTCCTGGAAACATATTTTCCACGTTTAATTTAATCTGCTCGTCTCTTTACCTGATTGCTCCAAATTCTTGCAGGGCCTCCACAAGGTCAGCCTCCGTCACGCCGTCCACCAGCCCCCGAACGTGCACAACAACAGATGGAAGGGTCTTGTGTGGATCTTCGTATCCCTTTGTGTGCAAATAAATAAATAAATAAATAAATAAATGCAAAAGCAAACCTGTAAATTGATTACGTTAATGAAATACTTCCTCGTCCAACCTGGTGCCAACTTGTTCTGAGTCTTAAGTTGCCCGGTGACATTTCAACATAGTTAGATGGGGTTTGACGTACTTTCATATGTCATACTGTGGGGAAACTGATTAGTAGATGTATAAAACTATTTAAGGTGTCTTAAGAGTATTTTCCCGCAGAAATAAAAACAAACATAATGTTTAGATATTCCCTTTGCCAATTTCGCCATATGAACTAATAAAATAACAATTTATTATTAGACGTAACGCTGATAAAATTACTATATATTATTTTTAAAAACAACAGATAATGAAGATGGCTGCGTGTTTAATATATGTGTGTGGTAATTAAATTAATGTTCATTATTGGGACTACAGCAGTTAGCGGAAACATTGTTTTTTATTTTAATAAAACTTTTTCCTCCCAATCTAAATAATAAGTGGTTGATTTAAATAAATAAATAAATAAGTAGATAGATAAGGGACTAAAGATAGCGTCTGGTTTTATGCTAGCTCAGTCCGCCCAGTCATCCCGTTTACGGTGTGTAGCTCGCCGCTAGCTTCCAGCTAACGTAGCCGGTACAAGAACAAAGCCGAGCTCCGACGAGGCCCGCCCGGGGAAACCGCCCTCAAACACCACCATTCAGATCCCAGAGTACATATATATGCGGGATTAATATGCCGGTAAGTGTCCCAGTTAACCTGACGCTTTAGAAACACGCTAATATAACGCCTTTAAAACGGAGAAACCTCTGCCCTGGAGCCAACGTTTGATGACCTGCGACGCGTCGTGACACATTTTTTTTTCCTTCTCCAACGCTCGTCTGAATGAATCACCTTCTACCAACAAACACACTAAGCGGGACTGTTATGTAAGTGAAACAAATCTGCAGCCAAGCGCAACGAAACCAACTCACCGTGGCCATTCCGTCGGTTTTCTGTCGTTTCGTTGCCCTGCCGTCTTCGCTGTAGTAACGGCTCGCTGTAGTAGCCATGTTGTCCTGGTTAAAAAGGATGATGGTAGTGACGATCAACTGAAATGGACGGAAAAGTCAAGAAAAGCGAGGCTCACGTTGTCCCGCCCACCCACGGGACATGACGCGCGCTGATAGGTCCAAACGGCTGCCAATCAAAACGCACCAACCAATAGGATGACGAGAAGCATTCGCAAGCGTTGGCTCAGGATCTCATTCAAAACACACGTACTCTGATGTTTGTGTAATTGACTTCAGATTGATATTAATGAGTCTCATAATTGATGCCGTTTATTTTGACTGTTTATAATTTCATGGATTATTGAGACAGACAGAATCAGGGGACATCAACTTTATAGGTTTCTAGGTCAAAACACAATGCTATGGTTCAGTGGCTACAAAAAGATTAAAGAAAAAAAACACACAAAGACCAAGATGACAAAAGATTAAAAAGGATGTTTATCTTTCTTTGTGGAGGTGGCTAATGACTCGTGCTATTAACTCTAACATACTTAAATAGAATATCAGGTCCCACACACAGTATCTCTTATATGAGTGAGAAATAACACAAGACCACCGAGGTATGTTGCAGATGTTTATTTAAAAATAAAACTGTGACTGTCTCACATACAAGCCAGGAACAGTAAACAGTAAACTGTCGAAGGAGCCCTCACACAAATCAAACTTAAGCACTGAACACATTTTAAAATCAAGTCACAGGAACAAATCAGAGATGAATACATGAGCGGGGCGGGGGGGGGGGTCTATTCAGCCGACAGCGACTCCAATGATCGGGTTTGTAAAAAGGGCAGTGCAGCAGCAGAAAAAAAAAAAAACCCAAAACATGAGGAATGTGACATATTTAAAGGCATGCAGGCTAGCAACGTTCTCCTTCTGCCGGTATGAGTGGAAACTAAACCGCTTTTCAACTCAAGCATCAAACTGGAGTGCAATACAAAATATATATATATATATATAGTTGCCAAATTGTTAAACGGGGAAACTTTAGGTTCAAACATTTCAGTTCAATGCAGTGTCCTCTTCCTGCACTGACTGTACCACGTCCCCACTAATTTACAGTATGACCTACTCAAATTACTGCTAAAAGTCCACTGCAACATTCACTGTTGCCTTAACAGAGGTGTTTGCTTCTCCATTTAAAAAAAAAAAGAACAACAAAAAAAAACCAATCCCTATCAAAAAGTCATTTCTGTCTGCTATACCGACTAAATCTTGAACAATCTGAGGCTGCACGACGACTACAGTCTTGTGGTGAAAATCAAATCTGCAAGACTGGGACAAGGACAGACAAATGCAAACAAAACCTGCCTGTAGGATTGTAAAAGCAGACAGGACGCAGGGGGGCTGTCTGTTAAAGAGACAGGAGGTGAGGGGTGGAGGGGGGAACTAATAAGTCTTCTTCACTCAGTCGTCTGCTGGTGTGGGGCTTCGGTTTGGACTTGCTGAACGGGAACGACTGAAACAGAAGCAAAGAGGAATTAGTTCCCTGAAAGAGAAGACGGAAGAAAACCCTACATTACTCAACACCTTAACAGTTCATGACCGCACATATTCTTCTGTTTGTTACAGCCTACATACCTGTGAGCTCTCATATTTAAGGTCTCTGTCAATCACAGATTAGTTAAGTGTTATAATCCTGAGGAAACTAAACTCTGAGAAATTACTGGCCAGGGTCAAAAGCTAAGTACATGATTGAACCCCCAGAGCAAACAAAGACCCATAAAAGTCTGAATACTCATTTCTGTCTAGAACTAATCATTAGCATTGTTTGGGCTGTAAGAAAATTACAACATAATCCTTCAACAACTACCAAACAGAGAAAAGCGGCTTATAATGGTGATGATGTAGCGGCATGTGAGGCACAAAAACATATCTGACAAAGCCTCCTCACACATATCAGCCCATTAATATTCATGATTCATTCCTGTCTCACGCTCGTAACCATCCACACACTCGCATGCAACCACACATCTGTACTCTTCAGCATGCTTCTTAAAAACAATCACCACTTCTGCAGACTACATCAAGCCTGTAAATTTTCTTTCACCATCAAAAGAAACTTGTCAGGGGGTTGGATTTTTGGTTACCTTTGGAGACAGTGGCAGAAACAACAAGTACAGAGAAGCGAAGGATGAAAGGACTGAAGGACGGATGACTACAACTCGGAGAGACACTGCGCTGGGAGGCTCTTGAAGACTGATCTCTCGTCAGCTCTTTCTCTCACATTCAGAAGCTAAGACAGAGGCTGAAGAACTCTGGTAGGTAGGGGGGTCTGGTAGGTAGGTAATGGATTTAAACTCTGATCTGTGTAGGTCAGCCCTCTGGTACATCTGAAGGCTGCTGGATGGGTGACTCTAGTTGAACAACTGTATGTGTGCGCGGGCTGATCTCGTCTGAGCGTGTGCGTCGGTTGAACAGACAGCCACCCAATCACTGTGCGGGGTTCGGTCGGTAGGTCGACCTCTTTCTCGCTGTCTAAGACCAGATGCAGGCGAAGGCTGATCTCAGCTCAGCGCTTAGTCACCCTCCCGCAGGACGTACACACCGCCAGCTGGCAGACCCTGGGCCTGGGATCAGCTGCGGTGTCTGTGCAGTGCTCAGCTCCCACCACACGCTTTAAAGAAAATATGAAAAATAAACAAAACTGTGCTGCAAAGATGCTTACCGCAAGTCACACCAATGGTGTCGTTTCGTCTGATCTCGGATAGTGATTTCTGGAGAGTTCTTTTAAGCTAGCCAAATTCAGGACAGTGAATTCAAATTCAAGAAAAAATATGAACATTTAAAAATTCTGTCTTATTATTTTTTACTCATCAGTTATCAATTCAGTGAATACTTTTTCCTCTCCTGCTCCATCAGACTAAATGCTTTTATTTTCTTTTATCTGAATTTACATCTGGGGTGGAACAGCTTACAGGCTGAGCAGAGATCGTCTTTCATGTGCTCTCTTTTCAGGATGAAGTGGGATTGATTTAGAGCCACCAAGACGTGGAAAAGAGAGCACAAGAGAGACGTCCAGTCTCCTAACGTCTTATACCTCCCTAGACCGGACACAGGGCCCAGGTCCCTGTCCTTCACCCCACCCACTCCTCTACTGGCCATCAGCAGAGGCAGAAGATCGGTCTGTGTTGAGGAGGCAGAGGGATCTCGGAGGTCGTCCATCTCCTCTGCGCGTGACGGTCGACTGGCAGCAGCGCTCCCGGGTGGAGGGATGGTCTATTCAACGCTCAATCGTTACCTGGAATGGAGCCCCTCGCTCTGGCTAATGTGAAAAGCATAACTGACCCTCCCTTGGAACGCAAGATATCTAAAATCTATAATGGTCTCATTGAAGTTTCTCCCCACTGAGCTATTCCACTCTAAACGTCTGTGTAAATCACTGGCAGCACTAAGCATTAGAAACTTTTCAATCTGTCTACACCCTGGTATAAGTGAACAAAAGACGTCTGGACTGAGGGTTTACCTGTTCCTCTTGTGGTTGGCTGACGGAGATCGTGAGCGGGAACGGGAGGCAGAGCGTCTTCTGGGCGCAGAGCCGGACCGAGACCTAGATCTGGAGCGACTGATGAAGAAGAAAGATATTTACACGATGCACATGTGAATGATGAAGCTGGAACTGGGATTCTGTGGAGTGAACACCTGTAGAAATCTAACCAAAGAAGGCACTATCCCCAGATCATTCAGAGTCAACTGAGTGGATTAAAAACAGTGTCAGGATGATGGTTTTTCCTTCATGTCTGCATCGTACAGCTGCACAAATCAACCTACATTCAGGTGATATTATTGCTCATTCATTTACGTTGATAAATTGATGGAGCAGTTTTTCATCGTTGCTTCCAAGCTCATCTGAATTCCTTAAACAGTCCAGAGTAGCTGACAAAATACTTCAGCAGCAATCGGTTTTTGTGCACATGAGCAAAAACAAATAAATAAAATCATCGTGCATTAGTTGTGCACTGAGTATGGATATCAGGACAACAACTGCAGCAGATGTGAACACAGCTGACCTTCTTGCTGGAGTCCTGGACTTCGAACGAGCAGGGGAGCCAGACCTAAGGTTACAGGAAGTAAAGTGATTAACTACAACTTTAATTAAAACTATGGTGACACACCAAGAACAGAAATATGTCCAAGTACGATAATTATCATTTGCCGTAGCGTGCACCAAACTTTGCTGCAGAACTGGATTAACCCAACATGGATGAGGAGCATGTCTCAGTGATGATTGTACTACCAAAAAAGTTTATTATAGTTGTACGAGCTGTAATCTTACCTGCTCCTGCGTCTGGAATAGGATGGAGATCTGCGACGGCTCCTAACAAGAAAAAGAAGTGATCAATCACAGTATTTTGTTCAAAATAAATGTTTCCCTTTTCTATATACTATACTATTTCATACCAGACTGGTAATTGGCTTCTATGAGTCTGGTTTGGTGACGTTTAATGAAATAAATGTAGTTTAATTAAAAGCCAAAGTCAATGAACACCTTAAAGCAATGTTAACCATGCTTAAGTCCAAGCCCTGGGACATAATCTAAAGTTCCCCGCGTATCTGAACGATGGCATCTACATGACACATAAATAATCTAACATCAGTGACTCTCCGAGAACCAGAATTACTTGTTAACATTTCATTGGGTGTGTCTGTTGAGAGGCGACATACCGGCTGTGGCTACGGCTGCGGGAGCGAGAGCGATAACGGCGTCCACGGGATCTGGACCTGGACCGAGATCGTGATCGAGACCGAGACCTGGAACAGAAAGGCAAACCAGTTTAACCTCCTTTGTTATCTGCTCCTTTGATAGTACAAGTAATAAAAGTAAACCAAGAAAGAGCTGATGAAATAAGACTGAACACCTAGCTTTGATGATAATAATCACTGTGCTCTCTCACCTGCTGCGACGTCCTCTCTTGCTAAAGCGGTAGCAGTCGTAGGCATAGTGGCCCCTGTCCCCACACTGGTAACACCTATCGTTGGGGTCAAACTGGCGGCGGCTGGGACGCCCGCGGCCCTTCCTGGAAAGGCCTGTTGACATCTCAACACGGACACGGGAACCACAAAGGACCCTGAGAAGAAAGCAGATCAGTAAGAGATCGGCATAAACTTCTCTAAATGGTATTTCAAGGAAAACATAACCACTCACTTTCCATCCATGCCTTTCACAGCATCCTCTGCATCTCTGGGATCTTCAAACTCCACAAACGCAAACCCAGGTGGGTTCCTGGCCACCCAGACAGTTCTCAGGGGTCCATAATAACTGAATGCTCGCTCCAGCTCCCCCTTGGCAGCACCATTGCCCAGATCACCGACATAGACTTTACAATCAGTGGCTCGGGATGAGCTGCGGGAGGATGAGTAGTATGACATGTCTTCTTTCCTGAGGGGAGAAAAGAAATATGTGCTTTTAGTCATTAAGGTTCATGACAGTATGTTAGCATGCATGTAAGCTGTTGTGAACTGCAATTTCCCCACTGTGGGTAGGTAATAAAGATCAGAAAATAAACCGTTTAATACGTAATAAAATCTTACAGTTAATCTACTTGTACATTTGGGGCCTAATAAACAAATCAGCACACAGTAGTCACGCCTGTATAATTTAAATTTTACGTGTTTGTGTGAGACAGTCACAACACTGACAGATTATTAGGTACTAGTGAAACGTATTCAAATATAACAGTGCTACACTAAATCTACCTTCATGACCACTATGTCAGATTCACTATGAAACAGCATCAAGTCAGCTAGGTATAGCCTAGTCCACCGACTACATGTCAAAATAGGAACATGTGTCTGAACAATTCATTACAAGATCCAGATGAAAGATGAAAACGCAGCTGAACCAACAGCTCAAAGCCACAAAGCTTAGATTTAGTGCCAGATTATTTAATTAAAATGCATTCACTAGTGTACCTAATGAACTGGCAAGTGTGTGCAGCTGCAATAAGGGCTCATTATGTAGCTCAGCAGGTGTCCCTAGTCTTTTAGCGCCAAACACGATCTGCACCGAAACTACTAACCAGGCTCCTTTAGCACAAATCTGTCGTGTCATTTCCTAAACACACGATTGATTTCTACCCCTTACATAACTGTTGTCTTTACCTCGTAGATAAGGTGTTAATTATTAACCAGGTGTTACGTTCAAAACAGCCTGTGGTTGATTTGAATAACAGCAAATTTAAATTACGGTTGTTTTAAACCGACACCAAGAGAGGGCAACATGATAACCACTGGTTCATTTAAATATAAGGACATTAACATACAGGTCTACAGATATCAGATACGTACAGTCGCGGGGTTTGCAGCGTTTCCCAGATAATACAATACTACAATAGGTTGAAATATCCCCAGAGCAACGTTAAACATTTTAAACTGGTGAACTATTTTTAAAAGGCTGCTCCACATATTAAATAAACACGTAAATGTTCGAGAAACTGTCGGTTAGCCCAGTGACCTCAGGCTAATCCATGGGAGGCACACTGCGGCATGGAGCCGTGTCTTTGCTAGTCCGCTAACACAACATAAAGCCACCGTTTGTTGTACACACACCTTTATATAGAACATCATTCATATTAAAAACACAAACACCTACATTTGTTTAATATGTTTGAGCGGTTATAAGCAAGAATTAGTCCGGGCCTTGCTCGCTGCTACGCTCATAAACAATGGCGGTTGCACGCGTTAGTTAGCCAAACCTTCTTCCGCCGATTTCTGACTCCACTCCGAACAGAGACGAAACTTCCGCCAGCTCAAACAGAAGCCCAAAGGAGAATTTAACCCGTTAAATCTTAATTTCCGAGGACGAATTCGCTAAATAGCCGCTCTTACGAACAATAGTAAATCTTCCACATGTCTTTAGCGCAGGTTAAACGACGCACCAACGACAAACGCGCGAGACCACCGCGTGACTTCCGTATCTGCTGCTTCTTCGTCGTCTTCTTTTTTTGTAGGTTTTCCGGAAGCGGTTGAAATGCCGCCATTTAGGGTTTTTATTTACAACATAGAGCCTTTAAATTCAACCAAAAAACACCGTTCTCAAGAATTAATCCCGAGCCGTTCAAATAATTTGCTTAAGTGCCAACACAGCAATTTAAAAGTACTTAATTATTAGTATAATCCAGCAATAAAATCTCTTCTTAAGCAAAATATGCGAGCAGCCAAGGCTTATTAGCAGCATTAGCACCAATATATATGAGTATTAAATTAAAATTACCAGTTGCGTTAATGTAACATTGGATAAATTATACTGAATTATCACAGTTTAACACAAATCCGGTCAGCTCTTGAACGTATTAAATGGCCCTTTGCCTTTTCCAAGTATATACTGCATAAATAATCTGTCTAAATGATTAGTAACTTCTCTCAGTTTCTGTCTATTCAGTATTTCTGTGTATTTAATGTTGAACCGCTATCGTTTATTCAATACACATTTCTAAATCAGAAATCTTTCAGAAAACTTTTTCACGGTTAAACTCATACCTACATTTTATTGTAGCCTATAGTCTATCCTTGAGGTTTGACCATTATTAGAAGCATCAGACCTGGTAAATTATATAAATATCCCTAATTATAACCTCATTAAATGCTGTTAATTTAACTAATTTACTAATTTCACCTCATCTTACGTATTTTAGTGCCGGCCTCAACACAATGAGTCTCTTACAAGGAAACACACTCAACTAATTTCACAGAAGAAAAATTTCCACTTTATTTTTGAAATCACCTGTAAATTTAAGGCACAAAACAACAACACAGCACTTGTGTTAGACCTTTGTTGTTTGTTAAAGTGGGTCCTCTTCCGTGAAGCTGCCATGTTTCAATAATAGCCCAGAACAGACACTGGCTTTTTTAGTTCTTTCTAAGTTCTCCTACACATTTATTTCTGTGTGCTGATGTGTCGGCATCGCTGTGAAACATTTGTCAGTGAAGTGAAATGCATCTGGCTTTGCCACTAACACACTGGACCTTTAAGGTTTTTAGCAATGTGCAGACACGAGTACCTTTGTCTTTATATGTGTTTAATACAATAATCCTCAAAACCTATTTGGAACAGAAAAACATTTGATCCAGGGTCTTCTCTTCTCTGTCTGTTAGTGTTATGCTCCTGGTTTTCGTTGGAGAAATCTTCTGTGAAACATAAATGAAACTTGCTGAAAACTTTCAACCTCTCCCAAACATCCCCCTGAAAATTTAGTTTACCATGTCAGTTTTGTTTCTGATTAAAGTGCTTAGTTACATCATCTGAATATTTGCCTTACAGTTTATTTCCCTTCATATTTCTGATACACATTGTCTTCTGTTGGCTTATTCTTGACTCTTATCTTGTGTGATCAGTGTATCAGCTTATATATGTATGCCAACATTTATTTTAGGAGTTTGAAAGTCCAGATCGTGATGTGATAACATGCTATTTCTGCACAGTCCACGTTCATTTTAAAGTAAAAATAATGACTCAGACACGTTGCGCCTTGAAAATAAATAAACTATATTTAAATTAGGTCAACTTCACTTGATTAAAGACCTTCATTTTTCTTTCAGTAACACATTACACCTCATGCCATGTTTTCAAAAACAACTTTTTTTTTCTCAGATTTTCTTTTCAACATTTCATAAAAAAACTTAAATATTATCTTCAGTTAATTTATTACAGGATTGAATAAATGTATATGTCAATCACATGATATTGTAGTAACTCAGTCATTATTTCCCTACAAAGATTCAGGCAGAGAGAAATTTTTCATCATCACAGGAAACAACTTCACAGGGAGACACAAGACCTGGGGGAGGGGGAGGCAAATGGGAGGAAGAAGAGGGTGAACACTAACACGGACACAGAAATATCATACACCAACAAACAGAAAGATGACCTGGGATGTTTCTAGTTGCAGATGTTCTTCTCACATTCCCTTAAACGCTGTCTGTGTGTTTGTGTTCAGAACGCCTCACACTCGCTCGCTTCACTTAACAAAGAGATGTTTGGAAACCGTGGGGGAATCGACCCGATAAAATATGCCTCTAGGCGTCCATCACAGTAGACCATGCTGCTAACACACATACACGGAGATTCATCATGCATGTGCAGAGGAACACGGAGGTGGGAGAGGCTAGGAGGGGCAAACACGGACGCACAACTAGGGGAGAGGGGCTGGGTGAGGAAGGAAGGGGACGCTGGATGGGAAGGGGATGGGGGGCATCACATCTAGCTACAGAACAGCAAAGGCCCAAAGCCCGACAGTTAGTACAGAAGTTCATGGAAACAAGGAACATTGTCCAGACGTTGTAGACAGTTCTGCTTTTGGCCACATCTGGGTCACATCTGCCGGGAGCACATGAGCGGAGGAGATCCGCCCGGTATCTGCTGGTGTTGGTCGTTTTCACACAAATCCAGCAGACCTCTCTCTCTCTCTCTCTCTCTTTAGGCGTGTGTCATCTTGGTCCCACCTGCCTCACATTAATATCTACACAGCAGCCAGAGACTGACAATCACTCTGGCAATGTTCCACACTGTTTCTTCATGTAAACATGCTACTTACACTCAAACCTCCTCCTTCACGAGGACCGGGTGAGGACATGTAGTAGGGTTACAACAAACACTTGAGCAGAAAAAGGTGTGAACTGAGCTTATTAATGGAATAAGACGCGGCAGAACATTTTTATTTTTTTGTTGTTGTTGTTTTTTATCCTGTATTGCACATTTAAACCGCGCTCAATGAAATAAACTCCAGACACCAGCTTATCCTCGGATTAAATAATCTTCTCTAAATAAATAAATATATAAATTATCTCGTGAGACGTTAATATACATAAGAACACAGACGATGCAGTTCATTAGAGATGGTTTGGTTGTGACGCGCTACTTCTCTGTTTGAGCAGTTAAAGGGGAGATGTATCAAAATCTAAATCCTCTAAATGTCACCTGCTTTAATATACTGATACTAATCTAAACGCTGTCTGGAAATACAAAAAAATCTACCTTGGCTGTAGCTGCAAGGAAAAGATACAAAATTGGTTTTAGAAACTTTTACAAAGTAGAGTTAGGGTAAACGAATCCAGTGTCTCTGATGTTAGAAGAGTAATAAATTTGTATAGCACTTAGTAGTCGTGGATGGGATGTTTCGTAATGCGATGTCCTCACAGAAATACATTATACTGCCAAAAGTATTCACCAACGCATGCAAATAATATAATTAATGTGTTCAATCACTTCTACAAACATTAGTGAAAGAATGGGTCGCCTGTGCAGCAAGTCCAGTCGTGCAATCACTGTCAGTGGTATTATAAGTAGAGTCAATCTCTACAGACCTCCAGACTTCATGTGGCCTTCAGATTAGCTCAGAGCAGAGAGCTTCATGGAATATATACTTACTATATCCAAGCAGCTGCATCAACCAAGTGCAAAGCGTCGGATGCACTGGACTCTGGAGCAGTGGAGGCGTGTTCTCTGGAGGGATGAATCACGCTTCTACATCCGGTAATCTGATGGAGGAGTCTGGGTTTGAGAACAGTTTGGGAATTAGCCCTTCCTGTTCCAACATGACTGAGCACCAGAGCACAAAGCAAGGTCCATGAAGACATGGATGAGAGAGTCTGGTGTGGAAGAACTTGACTGGCCTGCACAGAGTCCTGATCTCAACCTGATGGAACACCTTTGGGATGAATTAAGAGTGAAGACTGAGAGCCGCTTTTGGAAGAATTTCCATAAACACACTCCTAAACGTTGTGGAAAGCCTTCCTACAAGATGTTCTAGCTGCAAAGGGTGGGCCAGGGTCTTAATAAACTCTATGGATTAAGAAACAGGACGTCACTTAAGTTCCTATGCATATAAAAGCAGATGAGGGAATACTTTTGGCAGTACAGTGTATAAATTCTGATAGCAGTCAGTGAACGTTACAGGAATAATAATAAATGCTAGTTCTTCTCATACTCTGATGTTGCACGCTGCTCGACACATTTACCGCGACATTCTCAGCGTCACGCGTGTCACTGTGTAAAGCAACAAACCTGAAAACATCCGTGAGCAAATGTCACGGTAAATCAGAGGTGTGCAAACGCACATGGATTTGCCTCCATGCAGCAGCCGGTAGTTTCAGTAGCTTGTGAACATGCCGTGCGAAATACTGAGCAACACGCACACGCCGCGCGGGGCTGTGCTTCCTAATGTGTTTTCCACTATAATCAGCCTGTGTTGAAGTAGAAAGTGTCTTTGATTTGTGCAGAATTCCTGTTTTGGATCAGACAGCTGTCTGCTAAGTGGAGCACTATCAGGAATATAATTAGAAGATAGACCTTATTTAGTTCTTATAAACAACGTACAGACCTTCTATTAAAAATGGAAAGTAGTTTTTTTTAAGCACGTCTGGTTCTTATATTGTGCTCCAAGCAGAGATGGATGGATCAACAACAAGTCTTTTCTCACAGGGCAAGAAACCACCTGGAGGTTTCCACCTGGATGCACTAAGTCAGCTGATCCAGTGGAAACGTCCCACGGCTCCTCCTTCATGTATTGCACAACTAACAGTTTGTAAAGACAAAAGAGAAACAACACTATGTTTTAATTACATTAAACAAAGTGCAGCCTGGGCAGTTTGTACAGCTGAAAGCTTCAATACTAGATTTTTACTTGAGAGTTTTTTTCCTTAAGGCATTCTTTGTTTAGCGTCAGTCCTGCAGCCTAATAAAGGTGTAGATTAGGAGCTAGAGCGTCCTGTAAACTGAATGTAGATGACTGGAATCAGTTTTTAAATAAATAAATTGTTCTTCAGTGTCCTCAGAGACTTCGTATTTGAAGGTAAACTAACACTGTTGCGTTAAATTTGTCTGCCCATGCTGCTGCCGGTTAGGGTGAAGGGACAGTCGGTAATGGATCAGTCTGTCGCTACCAACGATAACACGGTGACGGCTGTCTGGAGCTGACAACGACGTGTTTAGTGTCTCAGACTGAACATCACGGACCGTCTGCTGAGCCGACACAAACACGGGGATGAGATTTACACGTATATATGGACTCATAATGTAAGGATGCTCTGTATCTGGCTGCACATGCAAAGAAAACGTTTGATAAACAGCCAGGACCGGATAAAAAATTTGAACCAATTTTACACAAACATTCACCTTTTTTTTTGTCATTTGTTTCTATTAAGGTTTTAGTTTCTTTTCTAATGTTTCCTCCAGCCTGTACACGTGTTTAAAAAAGATTTCAGAAGCCCGACTGCTCCTTTCTCCTTTTCTTTCTACTGTAAATGTGACTTTCCATACATTAGATCAGTTGTATATGTTTCTAAGGGGATCATTTTCAGGCGTCGCTACCTGCTCTATATATGTACACAGTTTTCCTTTTATATTTACAGCACGTGTGGAGAAACGCCTTCGCCTCAGACAAGCATCGCCCCCGATTAGAGCCTCCTGTAGTAAACGAAATGTTATTGTAAACATTTGACTCCTTCTTCCACACAGTGCCCACCTCCCCAGTGACGAAACACGACAGTTTGTAAAACGGAGGGGAGGTGGGAAACACGCCGCCGCCGCCGCTCTCTATCAGATGTGATCCAGCAGGAACGGCTCCTCCAGTCCAACCTGAACCCACCTGGCTTCAGCCGACCTGACGTCCACTTCACGATCCCTCCATCCTCTCTCTGCAAACTTTCTGTAGCATTTCATATTTCATATTTTCTTCTCGCGCCCCCCCTCAAACTCTTCCTCTTGCCCTCCATCATTTGAGTGTTTGTAAGGATCTGTTTACATATGCGTACGTAATGCGTGAACATGTGTCTGAAGGCGCCTGCTGGCTGCAGAGAGCCCCGTTAAACACAGATGAGTTTCATGTCGAGCTGTGGCCTGTATGAACTGAGAGTTAAAGTATGTGTGTGTGTGTGTGTGTGTGTGTGTGTGCTGCCGTGCAATAATCTTCTGGAACATTCTTCATTTTCTCTCTTTTTAAAAGCCGCTGATGTGGCAGTAGGCCTCCAGGCTGGAGAAGAGGATGTAAAGGAACCACAGCCCGAGGAAGAGGAGGGTGGTGAGGAGGCGAGACATCCGGGGGCCGCCGAGCTCGCCGCCGATGGAGGGCCGGCGTCTGAACAGGAGCACGCCCATGCAGATGAAAGCGAAGATGGTGAAGAGGGTGACGGAGAAGGCCAGCGACCCCGGGTCCACCCTGAACTCCTTCCCTTTGATCTTCCAGTAGATGGCGGCCACTGACCACGCCACGCCGATGCCCAGGAACACGTTGACAGCGTTGCTGCCGGTGACGTTTCCCACTGATGCATCGGCGTGCTGGTCCTGAATGGCGGCGACTTTGCTGGCAAAGGTGTCTGAGAGAGAAAGAGGTGGAAAGGTCACGTCTCAGGTGGCTGCTCTGCGACGCTGTGCTCACACTAACCACGAGAACGCAACAAGAAATAGCTCCAGACAGACTTCTGGTTGTCTGCATTAAGACATTAAAGATAAGGCGACTGTGCAGAAACTTTCTCCATGCAAAGATGATGCTGGAAAGAGCTCAAAACGACTGAAACACTGCCTGCATGTAGAGGACCTTTGCTCACCTGGAATCGAGGTCCCCAGCGCCACAAACACCACGGCGGTCACAGTGTCCCGCAGCCCCACGGTGCAGCCGAAGTGCGACGCCAAGTCCCCGATGACGGCGGTGAGGAAGCCGATGACGCTGATGGACACGAAGAAGCAGGCCCAGCCGTTCCAGTACTCGGTGGGCGGGACGCAGGCGAACAGCACCTTCCAGAAGACGGTGAGGAAATGCATGAAGTAGTCGTAGCAGGAAGGAAGGTGCTCCTCACGACCCTCCTCATCGTCATCGCCGTCACCTGGAAGATCAGGAGAAGACGTCAAGAAAGTGATGAAGAAGCGAAACCTCCAGGATGTTGTCTGGGCGTCTTTCTCAAGTGCAACACATACGTCAAGTATTTTAATAACTCATCAGGACATTTCTGTGCAATTAAATCTCAGACTTTGTTTCCTGCAGTGACCTGTTTCTTCCTCTAGATGGCGGCATCCACTCACAAACCTGACTTCCACCAAACATTCACAAAAAGAGCAGCTGTCCCCGTTTGTGTTCATGTTTTAGCTGAGGCTACACATCAGCTAACACTGAGCTCAGATGGTCTGCAGACATTTAGAGAGACATAAAGTTTGGTTTGGCTTCGCCCTCAACAGCTTTCACCAGCAATGCTTAAAGCGAAACATCTGACTTCTGCTGTTGTTCCTGTTCTCTCTGCTCATTTTAAATAAATTACAAATCCCGTCAGTGATTTAGTTTCATTTAATCATCGTTTTTTGTTGTTGCTTTTGTGGCATAAACACATGAAAATAAAAAATGACCGTCTTTGCAACGTATTAAGTCTGAAGTTGACCAGGTCTGCCCAACGATAAGTTAATATAAGGACGATACGTATAAAGACAAAGAGTTGTCCTTTTTTGAATAAAACTGGTTCAGATGTTAACTAAAACTATTCCAAAGACATAATGTGATAACTAAGGATATTCAGAGAGGAGTAGATCCAGTTAATCTAAATGTTAACCAGCCTGTTTACTTCTTTGAATTTGAAAATTAATTTGTGCAGATTGCATTGTCCCATCTACCAACAAGTGCATTCATTCATTAACCACAACCGCTTGTCCTCTGGAGGGCTGATACGGGACGAGAACACCTTGGACAGGTTGCAAGTCTATCACAGGGTCAAACAACCGCTCACATGCACCGTCGAGCTGCAAAAAACTGTATTTTTTAAGCACAGTCTAGTTTGTCGTGACACTTTTACAGATGCCGATGCTAAATAATGAACTTCAGGTGACAAATCCAGGGAAAGATGAACGCTCGCACTTAGAGCAGTAGTCTAGAGCGTGTGAAGTATGTCTGCAGCTGACAGCTGTTTTGTTGACTCCACTTATACAGTCAGACTGAGCTCACCTGCGCTGACGGTAACTGCCTCCACAAACTGTTCCCTCCAGGAGTGAGTGCCAATAACCAGAGCCAGGTTGGTCTTCTTAATGAGCTTGTCGACGGTGCTCTGCCAATCAGACACAACAACAACACTTCGTTAGCAGCCACTCACTTTCCAGGACAGGTGACAGCGACGGGACAGGTGAGACGGAGCTCGTTAGTCGTGCTGGGTCGACGTCTTTCATGATAGTTCATGAGGAGTGTTTCTGCTTCAGAAGAAAAGTGTTTAGGCTTTAAGAGCAGACAAGAGTAACTTAGAGTAAACACCTCCTATGTCTGTGTGTTAGCTAAACATTTAGCAGGAAAGAAAGGAATACAGCTAGCTTAGCTTGCAAGAAAGACTGGGAACAAGCAAGAAACTGTTAATTTAGCTTAGCATAAAGACTGGAATGAATGAGAATGGATTTAAATTAGCATATCGGCTGTAAACAAAGGAAAGAGTTAGCATAGCGCATGATAAAGCTTAGCATAAATGGTAGAAACAAATAAAAACAGGTAGATTACTTTACCATGAACACTTGAAAGTAAACAGGTTACAAGTTAGCATAGTGCATGATAAAGAATGGAAACATGCAGAAACTTAGCTTAGCATAAAGGCTAGAAACAAAAACAAGTAGTTTAACATGACACTTGAAAGTAAGGAGAACATGTTAGCTTAGCATAAACGGTAGAAACAAATAAAAACAGGTCGTTTACTTTAGCATAAACACTTGGAAGTAAGGGGAACAGCTAGGTTAGCTTAGCATAATGGCTGGAAACAAAGGAACAGACAGTAGGCAGAACTCATAATAAAGAATGGAAACAAGGAGTAACAGTTAGCTTAGCATTAACAATCGAAAGTAAGGACAACAGCTAACTTAGCTTAGCATAAGACTGAACAATAAAGCATACTAATGTACGACACGTCCGAGCAGACCGAGTTCATCTGCACCAAAGAACAACTTCAAGAAACTCCCATCAACAGTGCGTACGTTAGATATTCACTTCTCTCTGATTCATTTATTCGATCTCACATCGTTCCTCAGGCTCAGGCAATAATATTTGTCCACAAGGGGTCGGTTTAATCAAACAGATGACAGACGCACTCATTAATCTGTTGATGTAGTTTCTCGTTCTGTAATGAATCCTCCAAACAATCCATATGGCTGTTGGTTTTTAATTGGCTCAAAGCGAAGCAGACGTTTGGTTTGTTTGCTTCCTCCACTGAGCTAAACATTTTCAATTTAAGATATTTTGTATTCATTAAATTAAATTAATTAAATTAAGTTTTTTATTTATTTATATATATATTTTTTTAAGGAAGATGTGATGTGGTCCACTTTCACTACTTGTTTGTGACACCACATCTGTTATTTAATGTGTGTATGAGCAGGTCTCATGATGTAAAACGTGTGAAACACCCTCTTCTTTAATTAAATACAGGATTTAAAAGAACAAGTTGACGTTTAAATGATTTATTTTGTGAATTCCACACACGCCTAGAGGTGTAAATGTTTTAAATTAAAACTGATGGATTCTAGTTGCGGTATATCCAAAAAACAAAGGGTTTCGTGAAGACGCTAACCCACAAATGTTCCTGTAATAACCGACCAACTCCTCGCCAGTCTAAGACACTTCACCCTACAAGTCCTGTTGCTGTTGTTTCAGCTCGTCTTCTGGATAACTCTGAATGTTTCTGACAAAACTGAAGACACTCAGAGTGGCACACAGGGGGGTTTGTACTATGTGGAGGAGCCTTCGCCTTTTATTTGCTTTAAAAACCTTTCAAATGTTTGCGCTGACCATGCACAGGATGGAGGACGATGCACTGGAAGCCTGAAGATGAAGCAGAGCTCTGTGCACGCAGGTTTGAGTCTGAATCCTGAACGCCCCGAGCGAGCTGCTCAAGCTGCAACTCATGCATTTTCAATGATTCAATCCCGTGTTGGAGCAGCTCGCTGAGACGGTTCAGACCAGAAAGAGTGTGGATTATATAACATGCACGGTTCCTTCTATTTCGCAGATTAATCTCTAAAAGTCCAAACTCTAGAAATGACTCAAAACGTCACATCAGGCCAGAAATTACACAAAAAGAAGAACCAGATGAATGTTTAGGAACGGCCAAGTCAAAGTCCTGACCTTAATCCAAGAGAAATGTTGTTGTTGGACCTGAAGCAGCAGTTGATGTGAGGAAACCCACCAACATTAACATTTAGTGACAAGTAGGTCACATCAGATACTGGAGGCAAGGAGGACATGACTTTAACGTTCTCTTGGGTTCTCTTCGTCTACTTTCTGGACTTGTGTGCAGATGTTTTGGCTCCTTTGCTTCATACAGAATTTTATTCCCCTGCGTATTTTATTCCTACACACCTTAAACTTTTATGAAGCTTTACTTTTTATTGTTTTTAATTACAACATACTGCTGCGGGCCGTTATCAATACGCCATCAAACCTTTACTCTGACGTCTTTATAGTAACTGCAGTAAAATAAAACCAAAGACGCGCAGAAGCAGTTTTCATTTTACTGCAGCGAACTCAGAAGTAAACGAGCTGTTGCTGCACCTTGAACTCGTACGACTCCTCGATGACCACCTCCAGGCGGCTGTGCTCCCCCAGGATGGGCTTCCCCATCTCGGCTATCCTCCGGGCCTCCTCCTCCTCAGCGCTCATCTCCCCCTCTGTCCCGTCTGTGGAGACAGAAAGGGACAAGGAAGACAACAGGTTCCATCTGTTAACACTAGACTGTGAGTCAGCAGCTTGTCTGAAAAATGCATCTGTGTTTGGAAGAGGAGGTGACAGATGAACATAAAATGGCAGAAAACAACCCGTACGTGGTCGTAACTTGTGAGAGACGGCTCTAATAAAACCAGTCTGTGAAACGGCGAGGCAACAAAAAGCATTTCAAAGGGATTTATATCAGAAATAAAGATATTCAATCATCTCTCTGTGGATGGAATCATTTTATTTGGAGATAAACCAAGGTTTTCTCTCACGATTGTTAACTTTTGTCTGAAACTGTTAACGTATAGTGGGAGTGAATGGGGCACCGAAACTCAGCCTCTAAATAACACATTATCTACTTCAAAACTCATTTCACCAATATTTTGATATTCCCTGTTGAGTCTGGAGTTTCATGGCAGATAATGTTATTTAGAGGCTATATTTCGGTGCCCCATTCACTCCCACTATATGGAGATACGTAAATCCCAATATCGTCCAAATCGTCCAAAGTTACATGGGTGAGTAAATGCTCATATTTTAAGGTCCAGGATATAAAAAATGGTAATTTCCCTTTAAGTTTAACTGATTTAAGGACATACACGTCCTTCCATGATGGCTAGAAGTTAGGATTGTTAGAGCTGAGGCCTGAGTTTGATTCCCAACCAGAGAACAGGATGTTTGTTGTCAGGTTTGTTTTTTGTCTGTGGTTAAATTAATCCTTGCAGTTTTTGGAGGAGGTTGTGGAGAAGTGGCATTTAAATATTTTCTGCAACAACCAGGGCCAAGCTAAACCTAAACAGATACTTCTCTGCTGTCGTTCATCCGTTTACAGCAAAAACAACAACTCTGTGATCAATAACTTGCAGTTTAAACGATGTTCCCACAAAGCTTCACTCCGTGCCTCTTGTCGACATGGACAAGAGAAAGAAACTGATGCAGAGCCAACGCAGCAGCATCCACAGCTCCTCCAGTGAGCGAGCACTGATCTGGGATTGTATTACAGCCAAACAGGTTTCCTTCAGAGACGCTCTAACGGGCTGGTGGTCCACAGAAAGCTTCAGAGGCTCCTGCAGGCTGAGGGTGATTAACTTTACTCACAATAAAAAGAGATGAGGATTACATCTGCCCCCTCTCCTCTGGTTATGAAATCACTGTAAGTGTAAAGCAACACATGGAGAAAGACCCTGCAGTGTCACTGCCATAAACACACTCCAGCGTGGCTTCACTTGGCTTTCAGGTGAGCAGCAACACTTTTCAGCTTCACCCCAGAGAGCGGGCCCCTCAGGGACGTCCTCCCCTGCCCCGACATTCGTTTGAGTCGAACGACGAGACATCACCTCTGGGACAACGGGGTGTCAATACGAGTCAGCGCTCTGCTGCCGGGCTGCCTGCGCTCACCGCCTTGATCTTTTAGCCGACTCTCATCCTCAGCCGTTTGAGGTTCGAGCTGCTCGGCTGCTTGGCCCCGAGTGGCTCAGAGAGCGAGCGGCTCTGAATCCTGAAGCTTTGAAGACTTAAGCTGGACTCAGACTGAGGGAGCGTTTTAAATTCCTGCCTGGCTTTAAAATCAGACTGCATCACACACTTAAGGTGGAACGCAGAAATAAAGGAATTAAGTAAGTGTTTTTGGGGATGTTCATCAGTTTTAATATCCTATGCTAGCTAACGTTAGCCTCCAGGTCTACAATACTGAATGTTGCTTTAACCTGGATGAACAATTCCAGTCTGGTTTCCACCCCTAAAGATCACAAATGACCTCCTCATGGCAGCTGATTCCTCCTTGATCTGACTGCAGCCTTTGACACCATCTCTCACTCTATCCCGTTACTCCAGGTGTGCCGCAGGGCTCTGTCCTGGAGCCCCTCCTCTTCATCACCTACCTCCTGCTCCTTGGTAATATCTTCTGCAGATTCAATATTCACTTCCACTTCAAACTGACAGTTTTCTCCTCACAATCCCCCCAGGTTAAGAGTCTGGGTGTCATCCTCGACAGCTCTCTATCATTTCAGTGTCACATCAATAACGTTACCCGGTCTGCATATTTCTCTCCGCCCCCACACCACTTTCATCCTTGTTCACAGCCTTGTCACCTCCCGCCTTGACGACTAGCTTTAAATGGTCCAGAATTCACTCGCATCGTCACCAAAACCCCTTCGTTTCACCACATCACCCCCGTGCTTCAGCGTCTCCACTGGCTCCCAGAATTCAAGTTCAGGATTTACTTCAAGATTCTTCTCCACGCCTTCAGGCTCATCCATAACCTCACCCCTCCTCATCTCTCGCCTCTCCTCCACATTGTCTGAGTACCACGGGGAGCAGAGCCTTCAGTTGATCTGCTCACTCCCACGGGACATCCCAAACATCAACTCTTTCCCTCTCTTCAAATCAAAACCCACCTGTTCCACAAAGCCTATCCACCGTGACTACACCGTCAGCTGCTTTGTGTCCGGTCAGTCTCGTTGGTTGATGATGCAATCATAAAGATTTTAAATAACCAAACAAGACACAGCACGTTTGATGGAGTTTAGGAAGTTTAAAATGATCAGATAATCTGGGCTGAACCTGGGTAAATAGACCCAGAACTCATGCAGACTGAAACCAGCTTTAAGAAGCTGTTCTACTTAAATTTAATTTAGTTTTCCATTTGTCTGTTTTGCTCAGTAACAAGTTCAGAAGATGAAATATAAAAAAAAATGCAGAGAAACTGTGATTTAGATTAAATTCACTTCCTGCAAAACTTTAACTTGATTGAGAGAATAAACTCATCGCAGACTTTTTCTTTTGAACAATTTAAATATACACAAATCAATCCTCCCACGCCGTTTTCTGCAAAAAAAAAACAGCCATAAAACAAAACAATATGAAAGCATAACACGATAAACACAAATCTGCATCACTGAGCACAGAGGCCAAACACTGAACCAGCAGCGTCGACTCATTTGTTTGAATTCATCTCCAAACCGTCGTACAGAGCTGGGCCGGTTCCTGCTGTGGTCCAGATGTCAGCAGACAGTTACCCGGCCGTCGCTCCCTGAAGCGAAGCGAAACGAGACGCCAGAAATGTGAGCCAGTCATTTGTAACGTAGCTCTGAGTAAACAGACACAAAGCGAGGCATCTGCTCTGTCTCACTGCAGATCAGAACAGATGACGCTTTTTATACTTGAGCTGCAGTTAAAGGTATAAACAGTCAAATAATGAAATCTGTTAGCATCAGGAGGAGCAGACTTCCCTTTAGAGACATCCCAGAGCTCAGCTGGTTATTATTAATACATGTTAATGGATTTAGCTCCATTAAATAGAGTGCATTAAAATGTACCCATCACTGGACAATACATCTGTCTAATTACATCTAATTATCTTTACTTTACTAAATGTGCAATTCAGTGTTTTTTCTCAAGCACAATAGCAAACATCTACTTTCAGTGCAGCCTAATAAATGAGAGAATTGATCCACAGTCCTTTAACTAAACTCACAGACTCAAAGCCGACAGGTGAACTTTGTCTTTGAACCAACGGCAACAAAGGTCGGCGTTGCATCTGGAACTTGAACGCACCACAAAGACAACAACCACTGCGTTGCACCATTTTTGGACGACCATTCACCAATGAACCTAAGCAGCATGTCTTTGGACGGTGGGAGGAAGCTGGAGAACCTGGAGAGAAATCATGCAGACACAGGGAGAACATGCAGACTGTTCTGTCTGTGTTCCTGTGTATAATTTTTGCAAAAGTCGTCTCCACCTGCTCAGACGACTGAGGTCCTTTGGCGCGTGCAGGACATTACTCAGGACTTTCTTCTGCCATCCTGCTGGAGCAGCGGGAGCTCAGAGAGGGACAGGAAGCTGCAAGAAGGAACGCTACCACAGGTCCTTCATTCCAGCCGCTATCAGGCTTTACAACATCAGCAGCTGCCCCTTCCCTCTGGAACTCTCTCCCCAAACACATCCGCGACTGTACCGACCTTACCACCTTCAAATCCCTGACAAAAACCCACCTTTTTAAAATTGCTTTTAATGTTTAGCTCAGTTTATTGTGGTTTTTTTATTTTATTTTTTTTATGTCACATCTCATCTCATTTTCTCCAGACTCTACACACAGAATGTCTTATATTTAATAGTTATTTCTCCTCCTTGTAATTTCTCAGAGTATGGTTATTCTTTTATATATTTTTTTCCCTGTCTTTCTGTATATATATATATTGTTTTGCCAAATTCTGTGCTACTGGAACAAGGACATTAAATAAACGTCTTATGTCTTATCTTGGGACAGTTGGTGAAACAAAACAGGGCTGAAGTGAAGTGATGAATCTTTGTCTTTATTTGACTGAAAATGGCATTTTTATGTTATAATTTGGAAAATAATTAAAAGATCAAGCCATAAAAAATCTTCGTCTTACCTTGACTGAGCAGCAGAGCTGTAAAAACAAAAACACAAGAGAAGAAGAAGAGTAAGTAACCTAAAGCCAGATCAAAGTAATAGGTTCAACTTTACAAGATAAAAACAAGTAATTAGATAATTGGTTTATCTTAATTAAACAGAAACAGTTTCCTTGAAGGATTAATAAAGTATTCTGATCTGATTCTGATAACTACGCTCTGAAACTCAAGAAAACACAAAGAAAGAAAGAAAATATATTCATCAGTTTGACAAAGATCAAAATATGCTGCAAAAAGCACAAATGACAAATGTTTGCAGAGGATCCCAAGAAGTGATGTAGCTGCTGGGATGCATTTGTTATTCTTGACGTCGTCAGTCGAGAGAAGTTTCTTTGTTGTTTGTTTTTTATATTAAAACATCCTTTTGCTGTTTTTTTAAAGTGTAAATTCAGATATTCTGAAGATGCACAGGATTCATGTGCAAACTGACGACAATTATGACATTTAAACATTTATTCTGAGCCTTTTCATCCTCTGGAAACATGCAAGCGACTATTTGCATTATTTTCTGAAGCTGCAGTGCGTCAACCTCACTCAAACAAATCACCACAGAACCTCTTGTCTCTAAGTTAACACACAGAAAAGCCTTTGACTGAACGCTCGTCTTCCTCTTTCCGTTATTACAAAGAGAAGAGTGGCTGGCTCCATGTGCTGCTGTAGTGATGGGTAAAAGATGAATGGCTGGATGACTGATAAGATATCGATCCCTGTGGGTGGAGCGGGTCCCTGAAGCAGCTAAAAAACTAACAACAAAAACCTGAGGCCAAAGGAAACAACAGAACATCACAAGAAAGAAAGAGAAACGAAAAGAAACGGCACAAAAATATGTTGTTCATCACGGTTTAAGACACGTGAGGTGCAGCTGGAATCATAATGAGATCATCTGTTAGGTGCAAGCGGAGCAGGTGGACGTCAGCGTGGTTTGATTTGTTCATGTCACGCTGATGATGAACTGTTGATAATGTAAACAGGAATTAATCATCGTCAGGGTACGTCTAACTTAATGAGTATTTATGTTTTTGCTAACGGTTAAAAATGCCGATGATACGAATCCAGGGTGAACTCACGCAGAATCTGTCTTTGTTTATGAGAGCTGGCGTCCAACGTTTGAAAAGGCTGACCTCAGTTCATGAGCCTGCAGCCAAATATAAACCCAATAACACGCTGTTTAAGTTTCATTATGAGGCGTGTTTTAACTGATGCAGAGAAAAGAAAAGCCTCTGCACGCAACTAGAGTCCTCCAACCAATCAGAGGCATTATTTGTGAACTAATTCAACTATTTGTCTTCAACAAAAAGGCAAATAAATCTTTCTTTTTGCACAATCCACTACCTCACCAACTTATAGCTTTTCCTAAATTGTTAGCAAACTATTTATTTGTAAATTTTTTATTCCACCACCGGTTGTCACTGTTTTTGCATTTATTTTGGACAAGTTCATTTCCCATACGTGGGATCAATAAACATGTCTCGAATACATTAAGCTCCGCCCCAAATGGTTTGATTGGTCCAGTCGATCAGTTCTAGGGATGTGCGATATTTCATCGTTTACGATATATCATCAAAAACATTCCCGACAGTAAGAATATGTCATCCCACGATAAAAACCATAAATTCCCATTGATGACGTATATATGTGTGGAAGGTGGAGCAGATACGCCGGCAGAGAGGAGCTCATTCCTAAACGAGGCTCCACCTCCATTATCTGGTTTGGTTTTAACCCCTTAACGCCTCAATTGATTCTTCAATTATATAAAGAAATTAAATATTTGTATTTTTGTTACCACTCTGGCCGGTCCTACCAGAAACTAGTGCTTGCTAAAGGTTCCTAGGATTTTTTTGAATGTGCACAAACCGACATTGGAGTATTACATGCGTTATTTCAGCTGCAGTCTGAACGGAAACAGTGCGTCGTGAATTAGCGACACTAGGCATGAAGGGGTTAAAAAGTCTGACGCGGAGCAGCAAATTACAACATGCAAGGTTTGCAAACAAATAGTGAATAAAAAGGACAGTAACAGCACTAATTTGTTCCACCACCTCAAACACAAGCACAAACCAGAAGATGAAGACAGACAGAAAATGAGCAAAGATGCAGAAGCAGTGTCGACTTCATCCAAAGAGTCCGGGAAAAAAACAACAACTCAGATAAAACTTGATGCATTAGAGTCAAAAAGATTAGAATGAACTGGTGTTTATTTATTGTTACTGTGATAAATACCAGAAATGATCAGGATAAATGTTTTAGTCCATATCACCCGCCAACGTGATCTGGCGTCCAGTCTTTGTTTGCTCTTTCTTTTCTAAATGTGCGTCTTGATTAGTATTTTTAGTTTCTGTCTGTCTGCCTGTCTCTGTGTGTTTGCTTTTGTCCAGCTTGTGTTTTGTTTTAAATGTGTTTTAGAAACAAAACTGACATTGACAAAAGACAGAAAACGATTAAAAGAAAATACTTTTTCCTTTGCAACATGAGCATGCACCTGCAGCGTGAACATCCTCTGCTCCCCTATTCACCTTCTCTGCAGCCCCTTAGTTCAAAACCTCTTAGTTTAAAACTGCCATAACATTTCAGCAAGTGAATATAACTTTAATATACAACATATGTTAGTTGTTAGCTGAGGTTCAGCATCGAGGTCAACCCTGGGCTTCCTTCCACTCGTCACCAGATCGAACCGTTATCTTTCTGGAGGTAGATGTCAGGGTCAGTCTTTAGGTTTCTTGTGATCACTTGCTCATCAGTAATTCTCTTTTCCTTGTGCTTTAGATTTCCCTTGAGCCAGCAGCTCTGCAACTGCTCCTATCTGAGACAAACTACCACTTTCCACATTCTTGTGATCCCCCGGTGATAAATAAACTCTGCTCTGACGTCTCCTGTGTCGTGTCCCGTAACGGAAACAAAAGCAGAAACCAAAACGCACCTGAGATCCCTCTCTTCAGCCAGCGAGGCTCCTCCAACACGATGAAGAAGTTCTCGTGTTTTTCATATTCCTCGTCGTCTATGATCCTCACCAGGAGAGTCTGACTGCGGACACACGGACACAAACCATCAGTTGTGTGCACATAATAAAGTGGAGCGTTTCGTCGACAGGTTGTCTCTGAGCGGGACCAGCTGCAGAGTAAATCAGCTGGGTGCACAGAAAGCAACCAGGATCAATGACTGAGTCAAAGGTGGGAAATAAGAGAAGACGGACGAATAAAAGAGAAATAAATGAGGTGGATTCTTACACAGTTTATCTTTCATTTCATGCATTTATATTTAATCTGCTCACAGATTGAACACAGCGCTGGGTATTCATGTTTTCTTTTCTTTTCTGCAGAAACAAAAGTGTATAATAAAACTCTGTGAAGTTAAGGCCACTGAGGACCAAAGGAAAGAGATAAAAGAAGCACATGAGAAATAATGGCTCGCTATCAGAGGAGAGGAAGCCAAGGTGAAGCGGTGACGACAGGACTTGTTAGTGTCCCTGAGGACTGCTGGACGGAAATGTCACCACGGTTAAGCAGCTCGAGGAAGGAAAGAGGAAGATTCACACTGACAACAGACGGGGGAGAGAAGACGGAGGGAAAGGTTGAAGAGGAGCAGAAAGTAAGGAAAGCATTCATGAGAGACAAAAAGAAAGAGCCGTGACAGGAGGACGTCCACAGAGAGAGGAAACTGAAAATCAGCGAAGTAAAGAGACGAAGCACGGAAGAGTGAAGGGAGAGAAGCTGGAGAGGAGGGAGACGGACAGATGCAATCAATGGCTGAGGAGCAACGTGGCGTGAAAGTGACAGAAATGAAGGAGGGAGGTGATTAGATGAGGTGAACACAAGCAGAAAGAATGATAATTAAACACTGACAGCTGTGAACTGCAGCGGAACGTGACGACTCTCTGGACAATTTATCTAAAAACTACGATAAACAGCTGCTACAGACACACAGAGGCCTATTTGTTTTAATATAAATCATTAATATTTGATTAGATTAAAGCTAAAAGCCGTTTTATTTAACCTCCAGAAACAGAGACTTCATAGAACGTCCAGTAACTCTCAGATCTCCTCCTGCAGCAGGCTACTCCGTCTTCAGTCTGCAGAAAACCAACGATATGCACTGATCAAGAGGAGTCTCCAGATTAATACGGTTTCTGCAGACACAGAGATGTCGGATGCTTCTGAAGGCATCTTTTGTGCATCAAACGGTAGTTGAAACAGGAGCCCAGGCCCAGAGGAGGCGAATAAACGATGCAGTCAGTGCAGCAGCGCAGGAACTCTGGACCATCATTAACCAGCAGAGCCGAGGTGTTGCTTGGGCTCCGAGGAATATTTTGCATCGTCACAGAAACACGCTGAGACGCATCCAGCCGTCCATCAGCAGCCTTGTCTCACCTCATTCAGGTCTCTGTCAGTCGGTGAACACGCCGCTCCACATCACTTCAAAGCTCCTGGAATCAATACCGCACACGGAGAAACCCACCGGCGTCGAAAGGAATTTATCTGACAGCTAATCATCCAATGGATTCCACTTCAATGACAGAAAAGCAGCTCGGTCGAACTCTGACACCAGACGCACGGGAAGAGGTTTAATTTTGGTTTAATATCATCTTACATCTTAAAATCTAATTAACTGGCATCAGCTGATACGATCTGCAGCCCACGACATGAAATCATGATCATGAAGCTTCTGCATGGACACAACAAAATAATTATTCATTCTGAACATATCTGAACTAGTTGTTGCACTTATTTAATGTTTACTTTTTATTTATCGTGTGTGTTTGCTGCTGCAGGCCTGTAAATTAAATAAAATATGACTGATATCCATCTATAAGGCCGATTGGATTCACTGTGAATGTTACACTGCAACAAACGTGACCAAAACCCAACCGTAAAGTGAGTACAATGCAATCACATGCTGCAAAGCAAGAGTCCGAGTCAGAAATCTGCTTATGCTGCAGACATCAGGGGCCTCATGTATGAAGAGTTGCGTAGATTTCCTTCTAAATCGTGACGTAAGCTCAGATTTAGAAGCATTTAGAAGCACATTTCCTTTGTACATCCCAATCCAGCGTACCGACTCCTCCCTGTCCACGCCTCTTTTAAATATCCAAATTATATTTACTTGCATTTGCACATCACATACATTTACTAATTCATGCCATGGTGCTTTTCTATCAATGTGTGTGCAGTCCATAGCTCTGATTCCATTCAGAAACCGTCTCTGGCTGCAGATTGCTCTTTAATGTTGACCTGTTCAGATGCATTGTGGGAATCTGATCTACCTGGCTGACATGAGGAGAACTCCGTCCCACACGGCTTGCATGGCTCTGCTCAGGGTCGACTGGCTCAGTCCCGATCGGTCGGAGTAATAGTTTTCACATTGATGACAGTTTCCCAGCATCACCTCTAAGTGTCAAAGCCAAAGGATCCACATCTGTAGAATCCTACGTACGCCAGCCACGTCGTTGGTGTTGGCACGGACAAAGTTCCCGGACATTTCACTCTGATGCATCTGAACTTTTACGTGAGCAAGTATTTGTACACACGCAACATTCGCACATGAGTTCTAGCTCCAGCTGCAGCAACTTTGAGCCAAGCTAACGTCGACTCAGGAGTCAGGGTGAACACGATCGAACCGTGGGGGCATCAAAGTGCCACCATCGACCTCCTCGCTGCACCAGTGTCCTCATAATTAGAGATTTGAGACACAGACACTTTGCTTGCTGCACTAAATCATCCGCACGGCGCCGGTCCATTAAGAGGAGGATTTACTCAGGTACCACCAAGTCACAAACAACCCAGACTTAATGAGGCATCTCCTCGGGTCAGGCTTCATGAATAATGGATAGGGTTGTTGTCTGGCAGGCACAAAGGTGAACGACAGAGCTGAGAGAGGTGAAGAGGCGGGAGAAGGTGAGAATAAGTAAGAGGAGAGATGATGAGGACGAGGCAGGTGAGGCTGAGAGAGGAGTAAAGGTTAATGCGGAAAAACTCCCTCCGCCTTAGAAAGACAGACTCTTATCTGCAGTATTTCATCCTTTCGTTCAGGTATAAACGAGCAGATTATCTGTTTTCCACCTGAATATTCATCGCAGTGAATAAGACACATGAACACGATCAGAAATGAGTTACGATATAGATATCGACCAGAAACTCTGGAGGAAGCTGCCCTGAAACTTCTGCAGATTTATTGACCTGCTTCAGGTCAGAAGGTCTTTCCTTCCTGCTGCTGTTAGGCTTCACAATGAACACTCCTGATAATATGTGCAATATTACTACATTACATGTGCAATAGTACTACACCATAAGTGTAATAACATTTCTTACAATCCTGTGCAATATTATAACTCAATCTGTGCAATATTTCCACCACTTATATATTATTTATCTCTGGCTTTTTTGCTATTTTGCTATTTTGCTCTGTAAGCTGTTGTGAACTGCAATTTCCCCATTGCGGGACGAATAAAGGTTCTTCTTATCTTATCTTATCTTAGTTTAAAGACGCTAAAACACGCTGCAGAAATGTGTGATGATGTCTTCTACTAGGATCTCAGACTGATGATGCTGACTCTGACTCACGTGGTCTGGTCGTTGGTGAACTCCAGCTCTCCCCGCGCGTCCTCGTAGTCCTCTCCGGCCTTGGCGGTGCCCGACTCGGTGTGGTACGGCAGGATGACGGTGCCGCGGGCGCCCGAGTTGCGCACCACCGTCACCTCCATGGTCCCGACGCTCTCGCTCACCCTCAGCAGGCGCTCGCTGAACGTGAAGATGCCGGCGTGGTCGTCGTCCAGGATGGTGACGGTGGCGACCAGTGGCTCCATCAGGCGGGCTTTCGGGGCGGCTCCGGCCTCGTCGCTCTCGAACATGCCCTCGGCGTCGCCCACTCGGAGGTTCAGCAGGCGGACAAAGAAGTGCTCGTCCTCTTCGAATATGTCGTCGTCGATTATACCGACCTGGAGACAGAGACGTTGTGTTTAGACGTGATGCAGCAGGAAACAGCAAATATAGACTAGTTAAAGGAACTTAAGGTGGGGACAGTCTTTACAGATTTGATAAGACTAGGAGTACACACTAACACACTGGCTTCAGCAGATGTTTGATGAGGGATCAAGAATTTCTCCGAATAAGGAAGGAAAAATTCCAACTACAGCTGCTTTTTGTGCCACCTGTGGATGTGTCAGCGGAGTCACAGTGCTGTTAAAAAAACATCTTGTATCCATGAAGCGCCACTCTATCACCGTGCTATTGTTCTCCTGCAGAGTTAATTTGGTTGGATCAGTGACGTTATTCATTGTCAGGACTTCTCGGTGCATTTAAAGGAGGCTGTGTGTCGCTGAGTTGCAGACGGCTTTTAATTTTGGGTAACACATGAGTACTCTAACACGTACATCCTGTCATCTTTTGGCGCAATTTCCCCCGACCCCCTCTCTCTTCATCGACTGCTGGCAACACGTTTTGCAGCTGGTGTCCCAACGGTGTCCAGGTTTGGCTTAAAAAACTCAAACATGTTAGATGTTGTTCGCATCTCACACAGTAACAGATTTTTGTGGCAACTAGCCACGCCGACTGTCCCCAGCTTGTGCAGACTGGTGCAGACGTTGCTCAGTTTGAAACAGGTTGTAGCTCATCATCCTGCTGCGTTAGCGTTTGAGTTAGAGTTTGGTTTGGTTCTTTATCTGCAAGAGGTTCCACTTTATTCACCGGCTAGTCATTGACTCAGAAATATTAAACCAAAACGATGAACTGAAAACTCTGTGATCATTAATAGAACTGGAAATACGATTAATGAAGCTTTTTATGTTGAACGCCCGTCATGGCTGCTTTGTGAGCAGCAGCACTGAGACAGGCTGCAGAGACAGTGTCTGTGTTTCGGGTTGTTATAAATAAAGCTGAGACATGTTAGTTTGCGATGTTTGTAACATGAACTGGTTGGAGCGAGCTGGCCTGGAGGAACATCTGCATCCAGAGCTGTCACATGTGATAGAAGCTTCCTTGGCTGACGTTAAGAGTCACCACGAGCCACCGTCAGGAAGAGCTCCAGCTGTGCTCACATCTGGTGGCGACATGAAGTCAGAGCCTTTTTGAGAGGAGCGATATTAAGTAAATTAATAAAGTGTCACATCCTCTCTGATGGCATTTCTTTGTTTCTGCAGCAGGTTGTCACACAGGGAAGACTGGATGAAAAATACCAACAGTTAATTTAATGGAAGTGGCGTCACTGAGCGGGATACGCCCAAATGGAGTCGAACTTAAGATGACAACAGAGTAAAAAGTCCAAGTGTAGTCCAAACCAAGTTAACCAAGATAAACTGAAAACTGAAAGTCAAACATTGCATGAACAAAGAGAAACAAGGAGAGTTGACAAGACACCGATAAGGATCATGAATCTTTCCTATTTTCCTTTTATTGTGACTTTTTGGTGAATTTTAAAGCAAACGTCTGAAAAATGAGACCTGAATGCACCAGAGACATTATCTTTAGAGAGTAGAGAGGAAGAGAAAGCAAAGAAAGTCAGATTTAACATCAGTCGTGTTAAATTCTTACTTGCCGCAGACATAATTCATAATGCAGGAGAATTTTATTCAAGAAAACCAACTCCGAAGGTGGAATTCTATATGTCAGGAAATCTAAACTTCATCTGTTCTTGTGCTTTCCAAAAACAGACCCCCATCATCATGCGAGCTGCGTTTCTGTTCTGAATTTAAAGTGGATCAACATGGGCTCTGGATGCTGGAGCTGGATGAGCTGAATACTGATCAGCTCCCCGAGCACGGACGAAAACAGAAGCTCTGGTTACAGAAAAGTCAACAACTCTATGAGAGCGTTATCATGCGTTCATCGTGCCACCGCTCACTAAATGACAGCTCGGGGCTCCCAGATCACATTAGGTTAGCGGTTTAATCCAATGAGCCAGATGTGTTCAGACATCAATCCTGGATGGAGGCTGAGAAGAAGAGACGACGGGAGGGCGACTTATTACTGGTACATTTTTTAAATCAAAAGTAATTTTATTAACTTGCACTTTTCAGACTCTTGGTGCAACACAAACCAGTTGTGACACGACGTTAACAATGCAGCATGAAAGTGCAGCAGATACGGAGCAGTCAGCGTTTTTGTGCCAATATTTGGCTCATTAGCTAAAAAATGTTCCATGGTGTTCACCAGCTAGGCTCTAACTGAGGCTGTCAGCTGTAGGCAGGTCACGTGTGGCGGCTTATTAGAGTGTTTTTACTGAAACGAGATGCTTTATGTGGATAAAACGATGCTGTGAGAGAAATGAAATCATTTAAGTTTCCAAACAGACAGATAAAAGCTGCAGATTCAGAGGATCAGATTTCACTTTGCCAATATTGAATTAGCTGGGAGTTAGGTGGAGTAGGTGGAGTTAGGCCAAGCCAAGATGGCAACGCCCAAAGACACCACACTGAGCTTCAAAACCATTCATCTACCTGAACCGCAGTTCCTCTAACGTCCATTTGAGGCTCCAGCAAAGAGCTAATCCTCATAGACCATCATGTGGAAAAAATTTAACAACAATAAACATGTTTGCAGTCTTGTACTAAAATAGTTTTAGTCTCTAAGGCTAATTTTTCCATTTATGACAACTGTATGAGGATATTTTCTCTCTTCTTGAATTAGCAGGGAGTTAGGTGGAGTTAGGCCCTGCCAAGTTCCTCTAACGCCCACTAGAGGCTCCAAAAGTGAGACCTCTATGTTAAAATGTCTTTATAGAAGAAATAAACATGTTTGCTAATTTCTTCATTCATTAGTGGAACTTTATGCACAATCATTTTTGTAAAACGCACCTTTTCCGATACTTGAATTAGCTGGGAGTTGGCTAGAGTAAGGCACTCTCAAGATGGAGGCGGCCAGAGACACAACACTGAGCTTCAAAACCAACTGAATTAATCCAAAAAGTTTCAAAAAAAGGCAACTGGACTTGTAGATTTTTAGACAGGGAGATTCTCTAAAAATCTACAAGTCCTTTTTTTTTAAGCTTTTTGGATTACCATGACCTGGATGACTGAGAACCTTCACAGACAACTGCTTTTAGTCGCTTGAACAAGTAGCTGCACTCATGTGAATATAATTTTGCTGACCTTTAGTGATTCAGCCTCTCGCCTCGCCATCACCGTGGTTACGAGTGCGACAAAGCAAACTTTACACTAGTGACTGCAGTGAAGCTTTATTTAACATATTTATTGAAATAAATCTTCTGAAATACGAGGTCCAGCAGCTTTTTCTCTGTTTTAGTTTGTATGAGTGAACGCGTTAATGGACAAAATATGAGAAAATGAACAGATAATTGTACGATTCATCACTGGCTTCTGCCTCTGGAGCTCTTTTATCAGCTTGAACTGTTATTGATTAGTTGGCAAATAAGCTGCAAACTAAATCAAAATGTATATTTATTGTTGATAAAAACTCACTGATGAGGCCGCTCTGCCTGCTCAGGATGCAGCATGAGATCACGAACAGCTAATTTAACTTTTCAAGCGTTCACGCGCCGCAGCCCTGAAGAAAGAACGTTCTGTGTTTTATTATGAGGCATGGAGCTGTTTAGTCACACTTGACTTCGACACTGAGGGACTTCAAACTGTGCAAAAGACAGTCAGACAAATCAGCAGTGTGTAATTATTTATCAGCTGGGTTCGTTTGCAGCCGCGGTTGCAAATGAGATTCTTTCATTCATAACTTGAAGATGAGATGATTATCCTTTTTTTTTTTTTGACGCAGCGAGGACTTCGAACAGTTTTATATTTGATGGGTAGATAACAGAGCCTGTGAGGGATTCAAGTTCAGTTTCTCTCAGTGATCGATGAAATCCTCTAGTTGACCTTTTTATCACACACTCAGCGTCTCTACGTCCATTCTCTCCTGTTTTATGGACCAGTCTACGCTAAAGCTTGATGCATTTCTCAGCTTTCCTCTCATCTTTCATCACTGCTCACCACGTCTTCACCTCATCCAGTCATCCAATAAGCTTTTAATTCACGCAGCATAGCTCTTAAAACATAATATTCTAGCTTTCATGGTAGAAATCTTTACTGTGGCGTTTGATGCAGAGTTCAGGTAGTAGAAAGTTTGGGAACATCTGCAATCAAGAGTCAGTCAAGTGGATCATCAGCAAAACAAGTTTTCCTTTACTCCTTCATCTAATTCCATTCACAAAGATTTCACAATTAAATGGTTCAGCACAGATTCCACTAACAGCAGCTTGACTGATTGATGACAAATGAAGAGTGCGACACCTGGAAGATTTTCCTACAGTCTTGAAGGATTCGTGCTGAGAACATGTTTTATTTCTTTCCTTCGTTCCTTTCAGTAAACTCAGCTGGAGGCTTCATTCATCTCCCTCACTAGTGGTTTCTTTGCAGCAGATCCACCATGAAGGCTTGATTCAGTCTGATGCGTCAGCTGCTTGAGCTCCAGGAAGCATTGATGTATGAGCTGATCTGTTAAATGTTGATTTCTGATGCTGCTAACTTTGAGGAATTTATGCAAAAAGCTTGTGAGGCTGCAGGAACACGAGCAGAATAACGATGGAGCAAACACATCCGCTTTTAAAGGTAAAAATCATTCAATTAAAATGAATAAAGGGAGAATAAAAGCCTGGAGGGAGAATAATTCTCTTCTGTGTCACATATCAGATCAGAACATTTTAACAGTTACAGGTAACAGGTTTCCAGGAACACTTTGTTTCACAGCAGTTTGTATCTTAGGAACAAAAAAAAAAAAAAAGAATAGCACAAGGTGTTGACCTGGCCTCCAAATTCACTAGATCCTGGAAAGATGGGTGATACGGACTAAAACATTTATCCTGATAATTTCTGGTATTTATCACGGTGACGATAAATAAACACCAGTTCATCCTAATCATTCTGACTCTAACGCATCAAGTTTTCTCTGAGTTGTTGTTTTGTTCCCTGACTCTTTGGATGAAGTCGACGCTGCTTCTGCATCTTTGCTCATTTTCTGTCTTTCTTCATCTTCTGGTTTGTGCTTGTGTTTGAGGTGGTGGAACAAATTAGTGCTGTTACTGTCCTTTTTATTCTCTATTTGTTTGCAAACCTTGCATGTTGTAATTTGCTGCTCCGCGTCAGACTTTTTAACCCCTTCATGCCTAGTGTCGCTAATTCACGACGCACTGTTTCCGTTCAGACTGCAGCTGAAATAACGCATGTAATACTCCAATGTCGGTTTGTGCACATTCAAAAAAATCCTAGGAACCTTTAGCAAGCACTAGTTTCTGGTAGGACCGGCCGGAGTGGTAACAAAAATACAAATATTTCATTTCTTTATATAATTGAAGAATGAATTGAGGCGTTAAGGGGTTAAAACCAAACCAGATAATGGAGGTGGAGCCTCGTTTAGGAACGAGCTCCTCTCTGCCGGCGTATCTGCTCCACCTTCCACCATTGTCAGTTTGTCAATATTCCACACGTGTTGGGCTGAGAGTGTGTCGCGCACATATATACGTCATCAATGGGAATTTAACGTTTTTATCACGGGATGACATATTCTTACTGTGGGAAATGTTTTTGTAAATATTGCACATCCCTACTAGATCCCAAACTGATCAAGCTCTGATGAGTCACACATTAGAAAGGTGGTCGTAATGTTATGCCTGATCGGTGTATGTTTCAGTCCTCTCCTTGATTCTCAGCATCTGCTCTCCCTCAGCCTCCCTCTGCGTCTCCTGCTGTGCATCTCATCATCGTCCCTCCTCTTTCTCCTCGCTTTGATCTCCTCCGATATCGTCCCACTTTTTCAAGCCATGCTGCCGGCTGTTCAGGAGCCTGCAGCATTTTTATGAACCTCCATCAAGTTAAACTTGAACTCTTCCAAACACCAGGCTGCTCATCTATTGTTTCTAAAGCTAAAGCGTCCATATCTGTTTCTAATTCCAACGTTTCAGCAAAGACAAGGCCGAGCTCTGAGTTTTTGGGCTGAACTGACAGAGCTGTTCCATAATGTATGTGATCGACTAGATGCCATTAACATTTCATCTCATCTCCAAGGTCCTTGAATTAATGTTTTAATATTCTCTCGCTGTCAAACTCAAACCTGTCGTTATGAAGGACAGCAGAAAATTTATAAGATAGCTATTCAACACATAGCTATCAAAACAAGCTAGCTCGACCATCTCTGACCGTCCAATCAGAGCATCGTAAGGATAAGAACTTGAAATGTGACTCATTACAAGGTGTTTCAAGCTTTAGCTGCCTGTAGTTTTAATAGTGACGGTTTAGGCCAACAGACCAAGGCCAGAGTTGTGTTTTGGACTCTACCTGCTTTCTTGTTCATCTAGTCTTCTCTAACTGTGTCTTGTGTTTGGTTCCTCCATTCCTCGTTACACCTGTTACAGTCAGAGCTCATCAGCCATGTCTAAAGGCCGTCTAGTATCTATCTAACTCACCTTAATCTCTCTACGAGTCTCTCCAGGCTTGAACACCAGCGTTCCTTCGCTGTATTCATAATCTGAGCCGGCGTTGGCCGAACCGTCTTCTGTTCTGTAGTCCACGTAGAAGGTGTTCTCTCCCAGACCGCCTGAACACCAGAAACACAACTTTAGTCAACCTGGAATCATTTAGAACAAGTTTGTCAGAAATCAATGTAACTACATAAACAAATACTAATTATACAGCAGTGTTGTTAGAGCGTGCAGAAAGATGGACGTCTTGACGGTTTGCTGTTAGCAGAAAAGACAAATCTCTGACTGGTAGTTGAGTTGCATCATGGGTAATGTAGGCACTGAATAAAAAAGATTCAGCTTGAGTGGAGACATCCAGGGCTGAAGAAATCAAGCTAATGTGGAAGTTGTTCTTGTGTCCACTGGAAACCATGACAGCGAGTCAATCCCCGTAGACGTCCATGTTAAAATGTCCAACTTTACAGCAGAAATAAACTGCCAAACTGATGGTTTGTACATATTTATCTACAGTCAGCGCTTCAGTTGCGACTTGTTTCAACGATAAACTCATCAAAGACCTCTGAAGGATTTAGATATGACCACATTACCTTGACAAACCACTGCCAGCGTGAGAACGCCGCAGTTCTCCATGCACTGACTGTGGGCGCTCTCGAATGAGATGCGGCTGCAGATCCCCAGGTCGTTTTCTTCAGGCGCTTCTTCGTCCGGTACGACTGCGCGGCGAGCGTGGTCGGCCGCGTGCTTCTTCAGGACGTTCCCGGCTCCGATCATCATGCGAGTCGCCTGCAGGGAGACGGATGTTAAAAATAAGACAAGGTCAGAAACCAGCTGCAGAAACTGGACAATAATCACCTCATGGAGAGTCCTTGAACTACTTTATGTCTCTTTTATAGGTTTGGGACAACCTTGTGTGTTCACCTCGGGGACGGTTTATGAGGTGTGTGTGTGTTACCTGTATGCGGTAGAAGGCTCTGCTCTTCTGCTGGTGCAGCAGTGCGTAGTAATTGGCCAACTCCACCAGCTGGTCCAGCTCTTTGTCGGGATATTTCTGCTTCAGCTCTTTCAGGATACGAATCACCTGGAGGAGAGACAAGAGGACACTTCAGATATCTGCACAAAAACACACTCAGACATGGCTTTTCTCACAGACACTGAATCTGGAGTGACTAGCTTGATGTTTATTTGCATGCAGTGAAACTCAGATCAGACCTCAAGTGTAGTCTGAGGACGCATGTAGAGACAGGTTTTAATGCCAGCTGCTTAAAGCCGGTCACTTGTGACCAGATTATCCAGGTCGGATGTTAATGCAAGAGTCTTATCGCTTTCATTTTCTGCAGCGTGATGGGAGGATAATGTTTGTTTCAACCAAATCTCTGCTCCTTAAAAGGCTTAAACCTTCAAATAAAAGGATCTGCAATTATAATAAACTGTTATCTCATGTTCACTTTGCCTTTTTAATCCTCTCCACAATCTCACATTTAACCGTTGCCTACGCGCTAAGCTGACATGTTCTTTGTTTGTTTACCAGCTCTGAATGTGAAGGAATGAATTTATTAAACCACAGCACATTACACCTTTTTCTTTTGTCATCTCATTCCATTTAAATCTGCAGAGATGTGCAAATTAATCAGGTTAATATTAATGTATTATATCAGTAGTGTGATAATATCTGCTCATTCATTTAAATTAGCCTGTATTTAAGGATTTAATATAACAAGTTTGATGGTATTTTAATATGAGCTCACTGTTAATCCTTAAATTTATAACACAGTGGGGACATTTTTTATCTTATATCTTATCTTATCATTGAAGTCAGTATTTAGTAGATGCACCTCTGTGTCTGCACACTTTTAGTCCATTCTTCTTTGCAAATATGCTTGAGTTTAATCAGGTTGCACAGGAACTGGATGTGAACAGCTCTTTCAAAGGGAAGCTGAGTCAAATGTTTGACTGGTCTACTGCAGAACATTCACTTTGCTGTTTTTAAACCATATCTGTGGAGCTTTGGCTCTTTGGGTCACTGGAAGTCTCCTCCTGAGTTGTAGTCCTCCAGGATTTCCCTTTGTGTTAATGCATCAAATGTATATGATGGAATATTAGGGCCACATTGAGGGGAAACAAATCACAAAGATTTGGATTTGGATTGTCTTGAGACACCATGAAACCCCTCTGAATGTCCCGCTGATGCCTCCACCGATAACCCTGCAGTTGACCAGTTCCAGCCATTTTCCCCTCCACAAAAGCAGCGACGTCCTCCAAGGCCGTCTGGTGCTTTCTCCGGAAAAGATGCATTTTCTTGAATATTCTTTTTAAAGTCCTAATACTTATGATGATGTGATGCTGATGTGCCAAAAGATTAAGTATCTCCTTGTTTGTGACACCTCCACAAAATCCTCCACAGCCCAACTGTTCCTCTGAAACAACAGGTTAGAATATTATGACTTTATTCTCATAAATTACGACTTTATATTTGAAATTTGTGATTTGTTTTTTCCCCTCAATGTGGCCCTAATACTCCGGCCTTAACAAGAGATCAGACTACGTGTCAGATCTTCCCATCGCAGCAGCACATTTAAACATTTTTAATACAGGGATTTATTCTTTGAAACCTCACCACACTTTGCAGCCTACAGGGAGCCACACTGTCCACTTTGAGAAGCACTGATTTGGTGAACACACAGGCGTAGGTTTTGTGTGACTGAGGTCAGAAAAGAGAGAGGAACTTTTCTGAGAGTTAGTCGGCAGACGACAACTGGGGGAGTAAGTGAAGAACTCCCGAATGTGTCACAGCTTTAATTCAATGAAACATCTGCCAGAGGAAGTGAAGCCGAAAGACTGCAGCTGTAGGTTTCTGCCCACACAGTCGCCTCGAATAGCAAAACGCAGAGGTGGAGTGAACTCCACTCTTGTCATTCAGCAGGAGGTGGAGGGGGGAACTTATCCAGATTATCCCGTAACTAGACACAGATTAGACACCAATCTTTACATCCTCCATCATCCATCAATCCATCCATCCATCATCCATCCATTCATTCATCCATCCATCCATCCATCATCCATCCACAGCGCTCCATCATCCAGCCAGCCAGCACCATCCATCCACACATCCCCAGCCATCCATGCCACACCATCCACCATCCACCTCTAGCCATCCATCCATCCATCCATCCATCATCCATCCATCCATCCATCCATCCATCCACCATCATCCATCCATCCATCCATCCATCCATCCATCCTCTAGCCATCCATCCATCCATCCATCATCCATCCATCCATCCATCCATCCATCCATCCCATCCATCATCCATCCTCTATCCATCCATCCTATCCATCCATCCATCCATCCATCCTCTATCCATCCATCCATCCATCCATCATCCATCCATCCATCCATCCATCCATCCATCCATCCACCATCCATCCATCATCATCCATCCATCATCCATCCACCATCATCCATCCATCCATCCATCCACCATCCATCCATCCACCATCATCCATCCATCCATCAATCCATCCATCCTCTATCCATCCATCCATCCATCCATCATCCATCCATCCATCCATCCATCCATCCTCTATCCATCCATCCTCTATCCATCCATCCATCCATCCATCCTCTATCCATCCATCCTCTATCCATCCATCATCCATCCATCCATCCACCCATCATCCATCCACCATCATCCATCCATCCATCATCATCCATCCATCCATCAATCCATCCACCATCATCCACCATCATCCATCCATCCATCCACCATCATCCATCCATCCATCAATCCATCCACCATCATCCATCCATCCATCCATCCATCAATCCATCCACCATCATCCACCATCATCCATCCATCCATCCACCATCATCCATCATCCATCCATCAATCCATCATCCATCCATCCATCCATCCATCCATCAATCCATCCACCATCATCCATCCATCAATCCATCCACCATCATCCATCCATCCATCCATCCATCCATCCATCCATCCATCAATCCATCCACCATCATCCATCCATCCATCAATCCATCCACCATCATCCATCCATCCATCAATCCATCCACCATCATCCATCCATCCATCAATCCATCCACCATCATCCACCATCATCCATCCATCCATCCATCCATCATCCATCCACCATCATCCATCCACCATCATCCATCCATCCATCTCCATCCACAATCCATCCACCACATCCACCATCATCCACCATCCATCCACTCATCATCCCATCCCTCCCATCACCATCCATCATCCATCCATCATCCATCCACCATCCATCATCATCATCCATCCATCCATCCATCCATCCCACATCAACCATCATCCATCCATTCCATCCACCATCATCCATCCATCATCCATCCATCCAATCCATCCATCAATCCATCCACCATCATCCATCAATCCATCAATCCATCCATCCCTCATCCACCATCATCCATCCATCCATCCATCCATCCACATCATCCATCCATCATCCACCATCAATCCATCATTCCATCCATCCATCCATCAAATCCATCCACCATCCCATCCATCCATCAATCCATCCACCATCATCCACCATCATCCATCCATCCATCCATCCATCCACCATCATCCACCATCATCCAATCCATCCACCATCATCCATCCATCATCCATCCATCAATCCATCCACCATCATCCATCCATCCATCCACCATCATCCATCCATCCATCATTCATCCATCCATCCATCCATCAATCCATCCATCCACCATCCATCCATCCATCCATCCATCCATCAATCCATCCACCATCATTCATCCATCCATCCATCATCCATCCATCAATCCATCCACCATCATCCATCCATCCATCAATCCATCCATCCATCCATCCATCCATCCATCCATCCATCCATCCATCCTATCCATCCATCCATCAATCCATCCACCATCCATCCATCCATCCATCCATCAATCCATCCACCATCATTCATCCATCCATCCATCCATCCATCCATCCATCCATCAATCCATCCACCATCATCCATCCATCCATCAATCCATCCATCCATCCATCCATCACATCCATCCATCCATCTATTCGTCTACATCAGGTTACCGTGGCAACTACCTCAATGGTCAAGTTAAGTAGTAAAAGTTCACTAAAATGATATAAAATGCAGAGGAAAGCATCCGTGCATCACTTTAGGAAATGGAAAACTAAATTGGATCCATTTGTCACATTTACATACTTCTCCTCCAGGAAAACGTTTCATTATTTTGTGCTCCAGTCACAAAATGTGTTTTCCTACATTTTAACCAACAGAAAAAATGAATAAATTGAATGAGATTCTAGATGGTTGGTAATGGTATTGGTTGCCAAGGAAGAGGGAACATGACGCTATATACGATCTATGACGACGATGGAGAGATACGAGTTTTGAAATTTGAGGACATTTGTGATCTTACGTATTTACTTACCTTAGTTATTAGACATTACTTATTGTGACGCCTGATAGTTTTGCAAATGGTTGTAAATAGTTGCAAAATACTCCTGATGCATTTGCTGCATTTCAATGTAAATAGTTGTAAATAACTTTGTTGCTTGCTAAATTTTATATAAGCTTTTGAAATGTACAGTTTAGATTTGCATTCTAAGTTATAAAAATGGTTTGTTAAATATGTTTGTGGTTTTCACAGTTTTTTTTTAGTACTCTGATTTTATGTTTTTAGTGTGGTTTTAGGTCCACTGTGTTAATACAGTATGTCAGAATGAAAGAATAACTGTAAAATCACACATGTGAGGTTGCGCTGAAAAGAATGAGACCAAACAAGGCAAGGTAAGGTAGATGAAATATAGAGGTAAAACCAAAAGTAGTCAAAAACGGCCAATTATACCATAGACCTCAGAGGGTTAATTCCAGTTAAGACACTGAGGCCCCTGGTTATCTGGGAGCAGCGTGTCGTATCATCTCAAACACAGGATTTATATTTATGTCATCGTCACCTCTTTGCGGCTCTCGTCCAGCTCCTTGCTGCTCTCCACATTCACCATGGCGCTGTTAGAGTTGGGCAGGTTTCCTCCGCCTCCGGTCGCCGTGGCTCCCGCGCCGACGTTGTTGGCCGCAGCGCCCGCCGTGCCGTCCTGAGTCCCGCCCCCGCAGTTCTCCGCGGGAACCACGGCGCCCCCTCGCGGCGGGAACTTCCCGTCTATGATCATCTCCATGCCGCCCTTGTTCGGCGAGAGGTCCCCTTCGGTCTCCACGACGATGCCGTGGCGCTTGTCGGCGCGGTAACGCTTGCCCATGTACTTGTAGAAGAGCAGGCGGCGGTCGGCGATCCAGGCCAGGATGACGCAGACTGGGAAGTAGAGGAGGGTCACCAGGCCCTCCCACACCTGAGAAAATGTCACATCGACGCTTTAAATATGATCCTGGTGCCAAACATTCAGAATCATCAGCATCCAGAGATGACAGGTTTAGATTGGTCAGTAATATCTCTACACCCGTCTCACCTCCACGACTCCCGGCGTAATGACGGACAGGATGAGGTAGAGCCAGATGTAGGCGAAGATGCTCCAGAAGGCGGTGATGAAGAACACCCGGAGGTGTTTGATCTTGCGAGACTCTCCGTTGGGGATCGTCCACACGCAGATGGCGATGATCACAAACATGTTGAAGGCAGCGCTGCCCACGATGGTCCCGGGTCCGAGCTGACCGGCCTCGAACTGATGACCACACACCTGCAGAAGAAGAGGAGGAGGAGGAGGAAGAAAAGACAGAGGACATGGCTTCAAGTGTTGCAGACACAGCTCAAACGTAAAGAGAGTATTTGATGTAATTGGAAGGATCAGTGAATCATCATGTGGTAACAAGGCTGTACTCTGTGTGTTTGTTTTTCTCACGTTGTGGGGACCAGAGTCTTGTGTATCACTAACGTTGTGGGGTCATGTTGTCTTTGTGCGGCCATTTGTCTTTTTGATGCTTATAGCATGTTAATCCTTTGTTTTAGGCCAAAGCTTACTAATCGGTCAGGGTAAGGGAACGTTTTATGTTAAAGGAACGAGCTTGTGCGTTGGTGTGAGGTTACCTCTATAACAGACAGCAGGATCTCTGGAGCGCTGGAGCCCAGAGCCATGAGCGTCAGATTGGAAACCGTTTCATTCCAGATTCGAACCGTTGCCACCGACGTTTCCCCGTTCGGCATAGTGATGGTCACCTCCTTCTCCTGTGGATACAAACACACAAACAGGCACGATGGTGTTACTGCATGAAAAATCTGCAGATCAAACATTATAAAGCAGGGGTCTTCAACGTTTTCCAGGTCAGAGAACCCCAAACTGATGAAGAGATGCAGCGGGGACCATCTACTTATGTATATGCGTATTTAAAGGCATTAGACCGCCCTGCAGTACCTCTGCAGAAGAAGAGAAGAGCTGCAAACAGCATCAGATGAACTAGAGGAAGTTTGACTAACAGGAATTCTGCAGAAAAAGTTGTATTTCTGGTGCGACGTCACCTTCCACCAGGGGCATGGAGGAGGACAAGAAACTGTAGAAAGTCAAGCAAACGCTTCAGTCTAATAAAGTCTTGACAGATATTGTGCAGAAACATCATTGAATCTTGTAGAGTTTGGTTCCTCTGATGGTTTTGAGCTTTTTTCTGAATTGGTTTTTATCACAGGACCTTTGTGTTTTACTTTGAACAAGATTATTATTACACGTTACTGAGTCAACAAAATCTGTACTTTTGCACAAATGAATCTGCTTTTTTTTGCACAAACCACTACCTCATCAACTCAAGTTTTTTTCTTCAAAGTTTAAGCAACTATTTATTTGTAAAGTTTACTCCACCAACACACTGTATATACAGAATGTCTTTATATTTCTAGTTCTTGCTCTCCATATTTTTTCAGAGTATTGTATTTCTTGCATATTTTTTGTATACATTTTTGCCAAATTCCATGCTACTGTGAAACATATCATATCTTATCTTATCTAAACTTCGCCAGGAGAAACAAGTCCTCATGCCAATAAAAGTTCAACTTCTTTCTCAAGGCCACAGCAATACAAAAATAAAATAAACAAAGTTGAAATATGGGCAGCTAGACTTGTTGGGTTTAACAAATATTTTCATCCAAATCTTCATCAAAAAAAGTTCTAAAAAAGGCAACTGGACTTGTAGAGTTTTAGAGAAGACGTTTCACCACTCATCTAAGTAGCTTCTTCAGTTCAGCTGGATATACCATGACCTGGATGACTGAGAACCTTCACAGAAAAATCTTCAGTTCTAAAAGACTGATGATGAGCTGGGGTTTAAAAAATAGGAACATCTGTGGCTGGTGTTCAGATGACTAGAGCCTGTTAATGAACCTCACCTGTAGCTGAAGGAATCTGTTTATATCCTGTTTTCTTTCTCTAATGAATGGTACGCTAACAACACATCAGTGTTCACAGATTTCCAACCCAACTTTTTTGGGGGGAACAGATGTTTGGATTATGTTGTAAATTGATGGTATCTTTGTCCACAGAAGCTGCATTCATCATCATAAACACTTTATTTACCGCGGGTCCCCTCCTTCTTGACTCATAAATCCTCATAATACGCGAGCACACACACAAATACACAAACAAACAGGAAGCCCATGAGGATTAAAACATATTCCTGAACACACATATCTGCAGGCTTCTGCTAAAACAGCTGCCGTGGCTGCCACAGTGATGGATTGTGGGATACGCTGCTGGACATTCATTTACATTGACCTTGAGGAGGATGGATGATGTCTTCCCTCCATTAACCTTTAATTTTCAACCCGCTACCAGATCTATTATTATGTTCTCTGTTTACGCCCCAACCAACAGTTTTATCATAACTTCAGGAACAAGACCATGAATAGGGTCGCCGATGGATTGTCTCGTATTTAGAAACAAAAATGTGTGTCCGGTATGGAGCTAAAATGGGACGAACTTTGTCCCGTATTGCATGAGAATCTAAAATAGAGTGAAAAATGTCAATGGAATTAATTGTGACCAATTGGTTGAGGTACTGTTGCTGGCAAAGAAGATGCTAGAAGACAACAAAGCAGCAAGTCAAATAGTTGAAAAGATCGTTTCTTACACACACAAAAAAGGGTTAAAAAGAAAATTCACCACGTTGGGAAGGGTGAAGGCAATCGGGTCGGTCGGCCCTACCAATGAGGTGTCACTTATTTATATTTCAGGGAGTTGGCAACCCTAACAATGCCCCATATCAACTTCTATCTTTCTTTACAGGAACCAGAGGAACAAGGAGCCAAGGCTTCCACTCTCCAGGTTCCTCTGCATCCATCATCCATTTATTCCTTTGACCACCCTCATCCCTCCGTCCATTTCCCTCACGTCCTATCGACCAGTTGTCAGTTGTTTATCCTCCTTTACTTCATTCGCCTGTTTTCTTATTTAGTGTTCACATATCTTTGTGCTTCCTTGTCCTTGGTCTGCAGCTTGGTCTGTTGTTACCTTCATCATAAATCCTCATCAAATATAACATTATTATTTAATCCATCCATGGTCCTGTTTTTGTATACGGTCTTTGTTAGTGGAAGGGCAGTCCTGAAAAATACATCCCTCTATACAGTATGTGTCTACAGAGCTCAGGGAAGGAGCTGGACTGAGGAAGACAGCTCCGGTAGAAACACAACATCTACTGTCCTATTAAACCAGGAGGACGTCAGTACACTATGTTCCACATTTCCCTCCCGTCCTTCACATCTCCTCTCTCATACTGAACATCAGCCTCTGTTCAAACCTCTCAGGACCTCTCCGCTCTTTCTCTTCAGCGCTTATGACTGAATAACTTTAACACCTGAACTGTTACAGGCCACCAGAGACGCACACACACATCCTCGTCACTGCAAAACCATCATGTGTTTACAACCCTCGAACAGAACCAGTGCTAACAGAGTTGATGTTGAAGCAGCATCAGAAAGTTAGTGATTCCACTGGATGATTAATGGTCTGACAATTTTAATAGTACATGGAAATTTGGCAAAAAGCTAATAAAATGTTATGAAATTCACTTAGTGGGCAACACAGAACTGTTTAATACATTTTTCCAAATCAGTCAAACTGTATTGTTGTGTTTGTCTTGTTTAAAATGACAATACATTCATTATTTTTTATATTTTTCTGTCATTTCTTAAGATTCTTAAATTGAGAAGTTCTGTAAGTGATCTAAATCTTAAAATAAGGAACATAGTCTTGTTCCTTTGCTGGGATAATTTGTAAAATATGTCCTTACATTGTTACTAGCTAAACTGAGCTTGACATAAGCTGGTAAATCTTATTAAGAGAAAGTTAGATATATTCTCTTAAAATAAACTCGGCAAGATTCTTCTTCTTTTTAGACTAAAAATAGGACTTTCTTAAAAATCAGTTTTTATAGTGCAACTAAACGAGGCTCCACCTCCATTATCTGGTTTGGTTTTAACCCCTTAACGCCTGAATTGATTTTTCAATGATATAAAGAAATTAAATATTTGTATTTTTGTTACCACTCCGGCCGGTCCTACCAGAAACTAGTGCTTGCTAAAGGTTCCTAGGATTTTTTTGAATGTGCACAAACCGACATTGGAGTATTACATGCGTTATTTCAGCTGCAGTCTGAACGGAAACAGTGCGTCGTGAATTAGCGACACTAGACATGAAGGGGTCACTAATGCCACTAATTTGTTTATTTATCGTCATTTTTATCGTGATAAATACCAGAAATTATCGGGATAAATGTTTTAGTCCGTATCGCCCATCCCCATTGTGGACACATCCAGCTTTTACAGAACCAAGATGGTGATTTCTGTTTAGCAAAGGAGTGTGTATAGTGAATACAGTCGAGACTAAAAGAGAGGTGGATGTTTTAGAGGTCAGGATTAGTTTCATATGTGGGAGTCTGGGATTTTCTCCGTCTCTGACTCCTGCAAACAATCAAAAATGTTTGTTTCAGGTTTGTCAGATGTGAGGATTTGCTGAGGATAAATCTCTGTAACTATGTGGCTGTATGGATAATAGACGTCTGTTTCCACATTCACTCCCTCTCACCTGCGATGTGATGACTTCAATGGACGCCATGAAGCGGTCTGCGATGATGGACACTCCCAGGAACATGTACATGAGTGACACAAAGTAGACCACCGCTCTGGCCACCTTGTATCCGGTCCCAGGCTGTTTGGGCATCCAGACCGGCAGCAGGATGCCGGGGTGGCACACCGTCACCTGGTTGCACTTGTCTACCTTGCTGGGGAAAGTGCTGTTGGCGTAAGACAAGGAAGGCGGGAAGGTGGAGGGCAAGGACGTTATCGTGTCGGGGTTAATGCTGGACTCGCTGCGCTGGGACTCCGACTGGCAGGGAGGCAGCGGGAGGACGAAGAGGAAGAGGGAGAGGAGGAAGGGGGCGGGAGAGGTGAAGAGAGTCATGGCGGCGCTCGGTTTCCCCACGAGACACCAGCGGGAAGGAAGGGATGAGGCAGAGGACGACGGGAGTAGGCCGAGGACGGCGAGTAGAGCTGAGGGTGGTGCGACTAGCTCACCTAACAGGAGGAGAGAGAAAGAAAGAAACGATTAGCCTTTACAATCTAATTAACACCTCACAGACAGTCACTCCACAAAGATATTTTGGACTGGGCGTGAAACACATTTTAGAAAGTCAAAGCAAACTGAGAGGACACAATGACACTGAATTATAATAACACACAAGTAGAAAAGGTGAGAAACTAAAGAAGGAATAACGTTTCTAAACTGAACTAAAGTAAATTTCAGTTAGAAAGACTTAAAGCTACGAGTCTGCATCACTGATGTTTCCTCTAAATAATATCAGCTGTGACTCTGTTCGATGCAGCAGAAATGAAACACAACAAACACTCCCTTCGTTTGATTCACAGCTGCACCAGGAGGCTTCTTCAGAAACCTTTGACAAACGCAATAACAGATGCAGCAGGAACCTCAAGGCTGGAAATGGGCTTTGAGATTAGTCTGAGTGAAAGAGAAATCACTCAAACACACTCTGTGCTGTAGATAAACCGACTGTGGTGAAGGTGGACGATGCACGGCTCAGATCTGGAGAGGATGTGGAGGGAAAACGTCCTCCACGACATAACAATGAACATAATTTCAGAATTTCTCCAAATAATTAGAGAATTTAAAGGAACTGGCTTCAGAAACTTTCAAGAAAGTCTTTTTTTACAAACGACCAAACTGTGAATTTAACTGATGCATCCAAAAAAAAGTCTCCATTTTCTTTTTACTTTCAAGAACTAAAGGGGAACTACTGTTTTTTTACAACCTGGACCTTGTTTCTGGCATAAAATACAATTATTTACTCACCCATATAACTTTGGAGTCATTTGGAGTTGTTGGCCAGATATTTACATAAGCGTATATCCATATAGTGGGACTGAATGGGGCACCGAAACGCAGCCTCTAAATAACACATTATCTACCGCTAAACTCGTCATTTCACCAATATTTTGTTTTCATAAGCTAGTGCTATTCCCGTTGAGTTCAGTGTTACCTAGCACTAAAGTATCATAACAAAACATTGGTGAAATGAACAAGTTACACGGAGATGATGTGTTATTTAGAGGCTGCGTTTTGGTGCCCCATTCACTCCCATTATATGTTGTAAAACACAGTAGTTCCTCTTTAAATCTATTTAACAGAAACAGTCCTGACTCTTTTCTTTGGACGAAGCTTTTCCTCCGTCCATTTGATGTTTTCTCCGCTCGTATGAGAATAACCACTGACTCTGATAAGAAGTGTGTAAGAAGCTTTTAAACTCTAGAGGAAAATGCAGATAAAAAAATAAAAATAAAGAGTGATTCACGGCAAATTACGTAATTCTGCAGAGACCCTGAAACAAACTATTTTAGTAGTGAGTCACTGCTGCACAGAGAAGTAAAAAGAGACGCTGAGGACGTAAAGAAATGAAAGAAAGAAGCAGGTTGGAGGAAATTAAGGACATGTGGTGAAGACTAGAAGGATTCAGGTGTTTGTGTGCATCTCGTCGCAGCACTTTGTCTTACATGAGTCAGTGAAAGAAACTTTTACCTTGAGCTTGGATGAGTTTAGATGAAAGGGAAAAACAGGTGGAGAACAGAAACCTGCTCTGAACAAAGAGGAAAAACACAAAGCTGAGTGACATTTAGAGAAAACAGAAGAGCGCAGAGAAGAAGAAAGTCATCATGATGGCCTTCAGATAAAAAGACGCTGACGTGTTTTTTTGTATTTGTGTGTTTATCACATAAACCTGGAACTATTCCTCAAATATCACCGGTTAATCTGAGCCGGGCCCACGCTGACGTTACGACTGAGGTTAGCTCCTCTCTCTACCATGAATGTGAACGTGTGAGAGAATATTTCTGCCGAGATTTAAGCCTCAGCGTGAAACCAAAGGACGGACAGATGGACCGAACAGTGAACGCTTCGCCTCCCTCTGTATCTGAACATTTGTGAGGAGGAAAGCACCTGCTGACGCCTTCTGTGTTCAAACGCCGCGCTTCTCACGTTTCATTTTTGGTTCAGACGAAGACAAAGTCCATAAAAATATAAAACACTTGCACCGAGCAATAATAAATAAGCCGCAAAGAGTTTTTCTGAGTGTATTTACACGTCAGTAATCTTTTAGAAAGTCAAAGCAAACTCACAGAAGATCCTGACCATCTTATAAAAACTAATTCAGCAGCAGCTCCAGACTTAACGGACCAGAGTGAGATCTGAAAAAGTGCAGAAAATACATTTTTTAATTTTTTCTTTTATTGGGGGGAACTTGTTGTTTCTTGTTGGGAACTGATCATCATTTGAGAATGCACATGGGCCTTCTGAGGGTGTCCTGTTGTTAGTGGGGGTCTGTGAGGGGAGGGGCCTCTGTGGATCAGTTTGGGATCTAGTGAATGTGGAGGCCAGGTCAACACCTTGTGCTGTTCTTCTTCCTAAAGTGTTTCTGTGGCTGCATCCTGCTGGGGATGGCTGCTGTCATCAAGGAGTGTCATTGCTATGGGGTGGGGGTGCCTGGTCTGGTCTAGGTGGGTGCTACATGTCTAAGTAACATCCACACCAATGAATGAAGCCAGGTCCAGAAGTTTCCCAGCAGAACACTGAACTGGAGCAAGATGCTTTAGATGTTATTGACTTCTCCTGGTCATAATGTTGTGGCTGAACGGCTGAATTAAATGGTTGGTGAGACATCCATTCCAACGACTCATCACAACTATAGCTCCAATTTAAAGCAGAAACCAAGGTCAGTCTGTCCAAACGCTGGACGCCACGTCTGATAAAGCTCAAACAGAAGCAGCTCAGCGTTTGACGTGAGCCACCGGCGCCTGAAGAACAAATCTACCAAAAACAATCACGTTGTCAGGGTGAAATGTGCTTCACGTCGTCGTCCAGAAAGATCTTTTTGCTCCCAAAAACGTCTGATGAGTAGCTGCAGGCTGCTGTTAAAGGCTGACGTGAATTATCTCTAATAAAATCCAACGCATTCAAACATTTAAATGAGCTGTACACACAAAAGGGGACAAGTGGCAGCAAACAGAAGCTCCTTGAGCCCCTTGAAAAGTCTGTAGTAATGTGATTGACTTTCCATCAGGTGACGTTAAGAGTCAACAGCTGTGTGACGAGACGAGAGCGGGAGGGAGTCGCCCCTCTGGCCCAGAATTCAATCAGTCTGATCCACTTTAATGATGATTCTGTGTCTTATCTGCACACGGTTAAAGGTCAACACGGTTAAATTGACTTTTCTGCTTCAATTTAAACGCATCAGTGTCTTTAAATCCGTTACATGGACATCTCTGCAGCTTCCTCCAGCTCATCACTAAGTATAAATCCTATCGCAGGTCCTGGACTGGGCTAGACATCCTAATCAGGTGCTCCTCATGCTCTCTGAGTCAAGGAGCAGCGACTTCACCTGTGTGGCTTGAACCCTTCGCCTCATCTAAGACAGCGAGGGAAACCACCGTGATGACAACTCATTCCAGACACTTGGACCTCTGATCTTATTCTTTCAGTCATTACCCAGAGTTCAAGACCAGAGGTGAGAGTAGAGATGTAAGGCTGACTGAGAGGCAGAGCTGTGGCTCCTTTCAACACTAAAGTCTGATACATCAACTGTACTACAACTAACTAAGTCGTAATAAATGCACAGACCTTAAATAGTCTGCAGACACACGGTTTGCATGCATCTATGTCTCCTGATCTGGATCTTCATCCTGCAGGAGGTTTTTCAGCATCTGATCTAAGGTTGTTTTATTGGCTATAAACTACAGCTGCTCCCTGTCCTCTGGTTTACACCCTGATGATGCCTTCCTGTGCACACCACCTCCTCTACCGGAGGTTTGCAGGCCCAAGCTGACAAAGATGAGGGTGGACTCACACCTGGAGAGATGGATCACAGACTACCTCACAGAGAGACCACAGTATGACTGAGTTTACATGGTCTTTCTTTAGTATCCCGATTTTGAGGCTTATCCCAGCTTTGAGCATATCCGGGATATGGTGTTTACATGGCAAACAGAGAAACCTGGTTATTCATATCCCCGTATACATGATAAATACCAGTATCCCGTTTTCCGATCACTGCATCCTATCTGCACATGCGTGTTTTACGTCTTTTTGAATGGTTTCCAACGCGAGGTGTATACATGCTCCGGTATCCCGGCTTCTATCGGAGTACTCCAGGTAGCAAAGCCAGGTTTCTTGAAATCGGGAAATGGCCATTTTCCGATTCTGAATTTGGGATATGGTGTTTACATGGACAAACACAAAAACAGGATACTTCAAAAACCCGATCAAATCCGGGATACTAAAGAAAACATGGTCTATGTCAGACTGAAGGACTGCACGTCGGACACTGTGGTCAGCAGCACCGGAGCACCACAGGGGACCGTGCTCTCCCCCGTCCTCTTCACCTTGTACACATCTGACTTCCAGTACAACTCTGTGCTCTGCCACATGCAGAAGTACTCAGATGACACTGTGATAGTCGGCTGTATCAAGGATGGACGGGAGGAGGAGTACAGGAGCCTGGTCGCGGGGAGGAGGTCAGGACGTACAAATATCTGGGGCTGCAGCTGGACGTATCTATCTATCTATCTATCTATCTATCCAGTTTCTTCTCTGACTCTTCTCTCAGGTTTATTAAAGGTCTGTTTCATTTCTCCCGTCGTCACTCTGCGCCTCAGCCAACCTCCTCCAGACTGACGACGGATAGAAAGACGGAAAGACGAGCCGAAACGAGAGCGATGACTAACGGAGCCCGCTGTGATTCCCACACTCAGCTGCAGAATTAGATTTGAAGAGCTCACCTCGACTGACGCAGAATTAAAAAAAGAAAACAGAAAACACAAATTAAATTTTTAATTTAACTGTTGTATTGGATGCTGCATACAGTGGCCTATTAAAACTTTTATGGCGTCATGTCACGATAAAAAATGAGTAATGTCATCAGCAAACTATAAAACTACAGGTTTTAGGAGTTAGGATCTGTCCTTCAATTTGCACGAAGAGCAGAAAAGAATTCAAGTGAAAGAGGAGAAGACAGAAGGTGGAGTTAAAGAAAAGCTGCAGGAGGAATCAAAAGGGAAAATAGGCCAGGAGAGGAAGAGAGGAGAGCATGGATGAGGGAGTGCAAGATTTAAAGGAGGAATGAAAGAGTTAAACGGAGGGATGGGAGGTGCAGATAAGGAGTGACAGAGGGGTGGATGAGGGATAAAAAGCTATTAAGGTGAAGAAATAAAAAAGAAACCAGGAGGGACAGAGTGAATACAAACACAATAATAAGTTATTATAAAAAGGCTGAGTAAAAAATGAATGACAGAGGGAGTATGGGATGGAGGAATCAATGGAGACAGAAGGAGGGATGAAATGTGGAGGAGGGAGACGAGATAAAAGGAGTAAATAAATAAGAGAGGGACGGGTGAATGGGATGACAAAGGAGGGATGCAGGAACCAGGATGGAGCATCTATCAGGAGTAAGGCTGCAGCGCGTTGCCATGGCGACCGGGGGTAGAGCGTTTTGGCGGGGCAATAGATCACCAGGAGAGAGGTATGTGTGAGAAAGAGAGAGGGAGGGAGGTGAAAGGAAAGAAAGAAAGAGAGAGAGAGAGAGACCTAATTTATCACCGGGAGCAGACGGATGTCCCTGGAGAGGAAGGGCTGCACAGGAGGAAGATAAAAAATAAATAAAATAAAAACTCCCGCACACACTCATGCACATCATCATCTTCACCATCATGGAAACCTTTAAAAGGGTCAGTTCACCCCCCCATTAACCCCCCAGACAGGCTACTGGTCCCCCCAGGAGAGAGGGAAACCTCCAGAGCGGAAAACACCGAGCAAATAATTCTGGTTCCCGTGACGCCGCCGCCGCTGCAGCTCAGCAGATTATCAGCCGGTGTAAAGTTACCTCACACACATTTATGCATGAGCCGTCATTAGCCTCTGACTGTTATCCTACACTCATCAAGCCTCCATTTAAACCGTGATTAACGCCGATAGCTCTGTCAACTCGTCTCTGCATTACGCCTGAGCTGCTGCGCCGTGCGTCGTCCCGAGGCCAGCGACCGTCCAGAGCCGTCAGCCCGTATCACAGGCTGACAGATGTACAGCAGGGGCTGAATGTCACCGCTCTCCTGTCGGTCCTCCGCTGCTGCTGTTTCCTCTCTCAGTATTTTCTGCAGCCTTTCTCTTCTTGCCAGCGTTTCAGACAAAACCTGCAGCTGCTGCTCTGTTTCTCTGCAGCGACAGCAGTGTCGAACCGTGTAGGAGTTATTTGACGTTCCTCTGTAGTGAATCTATGTTTTTTACTGTAGGGACACACCACACTGACTTTAATGAACTACTGCTGCGTCTTGACCTAAAAGCTGCACTTGAACGCACCGCAGAGACCACAGCCAACGTCTGTCTGGCTGCATGAAACGAAGGGAAACAGGAAGAGCTGGTAGCTGCCAATTCAGCATCAAGGTTTATTGTTTGTCGATTGACCAGGATGAAAACGCAAAGGGATTAAATTTGTAACCCAGTTCCAGCAGCGTGCAGACCTTCAACCTGAAACCAAGCAGCATTAAAAACAAGTGCAGCAAAACAAAAGTCAGGAAAGTAAATCTATGTCCTCAAAGCTTTGCTGTTCTACTTTTGAGGCGTTCTGCTCCTGCACCTGCTCAGGTAAACGTCCTCCAGGGAGGGAAGCCTGCAGCTGGTTCTCATCATCACAGACTAGAGGCAGCAGTGAAGGACACGCCAGACAATCTAGGAGCACGAACGCTCGCTCACCGACGACCTGACACCTGAAAGCGCCGGCTCCGCTGGGTTTCTCTTGTGCGTCGTTCTCCAGGTGAAACTCCTGACAGCAGTAAGATTGATGGTTTTTTTCTCTGTGTGTTTCTCTGATTAGCACCGTGTGCCGTCCTTTAAAACCTAATTCACAGCTCCACTCACATGCTGAACCATTAATTAGAACAAGAAGCATCACAGGAGGAAACCGGCTACTGCTGCAGGCGACTGTGTGGCTGCACACTGAGCATCAGGAATCACCAGAATAACTTACATGCATATTATATGTCACAGGATATTTCTAATGCTTTCATTCAATTCACTGTCTCCATCATCTCTGTCCACATTGATTCCATCTTGGCTCATCTTGTTTTTCTACCTCCGTGTTTCTGTCCGTCCTGCAGAGAGGATGGATTTATTCCAAAGGAGAAACTCCTCCCGTGCATCAACGCTCCTTTTCGTTTAGAAGCTGCTCGGTCGCGGCCGTCTTTCTGTGCCGCTCTCGCTCAGCGAATCAAACAGCAAATGACAAATCAATGTTTAATATCAATAAGTAATTTGTGCTGCAAACGACGAGGCACGCTGAGGGTTTCATTACAGGCGGACAGCGCTTAGACGGTTAGTCGTGTGGCTTTGAGAGAGACCCGGGAAGGTTAGGGAGGAAGAAGAAGAAGAAGAATCACCAGGGTCCTGTGTGTCTTATGCCTGATGGAGTTTATTCAGGCTCGACCGAGGAGAACAGAAGCTTCGTCATCACAACATAAGTGCATGAGTTCCACCTCAATTCTAAGGAGAAGTAGAAACACTGCAAGGACTGTTTAAAACAGGAGAGTCTACTGTGGCGTTTAGGGTCTCCACAGTACCTGCAGCTTCCAGGAGTTTACAAACTGAGTTTTTACTGTTTTCAAAAAATGTTCTGCACCAAAATATATTATACTTTTATTGTAATTAGATTTAGATTTGTGAAAAAAATGCATGAACTTTCGTAAGAGTAAAGCAGCTTAGAGTCTGCACTAACCATCCTACACACGTATTGGATCCTTCTGATAATCATTGCTTCCTAAAATTACGGTTTTTATTTTCTCCAGTTCTCGTGCATCTTCACCCAAATAAAACAGTTTATAACCTGATAAAGCTAAAACCCAGGGGAAAGAATCACCTGCAAATCACAACTGCACATGCTCGTTTAGTTACTGAGGTAATTTTAAATCATAGAACAATCATTTCTGCTTCTAAATATTGTATAAATTACATAAACACAAGCTGACAAAAACAAATATTAATGTCTGTCTTGAAGCCAGTTCTCTTCTTTTTCTAACGTAACTCACTTTAATGTGATGTTGACATTTGAATGAAGCGTTGTCGTGCCTTCCCTGAGCCGCCTGTCCTCATATAACCAGAGTATTTCTTTTTTGTGTTAGTCGGTTCTGCAGAGGGGGATGTTTTGCATGTTTTCATCATGCCTCTGTAAAGGCTGCATTTGAATAATTGACAGAATTTACCTCCATTCACTTCAAAGTGAAGAGAGATTGGTGTCACCTGGTTCAAAGTGGAACTACCTGCAGACAAAGAATCTCCCCGATCGGCGACAGGAACCAGATGAAAGAGCATAAAGGGAAGTGGAAGATAACAAACAGGTTGATCTGTTTCTCTTTCTCACAGAGAATAGAGGAAAGCAGATTTAGTTTCTGCTCTAACTTAGATCATTAAATGTCCGATGTTTTATTTTCTACAAAGACAGCTCCTGCACGCTTCCATTTAATAACCTCCCATTGTCAGGTGATTACAATCTTTCCTTTTCTTCTTTCTGCTCAAATATCATCAGTGTCTTAAAATTAAATCTCGAAATCCCTTCCTTTAGAAACATGAATTTAATATAAACCGTGAATGAACTTGGACGAGCCTGTTGAAAGTTAAATATTCCACCGTCACTGGAGTCTAAAAAAAGAAGAGTTCATATTAAAACCAGCCTCCGGCCTCGGCCCCTGGGGGGTAATTAGCTTCATGTGTGGGGGAGGTCAGAGGTCAGAGTCAGTGCCAGCTCTGTGTCTTGTGTCTTATGGTTCTCGCCATCATGGAGGCTGGAAATGCTCCTGTAGACGGAGATCGGCAAGAATAATACAAATCATCACTGTCTTGTTACCCCATTAGCTCCATCTATGTATATATATCATAGTCCTCTCTGTCCTTCAATAACTAATGTTTATAGATCCTAAGGGCAGCAACAAATGATTATTTTTTCAATTCATTAATTAATCCGTCAATAATGTTGAAGTTTTATCAAATGTACTCCTTAAATTCTAGCAGGCGTGCAACCGCTTTGTCTTTAGAGGCTCTGATCTCTGCAGGATGAAATATTTAAAGATGACATTTGGGTAAAATCTTTTTTATTAGACATTACATTGATTGTTTCTGTTCAAATGGTCATTGATGCCGTCATGTCAGTGAGTCATTGTAGGCCTGCAGATCCTTTGTATTTGTATTTATTTACTGTTTACTTCTATTTTAATGCTTCATATTTTAACCTCTATGGGATAATTAACCAACCTGCCTCTCATCCTGTTGTTCCTCCCTGAGTTCCCTCATCTGTGTGCCTTAGTTTGGATCATCCTGTGTTAGTCTTATGGTTGAATTAAACCTTTTGTAAAGTATCCATCCATCCATCATCCATCCATCCATCATCCGTCAATCCATCCATCATCCATCCATCCATCCATCCATCTGTCATCCATCCATTCATCCATCCATCCATCCATCCATCATCCATTCATCCATCCATCCATCCGTAAAGTATCATCCATCCATCCATCCATCTGTCATCCATCCATCCATCCATCATCCATCCATCCATCCATAAAGTATCATCCATCCATCCATCCATCCATCATCTAACTGATACTGAACATCCGTTTGTTCTTTCCAAATAAAAATGGCAAATTAGAATATTTACTCAGTCATGAGCTGGATGCAAAATGTCTTTATCTATAAGTTATAACACCACACTATATCTTTGTTGTTTCTTATGTCCTAGGAGCTCTTTATCCAGAGGATGCTGTACTGATGTCCTATATTGAACACGTCTTTACAGAGCAGAATCTCAGCTCTAATTTTCAGAGCACTCACATCATGACTGGAGGAAAGAGTTTAGGCTCACGATCTGAGACGTACAACAGCATCAGTTGAAAAGCAGAGGGAGCACAAAGGCTCGATCACCCGCGGCACAGAGGAACCGGGGGCCTCTGGTGTTTATTGACGACGTGACAGAAGACAGAAGCAGCCGGACGAGCTCTGAAGTGTTTAGAGACGTGCTATCAGCTCAGACGTCACGTGTCACGTTACAGAAAGACAACGACATAAAACTAAATCTGAGAGAGACCCAGGAGAGTCTGGAGGTGGAGAGGTCGGTTACTTGATCTTAAAGACTTTTGGTTTTCATGAAAACCTTTAAGCGCTGTGTGTCTATCTAAACGTTTATGTATTCGGAGCAGAGCTGCTTCTGTTTATTTGAGGTCTCATATGGCGCCGAATGTTTTCACTCCCTTCAGACGATGTGAAAAGCTGAGTTGTGCGACCTTTGGCAAAGAGTCAGAGACTCAGTGAGGTACTTAGAAAGCATGCAGCAGGCTAACGTGCTCGTCTCTGGCGTTTAAAAAGCAGACGGCATTAGTTCTGGCAGTGGCGCCGTTTGGAGGAGAGAGGATTTTCTCTGCCCGTCACGTTCGCTCTTCTTCTCTCTTCACGTTCACAAAACACAACTTCACAAACGGGAAACAATTTGTCAAAGAAATTGTCCTTCAGATGGCACCCAGCCATTTTCCTGTCATCATCGAAATGTTGTATAAAAATAAAAAATAAACTTCTTCTGCTCTCAGAGCGCCTGATGAAAACAGAAAGAAGGCGAGGCGTCCCGGGGGAAAGATTTCTGAGCCTCGTCCAAAACGTGTTGATTTAAAGTGTCTGAGGTTTAATCTGCAGATCAGAGGCAGAGGACCACTCTGACTAATGAGATCAAGACGGGACAAGGAGGACTTGCTCTTTTCAGCTTTGAGCTTTTATTTGTCTTAGAGGAGATCTCAGCACAGAAATGTTCCTCTTGATCAGTAACGTAAATGTGTTGTACGGGACATTAATTAATGAAGTAGTGGAGATAAAGCCTCCCACTGTCACGTCTCATTTCCTGAGTTAAAAGAAATCAGACGAGTGATTTCCCTTCATCGGACACAATCGACGCCAGCTGGCCGAGGCTCTAGAGAAAAACTGTAAATTGCAATGACACTAATTATTAGAAAAGAGCGATTAGAAAGTGTTTCACAAGACAGCAGTGATGGCCGTCTGCAGAATAGCAACCACCTGCGTGACTGATGTTAACACAATCTAAATACACGACCAAATCTGTGACAAACTACGGAGAATAATTACAGGAATACTAGAGTTGTGGGGAGATTTTTTGAGCCTCATAACTTTTTGAAGCTGTTAATTCTTTTAGTTTTAGGTCAAAGGTTACAGTCAAGCTAGGGTTAGAGACTTAAATGAGGAGTTTAGTGTTCGGCTAGAGGTGGCTAGACTCATGAAAACACACATCAACCTTTTTTTTTTATCACAAATCACAAACATCTGCCACTGGCGTCTTATTCTTTGGGCACCACTCTTTTCTATGTACACCAATTAGACTTTCCCAGCTAAAACGGGATACTTGACAGGTATGGCCTTGCCCCACCTTACCTCTATGAGCTGCTGCGTCCCTATGCCAATAGCTAGTCAATAGCTCCTGACGGTGGCTAAAGCTAGGCTTAAGCTCAGAGGGGGCAGAGCGGTGAACTTTGGAAGGAATTGCCGCTGCACATTAAGCAGGCCTCCTCACCGTCTCATCTTAAAACCCACCTCTTTTGTTTGGCTTTTAACACCATGTAGAGTGTTGATTTTATGTGATTTTATTTTATGCGTCTACATGCATTTCTCTTCCACTTAATCTTTTATTGTTTCTATTGTGTTTTATGTTGTAAAGCACTTTGGAAACCTTGTGTTTGTTTAAATTGTGCTATATAAATAAAGTGGATTGGATTTACTTCTCCTAATGTTGTGGCTGATCAGTTGCAGGGGCTTGTTTTCAGGGTCAATATGTGTCTTAATCTTCTTAATCCATCTCTGGTCAAATGAAGGCCTCATTGTTTAATACCTCACAGCCTCATTCTTCCTAATTTGCTAAACTCTTCTGGTCTCTAGGGATTCTACACGGCAACAGTTGCCTAGCAGCGGTGCTCTCGCAACTTACGGCTGATGTTAATACCAAGAGTATGATGTTGCACGACTTCTCACGCCGTGACTACGAATTAATTAATTAATTAAACCCTACCACGATTACAACAGGCAGGAATAGCAGAGGCTGTGGTTAGTGTGGAAGCTGGTTTTAAATGTTTAGAGCTGAAGTGATGGACGCACAGACGTGTCTCTCTCTAAACCTTTTCTCTTTCCAAACTCTTTCTCTCGTGGGAGTTTTCAGTCAGTTCAAGACAAACAGCACTTCAGCAACAACAAGCTGCGGCTTAGCAACACTCAGCAGGTCTGCACACATGCACACACACACACACACACTGGTGAACACACACTGGCTGAACGTTGCATCAAGGCCAGATTGTTGTGTCTAGGAGCCACCAGACCAAGCTGTGCATTAGAAACTTAATAAAATAAAATAAAAGTGCTTTTTGTGATGCTTCCTCTCAGACTACTGCGTTACACAGGAAACGGCTGCTCTCACTAAAACACCTGCATTAACTCCGATTTCATTCATTCAGCTAAAAACTTCCCTGAACTTCCTCTGAGCGCAGCAATAAACTAGAATCAGTCGGAAGCAGAGGAGGAATAAACAACACGGCGAGGCCTCGGCTGAATCTGGAGGAAAGTTTCCACTGTCTGTGAATTATTTATAAAAGTAAAGAGAGAGAGAGTCAGTGGATAGAAGAGCAGGACAGCTGATATAATTACATCTGGAGCTTTTGTTTTTATTCTCTCTGTGTTAACCCTGTGATAGACTGGAGACCTGTCCAGGGTGGACCCCACCTGCTGGGACAGGCTCCAACCCCCCAGACTAGTTTGTCCAGGACGTCCCACAGATGCCAGACTGACTTGACATCTGGTTGAATCTGGAGTCAATACCTTGAACTAGGGCTGGGCGCTATGGCTGAAAAACGTATCACGATATAAGTGTTTCATATCAGTCCATATCGATAATTATTGATTAATTTTTTTAATCTATTCTACTCAGACTTGTCAACTGTGCTACGCTGCATCCGTTATTTTTACATCGCTTTGATGTTATGTCGTGTGGTCTGCTGCAGTGCGCTAGACTTTTTCGTTGTCTGTCATTTTTACTGAAAGGGTCATACATTTTTATCCGTCATTTAAAAAAAAAATGATAACAATGACATATTCAATAACACAACTAACCCTAACCCTACATTTAATTAATTTTTAATTAATTCATTTAATCATAAATCTAGAGTCTATTCAACCGGCTCAATTGAGTCCTGCCACGTTTGATTGATAATCAATATCCATTCAAACATCTTCCATCTCACTCTGCAGAGAAACTAGACCAGACTTGACCAGCAAACAATACGCAGAGAAACCAAACTTAACCGACTCATAACCGCTGCTCGTGGATCCCTGATTAACCGAGTCAGCAGCCACTCACTCGGCCGCAGAGAAACCAAACTTAACCGACTCTTACACGACTAATCAAGAGAGAGAAGAGACAGTTAATCTGCTCACTCACCACCAAGTTAGAGACAACATCGGTCTGACTCATGTCTGACTTGAAATAACAAAATATTGCCAAACTGGTGACATGATCTTTAATTTTCTATCTACAATTTCCTCTTGCGCTGTCGCTCTCATGTTCTGCTTTCACTCCACGCCATTATTTTTATTTATTCATTTATTTTGGCTTAGCTGCGCCGTGATAGGTCAAGAGGTGAAAGCCCTTCTCTGCCTTTTCTGGTTTTCTTCCGATTTTTCTCCAACGGAGTTCAAGTGAAATTATCGGACATTCTATCCAACGTATTTTCTGCTGATATCGACCACGTGTCTATCGCGATATATATCGTTATCGTTTTATCGCCCCGTCCTACCTTGAACTGATTCCTGAAGCAGGGAGCATCATCCTGCTGAAAGAGGCCATCAGGGAATCCTGTCTCTCTGCAGTGAGAGTCAAAGGAACATGAATGAAAGAACCCAAGGTCTCCCAGCAGAACATGGACCAAACATCAGCACCGACTCCACCGGTCAGCCTTAGCACCACACCTGCATCAATAAACCATGACCCTGTCTCTGGTTCTTCTTCTGACCCAGCTGTCTAGTCATCACAGACTTGTTTTTTAAAATGAGATTACACACACAGAGTTAAAAACAGACCCAGCACTGATTTACTTTACAAATACATTATTTTAATTTTTACGCAGAATTATTTTTAGATCATTATCGATGCTTTTTACTGCTAAAATATCTTTGTTTGTATTCGTCGCCGATTCGATGTATTTTTAGCCCCACCGGTCAAAATGTAATTATTCTCTCAAAGCAGATTTTTAATTTTATGAAAATAGCAATTTTATTGGTCATTTTGGCAAAGAAATTTCAAGCAAGGACAAGACGGCTTGCACAATGCGGCTCATATTGCCTCGGAATTATCTGATTCACACAGACGTGCTTGCAAACGAATTACGAATGTAATTGCTAATACGCTTTGTCACATGACAGATGTCGTTTGTCCAGTCACGTGATCACAGCCATCAATTAAGATGCGCCAGCGCAGATTATTTTATTTTGAACTCGATTCATATTCATGAAAATTGAAATACATTTTTTTTAAGATTGTGTGTGGTGCTATTAAAAATAATTTTTAAAGGAACAATAATTGGTTGAAAAAATAATTTTTATCAGTATTTTTTTTTTTTTTATTAATTACTAGACCCCACGTGGAGTCGCGACCCCAAGGTTGAAAAACACTGCTCTACTCCCATGATATTCAACCATGAGTTGTGCTGAATGAGCTCAAACTGGACCAGATTTAACCCGATAAGTTTTAGTGTCTGTGACATTTTTGATATTGGACCACTAATAAAACCTGTTAATAAATCTAAACGTCTCAGATCACCTCCATTTACATCCACTGATCTGAAGCTGAGCTGCAGTCTTTAGATTAGATTAGACTAGATTTTCTTTATTAATCCCAGACTGGGAAATTTCTGTGTTGCAGCAGCAGCATTCAACACCATACATACATATATAAAAAAAAGCTAAAATCAACAATATGAGTAAAAAAATAGTAAAAGATAGAACTATAAAGAACAAAAAGTATACACAGTATACAAGTATTAGAAGTGAATATTAAAGAAATGTTAATTAGCATGTATTGACACGTATTTACGTTAGTAACTGCATGTTAATAATATTCTGCCTCATATTCTGCTCTGTGGTTCTATGGTTCATGCCTCCAGCTAACCACCATGACATAGGACATAAAATGTGTAATACAACTGAGCCATGCAACCATCTTTAGTGTCTGTGCAAAGGTTTTTAATTTGATAGAAAGAAAAACTAAACCCAAAACAATCTTTCTACCAGAAAAAGTAGAACTTTAGTTGAACTGTTGATTTGACAAAAAAAGAAGAGACAAGGAGGATCTCAAATGTTATTATTTTTTTAGGTTTTATTTTTTAATGGACTAAAATTAGAGAAAATGAAAAATGAGGGAGCAAACCGGATTACCTGGGGAAAACCCTCCGCACCAAAGTAGACAGCAACAAAAAAATAACATTTGAGTTCCAAATGTTATTTTCTTGGTGTTATTTTTTTTTATGAAATAAAATGAAATAAAACAGAATAAAATAAAATAAAATAAAAGAATGAGGGAACAAACCGGATTAACTGGGAACAAAAAGAAATAAAACAGAATAAAAGGATATAACATTAAAAAATGAGGGAGCAAACCGGATTACCCGGGGAAAACCCTCCGCACCAAAGTAGACAGCAACAAAAAAATAACATTTGAGTTCCAAATGTTATTTTCTTGGTGTTATTTTTTTTTTATGAAATAAAATGAAATAAAACAGAATAAAAGGAAATAAAATAAAAGAATGAGGGAACAAACCGGATTACGCTACCACCTGCTCAATGCCTCCGTGAGATGCGGGCAGGGGAAACGTCTGGTGACTGAGTCGATACGGATCCAAACAAGCGTCTAAATGTGTCCCTCAGTCCTTTCAGAATCTTTTCAGTCTCCTCCAGATCCTGGACTTCTTCAACCTCACACTGAGCAGTGCTGTCCTCAACTACTCTGTCCAGAGAGGAGCCTTCCATCTGCTCAAAGTCTTGGGCTGGTTTGTCTTCTTGTACCTGGTGTTGAGGCACAAGGATCTCCACAGGGGTGATCTCTGATGATGGGTGGATAGGGGTAACAGACGTTCTGTCAGCGTCCACATCGTCCGGGGGTGGGACCACGCGTTTTTTCCTCCTACGTGTCCGAGGTTTGCACTTCATCTTCCCAATGTATTCTTTCAGCATCACGCTGATAGCACAGACCATAGGTCTAATTCTTTTTCTGGGAGTGACATGCTCTGTAACTTCAAGCTCTGAAGCGTCCTCGCCAGCAGAGAGGACAGAGTTGACACTGTCAGCCACGTCTAGGGCAATTAACTTGGTCAACACAGCTGAGCTCTCAGAGCAGACCACTTCTTTAACGTCCAGGACTTGAGCAAAGGTTTGAGAAAGTGTGTCGCCCATGCTGGACACGACATCCTCCTGAGAAATAACACGTCTCGGTTTGATTTTCTCCAGGAGAGATTTGGAAATGAGCTTTATCAAGTCTCTGATCAGCTGTCCCAGCGAAGATTTGGTATCATCGTCTAGTTGACCGGTGAGATCGTGCTAACAAAGGATTGGACCAGCAGACGAACTGTGTCCACTGTGATCTGTGGGATCTCCTCTGTCTGTTCAAGCTCCACAAAGCCTTGGACTGGTTTGTCTTCCGGGTGGGGGGGGCACGCGTTTTTTCCTCTTACCTGCCCGAGGTTTGCTTGTCATCTTCCCAATTAATTCTTTCAGCATCTCGCTGATAGAATAGACCATAGCTCTAATTCTTCTTTTAGGAGTGACATGCTCTGTAACTTCAAGGTCTGAAGAGTCCTCGCCAGCAGAGAGGACAGAGTTGACACTATCAGCCACGTCTAGGGTAATTAAGTAGGTCAACACAGCTGAGCTCTCAGAATAGACCACTTCTTTAACGTCCAGGACTTGAGCAAAGGTTTGAGGAAGTGTGTCCCTCATGGTAGAAAAGACAACCTCCTGAGAAATAACACATCTCGGTTTGATTCTCTCCAGGAGAGATTTGGAAATGAGCTCTATCAAGTCTCTGATCAGCTGTGACAGCGAATGTTTGATATCATCGTCTGGTTTACCCAAACTCAAACATGCCCACTGGTCTGGTGAGATCGTGCTAACAAAGGATTGAATCAGTGGACGAACCATTTCCACTGTGATCTGTGGGATATCGTCTGTCTGGATCGTCTCCTTCTTCACAAGATCAAATGAGTGTGACGTCACCAGTGAGGTCACATGTCTCTGACATCACCACAGAACTCCTACTGTTACCATGGTAACAAGGACCTGTCCATTTTGTGGCCCTCAACAATCAATGAAATTACAGAGTTTCCAACTTTTATTTAGTGAAAAATAAAGTTTATTACAAAATCAATCATTTTTAGTTAATTTCCCACATTTCCATCAGCGTATTGGAGAATTTTACATAAACGTTTATACTGATAACAATGAACTTTTGTAGAGGACACTGCAAGCTGTAATGACATTTGTGCAGAGGTCTGTGTGATACGCTGTAAATATGTCTAAATATTATTCGTATATGCAAACATCGTAATCCACACGTATGATACAATTTGCAAACGCCAAGTAAAAATTTTAAGTCAAAATGCATGACTCGTAAATTGGTAGCCTATTTGCACAAACATGATTTATTCAAATGTTTGGAAACTTGCAAATTAAATTATACCAGTTTGGACAAACATATCACTTCGCGCATGTGCATCTGTTTTGAAATTTCATTTGCGACTCTTACGTTCCGTGTGCGAATGGTCTGCATTTGCAGATCATCCAACCCGCACATTCATCCCTGCTTCCGTTTGTGTATTTTGAGACATTCCTTTCGCCTTTTTCCAATGCGATCCTTACGCGAAGGTCTAAACTACGACGGAGTATTAGGGCCACACATGAAGAAAAAAAATATTTTTGCCATGTCGACTTTAAAGTCAACACGTCGAGTTTAAAGTCGACATGTCAACATTAAACTCGACATTTCGAGAATAATGTCGACACGTCGAGATTAAAGTCGACATGATATTTCAACTTTATTCTCGAAATGTCGAGTTTAATGTCGACATGTCGACTTTAAACTTGACGTGTCGACTTTAAAGTCGACATGTCGAGTTTAATCTCGTCATGGTAAAAAATATTTTTTTTCTTCACGTGTGGCCCTAATACTCCGTCGTACTAAACCCATGCAAGAGTCCACCCCACACCCAAAAAAACATATTTCAGTAGGTGGCGGTGTTGCTGCTTTACCGATAGACATTATTTCCCCCACTGTAAAAAGCGTCCATGCACTCCGGTGAGACAGACAATAAAGACGTGGTGAGTGAAACGCATCAGTTTTATATTTACGATAATGTTTGTTTGTGAGACAATGCTTTGGCAGTTGGCACACAAAGACAATTTCTGTCTAGTCTAGCCTGAATGTTAACAAGGGGCGCTAACGTCTAGCTACGTGGCTAACGGTTAGCGTTAGCTAACGATTCGACTCAGGGAAGGATTGACTGCACGGTTTTGCTGTTAAACTTGTTTATTCATTTTGAATAAGATGAACCTGAAATAGGCACGTTTTGTGGTAGGGGTCGTTTCCCTTTTCCACGTTTTTTTTTTTTTTCCGGCTAATTAAACATTAGCACGACTGCCTAGCTTCTGCTAGCTGACCGTTGGCGTTTTTTTCTGTTGGCCTGGCAACCGCAGATGTATCGTGCTTCAATCCAAAAATAGCATTTAAAAGGACAACCTACCTGTAGAGTTTATTTATTTATTTATTTATTTTTTTTGAGAAGACGTTTTACAACTCACCCCAGTAGCGTCTTCAGTTCAGAGGACTGGTGGGACGTTTGAGGTTTAGGAACTTATACTGTATATACCGTGATTGATTACCGAAAAAGCCGCGGCACCTGAACGGCACTCTCCCGGAAGTGGGCAAGCATGCGCAGTTTGCACTGTTCTGTAAAAAACATGGCTGAAGCCGATCGGACACGGATCAGAAGCCTGGGCATATTTTGGATTCATAAACGATGTTGACGGTAAAAACAATGTAAGACAATCAATCCTTGTGCAGAAAAGGACAAATAAACAAACAAAAAAACACGGGACCACCACCGTCAACTTTTCAGCGAGTGTAGTGCAGTTACCATGTTTTTATAGCCTATTAGTTTTCTCTTGAGGGCGGTCGGGTTACATCTAATTAAAAATAATACAATATATGACAAGGTAGACTATAGTATAAGAAAGTCTAATACAAAGCAGTTAATATGTAGCATAATATCTACTGAATTATTCTGCTTCTGACATACATTAATGTGATATATTAAACTTACGCATTTACGCGGTCGGGATATTCTCTGCCAATGAGGTCTGGTTCCTTACAGACGTATTGTTTTTTTTTCGTTATTATCGCTCTTTCCTCCTCGTACGCCTCGAGCAGAACTTGCTGCTCCGCTTCAGAATAACAGGCTGATCTGTGCTTTGCCATTTTTACTCATGATGCCTTTCTAACTTCACCGTGAACGTGCACAACTCTAGGTTAACTAATTCGGGGTTGATTGAACTGATTGCTAACCGGCGTTTTGGAACCGACAGGTCGGGTTTAGTCGCCTCAGGTTCAACCCAGAGGTTAAGTTTTATCTCAGTGTTTGTTAAACCTCCTTTCTGGAATACCCCCTTGATCTACTCTTGAGCAGTGGAAAAACACGAAAATGTAAAATAACTATATATCGTGTACTCAAAAAAATAAATAATAAATAATGCTTAATCTCAACAATGAATATAAGTTATTATTAATTCATATCATGTTGATAACCACAATTTTTTTATTTGTCTTAAATGAAAAACAAAAACAAAAAACATTTACATTTCCTGCACCTAGACGTCCATATGACCTCCAAAACGTTATCTAGTCTGACGATCAAATGTTGGACCGCATATTGACGTCTTCTAAGTGGGGTCATCGTTAGACGGACGCAATATAGACATGATCTGCACGTCCATCAGACGTCTGATGTTCAGTGGGGCATGTAAAGAAAAGTATTTTCTTTAAAAAAAAAAAAAAACTTGGTTAAAAGATTTCAGTGTGTGTTCAGTGGCTTTTGAATATTTGGAACACAATAACCATGGTGACAATACCATGATAATATTGATAACTGTGATAATTTTGGTCACAATAACCCTGATGTGAAAATTTCACATCGTTACGTCTCTATTTTACATATAAATAAATTTAAAAAATGCATTGACATTTCTTGTACAAAAAAGTATATATAGGGGAAACACTAGGGGATCTGACACCAGACTATTGTTATCAGAATCAGTTTTAATAGATTTACAGTAGCTATATTATCTAATGATACAAATATGTTAATTTCCAATCATTTGTGCTTTGTTCATGTATGTTTCAGCTGCTGTAAGGCGTAACTGACTAACATCTGCAGCCACAGACAGGAAATCGACTCTGGTTGCATCTCTATCCAGGTAGAGAGGGTGGCAGACTGAAGAGGATGAAGAGAAAGCAGGGAATGGACAGCACTATACCTTAAACTCGTGCTGCGAGTGGGGAGAATCCAATTGATTAAATGTGCAGGTGTGTATACTGTGTTGACTAAAAATAAACATTTGCTTATAATTTTACTATAACTGTACTGGTTGATTTTTATAAATAAGCTGGATCAAATATGGCACATGAATTAAGTGGCTGAGTTAAGGTTGAAATAAGGCAGGAACCACTTCTAAAATAGTTTGACCCACTATAGGGCCAGATTAGGGTCAGCTGTGGTTGCAGTTTGGCTGAGTTTAAGCTAGCAGAGCACACGTGTTGGATGCCAGATGTGGGCCACAGTGGCCAAGTGCAAGTGGGTTGTGTGGCCCATCACTGGGCCGGTCCAGTTTTGCTATGGGGTAATGACTAGCATAGGTCTTGGCATGAGAATTAATGAAAATTCATCAGGGGCCTCATGTACGAACATCACATAAAACGTTGCGTACGTACTCGCTCATGTAAAAGTTCAGATGTATCTGTACGGCTGGCGTACGTAGGATTCTACAGATGTGGATCCTTTGACACTTAGAGGTGATGCTGGGAAACTGTCATCAATGTGAAAACTATTACTCCGACCGATCGGGACTGAGCCAGTCGACCCTGAGCAGAGCCATGCAAGCCGTGTGGGACGGAGTTATCCTCATGTCAGCCAGGTAGATCAGATTCCCACAATGCATCTGAACAGGTCAACATTAAAGAGCAATCTGCAGCCAGAGACGGTTTCTGAATGGAATCAGAGCTATCGACTGCACACACATTGATAGAAAAGCACCATGGCATGAATTAGTAAATGTCAACAGGAAACATTTTCATTCATCAGTGTACAGATCATACGTGATGAACAAATGCAAGTAAACATTGTGGCAGCGTGACAAAGAGCACATTTTTGGGTATCTCTTTCTGTGAAGTTCTTCTTCTTTCCCGTCTTACTCATTCGTATGTTTTCTGATCACGCAGAGAGGGGAATCTCAGGTGCAGGGTCAATTTAAATATAATTTGCATATTTAAAAGACACGTGGACAGGGAGGAGTCTGGTACGCTGGATTGGGATGAACAAAGGAAATGTGCTTGGAAATGCTTCTAAATCTGAGCTTACGTCACGATTTAGAAGGAAATCTACGCAACTCTTCATACATGAGGCCACAGGTCATTGTAATATTAAGTAAATGAAGGTTTCTGTCCCTGCTAGCTTAAAACAGTCTTATGCAACAGTCTTTGACAGCGTGTTTTGAATTTGCACACATCACTATTTTATGGATGTTGAATTACTTTGGCCTGCAGGCAGTGTTTGTGTCGCTGGAGTCCGGAGCCACCTGTGATTGTGACTGACTGATCCACTCCATGCTGCAAATGATCCATATTATAAAACCTTCGTAAAAGTTTAACTTGTTTTCTTGTTATTTTTTTGACTCTGTGTGATGACAAAGTTATCCAGTAGGATATGATTAAGTTTTAATTGTTGTTATTTAATTCAGCATCCCTCTGGCATGGCAGACGGGTCTAAATACTGCAGCACCAAAATCATCCTCCGGCGTTTTTTTAAGATGAAGTCAGACTCACGGATCAGAAAAGGCCCAGAATTTAAAATATAACTTATTCAGACGTTGCTTCATGTTTTCAGCATCTTTAACTCTCGCCAACCAGTAGTGTCTCACTGGAGAGGATTAAATTCTGCTAATAGGATGTTTTGTTTTGCCGACACTCTACTTGGGAGTCACAGTTAGTTTCTGAGCTGTAGAAGTTATCTTGACTGCGAGTCACGTAATATTTTCTGAGGGAGAAATGAATGAGAGGAGCTCCTCCCACTGAATAACTCCACGTTAATCTACTAAACGTCCAGACCAAAGCACAAACACACTGTCCTCTCTCTCTCTCTCTCACACAAAAACCCTCATTAGGGTAAACTGCGGCTAAACAAGGGAGAAAATAGGTCTCTGTACAATCATTTTCTTTCTGCCTGCTGAGCGTCGTTCTCCTGAAAGAGACAATCGGCCTCGGTCGACGGAGCAGAGGGACAGAGTGTTAAACTCCACCGACCCCCGAAAAAAACACGAGGCACAGAAAACGCCGAGACAGAAAATCCATCGTGAGCTTTGAGAGCTCGACAGACGACGGCCCCGAGGACGTGACTGAAAACCACAATAAAGGAGGAAACGCTGGAGAATCCACAGAGTGAAGAGGATTTCACACAGGATGAAGAAAAGCTCTCAGAAAAGAAGACGCGGACAAAAGAAGATGCAATTTCAGATTGACACTGATTTGGCCTTGAAATTAACTTATGACCCTAAAGGTGCACCTCTCTGATATGTAATATTGGCTCATTTTCCTGAATAAATAAATGCACAAGTATAATATTTCTGTTTCTGTGTCAACTCGTGTGTAAATCATTTGATGCCTCGAGTCGTTTTTATGCAGAAATCCTGATTCGTGTAATTTGCATCCTGAGCCCAGAGTCACGGTCATGTTGTCAGACAGTCATAAACTCAGATAACCACCGGTGTTTAACTTTAAATAAAAGCATTGGCTGAATGACTGCAGTGTAAAAGCAGATGTCAAACTGGTCTATAAATTGAGGCTGAACACGGCGTGAAGGAAGAAAAAAGGAGATGTGGGAGGAAGAAGACTGCAGCTTGGTCTGCTCTGTGTTCTGCGTGTGTCTCCATTGTGTGGATTCTAAGGACAGCTTTCGTCCTCAGGCTGCAGCCAAATAGCTTCTCGGTCAGGGAATTGCAGCTGCGTGTGTCCTCGCACAGACACGGGACAGTTTTCTGTTGTGTTTTGTTTAGCTGTGTGTGTCCGCGGGGTTACATGAAGCCTTCAGTCCCTCTGCTTCTCACTTTAAACTTCTCCTCTCTCTCTCCAGGTGTTTGTGCATTCACAGTTAGCTGAATATTTTAGAGGATATTTCTGGAGAATGTGGGATTTAAAACCATCCTACCAAGAAAAACACCTGAAAGGATGTCAGAGTTGTCTTTTACTGTGAAGCCACAGGAGGCAGGAAGACGTCTGCAGTGAAAACATGCTCCACCAACACTGAGCTGCTGCAGAAGACGAGAAGAGAAGAGACATTCTGGATGTCGTCCTGCTTTGGTCGCTATGGTCACTGAGCTGTAACTAACATCCATTGTCTCCAGGAGTGACAAACTCTGATTAAATCTCCATTTAGAAATAAACAGCTTCATCATTTTGCAGTTAGACGAATCAGCCACAACATTAAAACCACTGACAGGAGATGTAAATAACATCTAAACCATCTTGCTCCAGTTCAGTTTTCTGCTGGGAAACTTCTGGACCTGGCTTCATTCATTGGTGTGGATGTTACTTAGACATGTAGCACCCACCTAGACCAGACCAGGCACCCCCACCCCATAGCAATGACACTCCTTGACCCCCAGCAGGATGCAGCCTCAGAAGGCCCATGTCCATTCTCTGATGAGTCACAGCTGCTTTGGAGGCACAATGACAGATCAGACAACATTAAGAAGGTGGTCATAATGTTATGCCTGATCTGTGAGTTCTTTATTTCTACTTCTGAGTCACATTCAGTCTCCAGAGCCATAGAGGAGCTCTAGCCATGAGTCATGTAATGTTTTCTAAGTGAAAAAATGAACCTCCCAGTGAATGACTCTGTCATAAACTCCACAAATGACAAAGAAAAGAGGTCGGTCTCTGAACAATCATTTTCTTTATGCCTGCTTTATTTATATCCGTCCTTGCGTTATTCTCTACTGCAGACTCACACGATGCTCAGAGTTTCCAGTTCATCACAGTAGCGTCAACATTGTTTGCAGCAGAGAAAAGAGCTCAGAGCCGACTCATTTGACAAACTCCTGTTCTTCCAAAGCCTGACCAGGCGCCAGGGATCAGACTGCTAACCCTCTGGTTCTTGTACACCTGGTTCTACCTGCTCACTGAGTGATGGTCCAGTGTTACCTTTTAAATCTACTGCTGCAGCGACTAGAGGCTGTTCTTTACAGCAGACATGTTTGACTTGTGATAGCTAAGTAATCGATGTGGGAACACCGAAGTCTCTTTATTGTCCCGGGACGACATGACAGCGAACCAGCATGTGGAATCCATCATTAATACATCGTTCCTTTTCTTGACAAGTTAACACGTCTACTGGGGGAAAAACAAATGAATTCAGGCTTAAATCCCAAAAGAAAAGCCTTCCAAGCTTCATTTATCATTCCTCTGGAGCTGGTGAGGAGAAAATCTGCATTTATTCATCGTGCAGCTTAACTACAGCCCCTGATGAACTCTAGTTGTTCACATAAGCAGGACAAAGTTAAAAAGAGACTCTGCTGGTCGCCTGCAGCTCTTCATCTAACAGATCACTGCAGCTTCTCTCTGTTGTTCCAATCCATATTTCCAAAAAAATATAAAATACTCTGCAGATGAATGCTGCTCTGCTCGCTGTGGCAAACTGTTTGCAGCCGCCTCATGCAGCTCTTCATGCACGGCGGCAGATATCGACAACAAATACAACCTCCCGTGTTCTTTCTGTTATCTGAATCCAGTGCAGCCATGACATGCGGGCTAGAAGACGCAGAGATATTCCCAGAAATGAGGTTTGATTTCATGAAAATAACAAAAACTTTACTGCAAAACTAATTAAACATGTTTGATTGTGATTGATCAGCTGACTAGCCGCCTGTTAATCGCTAATCAAAGCGCTAGCATACGGTAAACATGATGGATGGAGGCTTATCAGCTCAGCAGCAGCAGCAGGTTTTTCCATTTCTTCTTCAGATTCAGATTTTCATTTCTGAACCATTCTTGTAAAACGAAAGAGAAACACAAACTGTCTAAATATTGATTCGTTCTCGTTTCCTCTAAACTCATCCTGATCAAATATTGTTCTTCAGCGAAGTGGAGCCCACAGGTCAGACTAATCACAGGCGTCAGATTGGATTCTCCTGTTTATTGTGTAAATCAGGCAGCGGCTGTTTCACCTCAACTTCCTCCACAACTTTTTCATTTGCCTCCAGTGAATTAAAGTTTGATTTATAGACTCTATCCACATCCTGCTCTGTCTTGTTTACTGTGATGGTATATATTTATTCACTTCTGCTTAATTTAAATCCTCCTGTTTTTACATTTAACAAAGAGACAAACAAGCACAGTTGAGCTGTTTGTGATCACGGTTTGACTCCGTTTAGCTTTTACATACGTTTTAAAGTTTGTGCAGAACAACTTATCGGGTGGAATAACGTCTGAAGGAGAGAACAGAGAGGAGGGTTTAGTTTAAGGTTTAATTTAACATGAATATTCTGATTCTGAGCATATTCCTGGTTGTATGTGGGTCACGTAAACAGCGTGCTCTGTTGGGACATTTAGAATTAGGCTTTTATTTTCTGCACCAGGATGTTTTTTGGGATAAAACATGGCAGGGTATGGTGATATAAGTCGGGTTTTAGGGACGTCTTTGGACACGTACTGTATGCAATCAGTTGAGTTGATTACCACAAAGTGAGTCTTTACCGTCACCATCTAGTGGACAAGGCTGAGCTACCGACGCTAAAAGGCGAACCAGCATTTCAGGTCAGGAGGAGAAAACGTTACATAAAGCTTTTGGATTCGTGCAAATATCGAACCATGAACCTTCTCAAGGAATGAAAGAGGAAGATGGTAAAATTAAATTCTGTCTTCATGCAAAGAGCTGCTCCACAACAACGGGAACATTAGCTGAAAACGCATATTTATTGGTGACTGAGTGGGAATGGTGTTAACTGCAGAATATTAAGAGGAAAGAACTGAACATTTTTGTGCATTTAAATTAAGTACTTTTCTGAATCCTGCTTTCTGCAATAAAGGTGATTCAGTACGAGAGTTTTTTTCTTGTATTCTGTTTGTACAGGACAATAATAATAATATATTTTATCATATATAAGGAGTGATGGTTGCATCAGGGCCATCAAAGCCTTCTCTTCTGGCCTAAACTTCATCAAAATCACTGATTTATATTTTAATATTTTCCCATTAATCCTGTTAAATTATTCTTCAGCTGTGGTGCTTCTGTCAGTGTAGCTTAGATGATGTGTTGCTGGGCCTTCACAATTAAAACTGGAACACATTATAATGATGCTGTTCCTTTAACCAATCACATTTAGACGTTAGCGTTTTACTGTCCTCTGATTGGACGCTCAGAGAGACGCTCTGTTTAAGCTAAGCTAGCAGTTCATGTTCATCTGTTGCTAGCTGCACAAGCTAGCCTGACCCTTTCAGGTCAGCGACTATGAGACCGACAGGCTCCGAGGAGAACTAGAAATAGTTTCTAAAAAGTTCTGGTGAGTAAACTGAATTACATTTACATCTTTTGTGTATATTTTCACAATTATTTCTTGGATCGACATTAATGCTTCTGCTGGATTTGACGTATGTGGCGCTGGTGGCTGCAGAGAGTGAGAGGAGACTTTCTTTAGTAATGACATTCATCTCTATATGAGATAAAACGTTCTGTTTTATTGTGTATCTGTTTGATGTTGATGGTTTCTACAGCAGTGGAGTCATGATGAATCGAAGGAATTAAGATGTTGTGAAGAAGTCAGTTTCTGTTTTTACTGGATTAGTTTTTGATCGTTTTAATCCCATGAGAACAACCAGTAGTCATTATGCACCACTATAAATGATTATAATACACCAGACTGTAGAAACTGTGGGTCAAACTGTAGAATATAATAAAATAAATCAAAGTCCAGAGCTGCCTGTTTTCCATTCTGCAGTCGGCGTCTGATAAATCTCACATTCTGCACCGAAACCAAAGAGACGTTTACTTTTTGTCTCTCAGGTCTTAACACTTGTTCAGATGCACAGAGAAGTAAAGCCACGTAAATCCTTTAAAAACAAACTTCCTCTGCAGAGACTCCTCAGTTAGTTCCAGTTAAACAGACTTTACTGGAAGGAGGGAACACGGACGCTGAAAGAATTTAAATGTGCTGAGGTTCTTCTGCCTTGTCTCCAGAAAACAGTCAAGATCATTTGTCCTCCACTAGAACCCAGACTGAACCTCCTGCTCCTCAGTAGTTTTAAAGGATAAATGGAAGGAAACATTTTCTCTTTATGGTTCATTCTCCTCTGCAATGTTTTGCCTAACTACATCCATCAATGCATCTGTCAGTGCCACATCTGGATGATGAGAATCGCTCGGCCACACAAGGTTCTCTGCAACCTCTCCCCTTACTGCAGTCATCCCTTCCTCCTCCTCCCCTACCTTTACCACATTCCTCTCCACATCTCTTCATCCCTCGCCTGCAGCTGTCTATAAGACGTGCCGTCCGCTCCGTTAAACGATTGTCAGACATCTTTCATCTAAAGCTGTATCTGAAGACATCCAGTCATCTGACAGGAATGTAACGCACACACATCCATGTAGATCGTATTAAACAAGCAGCCACAGGCGACACATCTGGAGGATGGAGATGAGAGGTGAAGGAGAAGGAGTCGAGAGGAAAGAGAAGTCAAGAGGAGACGAGCGGAGATGGAGATTAATAAAATTAGAGATGTGAAAGGAGCGTCGTGGCCGGTTTGTTTGTGCGTGTTGAGAAAAGATGACACCCGTCCACCCGCCCACCCACGAAACCCAAGGAAAGAGAGCAACTACACCCACTTCACCCGAACAACAGCCACAGATTATAAATACAGAACTGGTGCAAAGTCATACAAAGACACACGTTAATGACCCCCCCCCCCTCCCCAGCAGCAGCAACAAAACCCATTCATCATCGCTTGGTTGTATCCCACGGCAACTGCATCCTGGTTGCCGTGGGATACAATTAATGACGCATAGTTCTGTTACCCAGGATGCACCGCAGCAGCCCCTCACATGCTCGGCCATCGGTCGACACACGTGTGACGGCGCACATCTGATCAGTGAGTTAGAGAACGGATCAAATCTAACGATGATTCACGGACTTAGAGCTCTGAGCAGCATCGTTAACAACAGTCTGTTACGATACAAGACGAAGGAAGTAGACGCTCAGTGTTTAACACCAGAGCTGCTCAGCCTGATCACAAGTCATGTGTTTCACCTGTTCACTGCGTATCTACACCGATCAGGCATATCATTATGACCACTCATCAGAGAATGGACATGGGCCTTCTGAGGGTGTCCTGTTGTTAGTGGGGGAGCTGCTGCCATCAAGGAGTGTCATTGCTATGGGGTGGGGGTGCCTGGTCTGGTCTAGGTGGGTGCTACATGTCTAAGTAACATCCACACCAAAGAATGAAGCCAGGTCCACAAGTTTCCCAGCAGAACACTGAACTGGAGCAAGATGGTTTAGATGTTATTCACTTCTCCTGTCAGTGGTCATAATGTTGTGGCTGATCGGTGTATTTACCTCCACCCCAACTTCTCCCACAAGTAAATAAAAAAGTAGTCAAATTAAACAGTCAGAACGTTTGTGCAGTAACTCGATGTTTATAACATTTACAGCGGCTACTGGCAAGAAAATAAAAGAACAGAAAACTGTGGAGCTGCTTCTAAGGCTTGGATTGTGTAGACACATAATTACTCATTTACATTTGTGCAGAATCTGACTCCTGCAGAAACAACCCGCTGCCTCAGATCTGTGCAGACGGGGACACGCTGATCTGTGTGAACAGTTCAGAGTCACCTCGCCTTCCCTGACTTCCACTCTCTGTGTCTGGCTCAATTACCACAACAACCCCCCCTGCCTCAGGTAGGAGAGCAGACTCACCACTAGTCTCAGGTGCTCCTTCTTCAACTCCTGATCCACATAGAGCTCCTACTCTCTGGCAGGCTGCAGAGACACAAAGAGAGAGAGAATCACAGTTAAACACTCTGCAGCAGAGACTGAACACTCAGAGCTAAAGGAGGCAAACGTCAAACATGAATATGGATCACAGAGGTCAAGGACAGACGCAGGGAAGAACCAAGAGAGGCAGACAGGTGGAAAAATACAAAAGAGAGAAACATACGTCGATGTAATAAAGTTAAAGCATGTGTGGTTCTTTGCAGCAGCAGATGGAACGAGAGATGAAGGAGTGGATCCATTTTTCAGAGTCATCTCCTGCAGGTTATGTCAGAGAGAGCCACATAAAAAGCTGTGTTTGTAAAAGGCTGTAAACTTTAGTGTCGCCAACAAACACCTGAGTGGTTTCTCCACCCTGTCTGCAATAACGGCAACGTGGATTTTTATAAATAACGTCTACCGGTCAAATCGCAGATGTTAAATACTGAAGACTCAAGTGCAAAAAGTTGAACTCGTTAAGAGGATCATGCATAAATCAGAACTGTGTCATAAAGTAAAACAGTCTCAAGGTTATAGTGTAAATAAAAACCAGCTGCAGGACACAGACGATGAATCAGTTAGCAGCTTTCTCTGCCTTCTTCCACCTCGAGAACATTGCTCGACTCCGCCCATCACTCTCCTTTTCTGCCTTCTTCCACCCTCATTCAGGCCTTCATCACTTCCTGCAGCAGCATCCTCTATAGCACACCATCCAAACCTTTAAATAAACTTCAGTACATCCAAAATTCTGCTGCACGTCTGCTCATCCCGCTCCCGTGATCACATCACCCCTGTCCTCCATAACCAGGCCCCTTCCAATCTCACTGACCTGCTCCGTAAACCTCTTTACTCCATCACTCAAGACCAAACACCAAACCTGGGGCGACAGAGCCTTCTCTGCAGCTGCCCCCTCCCTCGGGAACTCTCTCCCCAAACACATGTTTAACTGTACAGACCTTCCTACCTTCAAATCCCTGACAAAAACACACCTTTAAAAATTGTTTAGCTGTTTTTTTTTTTATGTAAAGTGTCTTTGAGTACCTTGAAAAGCGCTTTTAAATAAAATGTATTGTTATTATCATCTTTTCCCCTCAATAAAACTGCAAATACCAAGAATACAGGTGTGCTTGGTGTTTCTTCATCCTTTCTGTTCAATGATTCAAGGTTTATTGTTTGTCACATGCAGCAGCAGTGAAATGAAACTGCATCAACTCACAGTGTTCCAGGTATTAAATAAAATAAGGTGAAGAATAAAGAATAAATCCAGCATCCAGCCGTCACTGGGGAACAACCATTCACACCTAAGGTCAGTTTAGAAAAGTCTCCAGACAGATTTAAACCCAGAGCATTCATTCATTCATTCATTCACTCATGAGAGGCAGCGTACATCCTGGACAATTTAGAATCACCAATGAACCTAAGCAGCATGTGTTTGGATGGTGGGAGGAAGCTGGAGAACCTGGAGAGAACCCAGAACCTTCTTGCTGTGAAGCGTTAGATTTATATTTAGACATATTTAGTGTTTGTCTTAAAGCTTGGATGCAACAAGCCAACTATGTGCAGAGCGTCTCTCTCTGGTTTTTACATTTCAGTTTCTCCTCTAATGTTTTTTCTCCCCTGAATAAATCTGTCAGTGTAATGAATATATAATGTGGTCGTATAAATCGCTCCATTAAACAACTGATCAGAAGTGTCTGGACCCACAGGACGTCCTGGCTGCGTTTCATCTGACCTGAATATCAGAACATCCGTCTGATTAGAGGGAGCTTGAATCCACCATCCTTCATCACAAGGTCTTCACCTCTATTATTTTTTATCTGCTGGGAGGAACAGCCGGCTGGAGGTGACCTACTGCTCTGCAAGGTCAACTCATTTGATATGAGTCAGAGGATCCAGGGATGGAGCCCCCTCCTCCTCCTCCTCCCAGTAAACACCATGCAGACTGATCAACACACACCTGACCACATTAATGTCTCGACTGCAGTTTATGCTTCTCGTTTAAATGAGTGCACGCTGGCTCTGTGATTGTTGAGCAGCGTAGAAAGGAGATGAAGTTGTTTCTCTGTCAGTGTCTTTTAGAAGAGACAGTGTGGATCTAAAGAACAGAACTCTCTGATGATGTGAATGAATACGTTGATGTTACCGACAGATCTTCAGTTCTCACTGAGGAGCATCAGTCTGGCTTCCTGGCTCCAGGTTTAAGAGCTAATCCAGATTTGTTTACATGAGACAACACCACAAACAGGATACTTCAAAACCCAGATCATAACACTAAAGACTGAGGTGTAAAAAACACAAGCAGTCACGTCAGACCTGATATATCTAACAAAAAAAACCTAAACAAAGATTATTCTGGAGGCGTTTCACAACTTATCCTAGATCTGGACTTCAGAGGCAACATAGATATATCACCTCAAAGTCAAAGTGGACGTATGGATCAGAGGCTCCTCATCTCTTCTATAAGGCTTCAACTACAACTCTGGCAAATGTGATGATGCAACAGAAGTGAAACAACGACGCTGCTCTGCAACCTCTGAAATGTAAACCAGTGTATACCAGTGTATACCAGTGCATACCAGTGTACTCTGCTGTGGTTTGTTGGGGGAGTAGTACCAGTAAAAAAGACATCAGTCGGATGGAGAAGTTTGTCTCAGTGAGGAACAAGAGGACACTGGACAAACTCCTCTCCATCATGGGACAATCCGTCTCATCCACTACACCAGATAACAGAGGGACAGTGGAGCTCATTCTCCAACAGACTGATCCAGCTACAGGACGTCTTTCATCCCCTACTCTGTCCAGATCTGAAACAACTTTCTGTAACTCCACGTTATTCATGTTAATGCACATTATTGCATCTTTTTAATCCATCCTATGGTTATAATATATATTTACTTCTATCTCTGTTTCTTGTACATTTGTTCATATGCTGAATTTTTATACGATTTTATTTTATTTTCCCAGATTTTTACTTATATTTTATTTTATTTTTAAATATTTTGTTTTCCCAGATTTTTACTTATTATTTTTTATTTTTAAAATATTTTATTTTATTTTAATTTACCAAAATTTTAAGTACATTCATTTTATTTTATTTTTAAATATTTTATTTTATTTTAATTTACCAAAATTTTAAGTACATTCATTTTATTTTATTTTTAAATATTTTATTTTATTTTAATTTACCAGAGTTTTACTTACATTTTATTTTATTTTTAAATATTTTAGTTTATTTATTTTAGAGATTTTAACCAGATTTTTACTCACATTTTATTTTATTTTAAAATATTTTATTTTACTTTCCCAGATTTTTACTTAATTGGATTTAAACATATTTTATTTTATTTTATAGATTTTACTTACATTTTTTATTTTTAAATATTTCATTGTATTTAAAATATATTTTTTTTGTAACTATCTCACCTGTTTTTATTTTTACTTGTGGTTCTCAAGTGTGTTTTTTTTTTTTTTTAATTTATTTATTTATTTATTTTTATGTGCAACTGACCAAGCAGTTTCCCATGTGGATGAATATAGGATAAATATAGTCAGTCTATTTCTCTTTAGCCAAGTGTTTTTTATTTTTTTTCTGTGGATGTTAAAAGATGTTTTCTCTCTGTGAGATCCTAATAAACTTCACATTTCCTTCCTCTCTGGCCGCGGCTGACCTGAAGGTCTGGACTAAAGGTTGACGCCAACATGTTTGTTAGTAGAGGCTCTTCGTCAGGAGGAGAGGCGCTAAAGTTCACCTCCACATGCCTCCTCCCTCTGAGCTGCCTAGCTAATCAGGCTGCTCTTTTACCTCGCACAGCTCATCCCTGTCTTTCTTTCCCCAGCTACCCGTCATGCCAACTCTCTTTAGTCTTGTCCTCCCTCTGCTTCTTCATCTCTCCATTTTCCCGTCTCACTTTGTTTCTAAAGGTCAAACAAAGAGCTGAAAAACAACATCCAGGGGACAGCAAAGAAGCCTCATTTACGCCATTCAAGATTTTCACCACGCGCTCAGCGAATCCGCTCAAGGACAGATCTGTTCAAAACTTTCAGAGTCTATCCGGGTCTCCATGGCAACGCGGGGCCCCCCTCCCCTTTGTGTCGAAAAACAAAACGATATCACGGCTGAGTTTAAGTCGGCGATGCTGCTCTAAATAGACGCAGTGCAGAAAAAACATCTCGACACGGAGGAGGAGACGCATCAGGGACAAACCTCTGGAGAAGACGGAGCTTCAAAGGAGAAACCTTCCCACGAAGCACCGAGCACCTGTCCTCCTCCATCTTCTTCTTCTCTACTGAACACATCTCCACTTATTCCTTCTTCTCTCTCGCTATCGATGCGTTTGTGTGCTACTAAAGTATAGCATGTTATTAGCTGCATGTCCCACCATTTTTTTTGAAGCGTCTTCGTCTTGGATCAGAGGTTGTACAGCTAGCCGATTAGCCATGACAACAAAAACAATATGAACGCCTCCTAGAAGACAGATGAGGAGTCCAGTGGGTCGTTGCAGCAAACTAGCATCGGTTCATCAAGTGGAAATACTTCACTAAAGATGAAGCCCATACTACCGTGACAAGTCAGTCCTAACTAAACTGAAGTACTACTGAGATGCATCTGAAAAGGCTAACGCTAACGCTAGCAGAGGAACGGTCCAAATCCTCTCTGTAGCAGTCAGTTAACATCTTCACCAAACATCCTGTGCAAAATATCATTTCTCCTTGAGTTTGGTTTCTTCTAAAGCCAATTTGTAAGCAGCGCTCAAGCTTTATGCGCATGCTCCGCCTCTTCCTCTCTGAAACAGCGCCACCTATAGGCCTGGAGTATGAAGCAGCGTTTTGTTGAGACAGGATCCGTGTAGCAGATATTCTTGAAACGATGCCGAGGAAAACGGAGGAGGAGAAGATCGTTTTGGTACGTGTGGGCGGGGCCTGAGTGCTACTGATGGTGCTGCATGTTTTTATACAGACTATACATATCTGCAGCTCACGAACGATCGTCTCTCATCAGATGTATTCAGGTCAAGAATTCAGACTTCATTACTTTCTACTGTGTTTTTATTAGAGACGCCATCTGAGACTAATCGGCGTCGACTTAACTGTCATCGCTTAACATTTTAAAACATTTAAACGTGGAGTGTTTCTAATCTAATCAACCTGTCCAGTGTTCATGTCTTATAGTTAAGTGAATGCATTAATCTCCAACCTGCCTGTGATGCCTCCTGCATTCAGTCATTAAACCAGATACTATTTATTGTCACTGACAGTTTTATGTTTACAATGAATATTTTAAACACTAGCTCTGCCGATTCTTTTTAATTTATTGTTAATAATGCATGTAACCTGCATCAGATCTTGTTCTTTGCATCACGCTGATGCTGCTTATACGCTTTCATCTGATTTATACGTTTATATATTTTTATTCTTTTACTGTCTTGACCTCAAACAGATATTCTCTCCACATGAGCTTAAAAGAACGTTTCTCCTCGTCATCGTCGCCTCAGTGCTTGCTCTGAACGATTCTGTAAAAAATCCTGAGACGATCTGAAATGTCATTTTCCGTCTTTAGCCCAAAGTCAGACCCCAACATTTTCACTGAATGATTTCATCCGTGCAAGTGCAAAGAAAAGACGACACAACCCCGACCTGCAGCTTTCTGTCACTAATAAAATATTTACCTCTCTTTATATTGTCTCCTATAAATCATCATTATGCTGCTGCAGTCGTTCCAGGAGTTATTCTGTTTATATGCTCCGCCTGCTTCGGTTAGAAAATGACATTTACACCAGAATATGGGTGGATGAACCATGAATGGTGAGTAGTACAATCTATTTGCTCAGAGGAGAAGCTTTCTTCTCTTCATTGATAAAGCACTGCAGACAGGGAAATGGTCCGTCTCTGTGCAGCGGTGATAAACTCTGAACAGCCACTGATCAACACTTTGCATCTTGCTAATTTAAATCTCTATAAAAATGCAAATGCAGAAGATGAAAATCTGCTTTTTATGTGTTATGTTCATTCTTTTTTTTAGTGGATGAAGCTGCTGGGCACCAGAGGAAAGAGAGGCAATGTGTTAATTAGTGAGCTTTAATGCTTCTGGTCGTCGTAGGTTTAATCACCTCTGGACGGAGCCGGAGCCGTGCGTCTCCCTCTGCTTTCATCTTTTCATTAAGACATGTGTTGTGGTAATTCTCCTCTACAAGTGACTTCCATTCAGTAAAACAAAACGAGAACGGGTCGAATGATCGGACAACAATGTTTAAAATGATTCACCGTACTGACTAGTTAAATTCTGATACTGCTGCAGCCACAATCTAAGCAGCTTAAATGTGCTGGACTAGAACGTTATACTCTCACTGCAGCTCTTCTACATGGATTAAATTAAATTAAGGTTCAAGGTTCTTTATTTGGCCATTTGTGCATCTGGGAATGGCCTCACAGCAAGAAGGTCACCGGTTCAAATCCTTTCTGTGTGTAGTCTGCATGTTCTCCCTGTGTCTATGTGGGTTCTCTCCAGGTTCTCCAGCTTCCTCCCACCGTCCAAAGACTCATGCTCTCATCAGGTTAATTGGTGAGTGTAGGTGTGAGTGTTAATGGTTGTCTCTGTGTTGGCCCTGCGATGGACTGAAGACCTGTCCAGGGTGTCCTGCCTCTCGCCCCATGACAGCTGGGATAGGCTCCAGCAGACCCCCGTGACCCCTAACAGGATTAAACGTATAGAATGAATGAATGAATGAATGAATGAAGATCTGATGTGGAAATTGCACATTGTCACTCGTTTACTACTTCACGTGGCTTCAACTAATAAAGAGCAGCAGAGAACCCAATCAAACAGATAAAACTTAATTACTACACCTGTCTTTTTGTTTTTTGAAGAAAATTTGGACACATTTATGAGTAAAATAATTAAGTAAACCCTTGTTTTCAGTATCTGCAGCGACTCTTCTCGTGCAGGAATATCAACAGCTCTGACTGTGGATTATTTGTGGCTTCCAAACTCTTTAGAGATGCTTCTGGAACCTTTTCCAGCCTGATGAGCAACAACAACTCTTTCTCTGAGCTCTGAGACAAAGCTCCTTTGTCCACAAACATCAGACTGAGACAAATCCCTGATTGATTGAAACTAAACCAGGAACTGAACCTGAGTCTCATTACATCTGATGGAGACACTAATGAACACATGGACTCTGATTTAATCCTAAACGAGCACCTCTCTGATATGTAATATTGGCTCATTTTACTCTATAAACAAATGCACATGTATAATATTGTGGTTTCATGTGTTCGATTGGGTTCTTTTTGTCGACTTTCAGGACTTTTTGAGTCACTTTTCTTGCAGAAACGTACAAACAACAACGATAATATCCATCCAGTATTTTATTGTTTCTTTCTAAGTCAGAGCTCACAGATCTACTCTGAGTCCTGAGTCCTCAGTGTGTCCGGGGGACATGTTATTAAAGACAACTACGAAACACTTCCTGCATCCCCATCCCACATCTGAACGACTGCTTCAATTTAAATGCAAATACGTGCAGCAAAGATGTAGATGGATGTGTAATTGCATTGCAAACACTTCAAGTTGGGGAGGTTTCTAAAAGACAGGCAGGAGAACGGCAATATACATGCAAACATGTGGACATAATACAACGGTGACGGCCGTAAAGTGTCAGCTTGAAAACACCAGAGAGCTCTTGACTCAATTTATTTGAAATGGCTCCGGCTGCAGGGCCTGAAGAGAAACGAAGGCTTCTCTCAGATATGGTCTCACACACACAGAGGTGGCAGCGCTGTTGATTTTCATTTATTTTATTCCAGACGAGCTTATTGGCTGGAGCCGCATCAGTCACACTGACCCTGCACTGACCCATAGGTGGTAAATATCAACGGTTGACTTCAAGTGATGGGAACGAGTCCAAGGAGAGCGGAGCGCTGCAGCCTCAGCAGCTAGAGATGCATCTAAATGAAATGCATCTCTTAAGATCAAGCCCATCACTCAGCAGCAGAGCAGGAAGATAAAAAAAATAAATAAAAAGAGAAAGAACGCTGCGCTGACAAGAGAGCAGGCGTGAAGAAAAAGAGGAACTAGCAGCGCTGAAAGTCTCACCGACGAGTGAGAGCTGCTGCTCAGTTTTTAAAGAGTTGCCAAAGTTAAGGAGCCCAGATGGACATGCATTAAACAACAGACCCCAGAACAAAGTCTGCTGTGTCTGTGCACTGAATCTCTCTCACTGTGCTCATTTGTCTGAAGAGTAAAACTACAGCGAACGAGACTAGAGGCCTGAACACACCAGGATTCAAACCTTTAATATCTGACTGAGAAACAATGAGGAAGAACATTATAAAACCTTAAATCTGGATCAGAGACATGAGTCCAGGCAATCATTTTCCTGGACACTTAAACATCTTAAAGCATCTCTTCCTGGTCTCCGTTAACCAACAGGAAAAGGCTTCATATACGGTGAATTCCTCCACCGTCTCAGCTGATGTGAATCCATACGAACTCCAGCTGGTGTTTAAAATTAGGTTTTATATCTGCACATAATTGGAGATAATGCATTGAAGCTAAAAATAATAAGCGCCTGGTCTTTTTCAGCTGCAGAGCAGTGCTCCTCTCTTCCATCCTCATTAGTAAACAGCTCGTAATTATCAGAGTCACGCTCCAAGGACCAACATATCTGTGCATGGACGGCTGATGTCGGCCTCTGCTATGTATGTCTATATGCACATGTACGTAATCAGCCCAGCGACAAAGTCCAATTTACAGACGTCCTGCATCTTTATCTGACAGTTACTCCTCTTTCCTGCTGAGTCGACAAAGAAAACAGAACTGGAAAAGGAGAAGAGATGAAAGCTGATACGAGGGAGACTGGACATGCTGGGTTTCTTAAAGGCTTCTGTTCCTGGTTGCTCCTTCAGTTCTGCAGAGCCACTTCAAAGTTTTTGCAGAATGATTCAGAACAAAAATAAACAGCATTTCTTTCCATGATCATCATGTTTAGATGATGAGACCAGAGTAGAGGCGTCATGATGCATCATTCCTTCATCAAACACGAGGGTGAAGCTAATGTCCTGGTTTGAGCCTGTTCTGCTGCATCTGGACCAGGACGTCCTGGCCTCACTGATGGACCAATCAGGACGTCCTGGCCTCACTGATGGACCAATCAGGACGTCCTGGCCTCACTGATGGACCAATCAGGACGTCCTGGCCTCACTGATGGACCAATCAGGACGTCCTGGCCTCACTGATGGACCAATCAGGACGTCCTGGCCTCACTGATGGACCAATCAGGACGTCCTGGCCTCACTGATGGACCAATCAGGACGTCCTGGCCTCACTGATGGACCAATCAGGACGTCCTGGCCTCACTGATGGACCAATCAGGACGTCCTGGCCTCACTGATGGACCAATCAGGACGTCCTGGCCTCACTGATGGACCAATCAGGACGTCCTGTCCTCACTGATGGACCAATGAATTGTGAAATTCTACCAGTGACCTCAAACTGCACGACTAGATCGCTGAGTTCAAAAGTTCACAGCCTATGATTCATGTTCTCACACTACACGGCCTGATGCTCTGATGCTCTGACTGCTCACACTGTACGTCCACATACCACACGTCAAACTTTTGCATCCGGAACTGCAACGGTACAAAGAAGTAGAAGAAGAAGAGGAACCAGGAAGTGCACGGGAGATTGTTTTGACGTAACTTCGGCACATGGCGCTGCTTCTACTGTGAGATACCTTCACGAGGAGCAACCAGGATTTCAAACAAGTTTCTTGCGAGCACATGATTTGTGATCGGGAAGGTCGTCCTGAGGTGTTAATCTCTCCTCGTTACCCCACGTATACGAAGCACGACATGGCCCGAAAAAAATAGTGGAAAATCGTCTCAAAATGAGCCGACAATCTTACAGTGTATGCCCGGCTTAAAAGAAAATGTCAGGACATGTGAAGAGAAACTGGGTCAACAAGTAGTGAGAAACTATAACTAATTACTTTTTTAAAGTAACGTTCCAACATTGATTATTTGTGCACTGCACGAACGCTGTTTGTAATGTCAAAGATGTGAACGTTTGATCGATTGATTGTGTTTCTTAAATGTAAATAACTCATTTTTGTTCCAACAATCCCCTCCGAGGTAGAAGAAACCCTTAAATTAAACATTAAAACACCAGCGGTTTATATTCAGGTGCACCTTATAGTCACGGTAATCACAAGGAGGTCACAGCAGATACTGGAAACAAGGAGGAAATGATATGAACTAATTACTGGTTTTCTTTGACTGAGATCTCTTTGTCTATTTTCAGCACTTGTGAGAAAATCTGCTGATGCTTTGATCATTTTTATGCAGAAACTTTAAAGCGGCACTTTACATCAGAGACAGCTACTTATCAACTTCAGGTGTAAAAGTCCATTTCTAATATTGCAGAACATGCACTTAACTTCAAATAAAACAACTTGTAGTTTTTAGAGAATAAATGTAATTTCCTCTTCTTTCCTCAGCTGTGGTGTCAGTCAGTTACTCTCTATAATAACTGGAGGATGTGAATGAGGACTAAACCATCTAACGTCATAATAAGTCACTATTAAAGCCAAAGCTACTCACATTCAGTAATTCCTTCCTTCCTATCTTCCAGCGCGGTGTCTCCCTCCTTCCGTCCCTTCCTCTCTCTCAGGATTCACAGTAAATCATTGGCTAAACTGCGTCTCTTTTATTCTGGGAGCCAAACATCTTCCTTTTCAGATTACCGCGTCCAAACGCTCCGTCCATCTTTGTCTTGTTTTCTGCCGCCTGTGCCCGACTTCAATCAGCCTCTTTGTGTTCATGCGTTCACGGGACATTGGTCTCCTTATCACGCAGCACAATCACCGTCTATCCCTCCTCCCTCCTAATCAGGCTCTAGCTGCGTTTGCTTGACCTCTCTCTCTCGTCCATAATTACACTGTTGTTCGGTCGTTGCATTAACCTCCTTCCTCTCTTTCTGTCTCTCATGTATTCATCATTCCAGCGGACTCCACGGCCTCTTGTCTCTCCTCATCTATTTTCCTGTCAGTCCATCTCCACCGGTCTCATCCAACCTCCTTATTTTCTAATCTGACCTTGTTGTTCTTGACTCTGATCTAATTTCATCTCTGCGACGTGAACGTGTGATTATTATTTTTTATTTTTTCCTTGAACCTATTAAATAATAAATCTAATCATGTGTGATATTTTTGTAAACAGGGGAAGGAACACATTTAATCAATCTTGTGACTTTTCATTCTAATTTCCTCTGGCATTCATTTTCACGTCTACACGAGGTTTATTGATCCTCGCTCCGTCTGTTCAAACCTCAATATGACTGAAAGTTTCCGTGTTTGAAAGAGAATGATTTAACAGGAGGGTCGATGCAGAGACAAAAAGAGAAAGAGGAGGACGAGGAGGACGAGGAGGACGAGGAGGACTCCACACCTCACATCACGCTCAAACCGACTCTTTACAGTAATTAAAGTCGTCTATCACAAAGTCACGTGGACTAATCGACTGGATTCTGAGTCACGGCAGATAACGCTGTCATGTTCTCAGGAGGCTCAGAGGCAACAGCTAGGAAGGTAATTAGTGAGTTATGGCTGCAAGCTACAAGTAAACTGACTGATTAATAACCTTGAATGAAGACAGATGGAGACAAAGAAGAACTAGAATTACAGCCTCACGGTGGCAGAACAGGGACGTCAAGGTCATTTGAGCATCTACAGTCCACAAAGAGTACGACTCTGAGCGGACAAATTAGGATCAGGTGCAAGTTTTGTTTAAGTAAATCTCTTTGACGTTATTTTCGTACTCTGCAAATTCATCCCGTGGACCAGACTGGACTCTCTAGCGCAGCGGTTCCCAACCTTTTTTGGGTTGTGACGCCATTTTAATGTCACAAATTTCTGGTGACCCCAGAGACATGGCAGCCACAGACAGGAAGAATCTTTACAGGGCCCCCAAACACAGCGACGAAACTTTTTGATGCTATTTTACATACAATTATGCATTTTAATGGTATTTTTGACTATCATTACCATATTTGTGAAAGAAGACCAACATGACAGTTGACATGTACAGTAGTAATGGGATTAATTTTGATTCATTTATTTGCTGCAGCGCTGATTCTTAAATTGGAAATAAACTGTAAAATAGTAATTATAATCAGTGGAGAGAAAAAAATCAAAAACAAAAACACCATCAAAATACAAAATGACCATATATGATTTCTCATCATTTAAGTAGACCTTAATACATGAAAGAATGGCAAATATATAACGTTGCCGACTGAGTCAAGCTTCCTTTTGCAACCTTTCAGTCACTGGTCCTTGCTCAACTTTTCTCACCAGAAGCCCAAAGCCGAGGCTTCTCACGTGCAAAATCACTTATCAGGTCTTTGAAGTCCAGCTTTCTAACCAGCTGACTCTCAATTGACAACATGGCAAGACTGCAAAGTCTTTCCTGAGACATTGTGGACTTCAAATAGTTTTTTTTATTATCATTTTTAGTTTAGTTGATTTTTAGTTTTATGTTTTTAGTTTTTTTTTTTTCTGTATTGTAATTTCATCCTCTCTGGGGCCCCATCAATCATGAGCCGATAGAATCCGTCTCCTTACGCCCCCTTTTCGGCGCCCCAGACTACAGGTAACTGTAATAATCTGTTCTTTGGTGTTTACTTTATTATGTCTCGAGTGAATGTACTGGGACCACTTTCTTTCACTATCGGGCCATTTTGGGTCAAGTGACTCAAGTCACTCACACAACCTGGTTCATATTGACTTGGAACAATCTGAATCCCTGGAAAGATCCGGGTTTTACACTGCTACTGCAGAACCGCATCGAAACAGCGCTGCAGCAAAACTTCCGCTGACGGATGCACACTTCACGAAATGGGTTAAAAGATAAAAAAAAACGTCACTTTAATGAAACGATTATAAACTGACACGCTTTAATATCACTCTTATATAGCCTGCATATCATTTAGCCTTTTAAGGTCAATAAATTGAGATAATAATTTTACCGGAACTTCAAACATTTATCTGGTAAATTGAAAACCTGCCGGTCACGTTTCGCTGTTTCAGGCGAGCCCCACGTGAGGTTAAAAACACTGCTCTAGTGGGCCGGTTTAGGCCTGCGGGCCGTATGTTTGACACCCAGCAGCAGCAGAAACCTCCAGGACTGAAAACTGAGGCCAACGTGGAAGGAGTTGCAGTTATTTGAAAATGGAGCAAAACAAACACTGTGCATCTCTAGTGTACAGTATATTTATACTGCAATATACAGCATGCATGGTGTGTAGCATGGAGGTAGGACCAAGACCAAGTAGGACTGGATGGAATAAAACCTTTTAGCATAACAAGGATTTACAATTAAGGTAACAGCCCTGAGATAAACTGGAGACCCGCCTCTCATCCCAATGACAGCTGGGATAGGCTCCAGCAGACCCTGAAACCCTTCACAGGACAAGCTGTTACAGAAGATAAACGAATGAATGATTAAGGTAAATAAAAAGTGCTGCAGACTGAGACGGAGTAATCTGATAAACCAAAAGAAGCAAGAGACAACTCAGAGGAGCAGAACAGAAACACCAGGAACATGAAGAGGTGAATCCAGGGTAAGAGAACAGATGAAAGAACAGACTCGAACAACTGGAGAACAAGCGGAAACCTTTATACATATATATATATATTTATACACTAAGAGACTAATGAGGGAGAAGCACACAAAGAGAAAACAGTCAAACAATGGAAGGAGTTGAAAACACAGACAAGAAGTGAAGCAGGACACAAAAACATCAAAACTCTCAAAACAGGAAATGCACAGAAAACCAAACAGGGTTAGAGAGAATGTTTTAAATACTTTCATATGTTACGTATATCTGTGACTAATCATTTTATTTCTCTCTCCTGTGTTCTTCTCTCTGTGCTGCTGCTGTGACTCAGTCATCTTACACAACGTTTAATTCGGCCGGCGTTTAGCGTGAGCGACAATAAAAGTGTCAGAGTCTAAACTCAGAGCCGCTCTCCATAGACCTCCGTGTTAAAATGTCCATCGTTATAAATATGTTTACAGGCAGAACGATAAAAGGCTTTTGAATTATCCTGGAGCTGAGGCGGCGTCGGGCTCTGATGAGGCAGAGACGACCACGCTGAGCGCTCCTCAGGAAACACGAGGGTCACGGAGGCTCGGTCCGTCTCTGCAGCCAGTGGCTCATGTAATATTTAAAAGCAGAGCTGACGTTTGATTTATCAGCGTAGATATTAGTGTGAAGCTGATTTATTGTTATGATCCAGACTCGTAGTTAGTGAGAGACGTTTAAATAAAAGATCAGAGAGAAGAGAAGACGGTGAAGTTATTATGCAGACAGATGGATGTTTGATTGATTAACGGATGAATGGATTAATAGACAGACAGATGGACTGACAGGTGCAGAGATGAATGGATGTGTTATAGATTAATAGATTAACAGATGAGTAGATTAAAGGAAGGAGGAGATCATCTGCAGAGCTTCTGCACTAATTTCATTTTCTTCGTGTGAACTAAAGACAGAGCTGAGATCTGCCTCCAGTCTGTCGCTCCTTCCTCCTTCTATAAATGCACACACTCCTGAATAATTCACACCCACTACTTCCTCTCCCGTTCTAATCTGTCACCTCTCCAGCTTCTCTGTGACTTGTGCGTTCATGCTGTGTGTGTGTGTGTGTGTGTGACGTGTGGGTGTGTGTGTTGTTGTTGTTGTCGTCTTTGTGCGGGCGTCTCAGACACACAAAGAGACGACAGCATTTTTAAACTCACGAGGAGCTCAGCTCTGCAGAACAGCCGCCCACTTCAGGACTCAAAGCACAGCAGCGTGACAAGCCGAGCAGAGCAGCTTCACCTGGAGAGTTTTTAATACCTTTTTACAAATCACTCAAACTGTATTGTCGTGTTTGTCTTGTTTAAAATGACAATAAATTCATTAATTTTTATATATTGCTGTCATTTCTTAAGTGATCTAAGTGATCTAAATCTTAAATTAAGGAACATAATGTTGTTCCTTTGCTGGAATAATTTGCAAAAGGAGCTTTTTTACTTTCTTAAAAATCTGTTTTCAAGAAAGAAAGAAACTGTTTTTTCAATTAGATAAAGAAATGAAATATTTGTATTTGTGTTACCACTCCGGCCGGTCCTACCAGAAACTAGTGCTTGCTAAAGGTTCCTAGGATTTTTTTGAATGTGCACAAACCGACATTGGAGTATTACATGCGTTATTTCAGCTGCAGTCTGAACGGAAACAGTGCGTCGTGAATTAGCGACACTAGACATGAAGGGGTTAAAAAGTCTGACGCAGAGCAGCAAATTACAACATGCAAGGTTTGCAAACAAATAGTGAATAAAAAGGACAGTAACAGCACTAATTTGTTCCACCACCTCAAACACAAGCACAAACCAGAAGATGAAGAAAGACAGAAAATGAGCAAAGATGCAGAAGCAGCGTCGACTTCATCCAAAGAGTCCGGGAACAAAACAACAACTCAGATAAAACTTGATGCATTAGAGTCAAAAAGATTAGAATGAACTGGTGTTTATTTATCATTATTTTGTGTGTGTGCCTGTTTATTCAATCTGTTTCGTTCTGGTCTGTCCCATCTAATGAAGCGTCTCCTGCTGAAGCTGAATAATTAGTGACTTTATGATCCGAGTCTGAAACAGAACCGAGGTGTGAGGAGAACATGTACGAACCACGCTGCTGCTCTAATTCATAAACGTTGGTTGCAGACCTCGGTTGCTCTGCCACTGACTGACGCACTCAGGCTCATTTACGTTTGACAGACAGGTGGCGTAGCTGCATCACGGGCGGCTCTGATTGGTCCGTTTGAACCCGTTTCAGATGAAGCAGAGAGAGCCACATTATTCATCCCGACAGTAAAGCTATTCTGGTGCAGATCTTCTCCCAGTGAAAGAAAGCACGTTAACATGATTACTAAATAAATCCAGGCTCTGCATTCTCCTCCTGTTCAGTAACGCTTCACATACATGTTTGTCTTTATTGTCGCAGGAAGGCTCTTTGAAACCTGACACGTACTGTGTATCCTGAGGAGGTGCTGCATTCAAGAACAAGATAAAGAAGAACAAATCCACCAAAGCAGAATGCTTCTTATTCATGAGTGGGAGGTGGTTTCCTTCAGAGTGTGATCATGACCCAGAGGCTCAGATGTCACGTGAAGGATGTGACGGACACGTTCAACACGGAGGCTGAAGGCTCATCAGAAAACCTCTGTTAGCCGCCTGGGACACGGAAGATAAAAACGTGTTCAGCTGCTCAGACGAAGAGAAGGGCGACAGGAAGCTGAGCGACATAATGTGAGGCTTTGTTGTGAAAGGAGCTCGACAGAAAGTGAGAAACGAACACGGGCCGGCGGGGAGCTGTGAAGTCTAGCAGGAGCTGAGCCTCCTCCTGACTCCTGTGGGAGGTGAGACGGTCCAGGAACGTTTATTATGCTCATTCAGTCACTTCTGCTTTATTTGTTTATGCGTGATCATTAATGATTCATGCATATGAGGGAAGAAGCCACAACTTTATGACCACTGATAGGACACGGCTTCCGTTTATGATCATGATACGACAGTAACCAAGTGAATTTACTTGAGTTCTGCATTTAAGAGCTGCTGAAATGAAACGTTATTTCTACCGCTGACAGAATAAACAAGGAGCTTTACAGAGCAAACACAAACGCCGTCCCTGTTCAGTGACTACATTAAAAGGATTAATCTAAAAATAAAGAACCGAAGCACCACATTAAACATGAAAGAGTGGAGGAAGGATGCAGACGTAAGAGCAGTCGTAATCCTGATCAGTACTGTTCTACAAGCGGTTTGGATTACACAGGAACAGAAAGCTCCTCCAGTCCTGATCCCGTAATCCGCCGCCGCTGCGCTGCACAAATATGTAAAGTCTGCTGATTGATGCAGATGTGAGCAGACCGGGTGACATTTAGAGAAGAGGCTGATTGTAACGAGGTGGGTCACAGATGGCGTGGTGGTAAAGTGGATGTGAGCTGGGACGGTTGTTAGAGCGCCCTGATGAGGCTCCTGCTGACATCTATCAGCTGATCACGAGGGTCACTCTCTGGACGTCCTGCAGAGACGCAGACGAGACGCTGGAGCCTCCAGACGTACTGATGAGCCAGCCGATCCCTGAACGATGCTCACACCTCAGACTGATGCTTTCATTTAAGTGATTATGATTTAGCTGTGGCAGAGACTGGACTGGACGTCTCATGTCATCAATAGTTTAAAGGTTATTTAGAGAATAGTTAGATGGATAAATAGCCAAATAGCATTAGTTACTAGCTTCTTGTAGATATATCAGTAGAGGTGTGTACGGTATCATATTATATTATTAGAAACAAGAAACATTAACTTATAAGTTCATTCTTTGACGATTAAATTGTGATGGTTGTGTTTGAGTTTCGTTTGTTTCTTATCTTCCTGTTTCCTGTTTTGTTAAGTTTTTGATTTCCTGTGGTTTTACTCCCTGTGTTTCTGTGTTGATTGTGTAATTTGCTTCACCTGTGTCTCGTCACACCTCTCTTCCTTGTGTGTCCATATATAGCCCTTGAAATTTTGGATATTTGATTTATTTTATTGATTTCCTTTCACGATAGCAGCGTCTTTAGTTTTTGTAAGTTTTGTTTTTGCTTGCCTTAAATACCAGTTTTGCCTCCTCCTACCTCAGCACTTTTGTCCTGCACTTGGGTCCTACCATCCCTGGACAAAACCTTAACATAAAATAATCCATTCAGTGTAAAAATTATAAGTGAATCAATGACATTGAACAATAAGCTAACTACTCAATATACACCAATCCGCCACAACATTATGACATGAATAACATTTAAATCATCTTGCTCCAGTTCAGTGTTCTGCTGGGAAACTTCTGGACCTGGCTTCATTCATTGGTGTGGATGTTACTTAGACATGTAGCACCCACCTAGACCAGACCAGGCACCCCCACCCCATAGCAATGACACTCCTTGATGGCAGCAGCCATCCCCAGCAGGATGCAGCCACAAAAACACTTTAGGAAGAAGAACAGCACAAGGTGTTGACCTGGCCTCCACATTCACTAAATCCCAAACTGATCAAGTATCTGTGGGATGATCCACAGACAGACCCATTCATGTTATTAGAGTTAAGAAAGACTCACAGACACGATGCATGTCCTCATGTCTTCCTCTGTCTGTTTGGCTAAGACATAAACTGCACTGATGCGACACAAAGACAGCATTAACACCTAAAACTCTCTCTGACGCCACCAACACCCTGGAAGGTCGGACTCATAACTGACGTCTACGAGACATAAGAGCTATCGAGCTGCAGCACATTTCATTGAACCCAAAGCTAATTGAAATCACGCTCCGCTTACAGGACGTGCATGTAAAACACAGAACACACGGCCTCCTGCTGCAGGCTGGAGTCGGTGCATGTCTTTCTGAACGTGGGCACAGACAGAATCAGCTCTTTGTTTTTCACAGCTTTGATGACGAACATGAAGGTTATATTGTTTGTCAAGCTGAAGCTGCAGGAGAATCCCCCAGGGGAACTTTTGTTTTAGTCTTTTTTTTTTTGGTACAAAGCCTGACATTTGTATTGTGTTTTTTGTTTTTTTGTAGCTTACAGCACCACTCACGGTGCGCAGTGTGTCTTGGATCGTTCAGCATGCAGGGAGGAAGTCTACACTCAGCCTGAGGCCAAAAGAAATGCGTGTTTCTTTGTCAGGAGTAATCCTGATCTGTTGTGTTGTGTTTACCTGGAGTAAAGACGATATAATCATAGCATGAGGTGGCGTAGAAGGAGAAGTTCATGCAGCAGTCTGCTCCGCTCAGTCTCAAAGATTTATGAATAGAGGAGCTCCACAGGCACAAGGTGGATACAGGCTATTGGATTCAAGATGAAGGAACCTGGTGGTCCCTATTTTAGCTACAACCTCTCAGTGATGCATGAAAACCTTACGAACCATGTGAACTCTTGATCTTCTGGTTTCTGTCTGGCTGGAACAAATCGATTCTCCCTGAGCATGTCCAGGAGGGACAGAAAGATGAAGGTAGAAGAACAAGAAGAACCAAGCTGGAATCCATGTGGACTGAGACGATGGAGACGTGGAGACATCTCGGTTCATCTTCTTCTTCTAATCTAGTTACTAAAGTGCAAATGAAGATGTCTAATTTACAAAAATCAGGTGACAGTTGCACAGAACGTATTATAAGTCAGTGTGTTAAAACTCCCGCTGTGTATTATGACCAGACGGTGGGCCTTCACGCTCCACTGCACCTCTCAGATATCACACCAGAAGACCGTACTGCATCATAAAACAACTTCTTCTCGACTCTACACGGACTGTGAAGACACGGCTGAGTGGAAAGCATTTACTGTAATCTGCTGAAGCGGTTGGGAACGTGGCATAGCGCTCAGCCAGCAGCACTGACGGCACAGCACAGGGACTGGAAACAGAGTGACAGAGCCCAGCGCTGAAAACAATTTGTTCCCAGCAACATATTAGTGTGTAACCACAGCAGGTCCATCCATTCCTTATAAACACACTGCATTAGATGAGATTAGAGAGCCACGCGGGCGGAGGAGGTGCAGGGGAGCGGGAGGTGTAATAACAAGTTGCTGATGCCAAGTCCCTCGGGCTGCTGAGCTGCAAGACGGGCGGCGGAGGATTCTACCGAATATGGCTCTAATATCTGTTGTCAGGGAAAATGAAACGAGTCTTTTTGTATTTGAAAGGATGGAAAACAACATGAATGGGTCCAAAGCATCCTGGGAAATGTGGTAGGGTAGAAGTAGACAAGGGGGTCCATGCATATTTTATTTATGAGAAAGTCAATGTTAGACTTAATGTTCTTTCTCACAATGTGAAAAATACAAGAGTCTCCTTGAATGAAGCAGGAAGTAGTCTCCATGGTGACCACTGGTCCAGGTCTCTCCGGTCCAGGAAGTAGTCTCCATGGTGACCACTGGTCCAGGTCTCTCCGGTCCAGGAAGTAGTCTCCTTGGTGACCACTGGTCCAGGTCTCTCCGGTCCAGGAAGTAGTCTCCATGTGAACCACTGGGTGCCCGGTCGGCCTCCGGTCCAGGAAGTAGTCTCCTTGGTGACCACTGGTCCAGGTCTCTCTGGTCCAGGAAGTAGTCTCCATGGTGACCACTGGTCCAGGTCTCTCCGGTCCAGGAAGCAGTCTCCTTGGTGACCACTGGTCCAGGTCTCTCCGGTCCAGGAAGTAGTCTCCATGGTGACCACTGGTCCAGGTCTCTCCAGTCCAGGAAGTAGTCTCCATGGTGACCACTGGTCCAGGTCTCTCCGGTCCAGGAAGTAGTCTCCATGGTGACCACTGGTCCAGGTCTCTCCGGTCCAGGAAGTAGTCTCCATGGTGACCACTGGTCCAGGTCTCTCCGGTCCAGGAAGTAGTCTCCATGGTGACCACTGGTCCAGGTCTCTCCGGTCCAGGAAGTAGTCTCCATGGTGACCACTTGTCCAGGTCTCTCCGGTCCAGGAAGTAGTCTCCATGGTGACCACTGGTCCAGGTCTCTCCGATCCAGGAAGTAGTCTCCATGGTGACCACTTGTCCAGGTCTCTTTGGTCCAGGTCTCTGTCGTCCAGGTCTCTCTGGCCCAGAAAATAGTTTCCATGGTGACCATTGGTCCAGGTCTCAGTCTTCATGCATATAAAAGCTTGGTGCTTTTATGTGAATCACATAACGCCTGGTTTCTCCTTTCTTTTGTTTTTATTCTGTTTTCATATATTAAAGGACAAAAAGGGAATTTACTAGTTTGGAAGTTGTTTTTGCTTTTTAAACTAAAAATCAAATAAACTTTGATTTCATTTTATTTCCGAGTCTAAAACCAAACTTTGAAACACGGACCTGAGGAAAACAAAATGAAAAGAAGCACACCTGAGAGAAACATTTAAAGTTATATTAGTCTAGAACTTCTTTATTCTTTATGGAGCCACTTTACCTTCAGCTGGATCTGTTTAGTGGTTTTTATGTTATTCAGCAGCAGAACGGAAATAACCTTCACTCACTCAGTGAATTCACAGGAAACTGTTTGAAGCTGATGAAGAACCTTTGTCACTCGCTGCTCCTTCGCCTTATCAACCGTTCAGGAGGAATTATTTAACATTTAGCCTGAATACTGATCAGAATAAAAAGGTCACAGACTCAGTCTTCTTTTTCTTCTTGATGAACTGTACACAGATAAGTATCAGCTCAGTCATAATGTTAGAAAAACATGTCACAGATGAAGCAGAAGTGTAACGACGCCCTGTGAGTCAGTTTTTATGTCGCCTGTTATCGCAAATAAATGTTCCTCAGGGGCAATCTGTACGACTCAGACAGCTGAACCCTCTAAGAGTTTAACGGGTAAAAACGGCTGGGAAAGTGTTCCATCTTTACACGGCTCTCTTAATTTGCAGCAGTTAATGAGCTGTCAGCTGTTAACACATGTTATTTACTTTCTAAAGTGAACGGCGCCTCATAACCGAGCCGCGTCGTGACTGATTCAACCGCACAGAGAGAAAACTAACCGAGGAATCACCGACACGCTCCAGCTGTGCAGCTCAAACTGACGCTTCGCCGCTTCCACCGTTTCTCTGTTTCACTCTCTGGATTATTTCCCGGCGGGTTTGGCAGGAACACGGTCGAGTTGGACGAGTTGTAACTGTGATCAGTCGCCCGTGTTTCCTCTGAGCTCCACAGAGAAACAAAATCATGTAGCTTTTAAAGTTTATTTATTTATTTTAGTTGTTGCCGAAGTGGCGAATTAGTCAACCTTGAGTTTTCTGAGCCACAAGAGGAACATAAAACTCTAAGTCGCAAGAAGTAGTGAATGTGGAGGCCAGGTCAACACCTTGTGCTGTTCTTCTTCCTAAAGTGTTTTTGTGTCTGCATCCTGCTGGGGATGGCTGCTGCCATCAAGGAGTGTCATTGCTATGGGGTGGGGGTGCCTGGTCTGGTCTAGGTGGGTGCTACATGTCTAAGTAACATCCACACCAATGAATGAAGCCAGGTCCAGAAGTTTCCCAGCAGAACACTGAACACGGTGGTTTAAATGGTATTCACGTCTCCTGTCAGTGGTCATAATGTTGTGGGTGATTGGTGTGAAGCTTCAGTGACTTCAGAGGTACAGACTGGTGCACGGTTATTTGGGAAACAGTGAGCTCTGTTCAAACTTAGCACTGTAACCTGGCGTGAACTTAAAGAGGATCATTGCCTCAGGATGTTCTTGACTTCCTCCATCCTCCTCCTCCTCATCGTCATCCTGTTTTTCCCGCTATGGGAGACTCACAATTCCAGCGTCCATGTAAACAGATATGTTGCCGTAATCGCGTCTAAAACTAATGACACTAAAGCTCCACTGAGGCGTTTGTAGAAGTATAAATCATTGCTCTCGTATCTCGTCATGCACAAACCGACTCCATCGGCTCCATGAAGTGAAACGTTTGCATCATGAAGCCGAGAGCTGTGAAGATTTATTATAATTTCATCTGCTGAGATAATATACGACGTCCTTTTACATTAAGCTCTGAAACACACTGTACTTAATGTCTCCCTCCATAACTTTATTAAAATAAAGGCCTAAAAAGAGAAAAAGGTGAATAAATAAATGTATTTACTGCAGGATCTTAAAACTGAAGGTGAGGAATACGTTTTAACAACAGGTTGGTAAAAGCAGCCTGACGACGGGAATAAGCCGCTCTGTTCCACATCAGTGCAACATTCATGAAAACGAACTGACCGAGCGCAACAAATCTGAAGCTTAAAGATTCAAAAACGCCATCCCATAATAAGCCATCTGTTTGTGCGTTTAGCGTGTGATGGATGATTTTATTTACAGTGCTGCTACGACTCGTTTGTCTTCGTCTGTCTGTGTGCGATGCTCCAACCTCATTAAAGGTCTCTCAGCCGCTACAATCATTCTTTTGATGGCATTAATACCAGAGCTGCTTCTTTGTGTTTAGTGGTTAATGGAGTAAAAGAATGAAAACGGTCCAGGCAGAGCTCTCTAATGAAACGTCCGACACATTTAAGTTAATGTACAGGAAGGAAAACAGCAGAAGTATTGAGAAAAGCACGAAAGAAGAAGGTGGTGAAGGAAGAATGAGAAAGAAGAGGAAGAAGGTGATGAGGAAGAAGAAGAAAGAAGAAGGAAGGGGAAGGAAGGGGAAGAAGAAGGTGATGGAAGAAGAAGACAGAGCAAGAGGAAGAGGGAGGAGGAGAAGGAAATAGAAAGAAGGTGATGGAGGAAGAAGAAGAAGAACATGATGGTGGAAGAAGAAGAAAGAAGAGGGAGAATAAAGAAGGTGATGGGGAAGATGAAAGAATAGGAAGAAGAAGAAGAAAGAAGAAGAAGAAAGAAGAGGAAGAAGGTGACGAGAAAGAAGAATCAGAGTTATTCTGATGACTGGCTTCAGGGCAGTGATGTGAAACTCAAACAGTGCAGATCAACACAAAGTTAATAGAGGACTTTTACTTTTACCACAGAGTCTTTAAACTAGACGACAGGGTTTCAGTTGCTGGAGGATTAATCCATCTGAGATGAACGGGCGTCACACATCGGCTAAGCAGGCCGAGAGTGTTCAGCAAAGAGCCGTGCACTGGTCACACTGGACGCTTTAAAATGCTGAGTGGTTGGTTTCAGCGCCGGCTCTGCAGCCAGGTCACCGATTAAATGAGGAAAAACAATTATGAACCTCAGAAAGTTACACCGCCAGCAAAAAAGTTTAGACGCTATTAACTTTAGACGCCTCCATCATCTTCCTGTCAGAAACATATACTTCAGATACGTTCCTTATTACGTCCTTTCACCAGCATTTATTCATATTTATTAATCGTTTCTTCTTTTTCTCTCATATTACTTCAAATAAATGGATAATGAGCAATAATACACTCAGTGCCAATCCAATTAAATTCAGGACATTAAAAAAAAAAAGCATGACGCATCTCCACTTCCTCCCATTGGTCAAATTGACGCCAGTGTCCCAGAGATACAGGCGTCGTCATCTTGGTCTGAGAGCAGAGCCACATTATGTTCCTCTAGACTCATTGATTAATGCTCTGCTCTGCTCTGCCTATTACTTATTTAATGTTTTAAAGCCAGCACCGTTACGTACTCAGACTTTGTAAATGCCAACTACAGATTGTTTTTCTCCACAGATTTTATGTTGGAGTGTTGTTTTGAGGATTACGACCAGACGGTGCTAGTAATTAAAATACTGACACACACACACACACACACACACAAATACATCAAATAGGCTGCAAATTCCCCCCACTATGGGATAAATACATTTTATAAACTTTTCCTTGATGTATGCATGTAAAAATCATGCACAGCTTAAAAAAAACGAACCGTTAATTGCGTCAAATTCTATGAAAAGGGGCGCTACGTCTGTTGTGTGGAACTTTTTCGGATTTAGAAAATCCGACGACGAACAAAAAGTGAGTGTCACGCAGCTGTTGCTGCTGGAGGTGGAAAGACCAGTGACCTCTTCCACGACTTAAAGTTAAAACATGCGAAGCAGTGTTATGAAAGCCAAAAGATATTTTCTTTAAAGTAATGTTGTGCTGCTGTGATCAAATAAAAATAAAAGAGGAAAATTATCAAAGGGAAAAAAATAAAATACCGCAACATATACCGTTACCGTGATATAAGATTTTGCTCATACCGCCAAACCTATTTCACGCTTTGCAAATTCATGCTGAGGGCCAGATTTGACCCTCTGCTGGGCCGCTTTTGGCCCACGGGCCGTATGTTTGACAGTTGTGGTCTAGATGGGATCCATCCTGGACAGGTCTCCAGTCTATCACAGGACTAACACAGAGAGACCAATGAACCTAAGCAGCATGTCTTTGGACGGTGGGAGGAAGCTGGAGAACCTGGAGAGAACCCACACAGACGCAGGGAGAACATGCAGACTAGAAAGGAACCAGTCTGAGTGATGGATTAGAACCTAGAAACTTCTTGCTATGAGGCATCAGCTTAAAGTTTTGCATAAATAATCAAAATGTTGAGCTAGCTTGGCGTCACACTCTCTGCTCGCTAAGTTTCAGTGACGTTTTTCCTTTTTATTTTTGCTCATATTTCCAGAAAAGCAAAATAACTGTACATCAGTTAGATCTGCTCAATCTGCGTGAGCTTATAAAACATTGATTAGTTTGTTTGAACACCTACAGCTCCAGGGAGGCTCCAGCCTTCTGTGACTGAGGCTCAGGAGGAACGTTGCTGTTGACTAAGGCCTCTTGTGCTTTTAGCCGTTAACACACACTAACACACACAAACACACACACTCTTGTTTAACGCTAACAAAATAATCTCAGTCTTTTATGTTTAATGAAAAGATGCTCCAGTGCTCACAGTTTGTCTTTATAATTACTGATTAATCAGCACCATGACTATTATTAGCATGCAGCTGGGTGGCGTGATGCAGGGATGGAGGAGGATGGGAGCAAAAAAAAAAATAGATCTGAGCTGTGGGCTGACAAATCTGCAGTTAGGAAACTTTCAAGAAAAGACAGAAACTGCTGCAGGAAACAGACGGAAGAAGAAGGTTTCAGTCCTGTTCAGACTGAAAGCAAAGCTGGAACAAGGGAAACTGGACTTGTGGAGTCTGATAGATAGGTGATAGAGAGAACAGGATGAAAAAGTGAGATGAGAGGAAATCTGGACATCGAGAAAAGAGGAAGGCTGAGAAAGATGAGGTGAGATGGAGAGAAACCAGCGGAGGAGGAGAGAAAAGCTCAACCATCAACAGAAAGAAAATATATGAGGGCCGACTGGTATTATCCTGAGAATCAATAAATCCGAGTTCACCCGTAAATGACTACTTCACATAATCCCACTTCAGACTCAGTCAGTTCCTGAGAGACAAAGAAGTCACTGCTGGAAAAATCAGCAAATACGTTTTGAACCTGTGCAAATAAGATTCTTGCAAAGTTTGTTCTAGGAAATAATGAAACATGAGATAAGGCAAACTCCTGATGCAGCTGTAAAGGCTAACCCTGCTAGCATGCTATAGCTAGCGAAACGTCCCCCAGGTAGAAGTCTGTGCTTTAGGATTTCCATTCTGGGGAACAAACAGAGAGTCGGAGATGTCTAATATGAAACAGTGCATCCTTTTCTGAGCGACTTCAAATTAAAATCATGAAACCAACTTTTCTGCACCTGCAAAATCTTTGTAGGGAAAAGTTGGACTCATTCATTCATCTTCTGTAACCACTTATTCCTGCGAAGGGTCACACAAAGAGACAGAAAACCATTCACACTCTGTCTGAAGACTCTCTGCTGGAACTGATTTTGCTCTGGCAAAGATCTGCTGGGCCTGTCAGATAATTTTTGCGAGGCTTCATGTGCGTTGGAGGTATAGTGGTTAGCATAGCAGCCCCCGGTCAATGCAAAATGATCCTAACTATCCTATTTGATGACAGACAGAGGAGTAAACAGAGACATACATGTGAGATCCGTGGGTTTGGATTCATTTATATAATATAATATCCTTTATATTATATAAGAGATTTTGTTTAAATTCTGCAAGATGTAGTAGTAGAACAGTAGTAAAAAAATCTAAAGCCATGTCAAAATGGAATTTAACAGCGTAACTAAAGACTAATAACTAAAGACCAATAATACGTCTAATATTTCAATTTAACTGGGCACCAGACAGACGATTAAGTCCATCGTTTAAATCTCAGGGTAGAGTAAATATATTTAAGACCTAAAGGAAATAACAACTCTACTACATGAACGTCAAAAACAGTAAACACTTAAGGACATGATTTACAACAGGTGGGGATTATCATAAATGAATTCCTTAATTAATTAATGACTATAAATGTACCAACAGTTCAATAAAGGTTAAACGCCTCACAGTACAAACAAAACAGTTTGAATAAACCCAACATCCTCCTCTCAAAGTTCAAACAAAATCCAAACCCAAAGTTCATCAGTGACTGTGTTTACATGGTCTTTAGTATCCCGGCTTTGAGCATCTCAGGATATGGTGTTTACATGGCAAACAGAGAAACCTGGTTATTCATATCCCCGTATACATGATAAATACCAGCATCTGATCACTGCATCTTATCTGTGCATCCGTGTTTTACGTCTTTTTCAATGTTTTCCAACATGACACAACTTGTTCAACGGAGCGAGGTGGAAAACCAGCGTCACGTAGCTTTTCCAGTGTTTTCTGCATCTAAACACGTCGTTATGTTTATTTTTTTCATTACTTTAAGGGAAAATTCAGTCTCTTCGTCGCTCCAAAAGTGAGAAATTCTCATTGCCGCCATGTTGTTTGTATTTGTAGTGCGTCACTTGGCGTCACTCGCGTCTGTGCAGACAGTTTAGCAGCCATCAGAGACCAGGATAAGGTGTATACATGCTCCAGTATCCCGGCTTCTATTGGTGGACTCCAGGCGGAAAAACCGGGTTTCTTGAAATCGGGAAATGGGCATATTCCGATTTCTGAATTCGGGATATAGTGTTTACATGGACAAACACAAAGCCGGGAAACTAAAGACCATGTAAATGCAGTCATTGATGTAAATGTGTTTGAGAAAGAAAAGGATAAGGGGGGGGGGGGGGGACGACTTGTCTCCCGTTACCCTCCGTTGGTACCAGAAGACTTCTCTGTCGCTGCTCTCTAGATCACAAAGCCTGACTGAATTCATCCACTCTGGCTTCCCACATGCTTTCGTTTCAGTCCCTGCCAGATATATATCTTCTTTAAACTATTTTTGGGGGTATTTCCACTCCTTCTATTCTTCTCCACACTCCATCCTGACTGCCATTGTCTTCCTTTGCCCCTCACTCAGCTGACCGGTGTCTACAATATAGACGTACGAATGAATGAATGAAATCCAGGTTTTACAACCTGACTTGATAAGAACCGAGAATCTGTTGCGTGTTTCTGCGTTTGTTGGAGGTTACAAGGCTAAGTGGAGATGAAGACGAGCACATCCTTCCATCTGTACTCTTTTCTGACCTTATTACAGCCGAGCTGAAGCCACGCGGAGAGAAATCGAGAAGTGTGAGTGGGCGAGAGAGTGGAAAATACGTCGCTCCTAAACAAACACACACTTCAAGTCAAGTCATCATCACTTATGTCCTCGTTATGGATCGCTGTGTCTCCTCAAACACACACACACATGCAGAGATCTCTCAGAAAGCCAATTACTACCCACCGTCCTCCGTCCACCCACGCACTCCTTCCCTCCGCCCACCCACCAGCCACTGTATCCAGGCAGAAGCCGCTGGAGGCGACGCAGGCAGCACAAAGACTAGTAACCTTTTATGGACACATCTCACACTGTACGGACGTAATCTGCTCAGAATGAGACGAGGAAGCTGCAGAGATAGTGACCGACACATGAACTAGACAATGATGTTTAGTTTAAACGGCTTTCTAGGAGGTATTTATACATATCTGGAAGTATTTTAAATTATGTATGTACGTCTAGCCTCAAACTGTTTCCATTCAACCAAATACACCAGTCAGCCACAACATTATGACCAGGAGGAGTTCCTAACATTTAAACCGTCTTGCTCCAGTTCCTTGTTCTGCTGGGAAACTTCTGGACCTGGCTTCATTCATTGGTGTGGATGTTACTTAGACATGTAGCACCCACCTAGACCAGACCAGGCACCCCCACCCCATAGCAATGACACTCCTTGATGGCAGCAGCCATCCCCAGCAGGATGCAGCCACAAAAACACTTTAGGAAGAAGAACAGCACAAGGTGTTGACCTGGAGCATCACCACCTGGACGGGAAATTGTACCAGGCAGGACTTCCTGGCCCTCAAGAGGGTGGTCTGTTCAGTGGACCTCCCCAACCTGCAGGACAACCTCCATCCATCCATCCATCCATCCATCCATCCTCTATCATCCATCCATCCATCCATCCATCCGTCTCCATCCATCCATCCATCCATCCGTCTCCATCCATCCATCCATCCATCCATTCATCCATCCCTCAAATATTAGGAAGGCGGTCATAATGTTATGCCTAACTGGTGTATTTTACTTAAATCTTTCAGTGAATTCCTGTGAGACTCAGAGTTTTATGTTCCTCCTGTGGATTAGTAAACTCAGTGTTGACTGAATCACTGCTTCAGTATCAACCAAAAATAATACTAAATAATTAAAACTTTATAAAAGCGCAGCTTCGTGATTTTCTTTCTCTGTGGAGCTCAGAGGAAACAACAGTGACTGATCACACATTACAGCTCGTCCAACTCGACTGCGTTCCTGCCAAACCTGCAGGGAAATAATCCAGAGAGGACACGTCCATTCTCTGATGAGTCACAGCTGTTTGAGGCACAGTATTAGGAAGGTGGTCATAATGTTATGCCTGATCGGTGTGCATTTATTAAAACACTTAAGCTCCAAAACATGCTGTTAAATGAGACATTTTTCTGAGTCAGTAAACCAAAACCGAGGGTGTGACCACCGTCCCAGTGAGACCTATTGATTTAGTGTCTTTCTCTCACAGAGGAGGACCGTTAGCTTCTTCTAATGGAGAACTATTGATTACGCTTCAATCATTTTCACCTATAACCCAGAGCTGCTGGTCTGCAGCAGACCGCGCTGCTGCGTGAAAGTAAAGGTCTGATATTTTTTCTCTCTTGCCCCTGAAGGTGACACGGTTATCGGTTCAAATCCTTTCCAGCTTCACATGTTTGTATTCAATAAATACAAAAAAAGGGACGGGACGTAAAGGGAGATGTGAAAGCCTCTGGCCAGCAATGACTGAGATTAGAGGATTAAAGGAAGGAGCACTGAGAGGTGGTGACTCTGCAGCAACAACGCTGTCGCCTCAGTTCAACATGTAGAACAAGACTAGAAATAAAACAGCTTTTAAAATATATATTTCAGTCCTTGGTTCTTCGTCTTCTTCTGTTCCATCGCCATCGTCTTCTTTTTCTGTCTTCTTCTTCTTCATCACGTTCACCTTCTTTTTTCATCGCCGTCGTCTTCTTCTTCTTCTTCGTCTTCTTCTGTTCCATCACCTTCGTCTTCTTCTTCTGTTCCATCGCCACCTTCTTCTTCTATTATTGCCTTCTTCTTCTTCGCCTTCATCTTCTGGTTCTTCACCTTCTTCTTCTTCTCTTGTATACAGACCACTCGTTTGTGTCATTTCCTTTTCCATGACACTAATTCCACCAGAGAAATCAATCGAAAAAATTCACATTTCACGTTAAGATGCAGACCCAGAGACTCTGACAGGAGACACGCATCATGACTGAATGATAAATTAAAAACGTGGCTGGATCATCTTTAATTTTGCCTGATTAATCCCATAAACCTGACAGAGGTGTGCACTGATTTTATATTTACTTCCTTAGAGTTTACTCAAAACTGCAGAAAAGAAGAAAATGATTAAATCTGACTGATGAGTCTCTCTCTGTTCCAACTGTTTCTACATTCATGAGTTTTTAAGAAGTGAGTCACATTCTTGGAGATGATGCTCGGAGCTAATTAAAAGCAATAAAACGTGTTACAGGGAGGGTGATGAAGAGTAAATGAAGGAGGTGGAGGTAATTCAGACGGGCATAAAAATGATCGGCTTGGGGCTAAACAGGAGGGAGAGAAAGAAGAAATGATCATTTACTCCAGATAACATGACACTAGAGCGCTGCCCACATCATTACGGTGACCTGTGTCAGTGTTAAAGGAGGAGGAGGAGGAGGTGGAGGAGGAGGATGAAGAGGAGGAGGAGGAGGAGGAAGAGGAAGAAGAGGAGGAGGAGGAGGAGGAGGATGAAGAGGAGGAGGAGGAGGAGGTCAAGTGGCATTAAATATAGGAGGTTAAGTGTCTGAACAGTCTGAGGGGAATGGGTCTGTAATCAGGAGATAAAAGACAGAGATCGAGATGAAATACACCAATCAGCCACAACATTATGACCACAGGAGTGACAGGAGAAGTGAACAACATCTAAAGCATCTTGCTCCAGTTCAGTGTTCTGCTGGGAAACTTGTGGACCTGGCTTCATTCATTGGTGTGGATGTTACTTAGACATGTAGCACCCACCTAGACCAGACCAGGCACCCCCACCCCATAGCAATGACACTCCTTGATGGCAGCAGCCATCCCCAGCAGGATGCAGCCACAAAAACACTTTAGGAAGAAGAACAGCACAAGGTGTTGACCTGTCCAGCCCCTACTAGGTGTTCTAGATGTTCTAGATGTTTCTCATCCTTCCAGCTGCATAATAATTCAGTAATCTTGCTTCAAGTTTATTTGCAGAGCCAATTAGAGCATGTAGAGATGCTCAAATATTATCAACCTGACTCAAAACGGAGTGATTCAGAGGACAGGATCCAAGTGTTGGCGTCTTATTAAACAAAACTCAAGAGCACAAGCATGGAGAACTTCTTTCTTGTTAGGTATAGAGAGCAGAGAGCTGCAAACATGAGCCCAGTGAGAGGAGTTCACAGATATAATTTGGGAATAAAACCAGCTCGACATCCAGAGAGGTGAGGTCTTAGCTTCTTCAAATGAAACGAAAACAGAAGAAAGAGAAAACAACAAAAACAGTCGGAGACAAACGCTGCAGACATGGAGGTAATGGTCTGTTTGTCTCTGACAGCAAAGTCCCTGCTCTCTTGTTACATGATGCTGCATTATATGAGGCCCAGAGGGACGACACACACTTACAAACACACACACACACACTCATAGAAACACACACACACACATATCTGGTGAAGTGACCATCGAGAAACCCACTGACACACAATCACAACACGTTTATGTGTGAAACTACACATCAGTCAGAGGGAGCAGTTGGTTTGAACAATTGTTTTGAACCACACACACACATTTAAACACACACACACACACATAAACACACACACACATAAACACACACACAGTGCAGCCATTGGTTTCCTGGCTGAGGATGACAGCAGTGAGATGTTTAGTATTCAGAGAGGAAGAGTTGGCTTCAGTAACAAAGCAGCCTCCACATGACTCCTTCACTGACACTCTTAGTCTCTGTGTGTGTCTCTCTGTGTGTGTGTGTGTGTAGTGTAGTGTAGTGTTGTCTATGTGTGTGTGTGTGTGTGTGTGTGTCTGGATCTCTCCCCATGAAACATTTGCTCATGCATAAACCAACTGCTCATTACAACTTTCGTACATTAGGTCGAGCTTCCTTGTGTGCATGCATGTGTGTGTGTGTGTGTGTGTGTGTGTGTGTGTGTGTGTTTGTAGGTGTGTGTGTGTGTGTGTGTGTGTGTGTGTGTGTGTTTGTAAGTTTGTGTGTGTGTGTGTGTGTAGTTGCACCATTTATCCCATCGCACACATGCACAAAGGGCGGCTTCACTTACCCAAATCAAACTCATGGGGTCGTCTGGGTTCAGCTGAAACCCTGAAACATTAAAGGAGATGTTTGAGTTAGAGGACGCCCTGAACAGTTTAAATGTTTTAATCCTGAATAAACATTATTAACGACAAATCTGCGTGACAGTCTCCAAGACACTCTGCAAAAATGAAATGTTAAATCTCAAATGAATAACTCAACTCCTCCAGCTCTGACTCAGTTTCTCTTCAGCCTCGATACGAAACAACAAACAGATCAATGTAAAGAACCGGTTTGGTTTGATTTTATAATCATTAATCTATTAATAATCATTAAGGGTCAGTCTGGATGTTTGCCTCTAAGAGCTAAACATTGACTGCTTTCATCACTTCAAACTTCTGTACTTGCTGAGGTGAATTAAATGTTAAGACCCAGAGCGTCTACTCTCAGACGGTGACACCTCCGTCTCTCCGTCTGTCCGTCTTTCTTATTGAGACGTGACTGAGATAATGACGAGGGTTCCTCTCCTCAGACAACAAGGCCGTACAGATTGGACTATTGATCCGCGTGCACAAAGGGAAAGAGGAAGGTTTGTAAGTGGGAGAGAGGCTGAGATTCACGGGAAAAAAAACACAAAGAGAGAAGAACGACAAAGAGCGGAGGAAGGAAAGCTCCACAGTTACAAAGACAGAGCTGAGACTGTTTCTACAGAGTACAGGTTTAATAAAAGATGACTTTATCAGCTACAGTCTTCACCTACAGCAGACAGAACGGATTTCATCTTCAAGTTCATGTTCACGATCGCTGCTCATGGGACGTATAGAGACACAGTTCAGTATTTCATTTATTCATCTTCTGTAACCGCTTGTGAAGTGGAGCCTATTCCAGCTGTCATTGGGGCGAGAGGTGGGGTCAACCCTGCACAGGTCTCCAGTCTATTTCAAGGCTAACACAGAGAGACAAGACGATCAGAGTACCCGGAGAGAACCAGACACAGGGAGAACATGCACAGTCCACACAGAGAACATGTGCCGTCCTCAGTTCTGTTTTATTTATTAGAATGAAAGCTTTATCGAGATGCTTCACAGTCTAAGACCAAGGCAACAGATCCCTAAACGTAAAGAAACCTTGGACAGGACGGATTTCTGAGGCAGGAACCAGATGAAATAGAAGAGATGCAGGATAAACTCCTACCAGTCCTTTAGGACTGAAGAAGACAAAGACAGGAAAGCTAATAGCAAGCAGAATAAAATCTAAAATCAATTCTGGATACACCGTGAATAAAGTCCATCTGTGAATTTAATACACAGTGGAAGAGGTGGAGCGTGAGTGGAGGTGAGGCTAAAGGCAGTTATCAACCTGTGAGGACACCCACCTGTCACTCAAAGCTGATGGCCACGCCCCTAATTCTGCATAACTTTAAGCCTTGATTTAATTAAAACAGGTGAGATGCATAAGAATGAGAGAAGAAATTAGCTATAGAGGCTGTAAACGTGTTTATTTCTCATTTTTGGAGGAAATGCATTTTTATTAAAGCACCTGAAGATGTCCAGTAATAGAGGCAGCTTATAAAGTGAGTCCCTATCACTCACACCTGTGTCATGAGTCACTGCCGCTGCATGAAGACAGTTTTTAAGAGTCAAGTGACGACCTGCTAAAATAATTACCTCCACTCTGTAACATCACTGTATTAAATGAAACAACAGTTTAAATTTGGCCTGATGACGATAAACTCTCAGAATGAACATTTATTTGTGACAGCTGATCTAATCTAATCCTCTAACTCTGGTTCCTCTTCAGGTTTCCGTCTATTAACAGTTTTTCACCTTAGCTCTTGAGATCTTGCTCTGTGTGTTTTGTCATTGACGCTATATAAATAAAACTGACCTGAACTGAAGTGGAATGACCCAGCCAGCTGAACTCAGAGTCATTAGTCAGCGTGCCAGAGTGATTGTTCATATTTTTTAGTCTCTAATTTTCACTCTCTTGAGGTGAGAAGTGAAATGCTCACGTTGAGCAGCTCGTTTGAGAGAGCAGCGCTGCAAAGCTAACACGCAGAGGTGGACAAAAGCAAAGACACTAGAGATGGACAAAAACATTTATCTGGCATTTTCTGTCTTTCTTCATCTTCTGGTTTGTGCTTGTGTTTGAGGTGGTGGAACAAATTAGTGCTGTTACTGTCCTTTTTATTCACTATTTGTTTGCAAACCTTGCATGTTGTAATTTGCTGCTCCGCGTCAGACTTTTTAACCCCTTCATGCCTAGTGTCGCTAATTCACGACGCACTGTTTCCGTTCAGACTGCAGCTGAAATAACGCATGTAATACTCCAATGTCGGTTTGTGCACATTCAAAGAAATCCTAGGAACCTTTTACAAGCACTAGTTTCTGGTAGGACCGGCCGGAGTGGTAACAAAAATACAAATATTTAATTTCTTTATATAATTGAAGAATCAATTGAGGCGTTAAGGGGTTAAAACCAAACCAGATAATGGAGGTGGAGCCTCGTTTAGGAACGAGCTCCTCTCTGCCGGCGTATCTGCTCCACCTTCCACCGTGTAGGGTTGCAAGCGAGTGTGTCGTGTACATGGGTCGTCAATCATTTTTATCGCGGGATGACATATTCTTACCATGGGGCATGTTTTTGACGATACATCGTAAGCGATTAAACATCGCACATCCCTAAAAGACACTGAGCCAGAACATGTGCCAGAGTTAGAAATGATTGCTTGGACTGGGACCTCTCAGGCTTACAGACAAACTAATGTCTTTACTGAGGAAGTCAGCGCTTTGAACAGGAGCCAGCAGGTTCTCTGTGACATGAGGCCCGGTGACAGAAAAGCTTCAGAAAAGTCCCAGTGAAGCAGAAACAAATCTGTCACATGCTGCTGTTGACCATCTGTAAGAGACGGATTACTCTGACATGAAATAAAACCGTCTGTATAATTACCCTGTTAGCCAATTCCGGTGAAAGTTCAAGAATGACAGTTTTCATTTTATTTCTAATGTACAGTACCATTTAATCCTCGGGCAATACGTGCACACCGGACTTTAAAAATCCAATTTGCTCTTTGCTCCGTGATCTGAATGACATTTCCAGTCTTCTAGTTTATTGACAGTCTGCGTATTTACTGACGTTACCTGGCCACTTATTGGCTGATGCCAAAGTTTCAAACCTCAATCTAAAAGCAATCGATTTTAAAGTTCAAAAGCAATTTAAAAAAATGCTGTAAATGTCATGTATTTAGCAGCTTCTCAACACAATATCTTCATGTTAATTTCATCTTTTCTTACTCAAACGGGTTCTCAGCTGCAGAAATAAATATATATCAATACTCCAGAGTGAGTATCATCCCCTCAGAGCACCTGCAGCTCACCACCCATGACAGTAACTTCAGTTTGAACTGCAGACTCACACCGTGTTCATCTGACCAGAGTCATGCCACTGATTAATTGCTGTCATGTCATTTCTTTGATTGTGTTAATTAGCTTTTCCTCGCCGTTATCACAGCTTCCTGTAAAATCCCATAACTACCAGCTACACATTCTGCAACACACCGAAGAATAAAACTCTAATTAAAAGTCACATAACAAATTACATTTATCCGAGCAGGCTTATTTTGTTATTTATAACGTGATTGAAGAGCTTTAGGTTAATCGTTTTAATTTTAGCTGCCCTCATATTGTTCAGTTCTGTTGTTTTGAATGATTCAGCCAAAAACAGAGATATAATCAACATCTGGTCTCATGAGTCTGCTTGTTTAAACACGGTGTGAGTATCCAGGTCTTTGTTATGGCCAACGAGACAGAGAACATATTGTCCCGTTTGCATGCGCCTCACAGTTTTTAACATTTAATTAAATCACAGCCAATTACATAACCGTACACTCTGAAACTGTCATTGTGATTTAAATGTTCATCGCTGCCGTCAGTCATCTCTAACCTACAGCTATAAAAGAGAAAGTATGAGTTGTGTGCCATAAAACCGTTTTAGTTATTTTAGATTAAAATTTGTTCTAATGTTGAGTTTATTTTCAGTACGTGAGTATGATGTGGTACCTTTTCCGGCCTTCCAGCTAATATTAGCTCTTACTAACTTCATAACTTCTGAGCTAACAGTAGCTCGTCACAGCTTCCCAACTAACAATCACTCTTCCTAGCTTCCTAGCCTTTCAGCTAACAATAGCTCTTCCTACGCCACCTAACTAATAACAACACTTCATACTTTCATAGCTTCCCAACTAACAGTTGCTCTTCTTAGCTTCCTAGTCTTCGAGCTAACAGCAGCGCTTCCCAGCCTCCTAACTAATAATAGCTCTCGTAGCTTCCCAGCCTACCTGCTAACAATAGCTCCTCATAGCTTCCCAACTAACAGTTGCTCTTCTTAGCTTCCTAGCTTTCCAGTTAACAGCAGCTCTTACTAAGCCACCTAACTAATAATAACACCTGCTAACAGTAGCTCTTGCTAGCTTCCTAGCCTCACAGCTAATAGTAGCTCCTCAGAGCTTCCCAACTAATGATTGCTCTTCCTAGCTTCCTAGCCTTGCAGCTAACAGCGGCTCTTCCCAGCCTCCTAACTAAAAATAGCTCGTCGTAGCTTACCAGCCTACCTGCTAACAGTAGCTCCTCATAGCTTCTCATCCTAAGCTACCTAACTAATAATAACACTTCATAGGTTCCAAGCTACAGAGCTAACAGTAGCACTTCGTACTTTCATAGCTTCCCTGCTAACAGTTGCTCTTCCGAGCTTCCTCCTAGCCTACCAGTTAACAGTAGCTCCTCATAGCTTTCCAACTAAAGATTGCTCTTCGTGTTTCCTAGCTTTCCAGCTAACAGTAGCTCATTCTAAGCTACCTAACTAATAATAACACTTCATAGGTTCCCTCCCAGCTAACAGTAGCACTTCGTACTTTCATAGCTGCCCTGCTAACAGTAGCTCTTCCTAGCTTCCTAGCCTTCAAGCTAACAGCAGCTCATCCTAAGCTACCTAACTAATAATAGCACTTTACAGCTTTCAAGCCTCCCAGCTAACAGTAGCTCTTCCTACATTCCTAGCTTCCCAGCTAACGGTATAGCGCCAAAAGATGCACTGACCACTCAGAGTTCCCTCACAGTATCTCACAGCCCTGCAGAACTATTTCTTTCATTGCTAGGTGACAAAACAAACAGGAGCAACAATAACTCAGGCTGTTTGTGTGTCCATATTTGCAGTGTGTATTTGTGTGTGGCAACAGTAAACAGAAAACATGAATAAAGACGGAGATCAATAAGGTTTGGTGTGTTTCTTGTTTTTCATTATCTGTCAGCCACACTTGAGACGTCTGCAGGGTCCACACAAACACAAACACACTCCCAGCGCCACAGTAAACAGGAGAAGCAGGTGTATTCAGACACAAACACACACATCCTGTCACAGGGAGGATAAAATTGCTGGAGCTCAACAATAAACAAGGAGCTTCCCCGGCAATAACACAGCCAATAATAAACAGACTCACACATAAATGCATAAAGAGCAGCTCGATAAAGTGGAGCATGTGGGTCCACAGGCCGGAGGAGACTCAACATTTTACTCTCATTGATTTTCTCCTCCACATCTCTGCTGCTCTCCAAACAAACAACAACAACAACCACCCTGGTTACACAACAAATAAGACAAATGCTGCTGCGCAACGCTCTGAAAGTAGACGACAGCTCCAGGACCAAGAGGTGCTGGGAAAGTGTCGCTGGTCTGCACGGACCATAAATCACAGACAGCTCCGGAGTCCAAAGATAGAAGATCGATCACCTCAGACATAAATACTGTAACGCGTAGTCTGCTTTCAAACCACATTAAGCATCCAGACGCATATTTATCAGTTGGCATTTGAGCCAATTAAATATTTTCTATTTTTTGTTTTTTGTCTTGATTTTTTAGCAAAGTTGTTAATGAACCATTACAGCACTGTGTCAGTCACTTATGTCAGAAATAAAAACTGATTTAAATGACTTATTTGGATTTATTCAGGTTAATAATAATGATTTTGTTCATTTAGAGATAAATAGTTTTATTCCTCACGGCCGTCGACTGGTTGAATGTACGATTCTAGATTTCTAGAGATTTTCTGCCATTGACTACAACCACGAAAATAATCTTCTATTACTTCTCATCCTCCTCCTTTTCTTTCTCATTTTCCTTTTCCCTTTGTTTTACATTTCTACTCATCATTCTTCTTCTTCCTCTTCCACTTTCTTGACCATCTTCTTCTTCTTCCATCATCTCCGTCTTCTTCTTCCACTTCCATCACTCTTCTTCCCCCTTTTCTGTTTCTTACTCTTCTTCTGTCCTTCTCCCTTTCATTATCTACTTCTTTCCCCTCCTTCCACATCTGTTATTTTCTCATCCCCCTCTTCTTCTACTTCTCACTCTCCTCCTACCCCCTCTTCTCCTTATCCTTCCCATTCTTTTCATATTCCTCTTTTTTCTCCTCATTACAAAGTCTGAACCCAGAAATTAAATAATTATAATTGTTTTTTTTGTTTTTTTTACTATCTTTATGAAATGACCTGTCCTCTGGCTCTGATCCAGTGACACATTTAGATTACATCAGACAGGATATTAAACGATCATAAAGCATCACTATCACCATTGCAGTATCGTGGCCATCTTTACATCTGCAGCACTGCGGGTCAAATTAATTAAAGCGCCTGTATGTAGAAGACAGTTAAAACCTGCAGTCCTGAAGCGAATACAAGCACTCTGGGATTCAGGCTCATTAAGACACCTTAGCATTAGCACTAAGCCTTTAGGTCCAGACTCACTGCTGTAGAACTAATAGTGACGAGGTGAGAGAGGAGGAGATGGATGTTACCTGGAGTCAGCAGTGCTGCTCCTGACACTTTATTCACCACTTTCTAATTAAAGGGGTCACTAGACTGAGATAAATTTAATCATAAACCCATGAGAAAAAAGAAAAAAGAAAGACAAGTCATCTCTTTCCCAGCATGTGTCCAGACCTCGACATCAGTGGGTGGTGTCGAGGTCTAAGAGAGGCTTACAAGCCACAGCAGGGACCAGACAAGAAACACTGACACACAGGAGGGATGATGGATGGAGAATATACACCGCTGTGTAAAGATGAAGAAAACGCTCCCAGATAATCTGATTTAAAGAAAGAAAATCTATAATTACATTGTTTTAAATTTATTCTCTTATTTATATTAATGTCTTAACCGGAATCATTTCTCCTGTGAGTGAATTTAGCTTCTTGCAGTTTTGTTTTGACATATAATAATGCTATAATTATGTGTAATAGCTCGTCACACCAGCAGGTGGCAGTAGTCTGGATTCAGTATGCAACAGAGGAAACAAGAAGAGCTACTGTTAGCTGGGATGCTAGAAAGAGCTACTATTAATTAGGACGCTAGGAAGTGCTACTATTAGCTGTGAGGCTAGGAAGAACTACTGTTGACTGGGATGCTAAGATGAGCTACTGTTAGGTGCTAGGCTAGGAAGCACAACTGTTAGTTAGGAGGCTAGGAAGAGTTTCTGTTAGCTGGGAGGCTAGGAGGTGCTACTGTTAGCTGGGATGCTAGAAAGAGCTACTTAGGAAAAGAAAGAGTTAGTTAGGAGGCTATGAAGTGCTACAAGGCGATTAGCTGTGAGGCAAAGAAGAACTAGGCTACTGTTGACTGGGAAGCTAAAACGAGCTACTGTTAGCTGGGATGCTAGGAAGAGCAACTGTTAGTTAGGAGGCTAGGAAGAGCTACTATTGGCTGGGAGGCTAGGGAGTGCTACTGCTAGCTGTTAAGCAAGGAAGAACTACTGTTGACTAGGAAGCTAAAACAAGCTACTATTAGGCGGGAGGCTAGGAAGTGCTACTGCTAGCTGGGAGGCTAGGAAGAGCTACTGCTAGCTGGGAGGCTAGGAAGAGCTACTGCTAGCTGGGAGGCTAGGAGGAGCTACTATTAGGTCGAAAGCTACAAAGAGGAACTATTAGCTTGGATGCTAAGGAGAAGAGCTACCATTGTAGTGAGCTAGTAGCAAAGGTCCAACTAGTACCAACAGTGCCACCGACCATCAGCTTGATGTGTCAACAGTGCACCCCATCAGATTAGGTCTGTTTCTAATGATAGCTTCATAGCTTGTTTTATAGTTTATGGACTATCATGAAGCAGCAACTTTGAGGACAGAGAATTAATCCAGAGATTAAGTGCTATCCACTCAGGCTTCACCTCTTCCTGAATTATTGAGCAGTTAGGTGGAGTCAGTAACAGCCAAGATGGAGACAGCCAGAGACACCACGCTGAGCTTCACAACTTCTCTTCAGAAACCTACAGGTGTCATCTCAGAGCGTTGGTTTGTCTTCAGCTGTGGCAACAACAAATCCTTAATGAACATAACTGTTGACCGTCATCAATCATACAACTCTGGCTCCTGAGCAAGTTCAGGTGACTGCCAGGCCGACTCTCATCTGTCATCTCAATCTGGGTATTCACAGTGATCAATCTATTTGTGTCTGCCTCATTACTCTGTGTGTGAAGAACAACCCAATGATCTTTCACCGTGATTCATCAGCTACCAGTGCTTCAGCGGTGCCTCCACGAGGAGCCTTCCTGTCTGGTTAACAGCCAGACCTGAAACCTTTTAGCTCCAGAGCTCATTTAACAAAGAGGCTGGAGTAAAAGGGAAGGATGAAGAGATGGGTTTATTAAAGGGACATGCAATGCTTGGATAATTGAGTATTCAGCTCCCTCTGGATATCTACAGCATCTACTGTGTTAGAGCTATCAACTAGTCAGAAAATAAAGTTCCTATTTATATATTCACATTCAGTCTAAGGTCCAATTACAGGTGGTGGACAAGAGGAAGGATTTACTCTGATGTGTGCAAAAAAACACATCATTTCTTGGTCCGCTTTGGCGCCAACATATTTTTATGCTCTTTACATAAGCCCTAAGTGCCACTGTGCTGCATACTGTGGTCATTTCCAACACCAGACCAGAGCAGTTCATAACCAGCTTACCACAGCAAAGTGTAACAAGAGCATTACCTCCCACCAAAGACCAACGAATGAATAAAGAAAGAAAGAAAGAAGTGTTTTAGTGGTTAGAAGGCCATTTTAACAAACCCAGCTGCACATCCATTACGAGCTCAGGCCACCAGAGCATTACGTTTCCCACATGCACGGCCACAAACTGAGCAATTTGTGAGATTCGGGCCGAGTCCAGCCGTCAGCCCTGTGAGTCTGGTCAGTGTTAAGAGGGCGGATGTGAAGGCAATGATTATAGCAGCGGAGAAATCTCCACAAAGCTTTCAATGCTTCTGTTAAAATGTCTAGGTTTGGTTTTTCAGTGAAAGAAAACAACAACAATTTACTGCCCTGATTATGCATCTGATGTAAAGACCGTCTCTTCTATTAAATCTTCTGCTGGTAGGAAGCAGCTTGTTTTACCTTTGAGGAAGAAGAAAAAGCCAGAAAATAGCTTTGGTGACAAATGAAAATTTAGTAGAGCCATCTGCCTTTTTCCCGTCATTAGCCAACAGCCAGGAAACACCGTCAGACACGGCGCTAACTGAATTAGAGTCTATTTTCCTGCAAGCTACTCTAGATGAAGCCAATCAGCTCTGACACTGCCGAGACACGAGGTTTCTGTTCTGGCAAAGTGAAAGATGAGGAAAAAAGAAGCAAGTATGAATAGAAACAGAAATATCCTTGATTTGTTTATAGGCTGCGGCCAATTGAAGAGTTTCAGGGAGGAAGAGAGGAGGCGGATTTGCTCGGAAAATTTTTATCTGCCCTTTAAATTTGTTATTCATTTCACTTCGGTATCCAGCTAGATAGTTTGAACATGGCCTCAGACTGCTGGGCTGGAAAACGATGGATGTTTCTCTTGTAGTTGGGCCACAGAGAAGAAGTTAAACTACCTCGAGGTCTTAGGGTAAAATGCTTCATAAAGCAGAGTTATATAATATAATCATGCAACAGGTCTCCATGAAGTCTGAAGGCATTTATACCTTTGTATGTATATAAACAGTTACTTTCACTGAAATAACTGCAGCACAGAACCAGGAAATGCAGTCTGGACCAGTCACATCTTGTGTGATCAGCACTGCTGTGGTGCGTAGCTGCATTTCTTTGGAGGTATGATGTATTTACAGCGTAGAAGTGATGCACCACTACTATAAACTTATAATGTGCAGCCTCGACGGTTCGATTGCTGCAGTAATGTGGGCGATGTCCTGAAATACTGTGGTGAGAAAGGAGCTGAGCCACAAGGCTTTGATTTGATTTAGGGCTGCAGCTATCGATTCTTTTTGTAATCGATTAATCTAGCACTTTATCGATCGATTAATCGGATATTTTAAACAACGTTTTTAAACAACCAAAACAAATAATGCATAATGAAAATTATGTGGCTGTAAAATGATCAAGCATTTGCCTTTTATTTCTCAAAAAAACAGAGAACTCCAACTCCAACATTTGGCTCCAAAACTAAGCCCATTTATTACAATTTACCCATTAAAAGTGCCAGTGACAACAATTAAATAACAATACAGTTAAGCAAACTTACTGTAAATCATGTATAACATGTTTTATGTAGATTTCTATACCTGCAGCATTTACCATTAGGCTACTAACAAATAATACATCATTTCTGGGGTGAGCCCTATGGTAACCTAGCAACCTGTGTGTTTGTGAACGTGTGCTGTGCGTGAGGAAGAGTGAGAGAGATGAGGGGGCATTTTTCACAAGAGCCACATTGGCAGTGCAAACTCAAAAGGCGAGCCACTTCTACGACAACATACTACGTCACCATTGCAAATATGCATTTCTACGTCTGGTTTTTGAGCTCGTTTCGGTCCCTTCTTTATTAAAAACCGGTCCATTTTGTGTTTTACGCTAGCTAGCGGAGCTTACGTCGCCTGCCTGCAAACGTGCGCTGCGGTCAAGTTTTGTAAACAATGCCACATGGCCACTTTCACTTTCCGTGATTCGTTTGCCGTTTATGGGCATCTTTACTCTCCGCCATCGCGCCAAATAAATTCAAAATGTATCACGCGCTGGTGCTTCGCATAGGTCCTTCCGTGCTTCCAAAACAACGGTCCGTGTGGAAAAGTCAGATCCGTGTATAGTGCGCGTCATAGGGATTTAACGAGGCTTCGAGGCAGTTTTTGCCTCGAGCAATTTTTGTAATCGAGTTAATCGAGTAACTCGACGAATCGTTTCAGCCCTAATTTGATTTGACAGTCGATCAACTTTCCAACCTTCACTAATGGTCAGAAAGAAAGTCTCTGTGGATACAAGAGGCTGAAGAGACAGAGAGACGCTCAGACGTCCAGAGGGAGCTCCATGTTGAACTGAATCAGGCATCTGGTGAAGATAACTCCATGGCTACGGGCCGTTTTGAAGGAAACACCAAAGAGATGAAGCTTCTGAACCTGGCTTCATTCATTAGTGTGGACGTTACTTAGACATGTAGCACCCACCTAGACCAGACCAGGCACCCCCACCACATAGCAATGTTTTTGGATATCATTATACGCCCCTTCAAGTACCAATCACAAGCATTTTGTGACACAGAAGGCGTTGGTGCTTGTCCTCTGACACAGTCTGTCAATCCGTGCCTACACGATCAACATGCAATGCAGCCTTATTTTATTATTATATATTTGATTTTATTAAATGTTAGATGTGGTATGTATAACGGTTAAGACTTAAGTCCTCTTCTGTGTGGCCCTATGAGCCCATCATGCCAATTTTTTGGTCTTGGCCTCAGTCTGGGTCTTGACCTGAACTAGTCTTGTCTTGGTCTTGATACTCTCTGGTCTTGGCAGTGTCTTGGTCTCAGTTTAGGCGATCTTGACTACAAGTCTACTCAAAAGATCCATGTCCATTCTCTGATGAGCCACCACAAGGGAGACCTGCAGAATATTAGGAAGCTGGTCATAATGTTATGCCTGATCGGTGTATGTCTTGACTGGTTTGGGTATTTTTTGGCTTTTTCCATGTGGAACTACAAATAAAAGTTTAAACTGCAGCAAACATGACCCGACTTTGGATAAACTGCTGAAGCTGAATAAAGAACGACGCTCCTGATCGTGTATTTAAACACGTGCGACTAAAAGACATAAAGATCAATAATAAATGAAGTAAAATATCTGTGGACTGTGTGTGGACGCGTGTCATTGCTGTATTAGAAGGCAGATGTACTGTGGGAGACCAACAGATTTAATTTATCACACTCGTCGTCACAGTTCATCAAACCGCTGAGGTACATTAAACACCGGCCTCTGAAGATCTTGATCTAATGTGCCTCCAGGAAAAAACAAATGATTTCCCCATTTGTCTCTCTCACCTTCTTCTTTCCATCTATTTGTCAGTTTCTATCAAGAACCACAGCTCTGTAAACTCATTGCTGGATTCCTGTTGGTTCAGCAGACCTTTAAAGACACAGTCGCTGCCACACTTGATGATTTCACGATATTTTTAATTACCAGCTTCAACAGTGACACAATAAATCAGGTAATTTCCTCTGGCTATCGTTTTTTTTTTCTGCTGTTGTTGCCTCTTGTCACTAACCATGAAACCTGTGTAATGAGGCCGTGATACTGGAGCGTTAGCATACAGCAGCATGGGTCTGAAGATTGAATGAGCTGAATCATGCAGGTCACACATCGACTTCCTCCGTGAATTAACATTGATTTTGTTATATTCAGGGCCAAGGCGAGCTCTAAGGAGGCAGCGATATCATGCGCTGTGATTAGGAAAGGGCGATTTAGCATTGAGCCGTATAACGCTGCTGCTTTCTACCCAGCATGTGTTCAATATTCAATTTTAAATTTTAAAAGGTCACAGAAGGAGGCTGGTTTATGTGGCGTTATTGTGACTGAGTGGACAACGTCAGGCCTGACCTGGAAACAAGACATACGCAACGTCACTTAAGAGTTTTTACGCCTTTTAGACGTTTTAACATTTCAGCAAATGACTCAAAATGTACGGAAAGTAGATGAAGATAACTTAATCCAGGAAAGTGAGCCAATATTACATATCAGTGAGGTGCAAAAGTAAGTGGATCTCTAAGTTGATTAAAGGTCAAATTAGAGTTAATCGTTCAGAAGCGTTTCCATCAATGTAAAGTAAAGGTAAAGTGCTTTATTTGTCGTTATACAACATCGTACAACGGAACTGCATGGTCGGATGGAGGGTTAGTGCTGAGCCAGCACCAAGCACCCATGGTTTTTGATGATGGTCCACATAGAGAGGCCCTGAGAATCGAACCCTCTCTGCCACGGGGATTTGAACAGAAGATTCAGGACCTTCTTGCCGCGAGGTACCAGCGATAGGTCCTCCGTGCTACCCACGACTCAGGTGTGGTTCAGTTCCTGGTTTAGTTTCAATAAATCAGGGATTCGTCTCAATCTGATCTTCACAACACATGTTTGTAGACAAAGGAGCTTTGTCTCAGAGCTCAGAGAAAGAGTTGTTGTTGCTCATCAGGCTGGAAAAGGCTCCAGAACCATCTCTAATTCACAGTCAGACAGATTGAAGACGACACCTAACAAAGATCGTAGCTGCATCAAGTAAACAAGACTTAAACCCATAAAGGCCTCTGGTTCTTTTATTGGCTTCACATGAGCGTCACGGACTGCCACACACCGCTGCTCTCAACGTGGAGGCAGCTCCAGAATGAACTGATTTAGGTCAGAATTGATCGGTGCACCATGTTGGAGGAAGATTGGAAAACCTGGCCCATATCAAGCCAAACATGACATCTAACATCTGCAGACTTTTATCTGTCCTGAAACCAGCGAATAATAAGAGGAGGAGATGAAACCGTTCCCCTCTCTGATGGCAGACCTGGGTCAAAATGTTCACTGACCAATGGCAGCAGCTTTCTTTAGGCTGAATCCATTATTTAGACCTTCATGCCAAGGCAGATGGCATCAATGAGATCAAACGGCTGAAGCAGAGAAAAAGCAATGAAAGGCTTGTCAAGCATCACACAGTCTGCAGAAATAGTGACGCAGAGAGTCAGAGAAAAACCAACATGTGGATATACACGGACAGATAATTGAAGAGACGCTGTGATGGACAGAGAGACAGCAGGAGAGACGAGGACTGGTAGAAAGAACAAATAGATGCAATGAACCTTTCAGCTTGTAACTGAGACAGAAAACACAAACACTCTGGGGAAATGCTCTGTAATATTAGAAGAGGGTGAGAGAGAAAACAGCACCGCTATGAAAAAGAAATTAAATGAAATCTGGTAAACACAGGAGCAAGACAGATATAAGACGACAGAGTCGCTCTGAGAGGAACAGAGGAAACTCTGGAGACTGAAGCTGAGGCTGAGACGACAGCCGGTCCTACCAGAAACTAGTGCTTGCAAAAAGTTCCGACATTGGAGTATTACATGCGTTATTTCAGCCGCAGTCTGAACGGAAACAGTGCGTCGCAAATTAGCGACACTAGACATGAAGGGGTTAAAAAGTCATTTTTATTGCTACTGTGATAAATACCAGAAATTATCAGGATAAATGTTTTAGTCCATGTCACCCATCCCTGGTCTGGTCTGGGTGGGTGCTGTATGTCGAAGTCAATGATATTTACTTCTCCTGTCAGTGGTCATAATGTTGTGGCTGATTGGTGTATTATAATATTATTCGGTAACTTATTGTGGAACTAATTCATGTAGTTATTTTAATGCTAACTTCGTTATTTTTGATGATCACTCCATTTCTTCGATAAAAGCATCTTTATTAATTCCCAATAAAGAGAAGTAATAAAAACATAAAACAGACTACTATGAAAGCCATGAAACTCAGAGCAAAGCTGAATTTTTAGCTCAAAGACACAAACTCAGCTCATCTTTGTCTAACTGTGAACATCTTCTGAACACCTCCCTCCATCTGTCAGGCTTCCCTTTAATCCGTCCTGTGGTCCAGGTGGTCTCTCAGCTTGTGCCGTGTTCATCAGGATGTTGTACATCCACGCTCACCGCTCACCCTCTCACCCTCTCACGTTACAGGTCACAGCACAAGCACACACACACACCCACACACACGCTTTGTAAAAGTCCTTCCTCAGCAGGTTTATCACGCGCTCACACTTCCCTCAGCTAATCAGCATTTTCTCCTCGAACCGTTTGATGTTAAACCGGCTGCTTCTGTGTATAATTACTGAAGATGAATTTGAATATATTAAGAAGAAAAGAAATAAGGAGCAGCTGAAACATGAGTCAACACCAACACGCCCGACTTCAACCTCTCCGTGGATATTAATCCTCCCTCCTCATTGGTTAATAATTAACACACTTTGCATTGTTTTGAAAATAAGGATTATCTGCATGAATAATACATCTGTTTACCCTCCTCCATGTTTGTTTTTTTCCATGCATGTACATGTGTACAGGAGAGGCCTGAAGGTAGAGTTTCCATAGGAGCCGGCTGCAGTCTGGAGGTCCCGCTGGACCTATGGCATGTACATGTGTGTCCGGTGGGACGAGGAGTCTACCAATCAATCCTCTGCTGCGACTGTGCGCTCATTAATGATCCTGAAGCTACAGTCAGGCAGCAGCCGTCCTGGGAATGTGAAGGAGAAAACTGAACTGGGTGATGGGAATGGAAAATGGATGCATGAGTGGCTGCAGGAGGCAGCAGAGGCAGCTTTAGACATACATGAGGTTGTTGAATGCAGACACAGTAAAATGGATTTTAATCTCAGAGAGACGTGTGAATATATTTGATTTAAGCTCAGTTTATTGTTTACTGTTTTGTCTATAGATTGGAGAGGTTTGGAACTAGCAGAATAAATTCAGCTCACAGTAATGAGCCATTTCCCCCAGTACAATAATCATATATATATATATATATATATATATGGAAAGCAGCCGTATTGTCCCTGTGGGTCCCATATGATTTAAATTGTGGTCACAGCACTAAAATCCCCACACTGCTCAGAGCTGTTCATGGGGAATGGGCTACATTAGCATATTAGACAGCTAAGCCATGAGGAATAATAATCAGGAAGTGCAGCAATATAATAATATATAATACACAGGGAAACAGGTAATCACCTCCTATTGGATAACTACTGCATGGGTGATTATCTTTCAGCTGACAACGAGTGTGATCCATGGACGACCACCATCAGAGCCTGGGTAGCTCAGTCGGTAGAGCATCGGACTTTTAATCTGAGGGTCTAGGGTTCAAGTCCCTATTCAAGCAATACAAGTTTTACACATACCCCACTTCATATCAAATGTAGAAGATGAATGTACTTCAGCCATGATGTGATTTCCTCTTTAATGCTTGAAGCTTTACAGTCCAGTGTTCACTCTGAGGCCCTGCAAACAGGAGACTGTGTAGAAAATGCTTTTATTCCTTGTATTTAGCTCCAGTCTGGATGTGAGCACCCTAAAATGAAACGTGCACCTCACACCACAGAGGAACCTGATGTCAAAGGTCGTCCTCAGCGTGATGACACCACTCTAGGCTCTGCTACACTCACACCACCACTGTCTCCAGTGTGGTTCTTGAACTCTGCAGCTAACGTTGCTGCTGCAGCCTGAAGAGCAGAGCTGATTGAAACTGAGGCAACATGACTGAAGAATCTAAAGCATCTAACTCTGTCTTCAGTCTGTAGGCTTCATCTACAGAGGAGGAGGAAACCTGCAGGTTAACTACAGAGACTGCTTTCAGAGCCTGGGTAGCTCAGTCGGTAGAGCATCAGACTTTTAATCTGAGGGTCTAGGGTTCAAGTCCCTATTCAGGCGTTAGATGTTTTACATTTGAACTAAAGGAGAGGAAAAGTCTAAACCTATGGATGAAGCTGCTTCACTAGGATGTTGTAGGTTCACAGCAACAATATAAATATTCCACTAGAAATCAAATGTAGAAGATAAATCTACTTCACCAATGATGTGACTTTCACTTTAATTTAAGAAGTGTTCACTTTGAGACTATGTAGGAAAGTGTTTGTAATTCCACAGCAGAGAAACAGTCCAGTCTGTGAGGTGTGTGATGTGATTGTCTGTAGAGGAGTTAAGTGTTCTAGGTGTAAATGAGGAGGAGGATATGAGCTGTAATAGAAGCATGACTTCTCTACTGAGAATAATCCTCTCAACAAGTGTTTGTGGCCCAGCTGAGGTCTGCTGACATGAAGACTGAGGAACTTAAGTCTCTTGGATGTTGAGAGGTTATAGAGGTCCACAATGAGTTCTTTTGTTTTTGCAAGTGCTATAAATTGAAAGTTAGACGTTAATCTGTGCTGCATTCAGGTATGGTTTTTGACCTTTGTAGCTCGGCTTCATCTACAGAGGAGGAGCAGACCTGCAGGTTAACTACAGAGACTGACTACATGTTTACTTTTTAATTGTTGTTTCTTTTTTTCTCCATAAATCTTTGCTGTCAGAGCCTGGGTAGCTCAGTCGGTAGAGCATCAGACTTTTAATCTGAGGGTCTAGGGTTCAAGTCCCTATTCAGGCGTTAGATGTTTTACATTTGAACTAAAGGAGAGGGTGGTGTGGTTGCTCACACCAGTGGCAAGTTTTTGTTCCAATCAAGCAAGAGGACGCCGGAAATGACTGCGTGAAGGCAGTTCAGTTGATTGAGCCAAGTCAGGTGTGCTGCTGCATGGTTGGAATGAAAACCTGCAGCCACAGAGACCCTTTCATGGATCAGTTTGACACATGTGATCTAAGGAGACTGTAGAAACTACTAAAACTGGGTTAAGAACTGTCCAAGGCATTATTAAAAACTGGAAGGAGAGTGGAGAAGCATCGTCTTGCAGGAAGAAATGTGGTCAGAAACCAACAGTAGAACTCAGGGCTATGTTTATTAGTGAAAGTAAGAACATTTCCACACGTACAATGTGAAGGGAACTCAAGGGATTGGGACTGAACAGCTGTGTAGCCTTAAGAAAACCACTAATCAGTGAGGATAACTGGAAATAAAGGCTTCAGTTTGCTAGGGAGCATAAAGATTGGACTCTGGAGCAATGGAAGAAGGTCATGTGGTCTGATGAGTCCAGATTGACCCTGTTCCAGAGTGATGGGGGCATCAGGGGAAGAAGAGAGGCAGATGAAGTGATGCAGCCATCATGCCTAGTGTTACGGTCTTACGGCTCAAAAGACCAACAACATATACAAAGGGACGCCAACAAGGAAGTGGAGGTCTATAACAGTGTTTTATTTGGAATACAAAAATAAACAAGCAGGGGAGAAAACGTAAAGAACCAAAAAGGACTGTAGGTGCCGGCCAAAAAGAACAAAAGAGGGAATCGGATAGGGGCCAGCCCACATAGGGCCGTAGTACCCCGACCTCATCCCAACTAACTTAATATAATACCCAAACTACCTAAACCAAAACCGAAAACAGGACTGCCGGTCACCTACAATCCAAACTAAAATAATAAAGAAATAATCCCCCTGCTAACAAGGACAAAACAACATGAGTGATACTGAACCCACCAGCGAGGGTGAGTGTCAGCAGGTGAGTGTGGGAGCCGAGCCAGAGAGAGAGCGAGAGCCGCCTCCGTCCCCTCCTTAAATAGTCTCCTCCCCATACCTGAGCACAAATAAGATTCAGATGCTCGGCAGGCCAGGGGAGGAGTCACCAGGTGGAGACGGGAGGAGCAGCCGCGCGTAACACCTAGTGTCTACTGTACAAGCCTGTGCTATGGGCAGTGCTATGATCTGGGTCTAGGTTCATTAGCTGACTACCTGAATATACTGAATGAGCAGCTTATTCCATCAATGGATCATATTCCAAGATGACAATGTCAGGATTCATGGGGCTCAGATTGTCAAAGAGTGGTTCAGGGAGCATGAGATGGATTGTTCCACCACAGAGTCCAGACCTTGTCTATGTTTGCATCTGCAGCAGCATGATATTCAGATGCCTCATCTCTGTTGACTTTTTACAGCTGAATCATATGTTTTGTAGTATAATCACATTTGGCTGCTAGAGCTTAAAGGTCCAGAGCTTAATGAATCACTGTGACACATAAATCAAACACAGCTTCTCCTCCTCGGCCCACGGTGACTCAGTCGTCTTCTGACCGGCTGAGCTGATTACAGTCGAGCGATTCAACCAGCTGATGCATGGCGTCTGAATGTCTTTAACCCTGCCATCGCTGACATGCAGACGCTGGTCTCAGAGGTGAGTTCAGTGACACACTTCTGCATATCTCCACGGTAGCATCACCGAGGGAGGATGCCGCTTGATGCAACAGCACGTTTCCAGTGGCACCCAGGCTCGCCCGGCTCTCACGGCGCGAGGAGACGCAGCCGGCTTTCACAAAGTGTTTTCCTCTAAAGAGGCCGAGGAAAAAGACAAACATGTGTTTACGTCTGTTTTCTCAGCAACAAAACGCCGCTGATCAGACGCAACAAGAAGGTCAAGCCTGAGCAACGTGTGCTCGCTGGAAGGTATTCGATTTAAATGAAGTGATTAACACGCAGTCGCAGCTCAGTGAGCAGCTTCAAAGAGGCCGGATAAATAAATGAGATGCTGCTCTGCACTAACACGCTGATACACAAACACAAAACTGCATTCAGGAAAAAGAAGCACCAGCAGCACGCTTTCCTGCACTCAGAGTTCAAAGTACGTGAAAACAATATTCAGCTGCGTATAAGCCAAATGAGAAACATTAAAAATACATACGTGTCTGAAAAGTGTGAAACCGAGGCTCTTGAACTTGTGACGGGAACATTAATTAAGGCAAACGACCCACACGCTGCAGCGTTATAACCCTGAGGAGAGCTTCTTTGAACCAGGTCTCTGTGGCTGACTCCTGCAGGAAGCACGGCACGAAAGTTAGAGGAGAAAACATTCATAAGGAGGAACGTCAGGACCTTCCTAAAGAAGTGTTTAGACGGGAGGAGATCATCTAGACGCTGGGATCACTGAGCAAATTAAACAGGCTCAAAGAAATATACCCAGCAGATAAAGTCTCCAACGGATGCTCTCTGCAAAAGCATCGTGAATATGTGAACGCTGCAGTTTCTTGTAAACACAGTGGAAAGAAAACATCTGCACAGATTAGATTTTATTTAGGGGCAAAGCTTCAGACTGTGGGAGGAGAAGATTAGCAGCCTCCAGCGACATTTGAATTTAAAGCCATATTGAAATAAAGTCGACAGGATCTCAATCAGAGGTGACCACCGGCATCAGGACACGCCTCCTCTTAAATTGAACGCAGGTTTTAGACCAAATAGTTTGGACTTGAAGTAAATCCATCGCTTTTTTGGCGCCGCATGCACACAAACATGTCCGCCCCCGCCTCTCACGTCAACAGCTCCCAAATTAAAACAATAAAAACCTAATGAGCCGCCGTCCAAAAACAAACGTCCCCCTGGCAGACAGATGGCCGCCTGCTCCCATGTACGAGTCGGATTCAATATCCGGATCGCAGGCAAACACAAATACATCGCGGGCGCGCCCGGTAATCAGAGGCAGAATAATTAACACGGGACGTTTACTGAGCCTTTAAACTCTTTAATCCCGCTGCCTGATGGCGGAGAGAGTGGCACGCTCAGAGTGTGGTGGCTGAGGATGCACACGCCACGCATCAGCCCGGTCGTTCTGCACGCTGCTCAGTCATGTGTGCATGAAAAAAATAAACGCAGATCTGTGTGTGTGAGCTTGCTTCACTTCTGTCGTGAGGCCATAAATATGGGAACTTCCCTCCATTCTGGGGATAAAAAACAAGACTCTTTAGAGGAAGAGGGTTCCTTTAAGTGTAAGAAAACACATGCATGTCAAAGGGTTGTCCTCTGAAGACGTGATGGAAACGTTACTCCGTGTGTGTGTCGTAACTCCAGCTGCTCGTCCTGGTCGTTCACAACAGTTTCCCAGCAGCTAATGAGACGCTCCCTGTAGCACCAGCAGGGGTTCCCAGCGTGGGGTGTCCTGTCAAAGTCGCCGTGCATCAACACACAGCCGTGTAACGGCGCGCTTTGAATACACAAATCGTTTCAAATCAATAATCTACGAGAGTTTAACTGGATTCAACTCAACCAGAAAGCTCCTCCAGTGAAGAGGTGTCAGCAGCCGCGTTTAATTCAAAACTAAGCCTCAAGCTTTAGAAATCTATCCAGCTGTCAGGTCAGTTCCACGTCCGTCGTAATCACGTCCTGTAAACCTCCAAAGGGAGACGCCCAGATGTCCGAGCCACAAGGGATGTGCGATATTTCAGTGTTTCCGATATATCGTCAAAAACATTCCCCATGGTAAGAATATGTCATCCCACGATAAAAACGATAAATTCCCAAGAAATGAAATATTTGTATTTGTGTTACCACTCCGGCCGGTCCTACCAGAAACTAGTGCTTGCTAAAGGTTCCTAGGATTTTTTTGAATGTGCACAAACCGACATTGGAGTATTACATGCGTTATTTCAGCTGCAGTCTGAACGGAAACAGTGCGTCGTGAATTAGCGACACTAGGCATGAAGGGGTTAAAAAGTCTGACGCAGAGCAGCAAATTACAACATGCAAGGTTTGCAAACAAATAGTGAATAAAAAGGACAGTAACAGCACTAATTTGTTCCACCACCTCAAACACAAGCACAAACCAGAAGATGAAGAAAGACAGAAAATGAGCAAAGATGCAGAAGCAGCGTCGACTTCATTCAAAGAGTCCGGGAACAAAACAACAACTCAGAGAAAACTTGAGTCAAAAAGATTAGAATGAACTGGTGTTTATTTATCGTTACCGTGATAAATGTTTTAGTCCATGTCACCCATCCCTCAACAGGAGCCCTCTCAACATAAATGACCTCCTCTCAGCTCCTTCAGTCACCGCTCACCACAGGTCACGACCCCCGGGTGAGGGCTCTGACATAAATCGACCTCTATGCCACAGTGATTAGCATCCCGTCCATTAGCAAATTAGTAAAGAATACAGCGGCCCGTAAAATCTTTAAGAAGCCACATCGTAGGTCAGCGTTGAGGTCAGGAGAGCAGTGGTGTGGTTTCTCTTTCTGACACCAGTAAAACGTCAGGCACAAAGGTTTGGTTTCAGACGGAGCAGACCGTAACTTAGTTTGTCTCAGTAGACCTGAGAACAAGGAACAAAAGACATGATTTGATTTTGCTTGTGAAGAAATGTGATTTAAGTGTCAGATTTGAGCTCAAACCTGCAGCCTCACGACGTGCACTAGCAGCTTCCAGCATCTGTTTTCCTATCACACTCACACGCACTACTCCATCTACATGCATATACTGTTTATATTCCCTCTCCTCTCCTCGGTGAAGGTCTTCCAGATGGTCTGCTGCTGATAAAGCAGAGCTGCGCTTACGAGCCAACCAACTCGCCTGCAGTCAGCGCGAAATAATAAGAATAAATGGAGTGATAAAATTACCAGACAAGCCTTTACTGCAGAGCAAAAAGAGACGGATGGACCACCTCCTCACGACGGGCTGATAAGTGCAGCAGAACAAAACTCTCAGGAACGGTTCAGGTCACACGTCTGATCCTTGTGCACGTCTTATCTCGCTCTAACACACTCCAGAGAAACTAAAGTTGAATTACCGGCCCTCTGAATCCACCCTGCACCCCCCCACCGCCACGCGCCGACAGCCGAGACGGCCGCCGTTAAACCCTCTCGCTTTAATTGATCTCATTTTCACTGTATTCCCCTCAATAAATAAAGCGGCCATATCTCAAAATGAAGCCATGAATCGTCCTCTCCTGGCTCCACGGCAGCGTCCTGGCTCCGAGACAGAAAAAGAAAAAGAGTCGACAATACAACTTTTTTTCTGCTGGCTCTGGAGAATTACGTCCAAATGTGCACTCAGAACAGAATAATGACCAGTTCAGGGGAGAACGGACGACAGATTGACAATTAAGTGATGAATGGATGAAGACAGAGGGAGGGCAGACTGACAGATAGGTTGAAAGGAATAAATTAACTTGGATTGGAAGGAGCCGGCAGAGAAAAGGTTCATTTAGCCTCTTGGGTCTGAGAAGGAATTAGCTGCAGCTACAGGCTCACAATCAAATGCAAGAACAAGTCAATGCTTGCTATAAAAATAAAAATATGTCACGCAAACATTTAACAAATTGAGACCAATTAGAAAAATCTAGACTAAAGGCTGTTTCTCTGCTTCAATCCGCTGCACAACAAATCCTCCAGGAAGTGTAGGAAGCTTCACTTTTAATTCTGCTAAACCTGAACGCGCTCTGGCTTCGTGCTGGCGCAGACACCTGCAGCAGATGTCGAGCACATCTGGCCGTAATGAGGCTAAAAGGTTCGGCTAATTAAATCCACCTCAGCCCCAAATAAGCAAATATATAACATGATAAATTAGAGGACAAGCAACTTAAAATGAAAAATGAACAGATTTAAAACGTCTTACAGCCTCGGACTCTATAATCACATTAACAACAATTAAAAGGAGCATGTTTGAACAGCTACAAGGTTTATTTCTATTATTTTTGTCTGATTTGCTCTATGAACTCACTGTTACTGGGTCAGAATAAATGAAGCTGTATTAATGAAATGAAGCAGAGACAGGTTTCCGTAGAGGCCTTTTTTTAAGGTGCGCTCTCCAAATTGGCTCCTTTGGCACATTTTTTGGGGACCATCTGTATGAACAGCCGTCCTGGTACCGGGGGTGCTCTGGTTCTGGAGGATAACCAGTTCCAGTTCTTCCTAAAAAAACAAAAAAATCAACCTGCCAACATTTGAAATTGTTACCGATGTTCATTTTAAAACCCTGCGTGATGTTCCTGTGACAGTTTAAGACACGCTTGAGCGGCCAGGAGCTAAACAACAGCTGTACGTCTAACACGTCTGAGCAGAACGATGAGAAAGTTGATTTTATTCGTGTAAAGACGGAAAGACAATGAGCACAAACGGGTCCTCTCCTGCAGCATCAACTCAGAACTAGATCTATTTACCAAACTATTTATATTTTATCATGACACACACATGCTGCTTTAACCTATAAGTCTATGTTCTGTAGTATTACCATGTTCTTTCAGGGCTGGAGCTCATTAGTCGCTCTCAGAGCTTCGTCCTCTGATGACGAACTAAAGACACTGAGAGACCAGAAACTTCAAATCCACATCTGGAACTGAGCTAAAGGTCATCTGTGCAGCCCTGTTTATGCAAATTATTTGATTTTATTCAATAAATAAAGTAAAATCCTACTTCTCCTCAGCTTCACGAGGATTTAAAATGTGCAAACGACATGCATTTGACTCATTTCAGTCACTTTGAGGATCATCTTTAAACACATTTATGAAGGCCGTCTTCACGCCTCAGTAAAGATGGAAACAGGAAACAGAGTGACTTTCATTTTTCTAAAAACACAAAGATGCACATGAGATTATTATTAATAAAGCCCATGATGCACTGCAGCACTGACCTGGTGAACAAAGTCACAGGAGGAGAAATGATCCTGCAGGAGCTTTTTACTCCCACGACACCTTCAGGGCCAAACATTAAAATGCAAAAGCACAAACACACACACAGAGTTCTTCTGCAGCAGCAAACAAACACACACCTGTCAGAGCCTTTACTAGAGCACGGTTATTAGTCTGAGCCGAGTCGAGTCTCTCTGGGAGAGTCGGACGCCCACACACACTCACACAAAGCCAGCCGTCGTCAAACGAACGAGACGCTTCATCACGAGCCAGAGGTTCAACCTGGATAAGACTCTGTGGGATGAGGCATCGTTAAAGTGAATCGGGCTAATGACGGGATTAACGGCGGCAGATTTAACGTCGCACTAAGCTGCAGCGGCTGCAGAGGAATCACTGTCTGGGCTTTCAGGGAGAAACTTAAGAGCTTCGAGTGATCACGGCGAAGCTTTCAGAGGGACACATTAGATCTAATTCTTAGAAAGCTGCTTCAGTTCCATGTCTGGGTGGATTTAACAGGACTGGTGTTGCTGCAGTGATTTACTGCTTCATTTATCAAGAAAAAACTTCCTCATTCTCTCCACAAACAAATGCAACTGAAGCCAGACTGAAGCTGACGTTTAACTGGGTGAGATTTAAGAGTTCAGCGCAGATGTAGACGGACAGAAAATGTCCTCATCAGCACACGTCCTGCAAAGAGCAGAAATCCTGCTCTTATCTGCTGTGACCCACGATCTTCATCGTTAGGGGAGACCCAGGAATCTGCTGAGTAAAAGATAATGATGCAAGACTCACTTTGAGTTTTTATGTCTTTTCTCCACAACAACAACAAGAGGAGCAGAAATGTTTCCAGGAGATCCTTAAAAACAAGTTTTTATTCTAACATCCTGATCGCTTGATTCCTTCCAGGCTCCTTTTTCTTTTTACTAGTTTTGCATCTCAAATAATCCGACGACGCCGTATTTAATCATTTATTCCGAACCTTTTCAAACCTTTACTTGTTTCTGTTTCTTGCAGAGCATTTCTATATTTGTTGCCACATAGATGAGGACGTGTTGCAGCCCATGAGCTCTCCCAGACACCGTTTAATAACAAGTTATCAGCCTTTAAATGATTATTGCAACGACGATCACAGAAAGGACGCTCAAGAATCACCGACTTCTCTACAACCCCCGTAAAACATTTGCAAAAGATCGGACAAATGCACGAGCTCAGGTACGAGTCTACAAGGTGTAAAATAACTGGAGACGCTCTTAAAGAGAGAATCTGCAGCTTGTGCAGGTGCAGCAGGTAAACAGCTGTTCGTGAATCCTGCAAACTTTAAATATTCGATGCCTTCGAGGAAAAAAAAATAAAAAAAGGTGTAATTACACACAGTGAATTATCTGCTGGGAGATTAAATTAAATAACAAAGTACGTGGCGGCCATGTTGGATTTGCTTCTGCACGTCTTCAACTGATTCGTTCTCATCTGATCAGTGAAAAAAAAAACAGTACGGTGCTAAAAGCTAAGAAGGATTTATACATTTAATAATCTAATAGATTTACTCAGGCTCATTTGTTCTTTAACCACATTATCTCTTTTTCATGGTCACACACACACACACACACACACACACACACACACACACACACACACACACAGAGTTTGTGTTTGAACCGTTCACTTGTAAATTATGGATGTCTTCCTCAGTCTGACAGTGCTGAGCTCAGGGAGACGGAGGCGCAGAAGCAGAGAAGACGTGTTGAGGAGACGTCCTCTGAGTTCGCCTTCAATGTTTTCAAGATGGAGAATGACAAAAATCTCAAAATGACAGATTTGTGCTGCAAATAGTTAGACTTGGATAAACTATATTCACCCACCGGGGACACTGCTTGGTCACAGTGGCTCAGCTGAGCAAAATAAAATAAAACTAATGTACGAGAAATAGAGAAATTCAGACGTTTGACGCAGACAAAGACAAAAAAAACACCTCCGTCATTTAAAAAGTGAAAACAATCATCTGTAGGTCTCCAGGTCGTTCAGGGAATAGTTCAACTAAACATCTACACAGAGCTCAGACGTCTGCATCGTAGAAGAACAAGAGCAACTCAGGTTTAGATGCGGAAGAGATGATTCATGTGAGCTCGTCTGAACTCTGAGAGATGTGGACGAAGACATGCATCACGGCTGGTGCAGTCTGCGTCACCAGAAGAATAAATCTTCTTTAGTCTTTATGACTAATAATCTGATCAGGACTACGGATGATCAGTGTCAGGGCTGATCTATTTATTTCTAAACTGATCAGATCAGATCGGTATTAAGCTTCAGCCAAGCCTGATCTGTTGTTAGTTGTTAGTTTTAGCTCCGTCATAAACTAAAGCCACATCCCTGGAGCCTCAAACTTCTTCTTCTGTTTTAAGGCGGTGGGCTGACGTCAAATCTGCCAGAAAAAGAGGAAGAAGAACCAGAAGAGAAATCCATGGAGTCCACTCAGGTTAAAGCTTCGCCCAAACAATAAACAATGAACGTTGTTCCAGAGAAGGTTGGAGAGTTTATGAGCAGAACATTTCTGGAGGAGAGAACACAAGGTACCAGCTACCCTCTCCACACTACATTAACTAGGAGAAGACAAGGAAGACAAGGACAGACTTTAAGAAGACACAGGAGACCAACTCTAGGAGAAGACAAGGAAGACAAGGACAGACTTTAGGAAGACACAGGAGGCCAACTCTAGGAGAAGACAAGGACAGACTGGCTACTAGCGCTAAGAGTCTTTAGGAATACGGCCCCAGAATCTACGTTAAAGGACGTTTAACATCCAATCAGGACTCAGCATTAAATGATCAGTGTGAAAACGATCAGGACGTCCCTCATGGGGCATGTCAGACGTCCTCCATCTCCAGCTCTTTGTTTCTGTGTTAAACCTTTTGCTGCCGTTTTAAACCAGAGTAAATGAGAAGCTTGAAGGTTCCTGTGTTTGACGGGACGGCAGCTCCTCTGAGCTGTCCTGTGTCCTGAGCTCAGAGAGGACGTGTGACGCTGTAGATTTTTAGTTTTTAATCTCAGTTCCTCCTGAAGAGCCACTAACATCACTGGATGGCAACGTGAGGAAAGTTCAGTTCCTGTCTGAGTGGATTCATAAACTAAAACAGAAGACGAGTCGTCCGTTCATGTAAACGCAGCAGTAGGAGGCGTTTGGTGCATTTCACGTCCTGTTAGTAGCAGGAACAGCCAGAAGGCTCATCTCTAATTAAATCACCTCGACAGAGCTACAAAAGATTTTCATGTCGTCCCTTAGAATTAATTACAGTACGAGCGTAAAGTCGCCTGAGAGCAGGAAACCTTACAGTAGAACATGTAGTGATTAATGAAGGGATCAGGGAGGCTTTAGAGGACTCAAAACAACAACACCGCTCGACTGGGAGTCCGTGTGACAGCACTCAAAGAGGAGAGGAGCTTTGTGTTCGACATTTGTTCTCCTGAGCGGATAAGAAAGTAAATAAAGTTAAAAATAGCGTCTCCAGTGACGCAACGACTCGCTGCCCCTCACTCAGCTGTCAGCGTGAAGACGAGGGGAGCTCAATACTCTGCTGACTGCCTTCAACTCACCTCGTCCTCATGTAGTTTTCTCTCTTCACTGTGTTTCTGTATAAACTTTGCTCCTCTGTGAGTGGTTGCGTTTATGTGCTGCTCTTATCGGGAGGATGGAGGGTTTCAGCTCCGTCACAGAAAATAACTTTTAAACTTTCCTCTGCAGCCGTCTGAGTCTGGATCAGTCTCTAAAAATATACAGACTTTGTTGGAGGAGCTTGTTATCTTCAGATACACACTGATCAGCCATAACATTATGACCAGGAGGAGTAAATAACACCTTGTGACAGTTCAACGTTCTGCTGGGAAACGTCTTGCATTCATTGGTGTGGATGTTACTCAGGCCTCCACATTCACTAGATCCCAAGCTGATCAAGCTCCCCTCCCCTCCCCTCGCCACTAACAACAGTCTGAGAGTGCCATTCAGTGTCAGGCTGCAGCGCTCCAAAACAAAGCCTTTAGAGTTGTGCGTGACAGGGTGAAAGGAAGCGAGGGATGACGGGATGAACAAGCGGCACGGAAAACAAGTGAGAGACTGAGAGGGTCAGGAGGCGGCAGACAGAGGAGTGAAAGAGACAGAGCGGTGGCGGCGGCGTAACGAGAGGGAGACACCGAGTCGAAAAACACACAGAGACACGTCTATAGACATTAACCAGAGGACTGTCTGGTGTTTGAACGAGAGGATGTAGCTTCAAAAGAAGAAGAACCTAAATCAATGCATCCACAGATATCATCAGGTTCTGAGCAGCAGATGTTGAGTTTGTTGGTTTAATGAAACACTGAAACACTTTGAATACAGGAACCAGAGCGACAATGAGCTGAAGATTCCCCCCGACCCTGAATCTAACTCCCTGGGTTCCTCTACAATCGTCCATCTACACATTCATCCCTCCATCCGTTCCCCTCATGTCCTTTTTACCCATAACTCAACTAAAGCTTAAAGGTCTTTGTAATCCAAAGCAGCATTTAGTCACAAAACACAAAACATCACGTATCTAAACGCATCTGCTGTGTGGTAGAACTTCACTCTGGAAAATGAAGTCAGACGGAAATTTGTAAATTGTGCAATGACGTCCAGGTGGTAATCTGAGATCAGATCAAGTAAAAACTAAAAGACAGAATCCATAGAGTCCACTCAGGTTAAAGGCTGCACCCAAACAACAACAACAAACACTGAACGCTGAATTTAAAGGATCTTCTTTGCCCTAAACCTGCAACGTTTTGTGTAAATGTCCTGCAGGACGAAGAGGGGGGTTCTGAAGGACTTCTGAGGACCAGGAGGTCCTGTCTGGTGTAATTTCCCCATCCATGCTCCCACACAAGAGGCTCTCTATGGTGCAAGTTCCTGAGTGCCTTGAGAAGGAGCTTTAAGCATCTGATGGTCAAGTATCTGAAGGAGTGGATGCAAGTCCCTCTACTGTTTCCTGCTGACGTCTACTATAAGTTCCTTTGTTTTTTAGACTTTAGGAAGCTACATTTAAGATCAGATCCAGACTCCCACCGGCTGATGCTCAGTATTAAAAGATCGGGATCAGACTGAGGAACAGAAAAGCCTGATTGGGACATCACAGGCTCTGGATGCTGCAGCTCCATCAAGCCTCTATGACACGGGACCTGCTGCTGACTGGTCCAGGAGCTGAAGCTGGGCCGATAAAGAAAATCAGACTAACATGACGGCCCAGTGAAAGAAGAGTCAGTCTGACTCTTTATACTGTAGATGTTCACCCTCTGAGTCATCATCTCCCGTCATGACTCAAACATCACGTCCATAGACGTCCCAGCTCTCACCTGCAGCTGTGCACCAGTGTTTTTTGTGAAGGGCTGGAGATGCAGAGGTTGATTCCTCTGTGTCCTGGTGAGCATCTGGTCATTTCTGGTTCATTTCACAGGTGTTCGTATTTAAAACTCTCCACCAGTATTTCAGACCTCCTTGGATTCAAACTTTTTTTCTTTAGATTTGCAGACAGATGTTCAGACTGTGTTTTATTAGATTATATCTCCTCTTTCAAACCATCTGTCTCCTCTACATCTACATGCAAAACATCTCCAAGACGGCATCGACCAGCTGTTTTTTTTTAATAAAGTAATTTCAGTTTACGTCTCAGGTGCTCACATTAAATATATATGCATTCATTTTCTTAAGTGTAAATCTACCAGTCACATCACCGTCCATAGATGACACAGATGATGAAGAGACTGACTTAATAAGTCAAATTAGAAGCTGAAGGTTCGTTTTAAATCCACTTTCTTCTGAGCTAGATGATTTGCAGTCTCCGAGGAACGACAGGACTTTTCTTTTCTCCTCCCTGAACTGCTCAGCGTTGGTGGCAGTGCTGGTGCTGGTGGTGCCCTTTAAAGAGCAGAAGATGGACTGTTTCATTTACGGCTCCTGCTTTTTCTCTTCAGGTGGTTCGGAAAATGATTCTGCCCTTTAACATTCTGTCTTGCTCACGTCGTGGCAGCGTTTGGTCATTAGATCAGATAAGAACAGATCTAGTAAAGAGCAGGAAATGGAAACGGATTAGACGCACGGGGCGGGCGGCGCAGTGGAGTGGTGGTTAGCACTGATGCCTCACAGCAAGAAGGTTCTGGGTTCTAATCCATCATGGACGACTGGTTCCTTTCTGTGTGGAGTCAGTGTGGGTTCTCCTGCTTCCTCCCACCATCCAAAGACATGCTGGTTAGTTAAATTTATCCAGATTAGATTCGATTGAAAACCCAGACCTCATGCTTTTTTGCTTTCAAAACAAAACTTCAAACTTGAGCTGCACCAAAACCGACAGACGTCGCCTCACGTCTCTTGTGTCCGGACCAAAAAGTTGCACTTAAACGCACCACACGGTCTGCGTTCGTTAATCAGAAGTTAAAAACAAGACGAGCTGCTGTTAGCTCAGAAGCTGGGAAGCTATGGGATGACAAACGAGCCTCAAACAAGAGCTGTGTTTCTCATCTCCTACGACCTCAGGCCACAGATTTATCAATTAATATATAATATATATAAAGAAAATTTAAAATGTAAGCATATTTAGAAGTGAAGTCAAGAAAAAAAACACTCAGGGATGTTGGCTACCTTCTCTCCGAGTCCATTTTCTCCAAAAACACACACATTAATCTCCGTCAGCCGCTAATATGGTTTTACAGTGTTTGAGTTTCCGCTTGTAAATCCATCCAACAGCAGGACGGAGCCGGAAGCAGCGAGGGAAAGTTCCCAAATTAATACGACATCAACATCAAGGCAATGTCATTAATAACGTGGCTCATTAAGTCATAAAGTAATAACCATCCCACACAAAACCTGCAGCAACCTGAGCAGGGTGGAAACACAAGAAAGAAAAAAGACTACAGGAAGTTACACAACAGCAATTACTGGAGTTAGAGTCTTTATGTTGAGTTAATCATGTGTGACCCTGAAGAACACTGACGCAGCAGGAAGGTGAAGAGAAAACAATTTAGAGCTTCATTCATCCAGAAACGGTTTGCAGACTCTTTCTGCTCTGAGCAGAGTCACAGTCAGACTCATTTACACCTGTGTCGACCTCGTTGCTGATACCGTTCAGAGGCCCGGCGTAAAATTATTACAGCTCAGTTAAACCTGATTCCTCTGCTATAACCACACATCAGACGAACAAACTGTTGATGAAGATACACAGCATAAAATCATTTACTAAAACAGAAATTTACCTTTGTGTTTTTAAAGATATGTGATATATGAGCCTCAGTAAGAAAAATTAGTCAAGATCTGCTGGAAATATGACAGAAGAAGAAGAAGACGACTTTTCTGTAACTGGATCTCCAGCTCTGAATGTCTCGAGCAGAAGAACCAAAGTCTGTCCACTAGGGATGTGTGATATTTAATCACTTACGATATATCGTCAAAAACATTCCCCACGGTAAAATAAAACGATGACCCATTTACGACATACATATGTGCACAACTCACTCGCTTGCAGCCCAACACGTGTGGAATATTGACAAAGCAGATACGCCAACAGAGAGGAGCTCGTTCCTAAACGAGGCTCCACCTCCATGATCTGGTTTGGTTTTAACCCCTTGACGCCTCAATTGATTCTTCAATTATAGAAAGAAATGAAATATTTGTATTTTTGTTACCACTCCGGCCGGTCCTACCAGAAACTAGTGCTTGCTAAAGGTTCCTAGGATTTTTTTGAATGTGCACAAACCGACATTGGAGTATTACATGCGTTATTTCAGCTGCAGTCTGAACGGAAACAGTGCGTCGTGAATTAGCGACACTAGGCATGAAGGGGTTAAAAAGTCTGACGCGGAGCAGCAAATTACAACATGCAAGGTTTGCAAACAAATAGTGAATAAAAAGGACAGTAACAGCACTAATTTGTTCCACCACCTCAAACACAAGCACAAACCAGAAGATGAAGAAAGACAGAAAATGAGCAAAGATGCAGAAGCAGCGTCGACTTCATCCAAAGAGTCCGGGAACAAAACAACAACTCAGAGAAAACTTGATGCATTAGAGTCAAAAAGATTAGGATGAACTGGTGTTTATTTATTTATCCTCATATCTATTGTTACAGTGATAAATACCGGGATTATCGGGACAAATGTTTTAGTCCATATATCACCCATCCTTACTGTCCACATGGATTCTAGCTTGGTTTCACAACTGGTTGTTTCTCTACCTCAAACGCTCAGAGAGAGAGAGACCAGCACGTCAAGGGTTCAACTCTCAGGGCCTTTCAGAGACTGGTCTTGTGCAACCAGATTTAAGGGTTAAAACCGGTTCAGGCTTTGTTTTAGGGGTTACAATTAGATTATGTGTGTGGTTCAGGGCTGGTGAATGTGTTATTGTGGAAGGTTCTATCAAAGACGGGACTGTGTGTGATGGTGTGTTAATGGCTGTGAAATAGAGTCGTCTGTCTCCAGCTCCCCATCACGGCTCCAGGGCTGCAAGGACACGACGCCACTTAAAGTCTCCTGATGAGATTACAATACTCCTCTCTCTCTGAGTCACTGTATGTTCCTGTGAAGCTCACCTCTTCTTCTTTTATTCCCCTCCTAACATCCAGAACGTTCTCACCTCAGAGGCTGCTACCACCTGTTGGTCTTTTCATTTATTTTCCCTGCACGGTCCATTTACGCTTTCTCCATCGAGTCCAACCGTGAAGCTCATTCTGATTTCTCAAAATGTGCCTGAAGGTCAACGAACAAAATACAAAGGTTGTATTTGTAATGTGAGAAGAGATGAATTTCTTTTAGAGATAAATGTTCTGGGAGCAGGGAGCGGATCTAACCTGTGGCAACAGTATTATTAACTCTGTAGATCACACAGCAGGATAATGGGGCTTTAATGTGCAGCAGATGACAGTTCAAAAAAGGAATATTTTATTTTTGTAATCTTTGGTTAGCGTTTAGTTTTATTCTATCTACGGATAAGAAACAATATTCAGAAATAAGCCGCTCCAAAACAAGGAGTGAAACATCTTTAGGATCTATTTGAAATGTCACGGCCTTATTTCTGCTCCTGTCCCACAGCTGACCAGCGGTACAAATGAGCAGCGCTGCAAGTTCTGACATTTTAGCCGAAAGCAAAGTAAAAAAAAATGTCACAAAAAGGCACATGAGGTTGCAGTATCGAGACCAGCAATAAAGCTGTGGTTCAGAAATGTATTTTCCAGGGAAGCAACAGTGGATATAAACTTAAAGAACTAATTTTTCTTAGTGTGAGTGCAGCCTTATCTTCAATATCTTCCTTTTACATCTCGTCTTTAAGGCCTCGTCCACTCGTACCAAAACGATCTTTTCCCCCTCCTCCGTTTTCCCTGGCATCATTTCAAGAATATCTGCGTCCATACGGATGCGGCTCAACACGACTCAAGACGCTACTTCATACTCCAGGCCTATAGGTGGCGCTGTTTCAGTTTCAGAAATTCACCAAAAACAGAGGAAGAGGTGGAGCATGCGCATAAAGCTTGAGCGCTGTTTACAAATCGGCTTTAGAACAAACCAAACTCAAGGAGAAATGATATTTAGCCCTGGTAACCATAATAGACTCAATAACGTATGCGTTTTTCGCCGTCCACACAAAAACTACGTTTGCGATTTCACCAGGTTTCTGGAAAGTGCGTTTTAGGGCAATGCATTTACAGGATTCATGTGGATGATCGGCCAAAACGATGCAAAACATCTGCTTTTAAACCAAAAAGCGTCTCCGTGCCCCAAGTCTCACTCTTTGACCGTTACTAGAGGAGTCCCCCAGGGCTCTGTTCTGGGTCCCCTACTATTTATTAATTACCTTCTCCAAGTGGACAATACTTTCCGTGAAATCAAGATATATTTTCACTCTTAGACGACACCTGAGCCTGTCTGGCCTTGGTTGTCCTAAAACTTTTTAATAATTAAAATGCAATAAAACACAAGTCGTCTAATAACAATACATACTTTCTAAAGCACTTTTCCTATCAACATTACAAACACTGCAAGTATATTTGCCTCATTTCATTCAAATTATAATTGCCTAAAGAGTACCATTTCAGCAAGACACAGGGACTTGTTTTAAGAGAATACATCTTAATACTGAGACATTTTCACTAGTTCTATTGGCAGATTTTTTTGCCTATTTTCAAATAATTGTTGCTAGCACTTGACAAAGATCTACATAAACGCCTAAAATAAAGTCAATCCTATAAAGACATGTATTAAAAATCCAACAATAACTCAAGTAAAACCATTAAAGGCGCTCCCTTTATTTTTATTTTTTGTAGATTTAAAGCAGATCACAGAGTCAGCTGGGCTTAATAACTCTAATGTATTTCCTTCCCCTCAGTTTAAGAGTCTGGATGCATCTCTATCTCGGTCTGCATCCTTAACACAGAACACCACTCCACTATTCTTATCCACAGCCTCTTTACGTCATATATTACTGTAATTCTGTTTCAGACCCCTCCTCCTTCATCCCAGCTCTTCAGCAGCTCCACTGACTTCCCGTAAGACTTATCGAGAACAAGACCCTTTTCATTTCCGTCAAGACTCTTCACAACCAAAAGGATCGTCTCCAATTAAACAAACCCTCCTCCTCCACCATCCAACGTATAACCTCATCTGAAACACAAGACTCTCCAACAAATTCAAATCCTTGTTATAAAACCAGTTGCTAAATCTAACCTGTTTCCTCTTTAGTTCATTTCTGTACGTCTTTAAATTTATTTTATCCTCGTTTTTATTGCTTGAGAGCTTCGAAAACCACGTAAATATAATCCTCCACTCCAGTTCCTCAGAGCCCGCGGTGATGTCTTGAGCTGCTTTGTTCATATTCCAATAATACGAAACAGAAAACAAGCAGCGAAATCCTCGTGTTTGAAAAAGCTGCAGCCGGCAAATATTATTTCATACTTGGTCAAATAACTGAGACATCACTATTATTCGCCTCCTCTCCAGTCCCGTTCTGCGAGTAGGCAGCAGAGTTTATTGAAAGCCTGGGTCTACTGTAGATGTGCGTTTCTAAAAGAGCAGCAACACAACAAAGTGTTATCAGGAAGAGCAGCCAGACATTAGCAGCGGCAGGCGGCCAGATAAGAACATAATACTAGAGCAGAGCGAAACAATGCTGACACACAGAGGGAGAACCCCACAGCGGCGGCGGACAGTCCACGGGAAGCGTCGTTTTTTTAATTATTCACCAGAAAAAATACTTTTATATTAACCTTCCATTTTTTTGGTGTGTGATTAGCGTGGACGTCCATGGATGTGTGCGAGATGCGCCCAGCAGCTAAATAATCCGTTACAGTGCAGTAACAATGAGCGGCGGCCCCGACGGCCTCATCGACTGACCCCGGCTCTGACCTCGCTGCAGTCTAAAAAAAACAAGCCCTCCCCAGCAGCCGCCGCCACCGCCGCCGCCACGGGGGGAAACAGAGAAGAAGAGAAGAGAGCGGCAGAGAGCTCAGCCAGCCAGACCGGTTCCTCATGGTCTACATTCACCAGCTCCTCGTTAAGGCTCCCGGATAATTCTGCATAAATTATTTACAGCTAGAATATGCTCTCCACACATGAAGAGGAATCACGGTGGTAGAAATGTCTCCTCAGGTCACGCTCACCGATTCATTTTCTACAACAGGTTTGAGATTAACTGAAATGAAATTGCAGAATCTGAAAACGAGATTTTCACTGTAAATAAACCCAGTTTCTGTTTGCACACGCTGATTGCTTATTGTTCGTCATAAAAACTGATGTTTCCATCTATTACAACACGTTTTGGCCTTTTTAATCCTCTGGAAACAAATAAATCACAGGGACATTTCTCTACAGCCCTGGTCCGAAAGCGTCTTTCTGTTGGGAACTGATTCTGCTACTGCAAAGATCTGCAGGACCAATCAAATCATGTGGGCGGAGCTTAATGTGCTGATGAACAGAAGAGGAATTAAAATGCGTATCAATATTTGCCATGCTCATCTTTCTGATTGGCTGCCAGTCAAAACATCGTTCATCGTTTGCGGCATTTATCAAGTTGCTGTGCTCCTCAAGCTAGCATGCTAGTGTGTAGCTAGCGTGTAGGTACCATGCAGCTAGTGTGTGGCTAGTGTGTAGCTAGCACAGAACGGACAGGTTTTTGACAGGAAAGAGACCAGAGGAACAGCCCTGTCGTGGAGGACACTGCTGCTGCTGCAAAAAAACTCCTAGCCAACTAAAATCAGAGAATATGAGGCAGTATTTATGCTAAACAAATGTAACAGTTATTGAATAGTGAATAAAAGTAAGAAAAAACATTATAAAAGATGACGTTTCTTTAAATATTTCGTAGTATTGTCTGTACGTTTGCAAATGGGGTCTCCGGCCAGAAGCTAATGCTGTTTGAGGGGCCTTGGCATGGAAAAGCTTGGGAACCCCTGCTCTAGTGAACGGCATTTGCATGTTCTCCTTGTGTCTGCGTGGGTTCTCTCCTGGTTCTCCAGCTTCCTCCCACCAGCCGTAATGTTTGCCATAATAGCATTGTTGCTCTAATCGGTCATATTTCTGTCTGTTGCTGTCTGAATACATGTTCATTAATGTGCACTGTCCTTATCACATAAATAAATAAATAAATACATAAATGAGAAGGATGCACAGGATTTGCAGCTCTACTGAAATCATCAGCTTTGATACTGATTGGACCATATAACAGTTACAGCTAACCAAATATAAATGCTAGTTGTTGAATATGATTGGAAAAAAAAACAAGCTCTCATTCACCCGATGGCCCCGTTAGAGAAACATTAAAGCAGAACAAGGCGCAGAGAGAGAAAGTGCCTCCACATCCAAGCTAATAGCTCAGCCAGTTGAGTCAGCCAGCACCCACTCACTGCAGAGGAGAACTCCCAGCATGTGTCCCTTCCTGCATGTCATTACTCTCCACTAATAACTGTCAAATTAAAGCCAAAAAATAATAACTTTTATAAGATATACATGTCTTCTAAATCCAAACTACCTCACATCTAGAGCTCCCCAACACTTTTAACACCTCCTCCGGCACAGAAGCCGAACGGACCACCAGCGCTGAGGAGGCTCAGAGCTGCATCATCGGAGCCAGAGGCTTCCACCAGATGACTTCCTGTCAGTTCACATCGTCTCATAACGCGACGCTCGCTGCAGCTGTACGCTCCGTTTCATATCAGCATGTCATATAATTAGCAGACTAATGCTATGGAGCCAGAGGCCTGCAGGTTAGAGCAGCTGCCGTCAGAAACCTGCCAGTTTATTAGGTACACTAGTGAGTGCGTTCTAATGAAATTACTGAGAGAGCCGTTTTCATTCTGGAGGCTGTGGTTTGTAGAACTACTACTGGAGGAGGAGGAGTTCCTATTTAAACCTCAGATTTTCAGACCAGAACTGAAGAAACTACTCGGATGATGAGTGGTGAAACATCTTCTACACCTACGGCCAATTTAGAATCACCAATGAACCTAAGCAGCATGTCTTTGGACGGTGGGAGGAAGCTGGAGAACCTGGAGAGAACCCACGCAGACACAGGGAGAACATGGGGGAACCAGTTGGCCCATGGCATCAGTGCTAACCACCTCATTAATACTAAACATAATGCTTTGGTAATGCCTGGTATTCTATGATCTAGACTCTAAGACTCTTTGATATTTCCTCACTGAAGCTGCAATTTACTAAATTAGGTCTGGGTTCTAATCCACCTGTCCCCCCCCCCCCCCACCCCCCCACCCCCCCCACAGATCAATGAAATCTGGGATAGGCTCCACAACCCTCCAGAGGACAAGCTGTTATAGAAGATGAATGAATGAATGAATAAATCTCCACGGTCTAAAAAGCCAAGAGCACAAACATTGGGTTTTTATTCATCAACAACACAACTAGACGTTTTCTCCGTCAGATTCAATTCAGTAAAGAGCAGGTGAACGACTGGTGTAGGTGGAGGGAGGGAGAGGAAGAGGAAAAAGTAACTGCAAGCAGAACGTTGTTTGAAACGTGACAATATTTCTGATTCGACTGTGGTGGAGTAAATTAGACCCTGGTGGGCCTCCATAGTGTTAACGTTGTATGGGGAAACACTGCTGATGACCTTTTTAGTGTGTTTTAAAATAGTTGACCATCTGTCTGCATAATAGTGCAACAACAGCAATGAAATATGGTGAACTGAACAGAAGTCTGTTGAATCACCACATCTGGCACAGACGCTGGTTGAATGTGTGATTTAAGTCTGTCATTCTGCAGATAAAACGTACAACAATACAAGTGACCCTGCAGCAGAGGCCAAAAGGTCGTCGGCTCAATGTGCACGGCAGGATAAGTGTTTACTTCTTATATAACCCATACATCATGGAGCCGACATGAGACAGCAGCGTAAGGCAAACACAAACACACGCTTCAACATAAATAAACCAACACAGGCTGAGGCATCAGAGCGTTTAATGGAAACTATTCAGAGCGTGTTGCTAAGCTTCTTACATGCGACGTAGCTCAGACCGTCACGCAGGAAAATCCCACGGCAGCATCCTAATGAAACGCAAGAAGACATTTTTTATTTTTTGTTCTGGAGGAATGATTGTGCTCAGAATCACGGCACCTTGTTAAAGAGTCTGAAACCTCATTTTGCAGCATCCTGCAGGAGCCAATGTGTGATTTTTCAATTAATTAAAACTAAGTGCTGCAGCTGCTGAGGGCTGAACTATGGAAGGAGGCATCAGACCAGAATATCAAGGTGCTGCCAACACAAATACACATTTAGAGCAGAGAGGCCATTACTGGTTTAAAGAGGTCATGGACAGGATTCAGTGACACTTCGGTCAGTGTGTGTGTGTGTGTGTGTGTGTGTGTGTGTGTGTGTGTGTGTGTGTGTGTGTGTGTGTGTGTGTGTGTGTGTGTGTGTGTGTGTGTGTGTGTGTGTGTAGGATGGATGATTGTAAAAACCAATAACCGACCCTGTGTGTGTGGTCAAACTTCAGTCTCATTATAATGATCATAGCTGAGCAGTGAGAAGGAAAGGAGACGATGTTTGAGAACTGAAGCAGTGACTTACAGCGAATTAAATGAATCACAAAGACACTTTTACAATCAGCAAATGAAAAGAAATCTGTTAATTAAAAAGGATCAGAACGGCAATACAACATTTCAATAACGCTGAATGTTATTGGCTAGTCCTCCAACCAATGACAACTATTTATTACTCTGATTTGATTGGCCCAGTAGATTTCGTCTGGAGCGGAATCAATGGAAAGACTTTAGACCAACATTCAGCGACAAAAAAATGGTGTGAAGAGGAAAGTAGATCTAGATCAGGGGTGTCAAACTGATCTGTGAAAGGGACATGTGGCTGCAGGTTTTCATTCCAACCGTGCAGCACCCATGCAGTGGGTGTGGCTGGCAAGTTTTTGTTCCAATCAAGCAAGAGGACGCCTGAAATGACTACATGAAGGCATTTAAGGTGATTGATTGAGCCAAGTCAGGTGGTTGGAATGAAAACCTGCAGTCACAGCAACACTTTCACGGATCGGTTTGACACATGTGATCTAGTTCAAATACAAACCAGTAGATTCATTCATTCATTCACCTTCTGTAACCATTGGTCATTGGTCTAAAGGCTAACACAGAGAGACACTCACACCTACATCCAATTTACCTATGAATCTAAGCAGCATGTCTTTGGACGGTGGGAGGAAGCTGGAGAACCTGGAGAGAACCAGACACAGGGAGAACATGCAGACTACACACAGAGAGGAACCATTTTCAGTGTTTCGTGCATTAATTTCCAGGAAACTGAAAAGGAATCTGTCTCAAGGCTGCAGGACTAGACTCTGTAACTACAGTGTCCAGCGCTCGTCAGTCTGACTCACTCTATAAACGCACTAGTCAGCGCTGTGTCTTTTATTTGCCAGTCAGGTTCATTTCAACAATGGCGACTGGAACTTTCACTGAAATTTTGTGCAAGGCGAGTCGTACAAATGTTCAGTTAACCTGTCCTCCATGTGTTCCATCGTTATTCATCCAAAACAATTGATTTGAAAATTGCAGAGATTGAGAAGCTGCCGGAAATACTAAAGAGAAAACACGCTACTACCAAGCGGACCAATCACAGCTCTTGCGCTCTGCATCACCATAGTTACATTTCTGGGGGAGGTGCAAGTGGGCTACGACGTTGGAGTCATTGGTGACGCTGTCAACTTAATGCAGGAATCTATAGCACATGATAAAGTGATAAGCTGATGTGGAGTCTCTCCTTTGGGACCTGATCATGCTCCAGCAAAGATCTGCAGGGCCAATCAGATCGTTTGGGTGGGGCTTAATGTGGTGATGGACAGAAGAGTAACAGTAGTCATGAACAATATCAATCAGAAAAGTTTAGAGTCGACGTTAGTAAAAGATATTAACAGTGACGTGACATAATTCTCACATCCCTTGCTGCTCTGATTGGTTGTACGACTATTCACTACACCAGACTTGTCCAAAACCCAAAGTTAGACAGAGAAAAGCTTTAAATACAAACAAAAAATGAAATTAATCACCTCTGGCATCCTAATCCAAACTGTTTTACTGCTGTAGCTGATAAATCAATTAGTTTACAGAGTTTAAAACGTGAAAAAAACATTTATCTCGTCCAGATTTATCTCGTAACATTATCCAAACCACTGACCAGGAAAAAGAGAAATTAGAAAGCAGCTCCAGATCTGAGGAGCTGAATTTATTTACAACTAAATGTCTCCGACTGATTTTAAGACTATTCAGTCGCTGCTATTTTTTTTCTCCTCTGCATCAGTTGAAACGGTTGAAACTCATCCCATAATGACTCAAGGACTGACTTTCCTTCTAAGGAGTGTTTAAATCTTTTCCTCTTTAGCTCTGACGATGCAGGATGTTTCATTTAGTCTGCTCTTCAGTCGCTCTGAGCTCAAGTCTCTGCACATGAACGTGAAAACCTGACGACGAGAAACCGAGTGAATCCTGGATCTCACCTCCTCCTGCATCGAGACGACAACCAACACGGGGACAGCTGGCGGCGCAGTTCCTCGGACTCGGACCAGCGCGAGTGTGTGTGTGGGCGGGTGGACCGGTGGGGTGTATGGACAGGGTGTGTGTGTGTTGGGTGATGTCTGGGTGTATGACGCCTGTCCCTGCTGGTGCTGTGTCTCCCATGTGTTAAATAAATCTGCGACATGTAAATCTGTTGATGAAACGGATGAGCAAACGGTGTCACAGTCAAATCCACATTTCCGTGTCTTTCTTTGAGCCGTCAAACATAAGTATTCAGGCAGCAGTGTGAACATTTCACTGCAGAGAAAAAGAATAAATCTCTAAAAATGTTTCACACCACCTCTGCAGCCTAATCTACTCCCCCATCTGTATGCACAGCACTGCTGCACACACACTTCCACCGTTTGTGCCGTTGCATCCTCTCCACGTCTCTCGGTTCTTTCATGGATTAACGTTTGGAGGGCCCCGTGCTGCACGACCTCATAAACTCTGCAGCAGCTCCAGCAGAAAAAAAAATAAACTTCCCATCAAACAAAGCACTTTCTGCTCAGATCGAGAAAGTCTCTGTTTAACTCGCTGGTTCTGAGAAAGTCAGGGTGGATGGGTTAGTAGTGCATCTGAATTTTGTGCAGGAGGCTGCAGTTTGTGTACAACCGTCCTGAATCTTAAGCTAAATGCTGAGTTGCTTAAAGAACCTTAAAGATCTATTAATCAGACTGATCTACACATACTGTAGAAAGACAGAACAGTTGGAATAATGTGATTATATACAGAGGACGGCCTCCTGAGCATTAATGGATAAAGAAAAGGTTTGTGGTCTTGATTTGTTCTGGTAGCAGGCTAGCAAACAAAACAACAAACTATCCATTCATTAGAGTCTCAGAAGGACTTGAGCCTGTCCCAGCTGACAGTGTGCCAGAGAAGGGGACAACACATTGAAACCTAACCATCACACCACTGTGACGCCACATTATCAAACTAATCCAAGCGTTTGTCTCAGTCGCATCCTGAGAGTCTATAAACTTTATGTGGTGGTCTGGAGTCTCTCTGTTGGGAAGCTACGATGCTCCTGCAAAGATCTGTTGGGGCCAATCAAATTGTTCGGGGGCGGGGCTTTATGTGGTGCCGGGGGTGGGGCTTTATTCAGCATGTTGATTGCTACCCGGGAGACATTAGCGCTCACACTGCGAGTATTAGCATCTGAGCGCTTTTGAACATTAACCACGCCCACTTCCAATTTCTGACCAATCACAGGATAGTGACCGGACACCACACGAGAATAAAGTTCTGCAAGGTTGATGAGTCGAGAACATGCTGAGAGACAACTCCCAAGAACTCCCAGAACAAATGTCAAAGAAGTTTGTTCTTGCAGACCTTGGTGCGAGAACAAATTTCTCACTTCTCACAGAGTATGTAAGAGTCTTTAGTTTAAATGGTTTAGAGTCTGATATGGAAATACTGACAATGAAATACTTTACAAGGATTAAGATATTTGTTGAGAAGCTTCATCTTCGTGTAATTCATCGCTCAGATTCGTTGTACGACTATCCGGTTGTGTGCAGAGGCATCTTGTTCTCTGCAGCAATGAAATCCCAACAGAGGCTACGAGAGGCAACTATAAAGGAGAACACCACAAAAAGAGCATCAAATACTGAACTGTTGACCTGAAAGTTTTTAAAAAGTAACTTGGTTTCCAAAGTAAACTGAGCAGCTGAAAAAAAAGCTTCTCAAATCTCTATATATATATTATTCACTGAAATGCCTCAAGTTGCTCTTAAATCACAGTTAAGACTCTTCACAGCTAAGCTATATATCCAGTATTATGCATGTCTCTTTCTCTTTCTTTCTCTCTCAGTCCGTCCACATTCCTTCACACGTCTCCTGTCCGTCCATATTGTTCAGACATCATCGGGAATGATCGTCCAGAAATAAACACAAATCTGTAAAGCAGCTGCAGAGCGACGTCGGGTTAGGAAGGAGCGATGGAGCCACATGACACCACTAACCGCTAATGACTCTCTTTCTGCTTCTCTTTGTCCCTCGGGAGACGGAAGAACTGCCTGAGTGGACACATTTACGGCCCGTCAATCACACGCACCAGCATAAAGTGGAGGGGGAGTAAAGAAAAGAGAGTGGCTTGAGGCTGGAGAGACGAGTAGATGAAGGACGGAGGAGAGAGAAGACGACGAGGAGGAAGAGGAGGAGGAGGAGTCAGTCACACAGGGAGGAAGATGAGTGGGAGGATGCTGGATCAGAGGAGACTAGAAAATGTTTTTTATCTCCAAATGATATTTACATCTTGCATGACTTTAAGAGACACTGAAGATATTTAAATATTTAGAAAGAAAATGAGACGCACTGATACGAGCAGGATTTCAGGCCATCATTGTAGAAACATTTAGGAAATATTTGTTCAAAGAAAAACACTTTGTGAATTTCCTCCAGGCCAGGAAACACACTTCCCGCCTCTCTTTGGTTACAGATACACTAAACCAACGTCAGTGAACAACAACAGAGATACGGTGGCCCTGAAGGTCAAAACACAACGACATTTCAGATTACAGAAATCACTTGTAAAGCACGGTTGAAGAAGTTAAGACGGGATAACTAATACCAGTGTCTTTCTGCAAGACGTGCAGACATCTGGCAACAACTCGTCCTTCTTTCCACTATGTGGACAGTACATGTTGTCTGCTTTCAAAGCTCATGTCTACACTTCCACGTAGCCGACCAATCACAAAGCGTCATTTCTTGACCGGCAGCGAAACAACCAATCACATCAGCTTATATTTTAGCACGGGTTCCGTCCAATCAGAAACAAGAAGTGCTGTCCCTACACTTTGTGTAATCTGAAAGGTCGTTGTGTTTTGACCTTCAGGGCCACCGTACACAGAAGACCAGACACCAACCAATGAATTTACAGAAGGACAGATCAGAGTTTGGACTAAAAATTATTGTTATCATCAAAACAATAATAAATCAGCAGCTATAGTTATGAAACGTTAACCGAATTAGCTTCTAATGTCTTCTAACGTCTAATGTGTCCAATAAATCCGATATTCAGTGGACCCATTCATCCACCCTGACATCCTCCCCACTCAGACTCTGTAGCTGCATAATCCCACCTACTCCTTTTGTGCCAATATTTCTTTACTTGTCAAAATGAAACGTAGCAACAGATTACATTAAGCTATCGACCTATGGAGCTGTATTTTTTTAAAGAATGTAAATGTTCCTTTTCTGCGTCTGCAGAGTTTAATCTGTTTGGTTTCCTACTAATTTCAGTTTGAATCGATTTCAGCTGCTTTGCCTCTCGTTGCAGAGCACTATTGTTCTGTGTTGATTAAACTTTTAGAGAAAACACTTGTTTTTGATTCAACACGTCTCCCTGCAGCCGTGACTAATGAGTTCTTTAACTAAAAGAAAGTCAGTGAATGTTGATCCAGACTCAAAAAGTCCAATAACCACAAAATTAACACCGATCAGGCATAACATTATGACCACCGTCCTAATATCATCCCACAGAGTCTTGATCAGTTTAGGATCTAGTGAATGTGGAGGCCAGGTCAACACCTTGTGCTGTTCTTCTTCCTAAAGTGTTTTTGTGTCTGCATCCTGCTGGGGATGGCTGCTGCCATCAAGGAGTGTCATTGCTATGGGGTGGGGGTGCCTGGTCTGGTCTAGGTGGGTGCTACATGTCTAAGTAACATCAACACCAATGAATGAAACCAGGTCCAGAAGTTTCCCAGCAGAACACTGATGCTTTAGATGTCATTGACCTCCTGTCAGTGGTCATAATGTTGTGTTTTTAGTTCTACATCCTGAGCCAGTCGGATTTCTCTCTGAAGGTGTTTTCATTCAGACTTTAAGTCAAACCTTGTTGTTATTGAAGCCGTGAAACAGGATTTAGCTCTGGAGCTTAAACCTCTGGCTCAGACGTCACAGGAAAGAAGAAGCAGAGGATTTGGGAAGGACGGGGGTCAGTGAGTGGACGCCTTTCGTCTCTGCTCCATCATTTAATTAACACCACCACACGAGCGAGAGGCCGATAAATCAGTGCACTTCAAAACCTACGTCTGCCCACGTTCTCCGCACCAACACAGCTGAGTCCAGCCTCAGGTGACGGGTGGAGGAGTCGAGCGTGAGGGAGGGAGATCAGAAAGAGACGAGCGAAAGAATGAAACAAAAGAAGAGGAACGATACGAGCGTGGATAAAGAATGAGGAAGAGAAGATGAGAAAAGGGAGCGTTAAAGAGAGGAAGGATGAGGCAGGAGAGGATGATTAAAGACAAAAGAGGATGATAGATGAAAGAGGGGAAAAGTCATTTTGGTGGATGGGACAGAGGTGTGAGAGGGGAGCTATGGGGACGAGAGACAGAAAGAAATGAAAAGGTCAGATGATGAATGAACAAGAAAGAAGCTGATTCTCTACAAACGCCTCTGCAGCAGATTTTTACTCCCTCTGGAGTTTTAAAGCTTCACCTACGCTGAAGATACACCTGCTCCTGTGTGACACAACAGCAGCCGACTCCTTATTTCATCTTCTTGGAGTTATGATTCAGCCCCGACGTGAAGACATTTAGTTTGAATACGGGTTAATTTGCAGATCGAGCGCAGAATCTGATCAGAGGCCGTCACTGGAGCGATCACACTGGAGCGATCACACTGTAACGCTCATTCATATTAATGAGAAGGACGAGAAAGACGAGGAGGACTGAGGTTACATGTGTAAGCGACAAACACCGCATATTACTTCAAATGAAAGGAATCAGAAAGAAAGCCAGATTCACCGAGGTTAAATGTAAACGTGAAAGAAGACGAGTGGAGCTCCTCTGGAGGTTATGTAACCTTCTCAGAGACACATCACTGGAGTAAAAACCTGACAAGAAAATAACACAACGTTCCTGGAGAGGCTGGTTCACGCGCTGATTAATTCATAGAAGAAGAACTGAGGAGCTCCTCTCTGCAGGAGGCCGCTGCACCACTTCCTCTCTACTCAACACTCAGTCAGTCACTGGATGATCTGGATCACTGCGTGTTATTTCAACTCACGTTAGCTCGTTGGTTTATCTGACGCCCCATCAGATCGACATCGTGATGACGCATAATTCAAGAGATTAAAAGGAAGACGAAACTTAGAAAACAGGGAGCCATGACGGGGGGAAGAGAACAGGTGAACAAACCTGAGACAGACAAAGGCAGGACTATCTAAAGACTGAGGCTAACGAGGTACAGGTGAGACAGCTGGGGGCGGAGCAACTACAACGATAAACCAATCAAATCAGTGGAGGGAAAACACAAACAGGACGTGAAGCCAAAGGAGGAAAGAGAATGTTCTAAAGTCAATACCATGCTTCAAATTAAAAGCACGGGGCTTTTATTGTGAAACAGCTGCAGGAAATAAAGTGGACGACTCGTTCTTGAGGAAAAAGTGACTTTGTGATTCTCCAGATGTCTGTCCTGACATGTGTCTGGTGTCTTTGTTCCTTCGTTTCTCTCTCTCTCTGTTTATCTTTTTCCTTCCTCATTCAGTCCGTCTCCTGGATCTTATTGGACCTCGGTGCCCCAGGGGGCTCCGTCTGTCCGGATGAGGCCGGGGGGCGAGGGTGGGGGGGAGCCGTCGGGGGACTGGAGGTAATCAGCCCATTTGTTCATTTACTTGTTCGCCCGCGAGCCAATATCTCACACAACACTGATCCAATTTCAGCGTCGCTCCAGGAACAAGACACATCTCCGTCATTCTCTGATGCACAAGTCTCCATAGCGATGGAGCTCCTGACCGTCCCTGCCTTCCCCCCCACCCCCTCACCCGTCTCCCCTTCTCCTCGACCGCCTCCACCGCCCATTCACTCAGACAAGTCATCTACTAGATCATTTGTGTAATTAAAAACTGTGAAAAGAGTCTGTTGGTAAGAGGCCGGAGGCACGGAAACAGTGCTGCATGTATCCCATGAGAGCAATCAGACAGAGGGGGGAGAGGGGGAGGGAGGGAGGAGGAGGAGGAGGAGGAGGAGGAGGAGGAGAAGGAGGAGGAGGAGGAGGAGGAGGAAAAGGAGGGATAATTTGAATGATGGCGACTCTGGTGTGGGAGATAAATTATTTTAGGCTCTTTTCTTCATTGTTAGGGTGAACCACACCTTTAGCCTAATGTCAGCTGGGATAGGCTCCAAGCCCCCTTCCCCCCTTCCTCCCCCCTCCCTCCCCCACGCGACTCTCTAAGGATAAGTGGTAATAAATGATGGGTGGATGTTTCTTTAAGTTGAAAATCACAATCCCCTCAATAAAACTTCTGCAGGTTCCTCCACCAAGGAGGTTTTAGGTTTTAGGTTTTTAAAGGTGTTTTTTCTCCACATGAGGACTGAGTTAATTCTTGGATGATCCTGTGTGTATCCATGTATGAATCATGTTCTTCTGCTTATTACTGAGACACTGAACGCATCATTTAGTCCCAGCAGCTGGTGAAGGTTTCAGCGTGGCCTCCTGCTGCATCGTAGGAATAACAAATCTGACGTTGCATCTTCTTATCGCTTTAACGGCCGAGCAGGCGAGCCCGGCGCTGTGTAACGTCTCACGGCACAGGGCTGTGGTCGAGCCGGAGCCTTTTCCCTAGAGTGATTTGTAATTGTATGAGTGCGAGGTGGGGCGGCGTTGAAAGAGCGAGCGCAATGAATAAAGGTTAGGAGAAGATGCAGAAAGCAAGGAGGAGGCAACATCTGGGGCTGATGTGATGATGCTGCTGCAGCTGCCAAAGGAGGAAGAGATGCAGAGGATGAGAGGGTGCAGAGGGGAGAAGTGAGAGTGAAGGAGAGAGAGCTGGGGGATAATGGAGGGGGGGTGGAGGGGCAGTGCTGAATAATCCATCAGCCAATATAAAAGGTAATGCAGCACTTGGATACTGCTCAGAAGACGATGCATCGTGCAGAGAGCTGCACAAGAAAACCAGAAACTACCACAAGACTGAAACGGAAACGTCTCATTCAGAAGAAAAATACAAAACTAAAGAACACAACGAGACCCTGAGAAGATGAAACATGACTCTAATTATTCCCCAAACACGCCTCTGAGAGGAAATAATACATTTAACTCAGTTACATTGCCTTTCATGACATTAGCTTCCCTGTAATGTTTCTAAACATGACGCTTTTCTGCTGCTGCATCTGAACGCTACAGCCTCTTTCCTTCAAAGATGGATGAGGGATGGGAAAGGGGGAGGGAGGGGGGAGTCATATATCCTGAAGACTGGTGCAGCAAAAACAAGGGAAGCCCCAGAAAAGCTGCAGAGACAGAGAGAGAGAGGGAGAGAGGGAGAGAGAGGGAGGAAAAGCCCAGGGAAGCCCCGCTGCAGCCGAGGACAGCAGGAGGATCCCCACTTCTTCTCCTTCCTCCTCCTTAAACTGCAGTCCGGCTGCTACAACCGACGCCCTCATTAAAACTACAGTCACACTTCAGTCTGAATGCATCAACTAGTTCATATGATCAGGGGCTGTACATTCATCTCTGAGTTTATCTGACTCTTAGAGATCAGAGGAAGGAGGCAGACACCCCGGACTGCAGATCTGATGTAGGCTATCACTTCAGAAATCACTCCAGGATTATATTTTGCAGAACATATTCAATGCACAGCCTAAATGAAAGGTTCGTGCATGGTGAGATTCGTTTTTAAAACATGTTTCACTTAAATCGCTGGAAATTAACATTGAGTCTGGTGGACGATGGAAGATGAGGAGGTAAAAACAGGAGCCCCCCTCGGACAGAGCGCTCTGCTGCGTCAAGGCTCCCAGAAACAGAGGGAGGCACACCGGAACATGGGCGTTGTAGTTTTCAGAATAAAATAAACCATAGGCGAAGGTTATAACTGGGTCACGGGAGTTTTAGTGGAAGGAGTTTGCGCAGGAACAATCTAAAATACGCGCAGACCTTTAGAGCACATGTGCGTCTCTACAAACTCTGCTCTGCGGCGTTTTTAATTTTTATTTTGAAAGTTTAACCAGAAGTCGTTTGTGTATTTCTGTTGTGTATTTTGAGCTGACACCGGTCTCTGCAGCCAAGAGGCGCAGTGTCATGAGAGAATTACAACCAGGCTACGACCCCTCGCTCTGGCTCAGCAAGAAAGCTACAGCTCCAAAATGTCTCCACGCGGCCTCCTCGCATATTTATACCTTAAATATATGTTTTTTATTTGCCAATCAAAGGGATCATGATACAAATCTGAGCGGGATCAACTTCTGCAACAATAAAAGCAGCTTCGGCACAAATGTCAGAGTTGCTGTTGTTGATCCTTGCGCTCTCCCGGCGCTCACCGGCTGACTCCCCGTGGGGCCACGCAGGGCAGCAGCGCTCATTAAACCGGGAGGCACTTTGGATGAAAGCACCGTCCCGGAGGCTTAATGTAGTCTGAAATCCCCGCAACGTCCTTAGCATTTCACTCACGCCCCCACAAGAAGAAACTTCACACGAATAAAGATACAGGACGAATCTAAACCAGACACAAACACACGCAGCATGAGCCACATCTTTGACAGAACTAACACCAGTCCTGTCAGGCGTCCAGCTTCTCCGTGCTCCACATGGTCGCCCGCCACCAGCAGCCAGAGATGCCCGCACATGAGCAGGTGCAAACACAGTAAAAGCGCGCACACGGTGCACCCAAACAGAGCGGAACTGTGGAGCAAACGTCTCTTACCTTGTGTTCTAGTGGCAGCCTGAAGCAGTGAGCATAGTATCTGATGACTGGGAGAGAAGTGTCCTCGCTGCTGCGCTCCGCCGCTCCGTCCCTTCTGCTCGACTCCCTCTCTCTCTCTCTGAGCCTCTCTCACCCCTATACACTCAACAAACTACTCACACACACACACAAGCGCTCCCCCTCCCTGCGGTCCCTCACACTCACACACGAGCAGCGCGCACACGGGCGGGGTGCCAAGGAGCGCGGTTTGTCCTCGGGGGCGCGGATGGATGTGGAGAAGGGATGCGAGCCTGGCAGAGGAGAGAGGAGAGGAGAGAAGAGGAGAGGAGAGGAGAGGAGAGGAGAGGAGAGGAGAGGAGAGGGATTAAACGAAAGATGAAGGACATATTTCAAGGAGAGAGAGAGAGAGAGAGAGAGAGAGAGAAGTAAATGCAGCAGAAATTAAAAAAAAGAGTAGACAGGACTGTGTGGCAGTGGAGGAGTTGGAGAAGGAAAGGAGGAGAGAGAGCGAAGGAGATCAGATTGAGATGAAATAGAGTATTTGGTTACAAAAGAAAGAGGAAACAGGGGAGAAAGAGCAAATTGGAAATTGATTAGCCATGACTGTCAGAGGATGTTCTGCAGCCAACATGGATCACAGCCCCCACAGCCCGGCCCCTGCTTCCTTATTTCATTTCATACGTTAGAACACATGACACTAAATTCACAGGGTAAATGTGGATATTAGCAGGCAGCGCTGTTAACCTAATAACTGGGGGGGGGGGGGGGGCACAGAGGGCGTTTGGGAGCGCAGTGCTGGAGCGCAGAGCAGAGGAGGAGGCATCTATCACAGTATCGAGCAGGGACAATTACTTAGGCTCTACCCACAGAGAGGACGCCTGCTGACCAAGCAGCCAGGAAACGCTCTCAATCAGTCCACGCAGACACGCCGCCTTAAATCCAGTCTGAGTCTGACACCCCTCCCTGCACAGGACAGGACAGGATACCTCCTTCTGATAGTTGGTTCATGGAGGACACGTCTTTATCTGAGTTCACTGCTTTATGAACAGCTGCTGCTCAGGCTTCATGTGTTTGTGAGCTTTGAACAGGAGCTGGCTGAGCTCTGTGACATGGTTCAGGTCTAACCATCAACTCCGTGGAGAGAGCTGGTCCTGTTTCCTGAGGAGGTCCTCCAACATCTGACAGAGACTACTGCAGACGTTTAGACCAAATACTAGAAGATCTGGACGGTCTGCAGAGGAGGACTGTCTCAGAGGACTCTGATCCTCTGATAACAGTAATGAACCACGTCAGTCTCCCTCTGGACAGAAACATCCGTCCAGCTCAGTTTTCTCTGTCCTGCTACAGACACGTTGAGGAGATCATTTGTCCTTTTACGTCCTCACTACTGGACTCTATCCATCCATCTATCCATCCATCCATCATCCACTGAGTCCATCCATCCATCATCCATCATCCATCCATCCATCATCCATCATCCATCCATCCATTTATCATCCATCCATCCATCCATCCATCCATCCATCCATCCATCCATCCATCCATCCATCCATCATCCACTGAGTCCATCCATCCATCATCCATCATCCATCCATCCATCATCCATCATCCATCCATCCATTTATCATCCATCCATCTATCCATCCATCCATCCATCCATCCATCCATCCATCCATCCATCCATCCATCCATCCATTTATCATCCATCCATTCATCCATCCATCCATCCATCGATCATCCATTCATCCATCCATCCATCCATCCATCCATCCATCCATCCATCCATCCATCCATCCATCCATCCATCGATCATCCATTCATCCATCCATCCATCGTCTATCATCCATTCATCCATCCATCCGTCCATCCATCCATCCATCCATCCATCCATCCATCCATCCATCCATCCATCCATCCATCGATCCATCCATTCATCCATCCATCCATCCATCTATCATCCATTCATCCATCCATCCATCCATCCATCCATCCATCCATCCATCCATCCATCCATCCATTATCATCCATCCATCCATCCATCCATTTATCATCCATCCATCCATCCATCCATCCATCCATCCATCCATTTATCATCCATCCATCCATCCATCCATCCATCGATCATCCATTCATCCATCCATCCATCCATCCATCCATCCATTTATCATCCATCTATCCATCCATCCATTGATCATCCATTCATCCATCCATCCATCCATCCATCCATCCATCCATCCATCCATCAATCCATCATCCATCCATCCATTGATCATCCATCCATCCATCCATCATCCATTCATCCATCCATCCATCCATCCATCCATCCATTTATCATCCATCCATCCATCGTTCACATAATGACCCTCATTCAAATGTTCTGACTCTGTCGTATTTATTCGTGTGTTATATTTTTATAGTCGGTATCAAAGCGTCAGAAACAGAAATGAGATGAGGACACACTCTCACAGCTGAGATTTCACTTGGTTGGGATTTTGTGACGCTCGAAGGAAAAAGTCCAGAGTGTTGATCAGACATTTAACAGCAGAACACGACCTCCTCATCTAACAGCACTGCAGATTTATACAACACATATATAGAGTCAACATTTTAAAAAAAGATAAATATATGACAGAATATAAAACGTAGAGGAGTTTTACCCTGAAGTGAAAAAACAGTAAAAACTAAAACAACCCACGACACAGGTAACAATAAATATATTTTATTTGATATAATATATATTTAGTTAAGCTGCTGCAGTGGGCGGAGCTGGAGGATGACCAGGCCAATCAGGCTCTTTCTACTAAAGCTATGTCAGCTTTAAGAACATTAACTGAAAGCTGCAGTTAGATGACCTCAGCCTGACCTCTGACCTGAACTATAAATCTTACCTCTAACGTGAACTCAAACCGGTTCTGGGGTCACATGAGTATAAATTAAATTATACATACAGTCATATGAGGCTGAGCTGCTTCCCTCCAGATAAATGATGAGACGTAGCCCATGTGAGCGCAGGGCAGCCATGATACTACTGTGATTATACTAATGATCCTCACGTCTGTCGTAACAGGACGGATGTTGCAGGATAATAAAACGCCTGTGTGGAGCTTTAGATGTTTTAGTTTAAGCAGGATAACATCTCCTCTAGATATTTGATCTAACGAGCAAACTCTGTCTTATGCATTAAAGATTTTAGCGAAAGACTTTCAGGTGATTTTAAATATCGTGTATTCTTTCATATTTCCTCATCTTTAATGCCACGACAGGAAGACGCACACCTTTTCATTAACAACAGCTCTGAGTTATCCAGATGCTCTGCAGACTCACACAGGTGTCTTTTACAGTTTCCTCCCAATTCGAGCGGCGCTCAGGCTGCTGTTTGCAGAGCTGAGCTGTGTTTACATCGTGTGGGAGGTTTGGATTCACGGAAAAAGTTTCCCATGTTTACTGCTTGACGCTGCTCATGGCTGTGACGGCCCCTAGAGAAAACGAAGCAAAGTGAAGCTGCAACCTGAGCTCCTTTAAAAGCTTCAGAGCAACGACGGACCGCAGGTTCTAGCATCTTTGACATTTAGCATGCTAGCATTAGCCTGTATTAACACATCTTTGCAGAGCATCAGACCTACGGCCAATTTAGAATCACCAATAAAGCTACCCAGCATGTCTTTGGACGGTGGGAGGAAGCTGGAGAACCTGCAGACTCCACACAGAAAGGAACCAGTCGTCAATGATGGATTAGAACCCAGAACCTTCTTGCTGTGAGGCATCAGTGCTAACTTTCCTTCGTCTTAGTTTCTGTTTTTCTGACGTCTGAGCACAGGAACAATACACACAAACAAAAATATGCAGCAGTCAGCAGCAAACCTGACACATCCAGAACACGCAATTAAAAAAGCGTACAGCAGACTGACACTGGAACGACGCCTCACACACACACACACACACACACACACACACACACACACACACAGCTCCAGCCCACGGCTATCAGCACAGCGACGAGCAGCAGAGAGACAACACACACACACACACACACACAGACGTCCAAAAATAACACGCTACAGCACACAATGAGAAGACCTGACACAAACACACACACATGTAATCCTAAAGAGACACAGGCATGCAGACACACAAACCTGAGGTGGAGCTCAGCAACAAATCCTGACTTCAGCAGGTTTTTGTAGAAACTCCCTCGTGGGGCACATCGGCTCAGCTCAGCTGCAAAACGAGACGGAAAGAAAACATGTTTCAAGCTGCTCATGTAAATAATTATTTGGTTTTATTAATGTCTGAATATTGCAGAATATATCTTTAACTCTTAGCTGTACTGAGTGTAAACAGTGACGTTAGTTTGGAAGCTGACATAGATGTTGATAATTCTGCTTCTCAGTCTTCAGTCGCTTTGTTTCCAGACGTGCTAACGCTGTTGAACGCTGCCTTTTTAAAATTTTACCAGGAACATTCATTAATTAATTAATTAATTAATTAATTAATCCTGTGACTTCATCTCCGCTCTGCTCTATGAAGTCACCACCTGAGAGAGGTGTCCATGTCGGGACAATGAGGTGAGGACCTCTGACCTCTGCTGTTTTCCTTTGTCTGCTCGTAGCTTTCAGACTAGCCGCCTCGACTTTTGTCCGTGCCGTTCATGTCGCTCTGCACCAGTGTAGCTCTGACGTCTGGTTTCATGGCGTCGCCGTACGTTTTCATCACAGAAACGGTTTCATGTTATATCAAACAGACAAACGTAATGGAAATCTATTTTTAATCGCTATAATCTCACGGATCCTTTATATTCTCTTTGAGATAATCACATGCATGGAAGCGTATCCTGCTCACAGCTTTACTTATCTGAAAGTAAAAAATGTATATATATATGAGATTATATAGGTTATTAGTACATTTCCCTTTTGATTGCATATTAATCATGCAGCTAGAGATTCACTGGGATTCAAAACAAGTCATCATAGAATCATGTCAGCTTGAAAGTAATTTTTGAATAATGCACATTGACCAAATTTCTATACCCTAATCTGGCAACGTACACTATATTACCAAAAGTATTCGCTCACCCATTCAAATGATCAGAATCAGGTGTTCTAATCACTTGGCCTGGCCCCAGGTGTATAAATTCAAGCACTCAGGCATGCAGACTGTGAAACAAGACATTTGTGAAAGAATGGGCCGCTCTCAGGAGCTCAGTGAATTCCAGCGTGGAACTGTCATAGGATGCCACTTGTGCAACAAATCCAGTCGTGAAATTTCCTCGCTCCTAAATATTCCACAGTCAACTGTCAGCTCTATTATAACAAAATGGAAGCGTTTGGGAACAACAGCAACTCAGCCACGAAGTGGTAGACCACGTAAAGTGACGGAGAGGGGTCAGCGGATGCTGAAGCGCATAGTGCAAAGAGGTCGCCGACTTTCTGCACAGTCAATTGCTACAGAGCCACAAACTTCATGTGACCTTCAGATTAGCCCAAGTACAGTACGCAGAGAGCTTCATGGAATGGGTTTCCATGGCCGAGCAGCTGCAGCCAAGCCACACATCACCAAGTGCAATGCAAGGCGTCGGATGCAATGGTGTAAAGCACGACGCCACTGGCCTCTAGAGCAGTGGAGACGCGTTCTCTGGAGTGATGAATCACGCTTTTCCATCTGGCAATCTGATGGACGAGTCTGGGTTTGGAGGTTGCCAGGAGAACGGTACATTTCAGATTGCATTGTGCCAACTGTGAAATTTGGTGGAGGAGGAATTATGGTATGGGGTTGTTTTTCAGGAGCTGGGCTTGGCCCCTTAGTTCCAGTGAAAGGAACATTGAATGCTTCAGGATACCAAAACATTTTGGACAATTCCATGCTCCCAACCTTGTGGGAACAGTTTGGAGCGGGCCCCTTCCTCTTCCAACATGACTGTGCACCAGTGCACAAAGCAAGGTCCATAAAGACGTGGATGACAGAGTCTGGTGTGGATGAACTTGACTGGCCTGCACAGAGTCCTGACCTGAACCCGATAGAACACCTTTGGGATGAATTAGAGCGGAGACTGAGAGCCAGGCCTTCTCGACCAACATCAGTGTGTGACCTCACCAATGCGCTTTTGGAAGAATGGTCAAAAATTCCTATAAACACTCTCCTCAACCTTGTGGACAGTCTTCCCAGAAGAGTTGAAGCTGTAATAGCTGCAAAAGGTGGACCGACATCATATTGAATTCTATGAGTTAGGAATGGGATGGCACTTCAGTTCATAGAATGAGTAAAGGCAGGTGAGCGAATACTTTTGGTAATATAGTGTATCTCAGGGGATACATATATTTCAAAAGATGCTAAGTAACACCACAAACACAGTTGGGACATTTTTTCTTCATCAGACTGTTTAGACAAATGTCCTAATTCATTTTAGGAATTTATATTGTTGTTTTATTGAAAATAAGTATGACTAATATATGATTACTTACCCCAAAGGAAGCAGGTGCTCCACCACTGGCGGCCATGATGTTTTGTGATCAGGCTGACGAAATGATAAAAGATAGCCTAAACCCAAATCATGTGATCTAGATGGTAATACTAGACCAGACTTTTGATAAATGATAACATGATTAGTGAAAACCTCCAAACACACACCCTGCAGGGTGTTTAAGAGTGTGTATCTCCTGGTGCACGTTGCCTGTTTGATGTCGTCTCTTCACTCTTCATCCTAAAAGACAAAAGGAAACCAAACTAGTCTACATCAGTACCTCTTATTCAGTCAGGATCATAGACCTGTGCAGGCACCTCATGTGCAGAAATGACGGTCACCTGCAGACTGAAAGAAAACCACCTATGGAGTGTTCTCGCAACTATATTTTTAAAAATAGTTTATTCATAAAAGACGTCTCCTTGAGCCAAACAGAAGCTTAAATGACTCTTATTACAGAGAGACAGAGCTCATGTGTGTCTCATTTTCAGATTTCTCCATTCACACCTATTTTTCAGCAGTGAGGCTCAAAGTGAAGCCTCTTCATGCTCGATGCCTCCAAACACATTACAGAGGTCACGAGTCGTCCCCGTTCCCTGTCCCCGTTCCCTGTCCCTGTCCCTGTCCCTCCATCAGTCATCCTGACAGACCCAGGCTCTGTTTGCTCTCAGAGTCAGGACGGATTCCTCTGGTTTTCTGCTGTGAAGCCGTCGATCAGGTGGAGTTTAAAACATTTAGAGGCTGGCAGCCACGGTCACGACGCGCCGTTTATCTCCCGTTTCTTCATTCATATCTATCAGAGCTAAACGTTCCTCTCTACTCCAGCCTCCGCTCTAAAAGGCTGAAGCTGTGAAGGTTGAAGCCTCCTCTGAGAGCTTCATCAGACGCAGCAGGAGGGTCAATCCAACGATCTCCGATGGGGCTTAGTAATGAGCTTTCACCACTTTCCTTTTTTTTCTCTCACAGGTTTTAAATCAAACGTTCCTCACTTCTCTCCATCCTCCTCCCAGAGGCCTGCACTCGCTGGTAGGACCACTTACTACACATTCATTTGTTTTCCCAGAATGTGTCTGAGTGTGTGTTTGAGCCTGAGATACACAGAGACTGACACACACTGGGAAGCCGCCTCTCTGTGTTCTGCAGCTGGTTTAATCTGGACTGAATGCAGCATGCAGAGCTTGTGGCCAGACTGAGACTGAAGACGAGGATGTCTGGATGGATTTTACAATAGATGGTAACACAGCGAGCGTTTAGTTATTAGAGCTTCCTCCTGCTGCTGGAGGAAAGTTCAACTCATTTCTGTCCGTGAACAAATTGCTCAGAGAGAGCAGCCGGTCATCAGAGCATATCTCATATCTGCATTTTCGTTGCAGTCAGACAGACCGGTCTGCATGTTACAAACAAAACACGACAATAAATTATCATCTAAATACTGATAAATATCCAGAGCACAGTTAAATGATACAGGAGTTCAGTCTAGTTTTCCTGCTTCTCTTCTTCTTTTCTACCTTTTCACGTCTTTAATGTTTTGCCGTTCACCTCAGTCTGCATTCCTGCACACAGACGGCTATCGAGCGTCCCTTATTTACACCGTGCTGCTACAATTAATCAGGAGAACCCAAGCAGACACAGGGATGGATTAGAACCCAGAACCTGTTCCATCAGTGCTGCCAAGGCACAAAACAAGTCTATTAACGAGTTTATTAAGTGAAAAAAAATGTGTCTAATTCTAAAGATGAGATGAAATGAGATAAAATGAATGTGGCGTTAATCAAATATTTAAAGTTTCAAGGTAAAAGAGAAGACATTTGACTTTTATTTTACCAGCTTTTAGTAAAACTGAGATAAAGCAGTTGTTGCACCGTGCAGTGGACGGTTAAAGTCATCAAATGCTCATTGAAATGCAAGAAAAATGAGTTCACAACAAATTACCAGAAGTTTCTCTGAGCAGTGTTTAATTAAGCGTCTGCTCCTGGGACCTTCGTCTCATTTAAATCATTCTCTGCATCCCTGCTTTCTGCTATCAGTGTAATTCTACAGCGAGCATCATTTCCCGTGTGCTGGCTCTGCTTTGAAGACACGGTGACGCTACCCAGAGCTCTGAGAGGGAAGAGCCAAACAAATCTACACCCAACACCAGAGACAGCCTGATCTGATGAACGCAGCTCCAGCAGAGACTCTACCCTCTAAGATAAGGCTCTAACTAAGCTGAGAAGTTTGTGACCGGGCTTCTCTTTACTAACTAAACATGTTAGAAACCGCTGCTGTAGGTGAAAACAGGGACAAAGCAACGTTAAATCCAGAAACCTCAGAGCTTTGAGATGACGATCCCGTCAGATAGTTGGACATGAGCGAAGACACGAGTGTGAAACACGCTGACGGTCTGCAGCAGCTCGGCTCAGGTGTTCAGTTTAGTTTTCATGAACATATTCAGATTTGTGTCGAGAGAAAGACACGATGAAGGAGGAGGAAGAGAAGAAGACGCTCAGGAAAACAGGCAGATATTAGGAGGAGGTGGAAAGTGGAAAAGCCAGATGGGAGAAGGAAATGGAATCGAAGGAACCGCAGCCTTTTAATAATAATAATAACACCAGGGCTGCAGGAGGAGAAGGAAAGTATGGAAGGAAATGTTGAGCAGATGGGAACTTGATTGACTCCAATCAGACGAGGGGTCGTCAGTTAATCTGCACCTCGCTGTCGTCTCCATGGAGAGCAGCGAGGGCTGTTTGTGAGTCCCGTACATGGATTCATATCATCACAGCTGCTTGGAAGACACTCGTCTGCTTGCACACCGACGGCCTAAAAATAGAAACAGGAGAGAAACGGGACAAAGAACAGAGCGAGTCTCTGAGGTGAAGCTCAGCACCGGAGGAGGAGGAGGAGGAGGAGGAGGAGGAGGAGGAGGAGGAGGAACGCTGGCAGACAGACGAGCCAAGAGGCTGGTGAAATAAACTTCAGGATTTTAAAAGTGTCCCCTGGTGTGTCAGCAGAGATGAAGGATGTGGGAAAAGATGTCATCAGCAAATATAACTCACACGGCGCCGCAGACTTCAGCAGCAGCAGCATCGGCGGCGGCGGCAGTGAAGACATTGATTCGTCTCAGAGAAAGCAGCCAAGGAGAGAACAAACAGTCTGAGGGTGAATCACTGGAGCAGTTCCTCATAGAACTGGACACAACTCACTTGATAACAGCGCTGATCTTTAAACTGAGCAGCTTCGTCTGATTTTATATAAGAAACATGTCAGAAATATCGCTCTGTGCACAAAGAGTCAAAACTGAAACCCACAGGAACATCTTGGAGGGGTCATCTTTGCTCAGCTAACCCTAGGATAGGTTGCACAAACTAGCTGAACTGAAATTCAATCTAGAAATCTGTAGTTTCATTTTTTATCAGAGTCTGGTGACGCTCCATCTAGATTTCTTTGCAGGGCACACAGTTAGATAGTCGTACAGCCAATCAGAGGCTTGTCTCGGGCCGGGCTGTACACTGTACGAGATTTTAAATCCTTTGATTCAGCTCCATCTCAAACTGCACGACCAGTAACTTCAGGATCGCTCATGCTCTGTGCAGGAGGTTGAGGCAAATCGTGGCGCTGCTTCTACTGTGAGATACCTTCACGAGGAGCGTTCAGCCAGGATTTCAAACAAGCACATCATTTGTGATCGGGAAGGTCGTCGTGAGGTGTTAATTTCTCCTCGTTACCCCACGTATAACTGCACGAAGCACGACACGCGATTGAGACAAAATTCAGCCCGAATCAAAAAATAGTTGCACGAGTGGAAAATCGTCTCCAACTGAGCCGACAGTCGCACAGTGTATGCCCGGCTTAACGCAGGGAAGTCCACTCAGCCCTCTCCCCAGCCACGTCCACCAGCTCCTCTGGAGGAACCCCCAGGCAAGAGACATAAGCCGTCCATCGTGTCCTGGGTCGGCCTCCTGGGTCTCCTTCCAGTGGGACATGCCTGAAGTAGTTTTCCCTCGAGGCATCCAGGAGGCATCTTTACCAGACGCCCTCGTCACCTCAGCTGACTCGTCTCAACATAGAGGAGCAGCGGTTCTACTCTGAGTTCATGGCTCTGTCTCTAAGGCTGAATTCACAAAGGAAACTCTGTCACTTGTAATCACAGTCTCGTTCTTTAGGGTCATTACCCAAAGTTCATGATCATAGGTGAGGGTTGGAACCGGTAAAGAGAAAGCTTCACGTCTCTCTGCATCACTGCCAATCAGAGGGATTTCACTGTAAACAAATTAAACTCCATGACGCTCACATGACTCTACTGTCAATCACTTCATGAAGCCCCGCCCCCAAACGATTGACTGGCCCAACAGGAGTAGATTCAGTTCCCAACGGAGAGACTCAACACTTTATTTTGCTTTACTACGAAACAGCTTGGAGGCATTTTCATAATGCAATGCAGAACTATTCAACCATCAAGTCACACAATGAGCATGTGCGCTATAATAACAGATAAGACAGAGATTGTGTTTATTATAATGATTATAATGACTGAAAAAATCATATTATGGCTTAGATTAAATGGATTTTTTTTTTAAATTGGAACGTCTTTTAATTTCTTGAAGATAAACCCCAATTAGTTTATGTACTTTCTTTTAAAAAGTGACCCAGTAATGACTACTACCATCTTTTAAAGCCCAGTTAGAGATCCTCCTTATATTTTTAGAGGCTGACGTGAAGAAAACCAACCTGACAGTCTGACCCAGTTTGAATAAACCAGTGCACAACAACATGTGATCACAACTTTAAAAACTTTTTAAACGGACGTGATCTATTTCGAGACGAGTGCTCAGAGAGAAGCTCCTCATGAGCAGAGGGTTATAACATTTATAATTAAAAAAAACTAACTGTGATCTGTGGAATAGACGAGACCATGAGCCAGAGGTTGTAAAATATTCTGCAAACAATCAGCCAGCGTTAGAGCAGGTTCTGTTTGCCTCGTCCTTGATTAAAAAGACCGATCGGACGGAGACTCTGCTTCATGATGACCTCTGTCAATGTGACTGAGCTTTTCATCTCTAATTAGCATGTCATTACCCAGAATCACAGAGAACTGAACGACACCCACGCCTTCATTAATCCTCTCTGATCTGTCACCTGAAGCACAGGAAGACAGATATTCATCGTCTCATTCCACAGGACGCCTTCTCTTCTGACCCGGTAACAGCTGACACTGATGGCGTTGAATGACTGGACCGGGATATAATGTCATGCATGGATTATATTATCACTCACAGACTATGTTCCAGTTCTTGATCTGTTTGAAAGACTGAATAAATACTGAAGGAGGAGTTCAGTGAGCCAGTAAATTAAAAGATTAGTGTTTATAGTCGTCCTCTGTTAAATCCTGTTTGGTTGTCTTTAGTTTATCTGTTTGCATTCATCTCCCTAAACTCACTGGAGTCATAAATTTGATTAAACACATTTTTTTATGGAGTTAGCATCCAGAGTTTTATTCGTCCTGTCCTGAAATCTCACTGCTTTAAGACGCCATCCACAAATGTTGATTTCTCATTGATTTCTGTTTGGGGTCCTAAAAGGCTGCAGCAGCTCCGGTTCACTTCAGTTCAGTGTTCGGTTTTGGTTTGGTGCATATATTCAGATTTCTTCAGGAAGGAAATGTGAAAAAGACGTCAGGGAAGAAAATGTGATGTGAAAAGTGTAAGAAGACGAGGAGATGAAGAGGAGAAGCTTGAGATGATGATGAGAAAGGGAAGATCGGCTGATATAGAGCTTAGGGAGAAGGAAGACGTCGGGGAGATATGCTGCAGCCTGAGTTGAAGGAAACCTGGATCAGTTCGATCGGTTTCCTCTAATGAATGATGCGTCTGGGCCAACATTTCCCTGCTTTAGAAAATAATATCCTAAATGCGTGTGCCTGGCTCAGATACTGGAAGAGTTCAGTCAGTTTGAAAGTTGATGAGCTTTGTCTGCTCTGCAGCACAACTGCCTCCTGTCTCTTCTTGGTCTTGTAAAGGGAATCATTCTCCTCTGACTTGCTTTCAAGTTCCTCTTCATCCGCCTTTAACTCTTTAACGCTCCTCTCCTTCTCAAGGCTCCACACATTAAACACATTCTCGACAGTTTCATGGCCTCCAAGCTTAGTTACATCATTACACTGCTGGATTAATTAAGCAAAGCTCCTTAATGACAGATGAAGGTAGGAGTTCAGCCTCTGGCTCCAACCATCTGCGCTGAGGTCCTGTGGAGTTTACACCGCGTTAGCCTGAGCGGGGCCGCGAGGCGTAGCTCTGACTCCAGATCAACATCTTCAGAGTGGGTGAAATCAGCCCAAATAATAACCAGCAGCCGTCTCGCCATGTCCTTCCTTGGAGGACATTAATCTGGGCAGGTGCAGGAGGAGGACATCATGCATCATGGAGCATGAACTGATCATGAACTGTTGACCCCCTCCCACCTCCCCTCGGACAGAATGCCACAAAGCCTTAAAGCCAGAAGCAGCGAGAATGATTGTTTAGAATCTACACATCCGTACTTTGGAGTAGCTACTATCGGTTCTAGGTAACGCTCCATCTGGATTTCATTACAGGGCAAACAGTCAGGTAGTCATACAACCAATCAGAGGCATTTAGTTGTAAACTCAGGGTCTGTCCACACAGAGACACTTTTTGGTTTAAATTCAGATGTATTGCATCGTTTTGTCTGATCGTCCACATGAATCCTGTAAACTCATCGCCCTAAAACGCACCTTTCTGAAACCTGGTCCCAGGGTTTTGCAAACGCCGCTCTTGAGTTTTCATGTGGACGGTGAAAATGTATACGTGCGTTTCGATGATGTCATGGCAGCACCCCTAGAGCAGCCTTCCACCTCTTATATCCCGAGAGACGTCTCCTAACAACATCATCTACAATGGTGGACTACATGCTCGTGTTCCTGCTGGAGAAGTTATTGAGCCTATTATGCTCCACCTCTTCCTCTCCGTTTTTGGTGAATTTCTGAAACTGAAACAGCGCCACCTATAGGCCTGGAATATGAAGTAGTGCTTTGAGTCGTGTTGAGACGGATCCATGTGGATGCAGATATTCTTGAAACGATGCCAGGGAAACCGGAGGGGGGAAAGATTGTTTTCGTGTCTCCACTGTCAGTCACCTTATAAAACCCCAAGCGATCTGATTGGCCCAGCAGATCTTTGCAGGAACAGAATCAGTTCCCAACAGAGAGACTCCAGACAACAGAGGAGGGGGAAGTGACTGGACAACAGATCTCATCAGATATTGGAATCAGGCTGGAGCCTAAATGGAGGCAGGACTGCTTCCTGTCAGGGGACAAATAATTGCAAAAGGAGGTTAATTTATATGAGGAGTGAATTAAATGAAGTCATCCTCTGCTTTCATCCGTCTTCAGTCTGAACACGGTTTACTCTGATACTCCACATATAAAAAAACTGGACAACAAAATCATCCAGAAACACAACATCATGACAACACAAAGCAAATGATTGAGTGCTTGATGGTGTCTTGCAGAGGATCTGCATCTGTTACTGTGGTTTTGCAGCGTGTCCTGCACCAGTCAGGCCTCAAACGGAGGATTTATTAGCGGCAGAGCACGATGGAGGAAATGAGAGATCACTGTGATTGGCTATTCAACGAAGCCGTGCATGAGAAGAAAAATGATGTGACAAAAGTAAGAAAGAGACAAATCCATGAGGCTGGAGGTCTAATACATGAAACTGAAACTTTCAGATATAAAAATAAATGTGATGTTGCTCTAATTTAGAGGATTAGATTACTTTATCCCAGTTTAATGACATTTATCCTGATTAGAAGACACAAACAGTGCATTTCTCTGTTAACAATGACAGTTAATGACAAACACTTTAATTGGAGGATAACACTGCTCATAATCCTGAGTTTGTGATGCTGAGAACAGACACAGATGTAAGGATGAAGCTGACCCTGAACCTCTCTGCTTATCAAACCATTACCAGTCCCTGGTGTGTTTGAACACACCTCGGTCAGCTCTTAACAAAGCTCCGCTCCACGATGCGTCCCAGAGGAGCCCTAACCAAGGTCAGAGAACACAGCAGCACGGTGAGGAAACACAGGCAGCCAATTATTCCTTCACATATTAGATCTCCTACACGGACGGATCTCACCAGGCGCTTACAATTTATGACCCTCCAGGCTCTCTGTCCATATTGATTCTCCTAGAACTGATAAATCCCAGGACCTTCTGATTGTGATAATACCTCTACATTTCCTCGGCTCTGAGAGTTTGCCAATATGTGACCAGGACAAACCACTTCACTATAAATGCAGGGAGCCGTGGTGCAGTGGAGCAAGGATGAAAGTTTAAAGTTAAGTTCTGTTGGCGATAAACTTCTTGTAGTGACAGTACTTACTAGTTGTGGCAATAGCTGATGACCCCAATTGTGGCTTTGGTTGTGGTCCTAGTTGTAGCACTAATGGTGACTTTTCATTGGTCAAAGAGATCACTCTGACTGGCTGTTCAGTGTCCAAAAAGAGAAATGGATGTGATGAAAGTTAGCAAACAGCAAAGCCAAAAGGCAGACTGCTCTTACTCTTGATTTTCATCTTCATCTAATAATTGCATATCATCCCACTGTGTTTGGACTCATTCATGGTGGTGATGAGACATCTTATAGGGAATAAGATCCTGAAGCTGTGTGCTTGGTGCACTGAAAATAACTTGTTCTTTAAAACCAACAAAACTAAAGAACTTATAATAGACTACCAGCATCCCTCATCAGCTGAGACAGAGTGGAGCGAGTCACCACCTTTAAGTTCTCAGAAGACCTAGACGAAACTTTCTGAGAGTTCTTCAGTTCAGGCCAAAGCTGAAGCCTCATAAATAGTGTGCTCTCGTATGACATCTCATTGTGGTACTGTTCAGCAGATGATTAAATAAAACAATAAAACTGAGGAGGTAAAGATGAAATGCTAGAAAAAAATAATGGGTGGTCTCTGCTTTACTAGTGGGTTCTGGCACTGGTTGTGGTTCTAGTTGAGGGCCTAGTTGAGGCACAGGTTGTGGCTCTTGTTGTGGCTCTAGTTGTGGCTCTTGTCGTGGCTCTAGTCGTGGCTCTAGTTTTGGCCCAAATTGTGGCTCTAGTTGTGGGGCTAATGTGGGCCTAGTCGTGGGGCTAGTTGTGGCTCTAGTTATTGTTCTAGTTGTGGCTCTAGTTATGGCCCTAGTCGTGGCCCTAGTCGTGGCCCTAGTCGTGGCCCTAGTCGTGGCTCTAGTCGTGGCCCTAGTCGTGGCTCTAGTCGTGGCTCTAGTCGTGGCCCTAGTCGTGGCTCTAGTCGTGGCCCTAGTCGTGGCTCTAGTCGTGGCTCTAGTTATGGCCCAAGTTGTGGCTCTAGTTGTGGCTCTAGTTGTGGCTCTAGTCGTGGCTCTAGTCGTGGCTCTAGTTTTGGCCCTAGTCGTGGCTCTAGTTGTGGTCCTAGTTGTGGTTCTAGTTGTGGCTCTAGTTGTGGCTCTAGTTATGGCCCAAGTTGTGGCTCTAGTTGTGGCTCTAGTCGTGGCTGTAGTTGTGGCTCTAGTTGTGGTTCTAGCTGTGGCTCTAGTTTTGGCCCTAGTCGTGGCTCTAGTTGTGGTCCTAGTTGTGGTTCTAGTTGTGGCTCTAGTTGTGGCTCTAGTTATGGCCCTAGTTGTGGCTCTAGTTTTGGCCCAAGTTGTAGCTCTAGTTGTAGCTCTAGTCGTGGCTCTAGTTGTGGTCCTAGTTGTGGTTCTAGCTGTGGCTCTAGTTGTGGCTCTAGTTATGGCTCTAGTCGTGGCCCTAGTTGTGGCCCAAGTTGTAGCTCTAGTTGTGGCTCTAGTTGTGGCCCAAGTTGTGGGCCTAGTCGTGGCTCTAGTCGTGGCTCTAGTTGTGGCCCAAGTTGTGGCTCTAGTTGTGGCCCAAGTTGTGGGCCTAGTTGTGGCTCTAGTTGTGGCCCAAGTTGTGGCTCTAGTTGTGGCCCAAGTTGTGGCTCTAGTTGTGGCTCTAGTTGGGGCTCTAGTCGTGGCTCTAGTCGTGGCTCTAGTTTTGGCCCTAGTTGTAGCTCTAGTTGTGGCTCTAGTTGTGGCCCAAGTTGTGGGCCTAGTCGTGGCTCTAGTCGTGGCTCTAGTTGTGGCCCAAGTTGTGGCTCTAGTTGTGGCCCAAGTTGTGGGCCTAGTTGTGGCTCTAGTTGTGGCCCAAGTTGTGGCTCTAGTTGTGGCCCAAGTTGTGGGCCTAGTTGTGGCTCTAGTTGTGGCCCAAGTTGTGGCTCTAGTTGTGGCCCAAGTTGTGGCTCTAGTTGTGGCTCTAGTTGTGGCTCTAGTCGTGGCTCTAGTTGTGGCTCTAGTTGTGGCTCTAGTCGTGGCTCTAGTCGTGGCTCTAGTCGTGGCTCTAGTTTTGGCCCTAGTCGTGGCTCTAGTTGTGGTCCTAGTTGTGGTTCTAGCTGTGGCTCTAGTTGTGGCTCTAGTTATGGCCCTAGTCGTGGCTGTAGTTGTGGCTCTAGTTGTGGTTCTAGCTGTGGCTCTAGTTTTGGCCCTAGTCGTGGCTCTAGTTGTGGTCCTAGTTGTGGTTCTAGCTGTGGCTCTAGTTGTGGCTCTAGTTATGGCCCTAGTCGTGGCCCTAGTCGTGGCCCAAGTTGTAGCTCTAGTTGTGGCTCTAGTTGTGGCCCAAGTTGTGGCTCTAGTTGTGGCCCAAGTTGTGGCTCTAGTTGTGGCCCAAGTTGTGGCTCTAGTTGTGGCCCAAGTTGTGGGCCTAGTCGTGGCTCTAGTCGTGGCTCTAGTTGTGGCCCAAGTTGTGGCTCTAGTTGTGGCCCAAGTTGTGGCTCTAGTTGTGGCCCAAGTTGTGGGCCTAGTTGTGGCCCAAGTTGTGGCTCTAGTTGTGGCCCAAGTTGTGGCTCTAGTTGTGGCTCTAGTTGTGGCTCTAGTTGTGGCTCTAGTTGTGGCTCTAGTTGTGGCCCAAGTTGTGGCTCTAGTTGTGGCTCTAGTTGTGGCTCTAGTTGTGGCCCAAGTTGTGGCTCTAGTTGTGGCTCTAGTTGTGGCTCTAGTTGTGGCTCTAGTCGTGGCTCTAGTTGTGGCCCAAGTTGTGGCTCTAGTTGTGGCTCTAGTCGTGGCCCTAGTTGTGGCTCTAGTTTTGGCCCAAGTTGTGGCTCTAGTTGTGGCTCTAGCTGTGGCTCTAGTTGTGGTCCTACTTGGGGGCCTAGTTGAGGGCCTAGTTGAGGCACAGGTTGTGGCCTTAGTTGTGGCTCTACCAGAGGAATGATCTGCTCCCATCTAGAACGGGCCTCTTTCCTGCGGCCTGGTAGAAAAGTTCCTACCCATCATCACTCTTAATCTCACCATATGTTCTTGCTCGTTAACGATAAAGTCTTATTTTATCTTATTCCAATCTGTAAATATTTCCACGACAACATGAATAAACTGTAGAACAACTGATCAGCTGATTCAGGACAGATCAGCAACCATAGGACGGTTTGTGGCTCTTCTTAGCGTCTTAGCCTCCCAGCTAACAGTAGCTCCGTCACAGTTGCTCTTTGCTGGTAGTATTTTAGTGTTGAGCCAATAAACTCTTTATCAAATCTGCACAATTAGTGAATCTGTTATGCCTGGTTATTTTTACATGTAACACATGAACACAGTGCGTCTGGATTTTGCTAAACTGAAGCTGATGCTGGTTATACTTGTAGTTGTGTACGTATTGCCTCCGTCAGCGTGTTTCTTTACTATAAGAATGATGGTGTTTTCATTTTGTGTCGCTCTGTTGCATTGTAGACCAAAGATACAGCGCGAGGAGGGGAGAGGTGGCAGGTATGGATTTTACTTGGATGAATTATAGATTAAATCCCAGCATGTAAATGTCCGGAGGTCCTGCCGTGCGTGCTGCCGTTCTGAAATCCTCGGCAGATTGATGCCTGTGTGGGACCGTTGCTTTGTTGTTAGTCACGGGCACAGTGGAGCACTTCACCCCCCCCCCCGACATCCACCCACACACTGTACATTTCAACGCACGCCTCATCTATTATTCATGTCAATATCATATAATTTTCGCAATCTGTATAGAGACCCCTGCCTCTTTGGCTCGAGGCGCTAATTCCGCTCTCCTCCATCTCATGAGTACTTTGTATTATAAAATCTATAGCTTGTTTTTTTCTTGAATCTATCACAGCAGGCAGCGTTTGGCCGTCTGTTTACTGGATGGTATTATCAGGGCGTGTCTGGGGAGCAGTACAGTCAGAGAGAGAGAGACTGCAGAAAACCTTCTGTTGGAACTGATGGAGGTGCTGCTCCCACAGCTGCCTCAGAGCCACAGCGCCACCTGCTGGTCAAACAAAGACCACCTCCTCTAACAGGGGGCAGGCAGGTGAGCAGATGGTGGATGGAAAATGTGTTGGTCAGTTAATTAGTCTGAGGAGCCACAAGAAGATTTTTACTCCACATTATAAAAGTATTGTGACTTTTTGATGTATTTTGTGAAATACTTGATAGTTTCACCTCCTAAAAACATTAGAACGTGGGTTCTCCCTGCAGAGAACCCACGTTCTACTGCAGGGAGAACATGTAAACTCTGCAGAGCATCAGTGTCAACCACCCAACGATCTTATCGATCTAGAATCCTACACATCCAAAGATGCAAATCAGAGATCAGGAAACTTTAGATCATTATCAGGTCGCCTCTCTTTGACTCACAGCGCACTTTACAAGATTATAAAAAGTTTTATTTTGGAAATTTTTCTGCCTGAAGACACCTGAGGCTGAATTTAACAGGAAGAAAAACACAAACAGGTGTTTTAGAGTTTATAAAACACACAGTGTTGAATTGACAGACGCAATCAAGGTAAAAAAAAAAAAGACCAAACACCTGCTCCAACAGTTCAGCAGCAGCTGTGACGGGATCCAGGGACGTGGTGGGAATCACATTCTGCTTTAACTCAGACTTTCATCAAAAGGTTTGGAGCCGACGCCACAACGGCTGCAACATCTAATCAATACGTTCATCAGCAACAAGACAGAAATGAAAGACTTTAGGTAAATAATGCAAATAATGTGAATTTTGGTCCCTCAAAACTAAAATTACAAGTAAAATTTGGTCTCACATCAAGAGACAAACTTTAAGAGGAAAACACAGACATCAGTAAACCTTATCATTTATCCTTACTATCTCCTATTTATTGTAATTTGTACATATGCAAATCTTATATATATATATTTTGAGCTTTTTATTTATTTATTTATTATTATTATATTTTAGTGTATTTTATTTTATTTAAATAATTTTTTAGTATTTTATTTTACATTTAATTAATTTTTTAAATGTTTTATTATATTATATTTTTTCTTTTTACATTTCTTTTACATGCATCTGAGTTACTGTGACCAGGTCATTTCCCTTATGGCTCAATAAAGTGTTTAATCGTCAGCTTTTCTCATTTCTTTGGCTCATTTTAAAACATCACACACTGACCCACTTATTATTTTGAGTTTAGTTTGATGGTATCTGTCATTTTGTATTTTGTTTGTCTGATTTTCCTAAAGCCAATAAGCTCCTCGCTGCTGACCTTTGACCTTCAGGGACAGCTAAGCAGACGGTGACAGACCGGACGAGGCTCCACGTCTGCCACGTTCACTCGGCCCTCGGGGAGAAACCGCCGCTTCGTGACGGTAAACACTCGTCGCGCTGTCATGTCGGCCCTCCGGGGCTCGGTCTGACACCACAGAAGAAGAGAAATCAGAGTGGAAGCGAGGGCCGTGTCCTGCAGCAGCTTCATTGTTTAATGTCCCGTCCAATCACATTTAGCCGCGGCGATGCGCTCGGACAGGAGCTGAGGCACCCTGGGAAATAAGGCTTACTTGGCCGTTATGAGACCTGCTGCTTCTCTTCTATTGTTTCCCATTGATTTGTTTAGAGTAGCTGTTGCTGTGGCAACTGACGGCCATCCTCCATCCTCTGACTGTTACCGCTGGAGACGAACGATGCTCACAATGAGACTCCTGAGATGAATGAAAAGGAGGAAACATCATTTTATTGAGATCACAGTCACAAACATCTGGACGCTATCGCGGCTGTTTCTCTCCAAGAGCTGTAAAACAAAACGTCGTCTAATAAAATGCGGCGGATATAAAAATGTCAAACTTGGTTCATATTAATGTGATGAAGCTGAGGAAGATCTGTTCACACGTCGTCTGTTTGTCTTCCTCTACTGTTCCTCTGTCCCACGCTGTCCAGTCAGGACATTCAGTCTTAACATCACTCCTTTTCTCTAAATTCACTCATTCCACCTCTAAGATCGTCTGTGGTGCAGGCCTCCTCCTCATCTTGGACCAAAACAAACCACCAGCAGCAGCAGCGTCTAACCTCCACCCACTTCTATCTGCTGCCTTCATCCGTCAGGAAGAAAAGTATAAAGAATAAAAGAAATAAAGGATGAGGAGAAGGAGGAGGGTTCTGGACAGAGCTGGAGTCCCTGACATGAACAATGTCCATCACCCTCTACAGGACACGATAATCAGACAGAGAAGCTCGGTCAGAGACAGGCTGCTGTCTCCATCCTGCACCATGGACAGGCTGAGGAGCTCATTTGTCCCTCAGGTCTCTGCAACGCCTCCAAAACTCTTCTTAGCTTTACTTGAATAAATTTAACTTTTTGCTTCCAAAGGACGTCTCCTTATTGAACGGTCGGGATGCAAAGCAAAGGAGGTCTGCTCGGAGAGGACAAGTCATGTGAAAAGAGCTGAAGGAAGAAAGGAAAGGAGGGAGGACACTTGGGTCCATTCAGAAAAGACGCAAGATTAAGAAAAGAGAGGAGAGAGTGAGGGCAGATTAAATCCTGGATTAAATCAGAGAGAGAACCACCAGACCTTCACTGAAGCTGGAAGCTGTTCATATGACATTGAAGACAACAGAGGACATTTGTGTCTTTTAATCGTTGCTGGATGGAGTTGTGGACGTTAGGAGGTCAGAGGAGAGGCAGCCTCAGTCTGGTCCGAGGTGATGTGACTCTGAAAGAGAGCAAAGAAAGCAAACCCACATTTAAAGCCTCATTCAGACTCTCTCTGTGGAGGTCTCTGCTATCTCTACCAGACACATGTTGGTTTAAAGTCCCTCCTGCATCTCTGCAGCAACGTCGCCTCAATCTGTGAATTATATCAGCAGCTCCAAGCCACACGGGTCCGTCTTATCTGTCTCCTTTTTACCCTTTCTGTCCGCCTCCTTCATGTTCCTGCTCGCCTGGACCACTCTGCTATCTCTGCTCTCTCCTCCTCTTCCAATTTTAATCAGAAAAAATAACAAGCTGTAGGAGCATGCTGTACACATGTGTTATCAGAATAAAGTTCAGAATCTAACAATCTGCTCCCTCATGTTCAGACTTTGCTGTGGGAACTGACATGTGTCATCTTTTGTAATTTAGTCCTGCCTGTGTTCTGTGTTGGTGAGCTGAAGACAATAGAGTTCTATTCTGTTTGGGTCTCTATTCTATAATACTTTTATACCTTTATACACTTTTACATGTATAACTATACTTGGCAAAATAAATAAATAAATAAATAAGATTTCAGCTTGCGTTTTAAATGCTTTAAGGCTTAACTTTTGTTGTAATTTCTTCAATAAAATCCTATATATTAAAGCAAAAGTGTCATTTTGACCTCAAATACTAAATAAAATATTTACTAACATTTCTTGTAATATTAGTTTTGGATATTTAAAGAAAAACTGTAAGGTCGAGCAAACAACATGTACCAAAGTTTGATTTATCAACAACAAAAAAGTAAAAGAGTCCTCTCTAAAATACTTAAATTATCAACTTTACATGCCAAACTTAAGAAAATATAATAAAGTATGATTTCAGTTTGCGTTTTAAATCCTTCAAGGCTTAACTGAAGACTTTTGTTGTAATTTATTTAATAAAATCTTATATATTAAAGCAAAACTGTAAATTTGACCTCAAATACTAAATAAATACTTATCAACTTTTCTTTTATTGGTTTTGGATATTTAAAGAAGAACTGTAAGGTCGAGCAAACAAAAAAGTAAAAGGGTCATCTCTAAAATACTATACTTAAGTAATAAAATAAAATTAAAACTATGATTTCAGTTTGGTTTTTAGATGCTGCAGAGCTTTAGTGAAACCTGTCGTTGTGTGTAAAATATGAACCTTTGTGTTGTTCTTTCTTGTGAGCTGCATTATAAACACATGTAGTAAATAAAATGTTCTTTCCTCCATGTCTCTGTATAATGGAGTGTTTCATGGAGGTCAGGGGGATCTGGGATGTACTGTAAATGCTCCGTACATCGGCCACATATTTTGTTTTGTGAATGTCAACAGAAACGGAGTAAATACCGACGTAGAAAAAGACTCTTTGTCCAGATAGTAAGAGAGGGACCTTAACGGGCTCTTAATAAGACTCATGTTGCCGTGGAGCTGTCACGGCCGTCTGCTGCAGCCTGATTAGTGAGCCGGTGTCACGGCCGAGCTGTGACTGATGGCTCGACGACAAGTGGGCCTTTCTACCGCGGCCCACGTTTGTTTTGACTTCACCCAAGGTAACATAAACTCTCAGACATCGGTGGGTGTAATTTGTCTGGCGGCCGGCCCGGATCGCTCGGCTCTCCTGGGATCGACGGGGGAAAAAAACAACAACAAGCTGATGAGGAGGAAAAAGACGCTTTTAGGCGACACGACTCCACTACATGTACGTGTAGAAATTATCAGAAGTCTACGGTAGAAAATGTTCATGCACCTAAAATCACAATCAGCTGCTGCTTTCACATTCAACTTGTGGAAATTGTAACTTCAGCTAGTCGAGAGAACGCCTCCACCAGTAACCATCTAGCTGTAAACTAATCCAACACTCAGACGCCATATATGACTACGTCTTCTGTCCATCGCCACATAAAACCCACTCTGAGAAAGTCAATCAGTCGTTTCTGTAGCATGAACAGATTTGGTCAGAGCACCGTCCGGAGGCAGAGCAGCTCCGTCTGCACCTGCTCTGAATCAGGTTAACTGGTCGATTGGCTCTGAGCAGGAGGTTCATTCACAGCACGGGCACTGACGTCTGCTCAGATCAACTCCAGCAGCAGAAACACGATCCTCCAGGTTCCTTCCAGATCCATGAAGTGTGTTTAATGTAGAAAAATGTCTGTTTTAAGTTTTTAAATGTGTTGCTACGCACTGCTGCTATATCAAATAGTGATTCAGATTGTACACACCTGTGTGCAGCTCACCTCAGAGGCCCAGGCAGAGCCTCAGCTCCTCCAGCGTCAGGCCTCGGTCTCCGTCCCTGTCACAGTACTGGGAAAACTTCTTGGCGCACCGCCGCGGCTTCAGCCTCTGCCGCAGGAACTGACGGAGAGGTCGAGCCTCGCGCTCGCTGAGCACACCGCTGACGTCCACGTCCAGCTGACCGAAGTGATAGAGCAACACCGCCTCCGACCTGGAGGACTCCTCGGCCTCGGGGGCAGCAGACGGAGCGGCGTCCAGGGAGGAGGAGGAAGTGTTTGAGACTCTGGTTGAAAGAAATGGAATAAAAAATGAGAAAAACTAGAAATACCTGCGACAGAAACGTTTCTAAGCTAGAAGAGGTGTCAGATGATCATTATGCATTCAGGCTTTTTGGAACAAACCTGACAAAAACCTTGATATTAGCAGTTTGAAGTGTGAACACTGTTTACAGAAGCACTGTCTTGGTTTGACAAAGTGTTCCTGAGCGTTCACACCGACATTAAAAAAAAAACACTTCTATTCCTGCAGAGCTCAATAAACATCTCATTTCACACGGACGAGGCATCGCGCTGGAAAACAAAATCACCAGATGGCTCCTCACCTCCTCTTATCAGTTACAGACTGAAACTCAGACAAACCTGGAGCTCATTTAACCGAGTGAGCGAGTATCCAGAGGAACGATAATGAGATGAAAACAGGAAGTCATGAACAAGAAGTGAGAGATGTGACAGAAACAAACGAGCCAGATGGAGTCGTTCTGTTCCTCCGTTGGTTCATCAGGTACGAGATCAGCTGGTCACCCAGACGTGAGATTCTTCTGAGGAAGAATCCAACAAGTCACACATCCGAGGCTGAACGGTTTATCTTGACTTGAAGAGAATCAGCAGCTTCCTGTATTGTGTTTTAAGAGTTAAGAAGCTCATGATTCTCTGATCTGATCTGATCTGATGTTTCTAGCCATTTTATGTTTTTAAATGTCACCACCACTGTCCTCCTACACAGTCTGCAGCAGAGACATCAGACCGGTCACATCATGTCTATCTGCTGCATTCATGTTTTATCCAGATGTATGAATTTGCTGCTCTCTTCCTCTCTCCTCCTTCCTGCTACAGGAAGTCTTTCCTGCCTCCAGCCATCAGTCTGTACAGCTGTGTGTGACAGAGGACTCTGGACTGGACTTAATCTGCACAAGGTCCATCCATCCATCCATCCATCCGTCCATCCATCCGTCCATCCATCTGTCCATCCATCTATCCATCCATCCGTCCGTCCGTCCGTCCGTCCGTCCGTCCATCCATCCGTCCGTCCGTCCGTCCGTCCATCCATCTGTCCATCCACCCGTCCGTCCATCCGTCCATCCGTCCATCCGTCCATCCGTCCGTCCGTCCGTCCGCCCGCCCATCCACCCATCCATCCGTCCGTCCATCCGTCCATCCATCTATCCGTCCATCCATCCATCCGTCCATCCATCCATCCATCCACCTGTCCATCCATCCATCCATCCATCCGTCCATCCATCCCTCTTTTCTTTTCCGTCCCACCTCCCTCTTCTTTATAGACTTACAGGTAATGACTCAGACTCCCAGCATGCTCTGCTTCCAGCTGCAGAGCTCTGATCAGACTCTGTAGGAACTGCTTCTTTCTAGGTCCAGGACATCCTGTGGGAGCAGAACAAAAGACTTTGGTCTTTGGTTTCTCTGTAGGACGACAGGAGACTGATACAGATTCTATCACATTTTAAATAAACAGCAGGAGTTATTTCCATCACAGACTGAGATGATTCAGATGAATAACTGCATTTACACTGTGATACTGTCATTTACCTGGAAGAGGTTTCTCTGGGTACCTCGTGTCTGCCCCAGTGCAGTCTGGGATACGTTTCCTGTAAAGAGGCAGAACAGGCACCAAGTCAGTTAATCACCACTGGACTCTTTTTACTTCATATATACCTCATGCATATTCTCAATATACATTTCTACCTTACAGTATTTCTTATTTGCAGCCTCTTACTGAGTGTCATACCTATTTAGATGATGCTACTGGAGACTGAATTTCCCACAGTATTATTAAAGTATCTATCCATCTATTGTTTATCTATAAGATAATCGAAGAAAATCTGCATAATTACTGGAAACATGTCTTTTATGTTGTGACTTCTGCACCTCCTCTGGCTTTCCAGTGGCCATGCAAGGGCGTTTATTGATACCAAGTATGCTAGTATACTTAGAACTTGACAAGTTTGATACTGAAATACAGAAGTACAGTATTTTACTGAAATAAAACTCTTATTTTTGCAGCTCTGTCACCACAAACTACACCCTCCAGAACTGATTATTGTTGTTGTTCACACTCGGGATCATCATGGGCTCAGATCAGAAGCAGGATTTGTTGTTAGTCGTCAGAAAATAAAACTATTTATTGAAGGTTTCCAGCCTTCATCAATAATGACGCTGCACAAGCTGAAAGTCTAAACAAGAGATGCTGGAGATTTGACATAAGCAATAGAATAAGAAGCTATAACTGTTTAACACTTGTCTACTTACATTTATATTATATTAAGTATTAAAAACGCTATTAAATGTTTATGTACTGGTGTAGATTTGTTCTCATGTTTATTTCATGCTACACTGGTAAAAATGTCTCCATCCAACATAAATGCATTATTTAATAAGTAAAAAGCAATTTCGTTGTAAATGGCATGATGAGGTAAAATGAAAGACATGAACTAAATACCATGCAGCGGTCGAAGGTAGCGGCCGGCCGCTCTCCACCCTGACACACCAGCAGTAACCTGTACCAGCGTGACACTGTACGGGGCTGTAGCGACCGTCTGCAGTGCATTCTGGGAGGAAACGCGGCTCTTTCCAGGTGGGACGGGTCTGAGAGAGCAGGGCTCGCTCTCGCTCACATGTCTGAGGACTGTCTGTTCACACACACATATACAGAGAGAGAGAGAGACTCAGTTATTACAATAGAAACCTTTTATTTATAGCATTTACCCTGAGATTTGTCTCTAAACCAACTCTAAGAGGGAACTTTGTCAACATTCAACCATAAATACCAACACCAATCAGGCATAACATTATGACCACCTTCCTAATGTTGCGTAGGTCGCCCTTGTGCCTCCATACAACAGTTGTGACTCATCAGAGAATGGACATTGGGATCATCCCACAGATACTTGATCAGTTTCTAGTGAATGTGGAGGCCAGGTCAACACCTTGTGCTGTTCTTCTTCCTAAAGTGTTTTTGTGGCTGCATCCTGCTGGGGATGGCTGCTGCCATCAAGGAGTGTCATTGCTATGGGGTGGGGGTGCCTGGTCTGGTCTAGGTGGGTGCTACATGTCTAAGTAACATCCACACCAATGAATGAAGCCAGGTCCACAAGTTTCCCAGCAGAACACTGAACTGGAGCAAGATGCTTTAGATGTTATTTATTTATTCTGTTAGTGGTCATAATGTTTCTGTCAAAACTAATCTGTTAATTTATTTTAGCACCATTCAGATTTATTTTACAGCCCCATGTTCTACGGCAGAAACAAACGAGCAGATACAGACACGAGTCGTCTCAACGTCAATTTCAGCTTTAATGTTCAGTTCTCTCACCAAGAACCGAACTCATCTGCGTTTAGTGTCGACATGAACCAAGCAGGGATCTTTCTGAGCAGCTGAGACATTGATAGGGGTAATAGAAACTTGAAAATGTCCCTTAAAGGTGCATTTAAAACAGATCTAAACTAAAAAAAAAAGGTGATTAAATTGGGTTAACTCTCACCAGTGGGTCGTCGGTTTGCTTTGGGCTCGGAGTTCATCAGGATGGTCATCAATAGAGGAGGAGCTGTCAGCTCTGAAGCAGGAGACAATATAAATTTTAATGCATTTCTGCTTGTTAGGATATTTTATAGGAGTGGAGGACAGGGAGGAGAAATAAAAAGACTAACAAACTGCTCTCAGCACCTGTGGGACACAGAAACCAACCAACGCACAAGAAAGAGATAAAAATATAAAATGACTGCTTCGATTTCTCTCTACACTTTCTTCATACATTCCTGCAGACAGGGAGGTGAGACCTGCTGAGGCAACAGAAGCCCTGAAGCGTGAATGGTTTTAGCTTTTCCATCATCCACAATAGTCGCTGTGTGTTTTCTCTTCAGCTGCTTGAGGACATTTTTGCTTTGCGATCATTTGAAATACTCGAAAATGTCCCAAGAAAGATAAAATGCTCTCTGGTCCAGGACACATTTATGTTCCCTCACTCATAAGTGAACGTGGTTGCAGGCGGTCCAGACAACCTCCAAACGTTCTCCAGGAGATCAGATTTCAGTGCGTCCTCAGTGCCAGGTGTGAACAGGTTCTCAGTGTGTTCACAGGGCCAGCAGTTAAAGAGCATTAATTAGCGGTGCTATTTTTGGCCACTTCACGAACACAAATTTAACGTAGCTCTGTTTTTAGTCTGAACCGAGTCCAGCATCTGTCTCTTCAGCTGCTAAATGCTCCACTGTGTTCAGCCGTCAGCCTCTAACGGTGAGAATAAACCCAAACAGAGAAGCTGTAGCAGGACTCCACCTCTGTAGGTTCAACACTGCAGACACAAGGTTAAATGATTCTTTATTAAGCACAGGAGCCTCATTGTAGAAGGTTGTGTTTATCACCTGTAGGTTTTCTGGAGCCCATCGTAGGCGCAGGATCCTCAGCTTCACCTGGAACATAAGAAAAGAGAGTGAACGTAGAGAAACCTGCAAAACCTGTGGTTTACAAAAAAGGGACATAGATATTATTTTACACACCTGGATTTGTTTTAAAAAAGACATAACCGAGGCAATAAAAGTCGGAAACGTAAGCGGGAAGTGTTACATTGTTATTTGCCATCCTGGATTGTGTTGTGGTGTTGACTTTACGGACAAGATGTACTAAAAAACCTCAAAGACAGATTCAAACAACCTTTAGAAACCTCCAACTATGTCTGAGACTAAAAGCAGAGTTTGGTCTGGAAGTAAAGGATTTAATCATGGACAGTATAAAGATGGTAAGCAAGTAGAGCTCCCCCTGGTGGCTGGCTGCAGTATAGGTCATAAGCTCCACCCACTCCATGTTAGTGGGCGGGACTTGGGTCAAACTAAAACACTAAAATACACGTCAAATACATTTCTTTCAAGGATGGTTTCTGTCATTTTAAGACGTTTTCAAAGGGTTTCGTTTTAATTAGCTATAGAAACAAGATGCGGCCAACAGTTGCCACGCCAACCGCTCTGTAAAGCGGTCCCATGAGCATGCGAGAGTTTTAAAAGTAAGTCCAGTGTGTAATCCAACATTTCCTTCTAAATAATGGAGGTAGAGATAGTGTAGTATTAATTAAACGAAAATGTGAGTGAGGAAATGTGGGCGGAGCATCGATATCGTGGCCCAGTGTGGCTCCACCCTCCAACCGTACTGATCAGACTCTGGCTCCAAAGTCAAGATGCTGCCACCTGTATCCTCTGGGAAATAGCATCAGTTTGGCCAATGCAAGTGGAGATGCGTCATCCATATTTATATACAGTCTATGCTTCAATGCAGCAGCTGATTTATTCTAGTATAAACAGACCAAAGTGTGCAGGGTAATTAAATTCAGTCAGATTTTGTGCAGCATCACAAAGAGGATGCAGTAAACTACTAACTTCTATATAGTTTTTATATTATGTCTATGTTGTCTGTATTTAAGTGTGAACTGAGAACAGAGGGAGTATTAGACAGTTTGTGGAGTCTTGGCATGTGAAGAGCTCTGTGAATGTTCAGGTCCCTACAGATGTGTCTGGCAGAGAAACAGCCAGAGTGGCACGCCAAGAAACGGCAGAGAGGAAAACACAAATGGAGAAACTAACAAGAGAACTAACCTTCAGTAAACAGAGATGTGTATATACACTGCGTTAAAGACATTTTAATGAACGCTGAACTCTTCTTACCGTCGATCAGAGCTGAATCTGCGTCTGTGGTCCGAGCCAGCGCCGTGACGTGATCTGTTTGAAATGACACAGTGAGATTCAACACCTCAGAGCGGAAAATACTCTAAACTACATTCAGATGTGATTTAAGGAATGCAGATGTTTGCCCTGCAAGATGCTGCTGAAAAGCTGCAGGAGAATAGATCTACTGGGCAAACATTTCTAGTAAAGATGAATAAAGGTCACTTCTAAGAAATAACTAACATCAAGGAGACTTTTACCGGATACTTTACAAGCTTGAAAACTGGAATCTCTTTCTATTCTGTGTAGATTAATCAAACCCAGTGATTCTGTTTGCACCAGGAAGCAAAGGGTTTGTTGGAAATGTGTCTGATAGCATGAGTAGCTCAGTATTGGTAGTACAACGATTCCTGATATTGTTCAGGTCTCCCTTGTGGTGACTCATCAGAGAATGGACATGGGCCTTCTGAGGGTGTCCTGTTGTTAATGGGGGGGTCTTTGAGGGGAGGGGCCTCTGTGGATCATCCCACAGATACTTGATCAGTTTCTAGTGAATGTGGAGGCCAGGTCAACACCTTGTGCTGTTCTTCTTCCTAAAGTGTTTTTGTGGCTGCATCCTGCTGGGGATGGCTGCTGCCATCAAGGAGTGTCATTGCTATGGGGTGGGGGTGCCTGGTCTGGTCTAGGTGGGTGCTACATGTCTAAGTAACATCCACACCAATGAATGAAGCCAGGTCCAGAAGTTTCCCAGCAGAACACTGAACTGTCACAGGATGGTTTAAATGTTATTCACTTCTCCTGTTAGTGGTTTTAATGTTGTGGCTGATAAGTCAAAATGCAAATGAAAGAAAAGTGAATGTTTCTGTGCAGTCTATGCAATCTATTGAGTGTATACAGCAGGTCTGACCTGTGCAGTTGGGGATCAGATGGTGGACGGTGGTACCACTGACAGGTTTTCCATCAGGCATGGAGCACCAGCAGTATCCCGTCTGGTTGTGGCACTGCACCGGCATGAAGTGACCGTCAGGGCTGCACTCTGGCACAAAGATGGCGGCTGCAGAAGTAACGTGGCTGCCTCCACTGTGGGCTCTGGCCTCCAGGCCCTGAGCCCTGACCAGCTGGCACTTTGTCTGCATCGGATCTAAAGAGAAGAGATAGTATGAGCTGATGGTTGAGCTTCTCTGGCGGTTTCAGGGCAGGTTCTGCAAAGCGTCTTGAGACAGTTTGTATTATTATTGATGCCATATAAATATAATTAAATCCCACTGATGGAGCTGATGCTGACAACATCACAGATTTAAATCTGATGAAATACGGGGAAAGTAAAGTAAACACACAACGTTTAGTTCTGAAAACGAGCTCATTTGATGATGTCATTTTAACTCAAGGTGATGGGGTTCAATTCAGCATGAATAAGAACCTAAAACCTCCACAGAGGACTAGGTTCATGTCTGAAGGCTACGGACATCACCTTAACACTGGTTACTACTGGCAACAAGAAGAAGAAGAGTATTCTCAGTATGGAAATCGCAGAAGAGAAGAAGAAAACCAAGAGGACAGTGATGGAGGGACATTATATCAGCTGGGTTGCTGTGTGTTGTATTTTTGCTTGATGTTGCCGTTTTGTCAACAGGCGTAATCACTGACTTTCATCTCTGACACTAAGCATTGATGTCAGTGAATGCACCATGCGACAGACAATATTTATGGCAGAGCTGAGAGTTTGCAAGCCAAGGCCAATGTTTTCGTGCTTCAAGTGGTTCAAGTCTGAAGGCTACAGACATCACCTTAACAATGGTTACTACCGGCAACAAGAAAAAGAAGAGTATTCTCGGTATGGACACCGCGTCAGAGAAGAAGAAAACCAAGAGGACAGTTGTAACGCCCTAATTTCCCCACGGGGATGAATAAAGTCCTATCTTATCTTATCTTATCTAATGGAGGGACATAATATCAGCTGGGTTGCATCTCTACTAACTACTCTGCTAATGCTAATGCTAGCAGAGGAACGCTCCAAACAGCAGTTAGTTAACAACATCACCAAACGTCCTGTGCTAACGTAATCGTGTTTTGTTTTTTTTGTCCTTGATGTGAGAGACGGTATTTATGGCACAGGTGAGAGTTTGCAAGCAAAGTCCGATGTTTTCGTGCTTTTAAATATAAATAAAATGTGTGCAACAAGTGCATCATGGGAGAACTTATCAACAGGGGTGAGCGGACCAGCCGGGTACCTGAGCAGTGTGCCCGTGGGGCGAGGCGGAGCTGTGTGTTGATGCACTGGGCTCTCTGGAAGGCGCACAGCGATTTGTACAACCTGCCGTTGCTGCCGCACACGACTCGGTGGCGCCCCCTCTGGCAGTCCAGGACACAGCCCTGGGGCCACATGTTCTCCATGATGAGGAAAGGCTGCAAGCAAACACAAGCAAACGGTTATATCCTCTATGTTCATGGGTGACTGCGGAGGTAAACTGGACTCTAGTCTGAGAGATGTTCGTTCAAACTCGCAGCAGGAAAAAAATAAATAAATGAAGAGCAGAGTTTATTAAGGGAGTGAGCGAGGCTTTATACCTTGTCCTGACAGTTCTACCTGTAAGGCCTCCAATCTTTTAAACTAATGAGTGGATAAACTAATTGAGGAAGGAAACATCTTCCCTGCAGACTGATGCTCTGTCTTCATCTCTGCCTCGGCTGCTGCCAGGAGCTGTGAGACGAGGAGGAGGAGGAGGAGGAGGAGGGAGGAGGAAGGAGGGCTGCTGGCTGACAGGAATACTTTTTCACTTTTTCACTGGCAGACTGACAGTTTATTTTGGAATAAATCTATTAAAACCTGCCAAAATGTTATTGCAGCCTCATTCTTAGGCAACAGCTCTGTTTTTTACTATTTCCTTTTTAACGAGCTGAGATTTTTTTTTGTTTTGTAATTCACTAAACTGCTTCCAACACAATTTTTAATAGTTTTAGCTGAATGCACTTTAAGGGATTAATGTTGCCGCTGTATCACAACAACAAAGAGAATCAGGAGAAGATGGAGGAAGAAAAATGTCTGAGCAGAAGACATTTGGAGGACTGCTTAAAAATTAATTTAGGGCACCAAAATAAAAACAAGGGAGGTGGAGATGAGAAGAAAGAGGAGAGGAGATGGGTAGAGGATGGGTGGCAAGGAAACAAAAATGGGGAGGGGGAAGAAGAGAAAGCAAGGAGAGTGGGAGTGGGAAGGGAATGGACAATAAAAAAAAGGTAGGAGAAGAATCAGGGTGAAAAGAAAAGAAAGAACAGAAGAAGATATGAGAGAAGACATTTGAGCCTTCATTTACTGATTCAGGTTTTTAATCAAAATAAGAAAACTATTAGAAACTTTTTTCTCAAACTTAAAACAAGAAATGATTGACCCAAACACCTTGAACTCCTCAAACAGTGGAGCAGTGGTTAGTGCTGGTGCCTCATAGTAAGAAGGTCCTTGGTTTGAATCCCTGAGGCAAAGAGGCCTTTATGTGAGGAGTTTGCATCAACAAAAAACATGTCTCTAGTTGCCAGGTCAGGTTGGCCCATACTGGCGATGTGCTTGGTTACTTTACAGAAATAAACTCGTCTAAATCAGAAACCATTTTCTAGTTAAACCACCAAACCTTTAAACATCAGCTCAACATCTTCAGATCCAAATGCTCATCTTGGCCTTTCAAGAACAGAAGAGACATTCCTGTGTTTTACAACAGAAGATCTTTGATCATAAATAAAAAGGTTTATCTTTTACAGTGAGAAGTGTGGAGCCAGTCTGGGATAAGACAAGGGGAGGACAAGGGAGGAGAATGGGGGAGGTAGAGGAGTAGAAACAATAAGTGAGGGGGGACGAGAAAAGAAACAGAGCAGAATCTGGCAAGTGTAATGATCTAAATGACTAACACATGCTCCTCTATGAGTCTGACAACACACTCAGGTCTCTGTGTAAACACACACACACACACACACACACATACACACATATAAAGCTGCCTCCTCCTCCTCCTCACTCTTCATCAGTGCCTCTTTGTCGGTCACCCTGCAGACTGTGACTTGTTCAACACCGTTATAATAACTGAGTGGTGATCTATTGATTCAAACCTTTAAAATATAAAGAATAACTGATTTAGATTTAACTTATCTAACTTATCCTTATTCATGCCGATTACCGATTTCTTTTCATGGATTTAGTCCTGAACTAAATCCTCCTTCATGACTGTTAGAACATGTTCAGTTAAAGTTGTTCGGTTCAGCGGCTGATACGACAAATACGCATCAGTCATTTTGATCTAAACGTATGTCGTTGCTGTCGTTGCACTTTTATTCAGATTTTTATGCGTTCTGCTTTTCTTAGCTCCAACATTTGTTCACATATGGACACGGAAACTCCAGCTTGTCCAAGATTGTACTCTGTTGATGAGTCGATGGTTAGCTACTTTAAAAAACCACTAAACAGCCATCAATGTAGTTTCCCATACAACGTTAGTAACGAATCAAAAATATTGTTGCACGTTTTTCCTATTGCTCCTGAAAGCGTCCCTCTCTCCCGTCCCTCCCCCAAGACCCTCCACCTACACCGGTCGTTCACCTGCTCTTTACTGAATTTAACCAGACGGGGAAAACGTCACGGACAACTTGACGTTGCTCTTGACTTTTTCGACCATGGAGATTCAATCATTCATTCATTTCTGTAACCACTGTGGAGCCTATCCCAGCTGTCATTGGTCTAGAGGTGGGGGGACATCCACACTGGACATGTCTCCAGTCTATCACAGAGACACTCACACCTACGGCCAATTTAGAATCAAACCTAACCAGCGTGTCTTTGGACGGTGGGAGGAAGCTGGAGAACCTGGAGAGAACCCACGCAGACACAAGGAGAACATGCAGACTACACACAGAGAGGAACCAGTCGATCCATGGTTTAGAACCCAGAACCTTCCAGCAGCTGTGAGGCATCAGCGCTGAAAAGGACAACCATCTGAAATGGGAACGCGTCTCTGTGAAGGGGATGACAGTGATGGAGTGTGGTTTATTCTGACAACCTGCAGCCAATCAAAGCAAAGGTCAACATCCTTCCTGCGCAATCTGAACACAACACGGCGCTGAGGAGGTCAATAATTAGCAACAGCTGAAAACATGTTTCCACTCGTCTGTGCAAAACAAGAGGAGAGGAGGAGGTGACGAAGAAAGAAAAGAAGAGGCAGAGACGGTGGAAAGAAAAAGAGGAAATGTGAAGAAGGAAGGCAGAGAGAGTGGAGGGAGGAGTGGAAAGAGGAAATGAGGGAAGGAATGTGAACGAGTGGAGCGATGGATGAAAAAGAGAGAGAGAAGGAGGCAAAAAAAGGGAGTGATGGAAAGTAGAAGAAGAAATATTGTGCAAGAACAGACTGGAAATCAGTGGAAAGAGAAGAATAACGGAGGGACTGTGAGGAAAATAAGGAAAGAAGAGTGGAAGGAGGAAATGGAGAAAAAATAAAAATGTGAACGAGGGGAAGAATAGAGTAGAGGTGTAGAGAGAATGATGGAGGTCGGGGTTTAACGAATGAAAAGAACAGAGGGAATTCAGAGGAGGGGTGGAGGGCAGGAGTCCAGGTGCAGAGTGCTGGGTGGACCGGTCTTCCTGTCTGTCAGGTAGACGACAATAACCTCAGTGTTGAGACAACCGGCGGCTTTTAGGGTTTAGGCCCCGTTAAAGTTCAGTTTGGAGAAAGTGAGAACAAGTCGTCACTGTCTACAGGTGGCTCACACCTTCTAGAGCCCACGGACCGGACCGGACCGGACCGGACTGAACTCATCTCCTGAGCTTTGTGAAATGTGGTGTTTGGCCCGGGACGGAGCGGCTGCTGCTGAGAGGTGTGTTTAACACCTGAGACGAGGGTTCAGCCTCTGAGCACACTGAGCTGCTGTGAATCTGATCAGTGTGTGTGGACAAACATCACCTCCACACACACACACACACACACACACACACACACACACACACACACACACACACACACACACACACACACACACACACTCCTGCACAGACTGTGACTGCTGACAGACGCACAAACACACTCCTGATGAAGAAACACTAACATTCCTGCAGGTGCACAGACGGGGACTGTGCTGCTCAGCCTAAATGAATCTTATGTACTTTAACTTTAACTGATGACATTTACCAAACATACGCTCAATTCTCTGGTTGATTTCTGACATTTAAAGAGAGAACTCGCTGAGACTTAGTTGAAATTGTGCCATTAAAAGCTTTCTCAGGTTTCCCTAATGAATGTCGACCTGCTGAAGCCCCAGCACCTCATAGGAATGACAGCAGGATGCAGCCTGACACAAACACAAAGACGCTTTAGGAACAACTAAAAAAAAGAGACACGTTAATGTTATGCCTGATCTGTTTAAATGAAATAAGAGAGCACTCTGCAGCCAGCTTGTAGATGAAGGTCGGTATTTTAACCTCTGAGCCTCAGAGGCGTCTCTGGTCGTTATCATCCACTGACTTCAGCTCCTATCAGACTTTAAATGTGTGTCAGTGGCTCTCAGGGGTCAGGCCGCTGTTAAATGCTGTTAGAGTTTTCTATTTCCTTCAATCCATTTATAGCAGTAAACCCAACGGTTGCCAGATCAGGCGGTTTCATGCCCAGTTAGGCCGTTTTTAATTTTATTTCGTGGGTAAATATAAACTTGGATCGGCAAACAACGTCTAGGCTGGTTTGGGATATTTGTGGCGTTCTTTTAATTTATTTTTAAGGAGCAATTTGAAGCAAAAACAACGTGAAGGTGCTTTTTGTGCACTACGTTACCCAGGATGCACCAAGTGTCTAGCTGGGATGGCTGTATCAGCAGCACTGAGTACATCTAGAACACTATAAAACAGGATAAAAGACTCTTAAATATTGGTGCATTCAGTGCCAGTGGGAAACCTGTATAATCTGTGTCCCTAGGATAAAAATAATCTTCTTAATCTCTTCTGCTATTGGGTCAAAAGAAAGCACAATGCAGCCTCACCTACCTCTGCAGATGTGCAAATCATGACTTTAGTGTCTGCCCTGTTTAAAAAAGTCCACTTGCAAAAACTGCTATAAAACTGCTTTTTTCAGCATAAATCTCTTGAGCAATTTACAAAACTACCAAAAAATTCAATTGTTTTGAGGATTTTAACCCTCTAAAATCAATTTAAATCAGCCTTGAATATTAGTTTTGTTGTGTAAAATATTTCTACACTCGAGTAGAGATGGGCGACATGGACTAAAGAATGTATCCCGATAATTTCTGCTATTTATCACAATAAAAATGACGATAAATAAACACCATTTTAGCCTAATCCTTTTGACTGTCGTGCATTGGCAAGTTTTTCGAGTTTTTTTGCTTTGTTTTTTTTACCGGAGGCTTTGGATAAAATCAAAGCTGCTTCTTGTGCATTTTCTTCATATTCTGGTTTGAGCTGTGTTTTAGTGCTGTTACTGTCCTTTTTATGCACTATTTGTTTGCAAACCTTGCATGTTGTAATTTGCTGCTCCGCATCAGACTTTGTTGCTCCACCTTCCACCATTGTCAGTTTGTCAATGTTCCACACGTGTTGGGCTGCGACCGTGTCGCGCACATATATACGTCATCAATGGAAATTTATCGTTTTTATCGCGGGATGACATATTCTTACCGTGGAGAATGTTTTTGACGATATATTGTAAACGAGGAAATATCGTACATCTGTACTTGAGTCATTAAGGACAAAAAAAACAGATACTCCTGATTTGTGAGGTAAGCAACAGCTCCAGCAAACTTCAACCTTAAGATATTTTTCATCAGAGCTTCCCAGAAGCACTTAAACACAAAATTAGATTAAAAGAACATTTTCCCATCGCAGTGAGACATTAACGCAGAACCCCTGACACCCCGTTTATCAAAAAGTTTAAAGAGAGAAGAATATAAAGATTAAACGATGCAAAACCACCTTGACTGGTAAATATTGTAGTGTATGCTGTGATTACATTATATTGCCCTGTATTTCTCCTATAGGGAAGATTTTATATCTGAGGACATTAACAGGCATCTCAAATTTAAAATGAATTTTCCATATTCTTTCAATTCCTGGGACCATTTATTTAGTTTATAGCGTCTCTAGTCTCTATAATAATAATAACATATCGTAGTTCTACGGCTCAGATATTTTTATGAACAACCATTAAACTATATTACAGAATGACTTTCTCTCTCTCACACACACACTCACCTGTCTGTTTCCCCTGAGTGGCAGGTTAAATATTTACCTGGCAGCGATACATCTGTCTGTGTGTGTGTGTGTGTGTGTGTGTGTGTGGTTTGGTCTTGTTGGCCCGTGTTTCTCTGCTGTCCTCCAGAGACAACCTCTAAATCAAACCCAGTGATTAATCCCTCTGTGCTGAAAGTAAATATTGTCTCTGATGCTTCCAGAATGAAACGAATAATTAACACCACGCTGTTCTCTGACCAGTTTGACTAAAGCAATCACAAAATAGAAGTTAATCAAGCCAGGTGATGTGGAGGCCAGATTTAAAGTAATTAAAGTTGTTCTTATGAAGACTGAAGTCATGTGGAGAAGGATTCTCTTTATCTGTGTTTTAAGGTTTAATCAGAAAAGTGTTTGCTGCTGCTCGGTTTATCTCCTGCAGAAAACTTTCAGGAAAAGTGATGGACCACGTTAACTTACAATAAACTGTAAAGATGACAATACTTCACACGTTAAAAGTAGTTTCAAAACAGTTGAGCCCATGAAACTTTAGCCTAAACACAACATGTTGTCAATAAGTTAGCTAAAAAGCAAACAAGTTACTTTAATGTTGGATTAAAATGATGTCATCACATAAAAATAAAAACCTTCAGAGAGGACTGAAGCAACTCTGTGCTGATTTAATGTATTCCATTTTAAATTAAACATCCTGATTAACACCTGGATCACATTTCATTCAGACTCTGGCTTCAGTCAATAGGTTATAGTTATAAACAGGTGAGTTATCACCTGGTTAAGATGTGATTAGTGATGTTATTTCCAATCACATCAGTATAAGTAGTGAACAGGTAGGATGTGATGTTATGACCAGCAGCGTAAGAATAAGTAGGCAACAGATTGAAGTGAGTTATAACAAGTAAAGTTAGACTCAGGTTAAGTTATATTCAGGTAAATTATGAACATGTTAAGTTATAAACTGGTTAAGTTTTGAAAAGTTTAAGTTATAAACTAAGTTTAAACAGATTAAATTAACAGGTAAATTATGAACATGTTAAGTTATAAACTGGTTAAGTTGTAAACAGGTGAGTTATAGATAAGTAAAGTTAGAATCAGGTTAAGTTATATTCAGGTAAATTATAAATAGGCAAGATAGTTATGAACAGGTAAGATGTGAACATGTTAAGTTATAAACTGGTTAAGTTTTGAAAAGTTTAACTTATAAACAGATTAAGGTATTAACAGGTAAATTGTGAACATAAGTCATAAATTGTTAGGTTTATAACTTAATAAGTTAATAAGGTTAAGTTATAAACAGATTAAGTTATTAACAGGTACGTAGTGAACAGGTAAACCGGGAGCACCGTTCCGTCTTACCGCCGTTCTCTCGGTCTGAACCGACTCCGAGAGCAGGAAGACGAGCAGCGCGCGGCAGGTGAAGATGAGCGCGAGCATCATTCCACGGTCACTAAGAGGACCAGCGGTCGCGCGCCGCACTTCTCCTTGTCCTTGTCGTTAATACGTTGTAAACCTCCGCAGAGCGCGCGCCGTTCAGCCACGGCCGGTGTGAACGTTAAAAGGACGCAGGTCACGGCCTCGGAGCTTCTACTCCGGAAGTCACCGTGGAGCTGCTGCTGCTGCTGCTCATGTTGTTGTTGTTTAATAGTCGCGAGAGGCTCCTGTTGCGCACCAGCGCGCGTAAAAAGCCAAACGCAGGTCTGAGCTCTGCGCGCGGGGATCAGAGCTTCTCCTCTCCCAAAGCGAACAGCCCATTTCCGGTCTCCTCGTGCCAAAGAAACTCATGAAATCCAGAAGGTTGAAACTAGACGCTCGCTTCTCGTTGTTCTCTTTAACTAACAGGCTTAAAGTTAAATCACGTGATGAAAGACAAAACTTCTTATTTTTATTCATTATTTAATCCTAAATTATTTAACCCAGTCTGAATTTAAACTAAACTGGGACTTGTGCCACCTGAACATACAGGCTCAGATGAACTGCTCCATTATTTCCTGTAAAGTCTGAGCTCAACTCAAATGGTCTTAATTCACTGTTCATAAAAAAAGGATCACTGCTTAAAATGCAATAAAATCTTTATGGGCATAAAAATAAAGTCATAAATGGAACAATCTGGATCCAGAGGCTGCAATAGATAAATCAGACCTTAAGTTTTTAAAAGAAAACACTGATAATGATAAAAGACGACATGAAATGAAGACCAGCAGTTTTGTTTTTTTGTAAGGAAACTTTTTATGTGTGCTTCGTGAAACTCACTTATCATTAGAGACAGAAGGCGTTGCAGTTTCCAGTACAGCAGATAAGGTTTGATATTAAAGAGTACAAAAAAAGGAAAATCACAATCCAGAGTTCATTTCTCTTCAACCTGGCAGGGAAAGAGGAGAAGAGGGGGGAGGAGAGGAGAGGAGAGAGAGGGGGAGGAAGAAAAAAAAAAGAAAAAAGAAAGAAACAAGCTTTTGGTCCGAGTCTTTTCTTCTCACTTCCCTCCCCCCTCCGCCCTCCGCCTCCCCCTCCTCCCCCATTAACAAACCAAGAAGCCGCTGGTTTTTAATTCGGAACCGGTTCTCTGATCGACTTTACACCAGAACTCAGATATTGTTATGATTGCATAGTTTTTTTTGTTGTTTTTTTTTTTTTTTTTAAATTACACAAAAATTTCCTTTTCAATTTTTTTTTTTGCATTTTTTTTATCATTTGCACATAATGGAATGTTTACATAAAGATTTCCCCTCTCTCTCCTCTTCCTTGCGGTTATTTTTTAATTTCCCTTCTCTTGAGAGACAAATGAGAGGATGGAGGAGGAGGAGGAGGAGGAGGAGGAGGAGGAGGAGCAGGGGGGAGTGAGGGCTGTAAGCCACCAGTTCATTTACTTTTTTTTTCTCCTTCTTCTTTTTCCCCTCAAAAGTCACCTGGTTGCCACAGTAACGAGAAAATAAATCCAGGTGGAAGCTCCGTTCAGCCGATTCAAAAGCCTTCTACTCTGTGCGTGACGTGTGCGCGTGATGTCTGCGATATAAAACTCGACTAACTCTGACTACTGCGGCCTCAGCGTTTTCGTATATAAATGTAAAGTATTTCTATTTAAATAAGCACCCGATGCCCAACTGAAAGGAGTAGTTTCACAGAAGCAAGTATTAGTGGAAAGCGACGCCTGTGGTGGGATTTGTACAGGAGGAAGGCCTCGAACCCGTCCACTGGTGAAACTAAACCCTCCGCTTCGTCCTGCGATCGATTATTCTCAATGACTCAAAGGGACTGTGTCTTTCTTCGCACTGAAAAAATAAATATGTACAGCGCTGAGCCTCGCCTCGCCCCCACCATGCCACCACCACCAACACCACCACCCCCCTAAACACCCACCTGCCCCAGGAAATAAACGAGAACAGAAATAAACGGACAGGAGGAGGAGGAGCAGAGCTGAGGTTAGACAGGTCACCTTATCCAGCAACAAGGGAATTATGGGTAAATATGTCATCTTATCTCTGGTTGGTCAACACCCCCTATCGCAACGCCCCCCTCCCGACCCGCAGCATATATCTCTCTAGGATCTAATACACAAACCTTGCCAGTTTCCACGTCAAACACCGCCCCCTCCCTCTTCGTCGCCCTGACCCCGCCCCTCCTGGCAAGAAGAAAAAAATTATAATAAAATAAACAAAATTAGCATAAGTATCAGATTAGCTTGTGTCCCCCGCCCCTCCCCCGTTTGACCCCCACAAAGGCAGAGAGGGTGAAGCTAAGGACCCACACTAAAGAGCGACTGTGTCCATGTCACACAGCTGCCCCCCCACCCCATCACCCCCAGGTTATGCCCGGTCATATAAACCTCTACGACAGATTGACCTTAGTTCCTCTTCATGACGCAGCCGAGCCGGAAAACTACAGTTCAATCGACAAGCTGAAAATACATCCTGATGATTTCTAAACCGGCACACGCAGGGGCACCCTCCCCTCCCCCTCCCTCCCCTCCCTCGTCTGTCCAGCCCTCCTCTTCCTCTCGCCTCCTTTACAGGTCGCTCTCTCCGTACAGGGCGGTGGAGAAGGACATGTAGTCGAGGGCTCCGGGGACAGTGTCGGGTCCCGTGTAGGGCGCCATGCGGGCGATGCAGTACTCAGCCTGGTCGGGCGGCAGCTCCCTCCTCAGCTCGTCAGCCGTGATGTAGTTCTGACGGACACGGAGGGACGGGATTAGTCAATCTGTTTTATCATCTCTAAATAATAAAGTAGCTTCAGTCTGAACTTAAATCAATCTTCATGCCTTTTTATAACTTTTTAGATTGAATATCTGCATGAAATTAGAACTTTAAGACATTAACTATCCTTTAACTTCATGGTTAAAGGCAGAAAAAGTGTTTTTAATGGGGCGGGACTTTGGCCCGTTAATTGCCATTAATTAATTACAAAAAAATGAATGCATTTAATTGTAGTTTGCACTCCAAACAACGCCATAACCTGTCAGTGCACTGATGCACACGTCAGAGTTCAGCTAACGGCTACCAGAACAGAGGAATCAGATGAAAGCACGGTGCTAGGACTGAGGGAAGGCAAATTTTATTTAAAACAAAATACCTGGTGGATGCAAATTTTGTGCAAATTGTTCAAATCAGAGTCTGCATACCACCAAAGAACTTTACGGTGCCATCAAAATGCAAAGCATGATGCACTGAGCACAGAAACCGTCAGAGCTGTGAGCGCTAGCAGTCCTGGTCCGAGTACGGACGAGACGCGTCTGCAGCACAAACTAAAATGTGATTAATCAAGATTAATTAATAACAAAGCCTCTACTTTTTAGATTAAGTATTAAGGCAATAGATGATTGTACTAAATTACTACAGAGTCATAGTTATTATCCTTTACTTTCATGATTATCAGCAGAAAAAGTGTTTTTACAAAAGCAAACATCTTTAAGTATAGATGTGAAGCTTCCAGGGGTCGAGTCTTGATCTAATAAGTGTGCCCAAGTCATGATGCATGCTAGATTATTATTATTTTTATTATTATTATCCTGCACTCCAAATTATGTCGGTATTTATCTGCATACAGAGCGTGAAATGAAGTCTGGATCTGAAGTGCTTGTCATTTTACTGCCCTGGGAGTCCAGGGCTGCAGCCAGCAGGGGTGAGCTTTACTCTACTACATGGAGTTATCCTCAATCTACCAGACTCTGTTTGTATGAGCCTTTACTGCCGAGTCGGGAGTCGTTTCCTCCGCTCACCTTATCAGCGGCCAGGATCTTGAAGGAGGCGATGACCTGGTCGGCGGTGTCCGTGTCGGTCGTTTCCCTGGACATGAAGTCGATGAAGGCCTGGAAGGTGACGGCGCCGCTGCCGTTGGGGTCCACGATGCCCATGATGCGGTTGAACTCGCTGTCGCCCTGGCAACCGAGAGACGAAAGGTTAACCCGGGAGAGACGGCGGTTTGTCCTCAGACATATACAATGAGGCAGACGGTTATTATTATTATTATTATTATTATAACTATTGATCATTATTGTTATTAGCGTGAAACATCAGACCACCGTTACACAGCCTGACGTCCTCGTGTTTTACATTTGACTGTTGGACACATGCAAACACAGACATGAGAGGACGATTACTGGTTAACATCGGTGAGGACACGGACACATGGAACCACTATGGACAAACACATCTAAAGACATGTGGTTTCTCTTCAGTCCTTCATCCACCAGGGACGAGAAGAAGAAGAAGAAGAAGAAGAAGCAGGAACTAAACAGATAGATGTGACAAAAATAAGACGAGCAGCAGGAAGCTCAGGGAGAGAGACAGCAGGACGTCTGCAGGAGACACATTTAGGTCACCGAAGCAGGAAGACTTTTCAGGTTCAGTTATGAAAATGATGCAGAATGTTTGATTAATACGGTTCAGTTAGCCTTTAATCAGGTTAGCTGTCAGTGAACCTGCAGACGTCCTGACCGAGCTTCGTGCCAGCAGCAGTACCAGGCTGTTTCCTGTAGCAATGAGTAGAGCCCGGAAATCATCTGAGACCATCTGTCCTGATCGCTTCTGTAGGACGTCACAGCACAGCAGCAAAGGCCGACGAGGAGGAGGAGGAGGAAGAAAAGATGGAAGAGACAGAGGAGGTGGCGAATAGATGCACAGAAAGTGAGTGAGGACGGTTAAAACAACAAAACAAAGATAAAAGACAGTTAACAGAGACAGTCTGCAGCAAAGTAAAAACCTGACGGACAGACAGACGCGGAGGAGGAGGAGGAGGAGGAGGAAGAGGGTCAGAGGAGCTGAAAGGAGCTGAAGCAGCACAAAGCAACAGAGACCCCCGGTGGACAAACAGGGACATGACACCTCTCCAGTGGACTGGACCCGAGCTTTGACTCAGAGACATCGGAGCAGGAGAGCCGAGCGTTGGCTTCGTTACGCAGAGAATAACTGACGAGGGACTAAAGAGCTGAGAGGTCACTGCTTCCTTTAGGCTAAAGCATCTGTCATCTTAGAATTAATCCCTAAACCGGATTTTAAAGCTATGTTTTGCAAGTTGAAGTTAAAAACGTAGACTGACTTAATTAAAAGAAAACTGTCCCTGTGTATAAAAACGTCTTTGGCAGCGCTTTAAGATGACGGCTGTCCATCTGCCCTGCTCTCCTGCTCGGAGCCCCGACGACAAACCGACCGACCTCCCCCTGGTGGGCCCCCGTCCCAGCGCTCCTACCTGCTTATCGTTCTCCACATCGTAGCCCAGACTGATCAAACAGGCCTTGAACTCCTCGGCCATCAGGGCCCCGCTGTGGTCCTGAGGTCGGCCAGACACCCAATGACAGAGCACCACATGGTGAGGAGGGGCCGAGCGCAACGCGTGGGATGAGGGTGGAGGGTGACAGAGTGATCCACAGCATGCATGCACAGGGGAGGGGAGGAGGGGATGGAGGGGATGGAGGGGATGGAGGATGGAGACACAGACATGGATGTTTAGACAATGTCAACACACACATACGTGGCTCAGGACAGGCAGCCATGATGGACCGTCTACACGCTCTGATATGGACGGAAAATAAATAAATATGATATGAACGAAGACTCTACACGCATGCAGCTACCTCTAACCACGTGATGCTATAAAACAATAAAAGTAAAAGGTGATAAAATAAAACCCAGCTGGATGAGACACACGGTGAGATGGGTGAGGGATGGCGGCGTCCTCCTCTTCTTCAAACAACGACCACAAAAAAAACACACAACTCTGGTGACACATGGTGTTTTCTTTACATCCTCAATAGAATCTGACTCTACTAACATGAAGGTCAAATTCATTTCCCTAGAAGCTGCCGTCGTCCTGTCCCGTCTTTGCTTTCTCTTTTTTTAAATCCAGTCACCGGCACCCGCGCCCACACCTAACCTCCCGTCTCCACGTGCTCGCCCTGTGCACAACATCTGGATGGATACTCACCCGCCTGGCTCCCCTCTGACCCCCGTCTAAGGTCTGGACATTCATTCAGTCACGTTACGACACAAGAGGAACGACTAAGTCCTCACATCAACGAGCAAACTTCTCTCACAATCGACTCTGACTCCGGTGCGTTTCATTAGCATCAGCAGGACAAATGCAGGATATTTACGTCTAATTTTACGGATAATGCTTACATAAAATCATATTTGAAATATAAATTTAGCTCCAAACACAAACACTCAAACTGCCTGACTTTAAACATAAGAGGTGCGGTAAAGCAGAGGTGGGAGCAGAGCTGGGGCTCCTGCCTGACCTTGTCAAAGTGGTTGAAGGAGGCGCGGTACTCGTAGAGCTGCTCCTGGCTGATGCCCTTGGCGTCACGGGTCAGGATCTGGTTCTCCACCTCGTTGATGGTTCTGGCGATGGTGGTCAGCAGCTGCTCCCAGCCCACGCGCAGGTGCTGTGAGGATGGAGGAGGAGGAAGATGATGTGGTTACGGGAAAAGGAACGTACTGAAACTGTGTGGATTAAAGGAGTCGCTCTGAGACGTCACCTCCATCGTGTAGGAGGTGTACTGGTTGTCAAAGATCAGGGCCTCCTGGATGAGCTGGTGGCAGCTCTCCAGCTTGTTGATTTCAGGCATGTAAGACATGATGTTGGTCTGGTAGTCCTTCAGGCTGGTCAGCTGGTCCTCCAGAGTGCCGTTCATCTCGATGGATATCCTGCCAATTTCCTGCCAGCACAAACATGGAGACATTTAAACAAACCTGTAAACCCTTTCTAGAGCTAGCATGTGTGTCGTAGGGATGTCCTGATCGATCCGGGCATTTTAAAAGTGATCTGATTGGAATTTGGCTTCAGCGAAGCTTCATTTTGTTTGTAGTTATAAATTTAGATCTGACATAAAACAAAACCACGTGAGTCTAAACATCTCGTACTTGTTTTGATGACGACTGGCTAGAGTCAAAGAAACAAGAAGCAGGAAGAACATGAAGAAAGAAGTAAGTAGAAGAAAGAAGACAAAGAAGACAGAAGAAGGAAGAGAGAAGTAAAAGAAAGAAGTAGAACAAAGAAAAAGAAAAGAAAATAGAGGAGGAAGGTAAAAGAAAAGAGTAAGAAAGAAGAAATTGAACAAAGAACTAGAAGAAAGAAGAGTAAGAAAGAAGTAGTAGAAGAAAGGAGTAGAAGAAGAAAAAAGAAAGAACAAGAAATAAACAAGAAAGAAGACAGAAGAAGGAAAGGAAGACTGAACAGATGAACAACAAAGAAGAAGAAAAAGAAGAAGAAACAAAGAAAAAAGAAGTAGAAGAAATAAGAAGTAGTAGAAGAAGAGGAAGAAAGAAGTAAGAAGCACAAGGAGTAGAAGAAATAAGAAGGGGAAGAAAAAGAAAGATCAAGAAATAAATAGAAAGAAGAAGGAAAGGAAGACTGAAAAGATGAATAACAAAGAAGAGAAGAAATAGAAGAGATGATGAAGAAGAAGAAAGAAGTAGAACAAAGAAGAAGAGTAAGAAAGAAGAAGCAGAAGTAGAAGAAAGAAGAGGAGGAAGAAAGAAGAAGCAGAAGTAGAAGAAAGAAGACAGAAGAAGGAAAGGAAGACTGAACAGATGAATAACAAAGAAGAAGAAAGAAGTAGAACAAAGAAGAAGAGTAAGAAAGAAGAAGCAGAAGTAGAAGAAAGAAGAAGAGTCAGAAAGAACAAGAAATAAATAGAAGAAGACAGAAGAAGGAAATGAAGACTGAACAGATGAATAACAAAGAAGAAAAGGAAGGAGAAGAATAAGAAAGCAGAAGATAGAAGTAGAAGAAAGAAGAAGAAATCAACAAACACAAGTTTTCCCAGAGACAGCGTTAAACATCATCTCCAGTGTGGTGAGATGTGATGCTGCAGCGACCACAGCTGCTCTGGATGCTGGACCATAAATAATGAGCTGCTCCTAAACCTTGACCTCTTTGACCTCACAGCTTTTACAGCTCTGGTCTGAACAGCTGAGCAACGAGCTGCCGGGGCCGTACCTCCATCTTGGCCTGGATGTAGGCGCCGACCGTGTTGGCCTGCGTGGCGAACGTGGCTCTCAGGGTGTCGTTGGAGTTCTGCTTGTTGAGCTCGTCCTGCAGGGCGTTGTCACGCAGCGGCACCATGGCCATGGCCTAAAAAACACACACAGACATACGAGGAACGCCATGAGTCACCAGAGCGCTTATCATGTGACTCTAACGTAGTCTGAGCAGAGGACAGACCCACCTTCTCCCACTTGTTGTCGATGCTCTCCGGTGTGATGGTGGTGTAGGGGTTGGCTCCGCTCAGCTTGATGCCGTTGCTCTGTGCGATCTTCAGCACCTCAGCCTGGATGGACTGGATGGCCTCGCGCTCCTTGTTGGCCTCCGACAGGGTGGACTTGAACTGCTCGTGGGCTGTGATCAGACCCTGAAGACGCAAACATAAAAGTTTAAATAAATATAAACGTGCATTTCCTCCTGCACATTCTCTCCGCTGCATTTCGAGCTCCGTGTGTCCAACCTGGATCTCCTCGATGTTGTGGACGATGAACATGTCCTGCAGGTCCTCCATAGCTCCCTCCATCCAGTTGTTGAAAGGCGCCGCTCTCTTGGCGTACTCCAGGTAAAGCTCGTCTATCGACTCCAGCTGCTTCTCTGTCCTCTGCAGGTGGACGGGAGTTAAAGGGGAGTTAATATCCAGTTAGTTTTTAAACAAGCTGTAAGAAATCTGGCTCCAGAAATAAACTGTCGAATAAATCTACTTCTGTCTGATCTGAGTGGAACCATTTCATGAAACCTTTCTGCACGAGGCGTTTATGCAGCTTTGCATTCAAACTTTAAACTGCTTGGGTTCTGCAGAGCAACATCGGTGAGAAGCGTCCTACGAGAAGCTTCCTACGAAGTCAACAACGTCTCTCTCCTCGTACCTCCAGTGACTCTTTGCGGCTCTGGGTCAGAGCTCCCAGGACGTCCCACTGATCACAGATCTTCTGGCAGCGAGCGTTGACGCTGGCGGAGTCGTAGTAGTCCAGTTCACTGGGAAACAGACACAGAGAGCAGATGTTACAGCTCTGTACATCGATAGAGCTCTGAGTGTCACGTGCAGGAGGATAAATGACAGGAGCAGCTCTGATTTCAGGTCGTCAGAGTTTACTGCACACAGATCCGGATATGCCAACTAATCTGTACATGATGTAAACTAACAGCTTCTTGTGCGTTTTATTGCAAACATCCACATCTGCCGTCTTTGCAGGATCTTTGGGAATCTTATAAAACTATTTCCCCGTTGTTTGTCCCGGACTACTCTGGCATCCTGCAGCATAACAGCTGTCTAACGCAGTGTTTTCAACCTTGGGGTCGCGACCCCACATGGGGTCGCCTGAAATGTCTAGTAATTGATAAAAAAAAAAAAAATTTCCCCAACTAATTATTATTCTTTTAAAAATTATGATTTTCATGAATATAAATTGAGTTCAAAATAAAATAATCTGCGCTGGCGCATCTTGATTGACGGCTGCGATCACGTGACTGCACAAGCGACAGATATCTGTCATGTGACAAAGCACATCAGCAATTACATTCGTAATTACCAGTGAAGAAATTCAGGTTTGGAGCAAGAGATGAGAACTAAATGATATTCAGGCTATATAAGAATGATATTAAAGCATGTCAGTTTATAATCGTTTCATTGACAGCGCCGTTTTTTTAACTTCTTACGCATTTCATTTTGTGTAGTGTGCAGCAGCTGAGTTTTAAACACGGATCTTTCGAGGGATCCGGATCATTCTGAGTCAATATGAGCCACGTTGTGCGAGTCACTTGAGTCACTTGACCCAAAATGGCGTCTCCTTGTGCGCTTGATGGAATCTTAACTTAGGGCTGTAGCAGGAGCCGTCTCGACCCTGAAATTTCTTTGTCAAAATGACCAATAAAATGACCTATTTTAATAAAAAAATTAAAAATGTGACCGTTGGGGTTAAAAATACAGTTGTAAAGAAATAACGTCTCTGGGTTCGCTAGAAATTTGTGACGTGAAAATGGGGTCACAACCCAAGAAAGGTTGGGTTTAACGTTTGTGGATGTAACCAACTGTTGTCAGCTGAAGTAATTTGAAAAGCGAGCTGTCCTGCCAGTATGACGTGTTGTGGTTGCCGGTGTTTCTTCGCCTTTGTTCCCTCTCTCCTTACTTGAGCTCCTGTGCGATGGCGGCGATCTGCTCCACTCGGTCCTGATGGGCCGCCAGGTCGCTCTCAAAGGCCTCGTGTTTCCGTAGCAACGCCTTGACTTCTGACAGGGTGGAGGTCTCGTAGTCTTTCTGGGTCAGCATGGCCTCCTTACCTGCACGGACGCAGAGAGCGGCGCACATTTAATTTAACACACAGACTCTGAGCTTAGAGGAAGCTGATCTGTTCTGGAGACGATTTAATGTCAAATATCTGCAGACGTGAAGGACTGACCGTCGGTCCAGGACTCGTGGATGGCAGCCTTCTGGTGGAACTTCTCAGCCAGATGCTCCAGTCTCTCCAGACGTCTGATCTCGCTGAGGATCCACTCCTCGTAGCCTTTCTCTGCTCCTTCCAGAGTGTGCCATGCTCCGTTGATGTCCTGACAAACGAGCAGCAGCAGGAGTTAGTGAAGCAGAGTCTAGTCTAGCACATAACCAGCTCCTCTTCCTTCCATCATGACGCTCAGAAAGTTAGAATTAAAGCTCATTCTGGACATTTTCTCCAAACAGGAAAACAATGCATGCTCATATTTTACTGGACTCATCCAAATTAATTCACAAATGACAGAAAGTGCTAACTAAGAGCCGCTGGATAGATTGTTTAAAGGTTAAACCTGCAAATGTAATGTCCTGAGTCTTCTATCCTGCAGTTTCACCCTTTCATGCGTGCTATCTTTTCTAATTTCTCCTTCTTTCATGCGATGCAGCTGAAGCCATCGTTCATACGTACAGACACCATGCGTCCTTCTGACGGCATGAAGGCGGGTCTGTTGCTGAGCCTCAGTTTGGTCTGCAGAGTGTTGAAGCTGATCTCCAGCTGACATTTCTCCTGGACCTGCAGACAGAGACGGCTCTGCGTTAATGCACAGATTAGAGGGCAGGTCGTCGTTTTAAGGAAGGCGTCGAGGTTTTCCAGACCTTGGGCGGCTTGTGCACGCAGCGGTAGTCTCTGAAGTCCTCCTGCTTGGCCTGCATGTCATTCACCGTCTTCTCTTGGGTCCGGTTCTCCAGCCAGGGGATGGTCCGACGGATCCACTCCAGCAGCTGCAGGCGAAGAAGACGAGGAGGAAGAAACGAACGGTGAGGAGGAGCTGAGGAGTAAGTGTGGAGGGCGAGTGTGAACGCTGCTTCGTACTCACGTCGCTGGCCAGTTTCTCGTAGTCCTCCATCATCTGCTCGTTCTCCTGGTTCACAGCCAGAACTTTGCAGATCCGGTTTGCGGCTGTCTCGGCCTATCAGGAGACAGAGCGGTGAGCAGCGCTAACAGTGATTGGACGAAACACTCCACTCCACTCAGCGTGACCAGAGCTTGTTCATAACAAGAAGCTGCAGGTTAACGTCACTAAACTAAACGTGTCTACGGTTCGTTAGTGGCTCAGCCTGCACCGCTAACGCCTCCTGCTCTTTAATCTGTGCACACACTCCACACACAGGCAGTGAACGTCTGATGAGGTTTAAGTGCGTAAACTGGTCTGACTGAGAGCGACATGCTGCTGACGGTTAGTCCAATGTGTCAGCTCGTGTTTTCAAACGTCATGCGTCTCTCTTCACATCCTGAGAATCAGTCCGTGCGTCTAGTTACAGATCACGCAGCGCTGCCGTCCGCGTCTCAGCGTCTGCCTACGTCCTATGACACTAACGAACCGCTGAAATGAAGAACAGCAGAGGCTTTACATCTACCGCACAACGTACCTTTGAGTCACTGCAGCAGAGTAAGACACCTCATATGTCTAATATGCATGATAAAATAACAGAAACATTTAGATTGAGAGGGTTAATAGCTGAAGAGGAACTGTAGAGCGTTTGACACAGGAATGAACACGACTGGTCTGAGCTGGATCAGCTTCATGGTTTCCTCATGAGAAATGTACGTTTATACACGATCTCAGAGGAAAGAAGAAAGATTTAAATCATACTTCATTAGAGAATTTAAACTCAGACCATGAGCGGATCATTTCTGTTAAAACAGAAGCATCAGAAAGCGTTTCTTATCGTTGTGTTTTTATTTCCCCAGAGTTCCCATCATGCTCCTGTTCTGGAAATAATCCCTGAACTTCTTTCCTACTGTCAGGAAACTTTCCACTATCTAGAGTCAAACTTTCTCTCCTGCCTGATGGAAACACTGGTGCGTTCTTTAGTGTTAGTGTGAAGCGTGACGAGCTCACCTTCTGTGCGCCAGAGAAGGCGTGATAGAAGCAGGATACATAGGTCATTATGGCCTTCTCATCTGGCCTCAGAGTGCCCACGATGTCTACGCATCACCAGCAGGACAGACGGACGGACAGAGACAGAGACAGAGAGAGACAGAGTGAAGCCAAAGCTACCCAAAGCTACGCGGTCCTCGCTCGCTGAGGGACGTGAGAGCAAGAGGAGTTATTTAGGGAGACCCGCCCCCCACCCGTCTTCAGATCCACAGCTTCAAGTTCCTCCTGTCACCACCGGAGAAAGAGGAAGAGGAGGAGGAGGAGGAGGAGGAGGAGGAGGAGGAGGAGGAGGAGGAGGAGGAGCTGGAGCCATGAGTTTAATGTCGGGACACAAACACACACGACTGGTTTAATGAGGCTTATCGAGACGGGACGACGTCTCTCAGAGCGGTTTGTTCATCAACCAAAGGAGGTCTGCTCGTTTAAAGAATATTTATAATAATATAAAATGTTGATAATCTATAGTTCTAGATCTAGATTAAACATGATTTTAGGTCACATTAAATACGTCATTCAGTTTTTCTTTCTAACTAAATGTTCTGCTTTTAAGACGAAACAAAATGAAAAGAACAACCGTTGCTAATAAAACGCTCGACGCCGGTAGAAGCAGTAAAGGTTTAGAGCTTTAAGGCCGTTTCTAAGGGTTTCCCTGCGTCCTCGCCGCTCGTCATCACGGACGCAGATCTCCTGAGACCAGAGAGGAACACAAACAAGTCCTGAACGAGAGGAAAACAAGACGACGCGTCGGCCGACTTCCCTGAGGAGGTCTGCAGGGAAAACGAAGGATGGGAGCGAGAAATGAAACGAGAGGACGGCTCCACGGGACCAGGTATGGACGGAGACGAGAATGAAGACAAAGCATCGATGTGAGACGGTTTAAGGAGCGTACGGCTTCTCTGATTCATCAATAAACTCCTTCTCCATCAGATCTAAACTGGACTTAACACTTTACCAGGAGCATTTTAGCATATTAGCATCATCTATTTCTTATGCATCTTACATTTGTTATTTTATGGGAGCAAGTGCAACCAAACTATTTCCTTAAAGGATCAATAAAATACTCTGATTCTGAAATATCTCTGCTTGCATTAACGTTTCTCTTCGTGCGTGTAACTTTCTGGAGAGAAGCCGGAGAGCCGCTGCTCTAAAAAGGAGGAAATCCACCGATTAACCGGAGGGAGGGGGTTCACGAGCGTTTGTGAATATCAGGAAGTGACAAGCGGTCGCGCCAACATCCAGCAACAATGGCACAAAGCGTGAGCTGGAAGTATTTATTTTCCTTCATGTGCCAAATGACAAAAACATCCATCTGAACTCTGCGGGGTCAGAGCGTCGGAGCGTTTGCTGCTTCAGTCGGTTCTCGTTTGTGTGTTTGCGTTCCGACAATAAAACTAAACTACACACAGCGTCCTCGTCGATGAGCTCTGAGCTGCTGAGAGGGTGAAGCCATGCCGGACAGGAAGCAGCACCTTGTTAGTAACAGGAGGTTAAAGGTCAGGTTTGGGGTTGATACCTTCTGAGCTCCAGAGAATGCATGGTAGAAACTGGACACATAAGTCATTATGGCTTTCTCATCTGGACGAGCAGTGTTCACAATGTCTACAAACGGTGGGGGGAGACGTTGGTTATGAAGACACACAGAAACATGTACAAATATACACACACAGGCAGGACAGGGGACGTTTGATTACAAGACACAGACAGACGGGACCAACAAGCTTCAGATTACTTTCAGATCTGGGGACATTTTTAACTTCTGCAAAGAAATGCGACAAATAGTCATTAACATCCTGCGTCCATGCAGATGAAGACGCGTCCAGACAAGGGTTAAACTGATCGACGGCTACGTTCACATGCACATACAACACAGTGGAGTCGGTTAAAGTCAGGGGACCTGCAACATCTAGATTTAAAATAAACAGATTAGTCAGAACGTCTGCATCAAAACACTTCCTGCTTCGTTGGGATCACACCGTCGCTGCAGAGGATTAGAAAACGCAGTGAAGCTCACCTTCAGCGTCCAACATCTTGGGGATGTCCAGGTGCTTCTCAGCCACCTCGAAGGCATTGTTCAGGTTGGTCACGGGGTCGTCCTGAACAGATCATTTCATTATTAGCAGCGTCAGTGATTCACGTCCTCTTTGATTATTCAGGTTTGACCCATGAAGGGTTAAGTTTGGGTCATTAACACCAAGGCTTTAGCCTCATCCCACCTTTCTCAGGCTGTCGTAGTCGATGAGATCAGGTCTGTGTCTGTGGATCAGAGCGTTGAAGGCGAGGCCGTCCTTCCAGCTGTTAAGGGGCGAGACGGGAGAGTTTCATTCATGTGTTTTTCCGCTGCATCATCTTTAAGCTGCAACATGTTCAGATCTGCAGCTGGATTTAAACGCACCTCTGCACTTGAGCAAATGACAGACAGGAGGATTATCTTTGAACCCAAGTCACGCTCTAAGTTTGTGTTTTGTTCTTAAATAACACACGGACGATTAAAGGGTTTTACTTTGTGTTAAAATGAGAACATGCGCTTTCTCCAGCAGGGGGCGTCATTTCCGCAGAAGTACAAGCTGCACAGCTGAAGGAATACTTGAATTCTTGCACAGCCCTGAGATTTCATTTAGCCACGATGAGATAAATGTGCAGCAGGATCCAGTGAGACGCTGGACACATGCACAAACAGAGCGTCTAATGCAGCATGTCCACCTGCACGGCTGCTTTATGGGCTGTTAGAAAGCACTTCAATTAAAACAGATTTGAATGTGCAGCTATTATTTTTTATGCATAATTCTTTATCTGCACCGGGAAAGAACATCTTGGCTTTTTTTGTGCAAAAGCATAAAGATCTTTAACCTTTCTTTAAATAATTATCCTAGACCAGATCCTCCCGTGCACCCTGAGGACTTTCAAAAGACTTTTTTGGACTTAAAAACACGTCAAAAACACACACAAAACACTTCAAGTCAACCGGTTTGTTCCAAGTATACGACAGGCAGACGTTACAGAAACCACACGGCACCACATGTGAGAATTACCTAATGTGGAAGTTCTGCACGTTGACGTTCTTGTAGGGAGCGGTCTTCCTCTGGCACCACAAGAGAAGACCCTCCTTGGCAGAGGTCTCTGCAGAGAGTAGATGAGAAGGGACGCGTCTCCGTTAGTAGTGGTCTGATGGCGGCTTGGCGGCGTGCTAACTACAAACTGCTTCGCTCTCGCCGTCATTTAAAATACGAGGATGTTTTTGTTTGCCGAACATCAGGAGGAGAAAAAAATAAAAAATAAAAAGCCTCAGTGACTAATAAACAGAGTAAAAATGTGACTCAGTATTTTGTTCCTTGCAGAAGCCCACACCCACCGCAGCTAACTCAACACAGGCAGCTTTAATTAGCCGGCGGAGTCGTAACAGCTCCAACCGAGGAATAATCATCCTCCAGTCAACACACATTAGCACTGAAGACGCTCATTGATAAAATAAAATAAAAGAAGTTTGCAGGTTTGCTTCACACCAGGAACTATTTCAGGACCTGATCCAGTTCTTTAGATAAATTAATCAGAGATAAAAATAACATTACGGTGCAGCTGATTGTTGTAAACTGTGCTCCAGGACATAAAGAAATAAATCAGATCATCATCATCAGTGTCGGTGAGCAGTCATGTAGGTCAGAGCTGCTTCATCTTGGCCCGGCTCCATCACCGCTCAGCCTACTTCCTACAGAGCGACTGCTTCGTTACTTCTACTCCACTTCCCACAATGCATCTGACTCATCCACGCCTGCATGAATGTGTGTGTTAACAGACTCCTGCAGGTCTTTGTCGGCTAATTAATCTCAAAGAGAACCAGGCAGCAAACAGAAGCTGCGTCCTTCAAGAGCTTTTATGTAAATGTGCTAGAAACGTGGAGAGACGTTCAGCAGAGACTGTGCAGCCCAAACGTACGGGAGGCGGCGAGTCATCTGCTCCTTAATCCACCTGCTCCACTGTGACGCGTTAAGTCACGGCGGTATACTACGCTGTATATTTGGTTGAGGTGGACGCATCTGACCTCATTCCTCTGGTGGTGTGAACACGCAGCCAGTTCTGGGTCACGTTAAAGACCCCCCCCCCCCCCCCCTCCTTCTGCTCTGGTGTCAGGAGAGTTTTGCCTCATTCATTCACAGCCACTATTGTTTCTTAGACTTAATCTAGTAAAGCTAAACAATTAAATTAAATGATGAATGAAAACAAGTGATTCGATCGTGCTGATGTTTGAGGAGCAACGTCGATGATTAATTAATTACGTCTTAATTTGATTTTCTCTGCTTCAAGTTACTCTGAGCATGGAAGCATAATCTGAGGTTTGTCTCCAACATAATGTCTCTAATCTGGATCATCTCCACACGTCTGCAAACATCTGCTCGTGGTTCTGATCCAGCCGTATGCAGAGAGCTTCTACTGCGTGAAGTGATGTCAGATCCAGCTGTGGACGCATGACGAGACACACGCGTCCACTTAAAGCTGGACAGTCGAGGGCAGATTGCAGAGGACGGAAGTTAATGCATGAGAAGGTTGAATTTGTTTGGTTACTGTTCTGTGAATGGTCAGAAACAGGAAGTGGGCGTGGTTAATGTGGTACAGCTAAAATGCTAGCCGCCGCTCTGTTAGCTCACAGATGCTAATAGGTGCGAGGTAGATCTCCCACAATGCTTAGCATGCGTGACGTATGCTGCAGCGGGACGTCCCGATGAGGAGTCCCCCAGAGAGATCTTGTTCTCTCAGCCTTAAGAGCAAGAACAAATATCTTGCTTCTCTCAGAATCTTTAGAGGACGCTCTAGGACGCCTGAACCCGTCCGTCCTCTGTCCTTCAGCTAAGAGGAGGTCACACCTTCTACAGAGATGTCCTGGATGGCGAAGCGGAGGATGATGGTCCAGATCATTCCCAGGGTCATCTTAGCGTTTCCATCCACGATTTCTACAAGAAAAACACAAACATAACAAAAGTTATTTTAGTAAAATTAGGACAAATAAAACAAACACACACAGCTTCACTTTAAGTCAAACAGCTGCTCTGTCTCTGTCTCTGTCTCTGGGTGGGAAAGTTTAACTTTCTTTCAAACAACACAGGAAGTCTTGTTAGATGTAAACCTGCACACACTTCATCAGCTGATCTTAAATAGATTTGTTACAGATGTGTCTTGACATATTTCTATGATCTCGGTCTACTTCACTATTTCTCTCTCAGTTCATCTTTTACACTCTCATTTGCACGAGTTATTTTATATCCTCAGCTTTTATATTGTTCTGCATTTCTTCCTGTTCTGTGCACGTGACCGTAAACTATTTAAATACCTCACATATTTCATTTAGATCCTCATCCGACGACGAGAACAAATTCATTAGAGCTAAATATTTTCAGCCGCCTGCATCCGAACCTGAGAGGTGTCAGGTATCGTTATCTCAGTTTTACCCCCTGTGACCTACGTGGATACCTGGCAGGTTAACACACACACACACACACACACACACACACACACACACACACACACACCAGCCGTGCGTGATGAAATGTCAGCGAGCAGGTAGCATGCAGCTCGGGTCAGATTCCACTCATAGCTCAAACGCAGGCGTCAGTCCTTTCATACTTTCACCTGCTTCAGTCTCACGCTCGCTGTCAGCTGTCGCTCCGTCATGTTTAATCTGACAACTCGTCTTTTAGATGATTTCTGTGTCCGTTAACTAAATGATAAAAGTAGCGGCGATGAGCCCGACGAGCGCGTTCACAGCTCTGATCTCAGATCGGCAGGATAAAATGAATAAAGCTGCTTCTGTGGCTCAAATAAAACCAGCGTAGATATTTGAAACACTAAAACAGATTTAGCCTCGAGTTCCTCTGGGAAAATAAAATATTTTACAAACTCAAAAAGAAAACAAGCAAGTTTGAAAATAAATGAATGAATATTGAACCAGCAGCTGACAGAAGGAACAAACCAGTGCACAGTCAGAGCTGCAGAGCCGACTCGTGCAAGCGTCTTCTTCTGGAGGTAAGGAGGCAGCAGGTGGGACCTTCTCTGAGGCCTCCGTTATCTCAATCTCAGCTTTTTATTTCGTTGGAGCTCTGCCTGATAACGACACGAGCATCGTCCTAAACGTCTGAGTAAATTCTTTGTGCAGTTATTTCCCCTCGTCCAAAGATGTTAAAGCACCTCTGCACTTCAGCCCGTTACAAACCGACGTCCTGCAGATCTGAAGGACGAATGGGAAGCGGAAAACCTCTCTGAACTCATCACTCAACTTGTTTTTTCTTCCATCTGACATTTGTCTTTCTGTCAGTTTCCAGTAGATGACCTTCAGTGGGCTGCAGAAAGAGCGAGTGAGTGTGTGAGTGTGTGCGGGGCGGCCATATTTTCAGCAGTACGAGCGGTGTCATGCTGCAGGAATGTCATGGCCGTCCTGACAGAGTAGGAGAAAGGTCACTGTCCTCCAGCTGACACACACAAGGCCGTTCCTCTGGCCGATACCCTGTCCTCTGTCCTCCATCGGCGGCACGGACACAGCCATCTAACTAACCGCTCTTTCGTTTAATCCGAGCGACAGTCAAACCCCACCGTTGGTAAATAAAAATCCACGTGAGCTCAAACGAGAGCACGGCGTTTCTGCACGCTCCACTTCTACGTTTGTGGCGGAGAATTCAACACGTCAACGTGTGGGTCGACATAATTGCAGGGTGAAGGACGAATAAAACCACCGTCTACAAAAGGAGCAAGGCTCCCTGAACCAAGCGGGACGTCCCGACAAGACAAAACCTGCAGCTCGTTCCGTTCGTGTGCAGAACGCGGCTCGTGTGTTTTCTTAAAGCGGATCTGTTCTGAAGCGTTTAGCGGCTTTGATCGTTTCATTATTTGAATGTTTGCAGCTGTAACTTGAAAAGAAACGTCAGGGTGGGTACGATTAACCGCCTGGACAGGAGTCGCTCTAAACCAGGAACAAGCTTCACGACTGAACAACAGTTTTGCTTAATTAAAAAAGAGATTTGGAGAAAACCGACGCCGTCATTGGTGGAGATTTAAAGTTTGTCCTGCTCTGTCGCGTCACACTTTTTAAATCCAGACTTCATCTCTGAGCCTGACCCGTGCTACAGCTACAGCTGGAGCTTCCGTCATGTTCTGGGATTAACCCGTTAGTGACGTGAAACCAGAACGCGAAACTAGAGGATGAAAGAAACGCCTCATATTTAATTTTTTTATTTGGCCTGTGTGGATTCCCACTCGCCACCAAGAACGCAGTCTAGTTCCCTTTCCAAGCCGGGGTCAAAAGTTGAGAGGATGATGAGTGAGCTGGTGGTTCCCGCTGAGGTCCTGGACCTCTTTCTTTCTGGCGTGCATCTCCGTTTAACTCCGCCCTCATCAGATGTTTGCGGTGCGTCAGTGTGCGCTCACCCTCGGCTCCGATGGACACCAGCTTGACTCCCTTGCTGGCGATGAAGTCCAGGGCTTTGTTCACGTTGTTGATCTTGTGGACCCTCATCTTGCCTCTCTCGGGCTTGGGTAACCGTTCGCCTGAGGACGGAAACACACACACACACACACACACACACAGAGAGAGAGAGAGCAAACACAAAGTGAGTGAGTCGGTTCCTGCGGTGACGGGAGCCGAGCGCGTTTCCACACGGCTCAGCACAATGACAGTCAGAGAGGTTAAAGTTACAGCAGCGACTGAGGAGAATGTCTCAGTGTCTGAGAGCGCTGATGATCCTCGCCGCTGCAGCCTGCAATTAAAGCCAATAAACTGCAGCGTGTGATTAAACGCCTGTGATCAATACTGAGGTTGGAAACTGAGCGTCTACACCCAGCAGCGGACGGAGACGTCGTGCATCTTTAACATCTGAGAACAGTTAAGTTTCTGAATCAGAAACGTCGACCGCCGCTCGTTTGGCGAGGCGTTTGGGAAAGCAGTCGTCAGCCCGGCCGCTGCGGCGACCAACGCTCAGCTTTGAATCCTCCGGCGCGTTACCTGAGATGACCTCCAGCAGCAGCATGAGTTTGAGCCCGTCCCTGAAGTCTTCCTCGATGTTTTCGATCTGCGTGCCGGCCTTCCTCAGGTGGGAGTTGCACCACGCCGTGAACGTCTGCGGCAGAAACAAGAAACAGGACACGGGGTGAGAAAAGGTCCCGCTGGGTTTTAGGGGATAAAGAAACGCTTTGAAGAAAAGAATGAAAAGAAAAGTTGCATTCAATGGACGGGGAAAGGAAAGAGGTTTGATAAGACAGGAAGTAGACGCTCGGACACAATGAGAGCTATTGATCTGGAAGAACAATTTAAACTAGAGGTTACAAAATGAAACGAGTGGATCTGAGCAGGAGCATCAACAAACCAGAGACGACAACCTGAACACCAGACGTGATCAAATATCAGAAACGATGACGTCTGGCTCGCCGGGCGTCATCGTTTCAACAAACGCGTTTCAAATCTTTCTTTAGCCGTCACGCCTCCCGCCTAAAAAGTTACGTTTTTAAGTTCACACAGATACAGAGATGAGCTGTAACCGGAGCTTTTTAGAGCGAAGGTCTCTGACGTGACAAACGAAAACGAGTCGCAAACCTTCACGGACTTTAAAACTTTTTATTGAACGCTGTAAATGCCTGCTCACAGAATACTGTTTCTGCTGATGAAGCCTCTTTGAGAACACATTCACTCAAATAACTCAAATGCAACGTTTTGACGGCGCTTTGAGCTCTGGACAGAAAAAGAAGAACTCATATCAACAGGTGTCCTCGTGTGCAGCCTCTGGTTGTAGCCAGGAGACGTTTAACCTGGACCAGAGACGTCCCGAGCAGAGACGTCCTGCATGTAACGCTTTAAATGAAACTCTAACTCTTTTATTTTATCATCTATAAGCGACGCGGAGCCACCTGATCCTGATCCTGATCCTGATCCTGATCCTGGGACCCGAGCCCGTCTCTGACACAGGTGGGATAATGTTTCAGCTCTCCTCCTCCCCCCTCCTCGTTTGTCTCCTTAGCTGTTCGAGTTCAAAAACATTATGACAGGGAGCTGCTCGCTGCCCGGCCCCCCTCCCCTCACCCTCACCCCCCCTCACCCCGTCCCACTGTGGTCACCGGCACAAAGCTCCCATTGAGCCTCGTGGATAATAGCACCCTTCAGCCCCCTGTGCTCTCTCTCCCCTCGGCCCGCTAGCTCGCCATGACCCTCCCCCAGACCGGCCGATACCAACCCCCCCCCCCAACACACACACACAATTACATATCTATAGAGACCTGGACTGTCCGGACGGAGAGGAAGGAGGGAGAGGAGGGAGAGGAGGGGGTTGCATTTCACATAAACAAACAGACATACAAAGTAGCCGGGGCAGGAGATCGGAAAGACAATGCCCCCCCCCCCCCTTCACCCCTCCCTCCCCCTCACACAGAGAAAGCAGCAGGAAGTGGCACAGCAATGACAGGAAGTTCCAGCTCAGTTTAGCTCAGAGCAGACAATCAGAGCCAAGATGCATCCATCTCCGCGCTCTGCCCCCCCCCCAACGCCACCAGCCGGAGCCCATGAGCCGCCGACAGCTCGTTTACGTTCCCGTCCGCCTTGGGACACGTTCCAGCCCCTGAGCGCGTCTCTGGAGTTTTTTTTCTTAAAAACACGAGCGGCGGAAACACCCTCCACAGTGGATTCATTTCTCCCTTCATTCAAGCAGCGTCCATGCTTTCAGTGAAGAATAACAAAGTGGCTGCATGCACCGTGACTGTGGCTGGATAACAGTCCACGGAGGAGGAGGAGGAGGAAGAGGAGGAGGAGGAGACCCAGCTGCTCTGGAGTCGGCCATGTTCCAGCAGAGCTGCTGCTGCTGGGAAACACAAACACGAGCAGGTTGAGACCTGCAGCGAGCATGAGAACTTCATGTTCAGAGTGACACGTTACGAACATGAGGTCACACTCTGCAGGTTCACAGTCAGGCAGCAGATCTGGAGCCTGTTGGACGGCTGTAACAAGGCCGACCGGAGCCGAGCGCCTCACGTTGGCGCTGATAAATAGATGATGCACACGTGTAGTAACATTTCCGTCAGTTTGCAGAAATATAAATATGTCTCTGCAGCCAGAGACACTTCATCATGTCTGCTGAGAGAGGACAGTCCATCAGGGTGTGACGGCGTGTGTCAGCATGAACTATGAGACGCTAGAAAGCTGATAAAACAGCTGCTTCGTCCTCCAATAAAACCACATAATAAATGTGAAGGAGGCAAACTCACGTAACGGCCTAAAAGCAGGAGCAGCATCTAAACTGGACATTTTTTTAATCTATCAACTAGTGATGATCTTAGAAAACTCTAATTCAGGGTCTTATGAGGCTGCACAGTGAGATTCAAAGCCATGAGCAAAGGCCAACGAGATGAAGACGTGCAAATTCAACCCATCTCCAAAACCGAAAATCTCCGAGCAAATTACTTCCAAAATATCTCGTGAGTCAGAATTAAACCTGTTCATGAAATCATGTCACTACTACCGTCAACAGGATCAAACTATTTACAGCCGCATCAGTCAAAGGTAGTTTTCTGTCGACAGCACGCCGCTGCACTCGTGATCTGGTCGCACCTTTGCCCCCGTCTCCAAAGTCTAATAAACTTAACACATCATCTATTAACTCACGTCTTTAAAACAGAAATATCAGGCTGATAGCGTACGGTTAAGCTTTAATTCTCTAACCCCCTTAGAATGAAAAGCCCGTTAAAGCTGCCCGTGATTCCTGACACAGATAAGGAGCTGGAGGCCGAGCTGGTCTGAGGACAGCGGGGCGTTCGGGGAGGTTTACATTTGAGGCAGGAAGCTGGTGTCCTTATCCTCTGCTATCTGTTACATAACCCAAGAACATGTTATTACTGCAGCACGCTCCCCAGCCTTTAAATATAATCACGCTGCTTTAAAGCTGCGTTTGGGTAAATAAAAAATAAGCCAAAACATCTGTAAACTTTGTGTTTTACTGCCAGGAAACATCTTAAAGTTTGAAATCTGAGGCAGCTTTGTGTCATTTTTCCGTTTCCCCCGACACGTCCGTTAGTTTTGCTGCAGAATCTTTTCACATTTCTTCACACTCCTGCCGTGGCTTTGATGGAACTGGGTCAGAGAGTGACGCAAACCTTAAAGAACTCATCTCCAGATTATAAAGGTAACAAAATCGGTTTATAATGGGGTTATCTTTCTGTGCAGGGCTGTAAACGATCCAAAGCTTCACATAATCACCTTCAGTAGATCCCTGTTCTTTTATTTCCTATCAGACCTCATGCATGGACTGTATATAAATATGGACTACACCTCTCTGATGCCGCCTGTAGGAGTAGTTTTGAAGCTTGATTTATAGTCCTGCAACCAGTCTACGCTGCAGAGGGCATTTATATTTGTGTACTGTTTGTTTGGTCACTGATCTGTAATTAAAACAACTTTGTACTTGAGTTGTAGTTAATAAATGTGGATCAACAGCTACTTGTAGTGAAATCTCTGCAGAGGAATCGTAAGAGCAGACATCTTGGAGGAGGGTGAACACGGGAAAACTTTTTGTGCGTGTCCGGCCGCTGAGATACAAGATACATGTCGCATTTCTAGGAGGATGCACGCCAAGCTGAGCTACAAGGAGGAGCGTGAGCTTTAACTTTAACATCATTTAAACTGAAGCAGAGTGCAGTGAGTTGGCATCGCTTCTGCACGACAAGCTCCACGTCATCTTCCTCTAAACAGGAGGAGGTTCATGTCTTAGCTTGTGTCCTTCATCGGGGTCAAAAAGAACTCGTGGGCGGAGCTAACAGCTAGCCACCTGTCACTCAAAGCAGCCACGCCCCTTAATTCTGCCTCGATATCATTTATCTGTTAAAGATCATAGATGATAAGACGTCGGCCTAAAGGAACGACAGTTGCTGATACTTTTAAATTTTCTGCCCCAGAATTCGTTTGAATCTGTTCAGCGCGTCTGGAATCGCCCCAAACGAGAGTAATGAGCTCCACTGGGGTCGGCTGTTTGATCGAGACGCCAACGTGACCCGTCTTTCATGTCTGTGCTCACGGGGTCAAAGGTCAGAGTTCAGACCAACAGGACCAGATGAAGAGAGAGAGAGAGAGACTCAGCTTTAAAAGATGCACACGCAATGAAATAAATAAATAAATGACGTTATCATATCACTACACCTTCCTCTGATCTCAGCCACACACACACACACACACACACACACACCACTCCTCGGACAGGAATGTGCACATCTAACCACCTACACACACACACCTATCACATCTTTGTGTAGCTCACTTCAGCTCCACTTCAAGCATACATTCACGCAAATTACTCCCACGCCCAGTTTCTCAGTGCGCACACACACACACACACACACACACACACACACACACACACGGTAGATGAGGGTGTGTCGTTTTACAATTGGAAAGAATGAACCAGGTTGAGCGCTGTTATTGCACAACCCCCTCGCATTCTGTGCATGACGTCAGTGTGTCTCTGGGTGTGGATCACACGCCCTTCTTCTTCTTTCAGGCTCTGACTGATGAGCTCACCGTGAGAGCGACGCCACACGTTACTTTAAAAAGTTCCTCATCTGCCTGATTCACTCATCCTCTGCGTGCACCGCGCTCGCCGCTGAGGTGCGTCCACTCGTACGCACAAAAATAAACTGTACACACACACACAGGAAATGTCAGTTGCTTCTCACACCCATGCATCTGTCCTGGCAGCAGTCAAACAGGCTTCCAGGCAGGCAGGCTGAGACACGCTCAGAGTGGAAACAGAGGTGGCAGCCTTGGTAACATCTGTGTTGTGTCGAGATTTCCAAGGATGTGTCGAAGCACGCTGCAGAAAAAAAACCAAGGCGACGCTCGTCACGTGCCGCCGTTACAGTAAAGCTCGTCGAGCTCTGAGGTGCACGGGAAGGAAGAACGGGAACAAACTTAGCGTGAGGAACATGAGAAGAAAACGTGTTGGTCCATGTTTGGTTTCAATGAGCTGCTGCTGCTGCTGCAAATCTCAAGCTCTTTATCTGATCATCAGTGACTCTCACGACTTCAGGAGGGTTCAGGTTAGGGCTGAGCATCGCTACCGACTGACCAGTTCTCCATTTGATTAAATTAAATATCAGCTTCTAAACTATTCTCCTTAAAACTAAAACGTTTCCAGACACTAGAGGTACGATGTTTCACCTCTAGTTTCATCTCTCTCTCGCGTCTTTCTCTCTCTCTGAGCTGGAGCTTCTGTCATGGTTTAGATTTAAAATGATGCTCTAGCACCTTATACTGAGGCCCAGCTCACACAGGATTTGCTCCCACAACCTCTCGCTCTCAAAGAATCATCTCGTTTGTACTAGATGAGATGTCGCAGGAATGTCACGACAGAGAGCACATCTGCACCGACGCCGTTAAAGGAGTTAAATGTGGACGTCCTGGCAGGAGGTACGACCTCAAGGAACTTGGACGCCGTCACGACTGGACTGGACCGGCTGTACCAGACCGAGCCGGGGCCAAAACCATGCTGGCCTGGCCCGACGCAGGGCCGCCTATTCTTAGACGCGCACCAATTAAAAAAGGGCCATGGCGTGCGACACACTGCAGCACCGCGAACTCTTCACTTACTCCAGAGCCACAGAGCAGAGCGTTTAAATGAAAGTCATGAGATTAAAACGTTTCCTTTAAGTTTAACGTCTTTTAAACTCGCGGGTTTTTAACGTGACGTCAAACTAGCTGCACATTCCTCCGCTCTCTGGTGAAGGTTTCAAACAACAGAGATGTAACAGGACACGGGGCCACAGAGCAGGAACAGGACACCGTCCCGGTCTGAGGAGGAAGAACTGGCCTAAAGCGTCCGTTTGGAGATCACTCGCCTCCCGGGGTCACTCAGAAACATCCAGAGAGGACGGCGGGTCTGACTGGAAACACGCCGGCCAAGACGTTCACCAGGGCATCAGGAATAAAGACGGGGACGAGGAGAAGAAAGACGGCGTTGCGGTCTCATTATCCCGTCCAGTCTGGACAGGTGCTCATTAGGGAGCCTCCCTCCCGCTTCGTGTGCTGACAGGTAGTCAGTAAAACAAAGCTGTAATGTGGCGGGAATCTTTCACCGCGCCGCGCACACACACCTCCCAGAGGGAGCAGGCAAACATGTAATTGCTGTGCGCCTCTTGGCCGGCCCTAATGCCCCCTCAGATATGCCATTATGTGAGTCAACAGCTTAACGCTGAGTGTTTGCAACGAGCCCCGTCGACGGCGTCCAGCCAGACACACGGCGCTCTGGAGGAGCCTCAAATACAGAAACAAAGGAAAGGGAGGATTAGGGAGGGAGGGGGGGACACCGGGGGCGGGAAAAAGTGATGGAATGAAGAGGTTTAAAGCTTCAAACGGAGCGGTGAGAATAAACTATCATTTACAAAGGTGCAGCAAGTTTGTGAGGACAGGGTAATAGATGCATCACAGATGGGTGAATGTGGGATAAGAGGTTTAAAGAAAAGCAATTTGGTCGGAGGAGGAGGAGGAGGAAGGTGGCGTTTACAGAGGAGCACGGTATGAATGCAAAAATGAAAGAGTGAACTTTTAATAAAGGCTGTGGAGGAGAAATAACGGCGAGGATCTGAGCGGGAACTTTAGATGAAGTCATGAGACTCTGCTGCTGTCAGAGAGGAAGAGGAGGAGGAGGAGGAGGAGGAGGAGGAGGAGGAGGAGGAGGAGGAGGAGGAGGAGGAGGAGGAGTGTGGGAGCATGCTGGGAAACCAGAGCTGACTGGACGACTGGAAGCTAACACGACGCTGCGTTTTTCTCCCACAGGGGACGACCTTAAGTCCCAACATGACTCCCCTGAAACCCGACGTTTCACAGAGAGCTCATTTTAAATCATTTTATTCATCGTGAACCGTTTAGATTCAGATTCCTCCAGCAGCCTGTTCCTGAAGCCGACGCCGTTCATAGTTAATGAACTCTTACTGCGACGGGCTCCGGCTTCGTCTATCAGAACACTATCAAATGAATAATGCAGGTTTCCTGGCTAGCTTAGCTTTAGCACCACTCATCGTAAAACTCATCCTCCTCCTCGCGTTTCAAGCCGGCGGAACCCGTTTCCTCGTGAGGAGCGCTGATTAGGAGGATGTCCGTCTACCTGCCCCCCTCCCCGTCCGCGTCCCCGTCCCCTCGGCTCGCTTTTATGGGAGGAAACTTCAAAAATGCAAAGAGAAAGGAGAGGAGAGAGGAAACAAGGGAGGAGAAAGGGAGGGAAGGGCTAAAGTGTCAAGTGATGTGGTTATTTGTTCATTTATTTATGTCTCTTCCTGTCTTTGTTGCTCGGGGGAGTCCAGGCGGGGGTCGGGTTGCACTGCTGCTGACAGAGAGCCTTCGGTTTATTTTAGGACCGACAAGGTCCTCTGTCAAAAGAGTGGCATGCTCATTATTCTAGAAACAGAGGTAGTAAGTTGGGTTTAAAGCAGCGTTTGGTCGTTTTTAAAGCTCTCTCTTGGATTAAAGGTCTGGATTCATCTGCTTTGACATGTTGAAAGAATAAAAACTATAACCCGTGCGTAGTTTGAGGTCACGCGCGCACAATCAAACACTTTGGAAGCGGTTTGTCTGCACACAGAATAACGCGGAGCCCTTTCTAACGGCCTCTTGCCACATGTGTATGAGGCCACGCCGTCCCGCTGTGTGCCAATAAAAGCTGCTGGTGACTGGGGGCACGTTGCTCCACTCCGACTCACACAGTCCAGCGTTGCGTAACCGAATGTTGACACTGTCCACCACAAAAGCCCCGTTTCTTAATCCACCGCTTTCACGTCTCTGTCCGGGACGTTTCTCCACAGCCGGGAGCACGCTGCAGCTCAGAGGAGATCTCTGAGTCCGTCTCTGGGTTTCGCGTTCTCCCCACTGATCTGCGCGTTCTTCTCCCTGATATTAATCCACCACACGTGCTTCACCCGGAGCAGAAATCAAAGCTGAGAAACGTTAATCCTCTAAAGAATGTGTGAACACTGGAGCTCCTCCTCCAAAGGTCGGCAGAGTAAAACGCCACACGGAGCTTTAATGTGAAAGATATTCAATTAACATCCGACGGAGTCCGACGAGGCCTCGCTCGGAGGAGTCACCGCTCGTCCAGCAGCCGCATATTTCTGTCTTTTTATTAAATCTGAGGAGTTAAACTCTCCCTGCAGCTCTGACGTCTGGTCTCCACTTAACGCTGAGGCCTCGGGCCAAAACAGAACATATTAAAACTGAAAAACCCAGCTGGTTCAGAGGGTTAGACGTTCATAAATGGACCTGAAAAAGCACAGAAGACGTCTACAAGTTCAGCCGATATGAAAGTAGACCTCAACAAACAGCCAAAACATTATGACGCGTAGATCTCCAAAACAGTTGTGACTCATCAGAGAATGGACATGGGCCTTCTGAGGGTGTCCTCTTGTTAATTGAGGGGGGTCTTTGAGGGGAGGGGCCTCTGTGGATCATCCCACAGATACTTGATCAGTTTCTAGTGAATCTGGAGGCCAGGTCAACACCTTGTGCTGTTCTTCATGTTTTTTTTTGGTTGTTCCTAAAGCGTTTTGCTGCTGCCATCAAGGAGTGTCATAGCTATGGGGTGGGGGTGCCTGGTCTGGTCTAGGTGGGTGCTACATGTCTAAGTAACATCCACACCAATTGTACAAAAGTTCATCCCTCTGTGCATCTTTCTTTCGTTGTTTATAATCACTGCACGTAAACTCCCACCCTGGAGAGGGCCTTGAACGCACCATAAACGTAATGTGATGAGCATTTATTCGTTAATGAGCAACGTGAAGCTAACCGCTAACTAGCAATAACCTGAGATGTGTATGTTGCCGTTTTGCTAATCCCTGTCGTTTATGCTGAATGTTCTCTTATGTTGCATCTCAGCCCATAGATTAATACTGAGGTTAAAGGCATAACTAATCTGGAGCTGTATTTCAGTTATCTGGCTAGCTCAGTGTATTTTTATGTTTAAGTTGTAGTTTATTTTCTAATCAGTCAGTATTATTGTGCTTGTATTGCAGTAACCACACACCAATAAACAGTTTGAACCGTATTAAAGGACTCACCTAAAACATACAACAGTGTCCTGACCCGACACCCTGGAGCGATTGCTGCCACCTAAGATCCCTATATAGTCTGTCATAGAGTGGTCATAATGTTGTGGTTGATCGGTGTAAAGAAAATACATATATATAGCAGTGAAATGTCAGAATAAAGACAATATTAAAGTCAGGGAAAAGTGGGAGTTGGAGGCAAATATAATAAAAGATGTTTTAGTGGAAGAGAAAGACGTCAACACTCGTCTAGTTACCTCAGACAGATCTAATACGACACGTCTGTGTTTTACTGCAGAGACGGTGGGGACGGGTGACTTATTTAAGTATTTAGGAGCTGCAGCTATAATAAGAAAGATGCAAAAGGGGGAAATTAAAATGATTACTGGCTTTAATTTGAAGTTAGATCCTGAACTCTGTCATATTTCTTTGAGAGGAGATAAACAAGGATGTAAGGTTTTTGCTTTTAATAGCAAGAAAAATTATCCTGAGGCTCAGCCCTCGGCCCTCGGCCCTCGGCCCTCGGCCCTCGGCCCCCGGGCCCTCGGCCCCCGGCCCCTCGGCCCAGTGCAACGGACAGAAAGAGGAATAAAATGTTTATATAGTTGAATCATTACAGCCAGATTACAGCTAAAGCTACTAGCAGTGGCTCAAACTTTCCCTGATCACACCCTAAGACTTCAATGGTTTATTTATTTAGTTTTTAATTTACGTTGCCTCTAAACTTGTGTCTTTCAGGCTTTTGTCTGGTCTGGATCTGAACCGTATCAGTTTGTAGCTCAGACTAAACCAACCAGTACTAGAAGAAGAAACGCGTCTGTACGTGTGATGCATGGAGAGAAAAGATGAATGAATGAACAGAAGTAGAAAGATTAGCTGCACAGGAGAGACAATCCCGTTCTGCTTGTTCGCGTAGAAAAGCTCTGCGTCACCGGTTTTAACGTTCGATGGGACGACACCGAGTGAAAACCAAATGGTGTAAACACACCGAGGCAGATTTACGCCTCAGTCCGGATCATTTACCCAACGCTCGGCATCGAATGTTGCAACTGACTGCGGTGTCTCACGCGCAAGGCTCCGCCCACTTCAGTCGGCAAAACAAACCACAAACATCTCCGTCTCCAGTCGGCTTTATTGGTGCCAGCCGGACACGAAAGAGCGAAGAGCGGCGTGAGAACGACGGAACAAAGGAGCAGAGGCTGTGGACGAACGAGTGTCAACCACGACAGAGATGTCAGGAATGCCAGCTATGCTCTTCCTCCCTACAACTCCCTTTCTACTACATCTTCACTCTCTCCTCATCCTCCTCCTCCTCCTCCTCCCGTCGTCTGCTTCGTCTCTCGGCTCTAAAATCGTCAGCAAGGGTCCGGAGACGCAATAAATCGCCTCAGAGCAGGAAGAGAACTCTTTGCTCGCGACATCTCAGTTGTGCAAGAATGCAAAGAAGCCGTTTGGCAACAGAGTCGTCAGACACTTGAGTAAAAGACGTTAAAGAGGGTCTCTTCAAGATCACATAAACAACTCAGGGAAGCAGGGTCGGTGAGATCTGAACATGTCGCATAGTCGCATGATTTACAGCCTCATCTGCAGGATGTCATTTCAGGTCAACGTGTTGGGACCATGTCGTCTAAACGCTTTAGTGCATCATCTACGCCGCGCATCGTGAGTCAGAGCGTAACGGCGGCGGATAAGATCGGCTCGGAGGAGACGAGCCACAATCACAGTCTTTCTGATTGCGTCCGTTTCCTCCGTATCACGCCATCGCTCCGTCCTCCTCCTCGGCCAATCGGCGGTCAGCTACTCTACTTCCTGTCTTCAGAGGCGCAGCACAGGAAGCGGCGGGGGCGGCGGGATGTCCACGTTAATTCTCCAGGAATGCGGCGGACGAGTCCAAGCGAGGGAAGGCTCTGGCTCAGATGTAAAACATTAACCTCTGAGCGAGAGCTGAACGCCGCTCAGAAATTTACAGCCTCGCGTCCAAACGGAGAGGACGACGAAGCCAAGAGGAGAAAAAAAACTGAACAGGAAGTTTGTAACGGGCCGCTGAGCTGTGATGAGTCAGAGAGAGAGAGAGTGAGGTCATTGAGAAGGGAAGGAACCGGAGGTGAAAGGTGAATGACTCAGGATCTAACACAAGAAGCTTTCCTCAGACAGAAGCAATCAGGCATAACATTATCACCACCTTCCTAATAAATCGCTCAGTTGAAGTCTTTTCTTTCCAATCCTCTGTCAGAAGCTAGTCTGCTGTCAATTTGTATTTGGGTAGTTAAACCATATTTTTATCACAGCTCCATGTGTGACGTTTTTAACAGATCAATACGTTTAGAAATCGGTCCAAAACTCAGCGAATAATTCTACTTTGAGATTGAGGAGTACCTCTTTCCTTCGTCGTCATGCACCGCTGCCTCTGCTAGCCCTGTACCAAGATGGCGGCGCTTTAGGCACGTCCCTCCACAGTCGATGCAGCGTCTATGTATATACGTCTATGGTGCAGACCACATTAGACCCCGATCTTCTCTGATTGGCTGAGTGAAAACCACATGCTTCTAAACTGAGAGGCGCAGCGTCACAAAGTAAAACATGTGCTAAAGTTACCATACGCTAGCCTATAAAGGGTCATAATGTTGTGGCTGATCGGTGCGGCCCGTAACATAAACTTGTGGACCAAAGATGTTGAATCTAAAACTGATGACTCCGTCTCCTGAAGCTGCTGGGATCGTTTCTTAAATCCCTAAAAAGCAGCATCTCGTTAACGTCCTGGTTCAGACTCTAAACCTGCACCACGTCACCAGGACTAGAGTTAAAACAACTGCACAGAAACAGCCATTAAAAGTCACCCCCCTCTGGAGGCCGCGCCTCGTCGTCAGGGTGAAGGTAACCGGGACAGGTGTCGCAATGATTGACAGCGCTTTCCGATCACGGGCCGCCCACTAGCTGCCTGTGAGTGACTCAAGCTGGCGTCATTTCACAAGCAGGCCTCGGCCGCGCTCCATTTAAGGTCAATCACACACACACACAGGTACCACAGCTTCCACTGAACCACGCTGCGACGTTTCATGACAGGAAGGAGGAAGTGTTTCCTACATGTGGCACCTTTCTACACATTTAACACTCGCTTTTTATCCCAGCTTTTATTTATGATCCAGATCTGGAGGCCTGCTCAGACTAGACTAAGGCCGAGTGGGGGGTTGGAGATATAACACCTGGAAGCTGCCACACAGCTCCACACAATGGGACCGGACCTCGGACCCAGAGAAAAACAGATGGGGAGCAAAACGTTTCAAGACAAAAAGAAAACTGTGAGAGGTGTTAAAGCTGAGGCCGGGCTGATATCTCTTCACATGCGCCACATCCTGCCTCAACAAAAAACAAAAAAGAGAAAAGCTGCACAAAAGCAAAGGCGCATGAAAGGAGAGAAAGTAGAGGAAAAATGGCACAAAGCTCTGGAACCAATGACATTAGTTTTGCAAAATATCTCTCATAAGGAAATAAAAGAGTTTTGAAAGGGAAATCCCTCCAAATAAACCGATATTAAATAGAAGTGGGAGCTCTGTTTACTAAATGTCACTCATTCTGCAGCGACCTTCGGCTCACTCCTTCCCTCTGCCTCACGCCGTTAAAGTCCCGACTTGGCTGCACATCAAGTTAAATTATCACGAGTCAACAGAAAGAGAGGGAAGAAGGTGAGAGGAGGAGGAGAGCGGGCAGGACGGTGACTGATTAACAGACGTCTCCCTTCGACCTTGAAGGAGTTCACTTCTTTTGGCCGTGACGTGAACGCGCCTCCTTTCGTTTTCCGTATCTGCAGCTGCTGAGCAGAGCTTCCAGTAGCCAGGACGCTGCTCCCCTTCTCTCAGCAGCCCGACCTCCCGTTACTAAACCAGAGCAGTCTAATCACAGAACGAGCTGAGGTCATTATTATTACACTCTCTCACTCTCTCACAGTTTGGCAGGCCCTGATAGCAGCTGGCAGGGCCAAGCGTCAGCTGTTTGCGTCGGCCTTTTATTAAAAAACGCTGGATGAATCTTTCCAGAGCCCCGCGACAGTTCTGCGGTTCTGTTGTTGACGGGCTCAGGCCGGAGGAAACGGGCTCATTCCATCAAACCGGCCTTTGTTAGAAAGGGCGCAGCTGTCCCGGTGCCAAACTGAACAAACTGGTGGTGGCGTTTCCAGCAGGTAAACATGTCTCAGAGAGGACAGAGCATGGACGTTAGTCAGGACAACGCTTCAACAGAGCGTCCTCAGTCACAGCAGATCAGAAAGCTGGAGGCGTCTGGACCGGTTTGGTTTCTGGAAGATGTTTCACCCTCGTTCACACCATCGAGGCTGATGACGGGTTGTTAGAGCACCATTCATTAAGGGAAAGAGAACGGGATCAAAGCTAATGCTCTTAAATTACAGAGCAGTGAGACATGAAAGATTCACCTGCCTCAGATAAAACTAAAACTAAAGTCATGATGAAACGTCTTCAAGGAAACCCAACGAGTCCAGCTGATTTTGTAGATGAAACACATTAAATAAGATTTATTTTGATAAATAACAAACTTTTTTTGCTGGCTCATGAAAGTAAAGCAGGTCACCTGAAGATCAAGGTGGCACCTCGCACCAAGAAAACCAAAGAAGAGCTAAAACTGTCCACGAGGTAGAGCAGCTACGGTAAAGGCAACCCGTTTACCATGTCTGCACAACAGAGCAGACACACTCTCCAAAATGGTTCAATCTAACCATGTTCTTATACCGTACTGGTAGCAGGATTAAAGTTTGAATGGAAGTCAATGGGGCATTTTTCGGCCATGAAAGTGTCCAGAGGGATAATGCAATCAAATCAATTTTAGTGTGAATCTTTGACACATCCAAGACTCTAATCACCACCAAAGTCTTCATATTATGGAAAATAATTCAGTTTTTGTGCTTTTTTTTTTTTGTAAAAACTTATTTTCAGACCGGCATTTAAGGGGTTAAACTGAACTTTTGAGGATGCACGTACACATTTTTGCCACAAATACGTCCAGATTGTGCAAAATGCATCACAAGAGTATAAACGACATTAAAGAGTGAGAGTGGATTTTAAAAGTCATGGGACTGACGTGAAGAAGCTCCTCGGATGAGAGGTGAAACGTCTTCTCATAAAACTCTACAAGCCCAGCTGCCTTTTTTTAACCTTTTCTGGATAAACCGGCACCGTTCTTGGTTCTGATGACAAATGGATTTATTTGCACAAATCTGGGATCAGACTACGAGAGCCGTCTGGAGACGCCCGTTAACGTTTTACAGGTTTGAATGGACGTCAAGGTCTGAGCAAACGTTTCATCTCCAAGAACGACGAAGAAAACCCAAAACAAACTGATTCACTGGGACCGAGCTCTAATCTGTTAATGGTGGGCGCGTCTGAGCGTAAGTGTCCATAAAAGCTGATGATTCATTTATGACAACGACGATTAACACTCAGCTTTTTATTTATTTATTTATTTTACAAACCAGAGCTGCTCGACTACTTTTCCACCTTTGGTGTAATTCTTATAAAACACACGGCTTCGTTATTATTTAAAGAGCTGTAAAGACTCAGACACTTTAGAAAGCGACGCTGATTGACACCTTTTGTGAGAAGTGTCTCTTCACACCTCAGCGAGCGTATTCTGCCACGGTGACTGATAAAAAACCAGCTGTTTGAGGAAGTTGTTGGTCAGTAATTATTGTTAGAGAGCGACTGTGGGAAAGAGCTCTACTTCCTTTTCAGACACGCATCTATTGCAGGTAATGAAACTTCTTACTCGCGCACAAATGTGAACCGGTGCGAGAAGGAGGCATTTAAAGTCTGAAGTTGTCTTCATGACTGCATTAAAGAGGAACGTCTCAACCTCAGCGCGTCTTCGTGTGAATAAACACCACTATAGATAGAATGAGTAAGCGCTAAACTTACTCAGCGCCGGGATATTTTAGTCATTAAGAGGAAGAAGAAAATAAACTCGTCTGCACACCACAGAACGTGCTGAGCTGGCAGCATCACTTCATCTCTGATGGTCGGGCTGGAAAGACAAAGCGACGCCTGGCGTGATGGACGGACGGACGGCGAGAGAGAGGGTGAGAGATGATGATGATGATGATGATGATGATGATGGTGGCATGCGAGGAAATAAAAGACGCTGGTTTTATCTCTGCGTCAGTATGTGTGGTATGAGAACGATGGCGCAAACCACAAATGCTTTTCATTTCTGCCGCCGCTGACCTCATTCAGAAATAAAAAAAGAATCCGATAGCCGGCGTGAACGCACGCACACACACACACCTCCACAGCAGATAAGAGTAAATATGTGAACCACGAATAAGACGAAGGAAGGTAAATAAAAAAACAGCTGAAGTAAAAGATAAATATAAAGAAACACAGAGGGCTGAGTGTGTAAAAAAAAAAAAAAAAGGGAAAAATGCAGCCAAACAGGAGTTTCAGGACGGCCCAGTTGCCCGGCAGCAGACAGCATTGTCACGGTAACAGGCTCTTCCTGCCCCTCCTCCTTCCCCACCCGCCTTTCGTGCTTTTACCTTATAAGGCAACGCGTTTAGCTGCCTGTCACGGCGACAATGGGGATGTAAGAGGGCAGCAAGGTGCACCCCCCGCCCTCCTTCCTCCCTCCCTCCCTCACCACTGTTGACACACACAAAGAACGGATATGACTTTGAACGCACCCTTTTACTCTGACGCTGCAGATCTTTTTTAAGTCACCTGCGTCCGTGTCCAGTGTTTGTCTGTGCAGGAATGTGAAACACGACACACAATCCACCTTCTCCCCTCCCCTCCTCTGCTTCCACTGAAGCAGCAGAAACAAACCACAGAGACAAGGGATGGACGGACAGAGAGAGAGAGAGAGAGAGAGGATGGAGGTGAAGACAGTTTGAGTTAAATCTGAAGGAAATAAAAGTGACTGCTGCTCTGTTACAACACCTCCCCGCCGCTGACAGACTTTAGTCACCGTGTGTCAACAAGAAGAAGAAGAAGGGGCGGCTCTGAGAGCGCGCCCATGTCCTCAGATGCCCTCCCGTCCACAGTTTGTGAATTCTGATGCCCCGTGTGAGAAGTCAGACATCACGTGTTTTTGTGCTGAACGCAGCTTAATTTAAAACTCATGATGAAAACTCAAAGCTGCAGCGGACAGCAGGTTCCCGAAAGAAGAAGAAGAAGAAGAAGAGCTGATCAGGAAATGATTGAGGAGCAGAAGAGGACGTCCCGGTTCGGTTGAATCGACGTTACCTCGCCTCGTCGGGCAAACGCAGCTCAGGATGATCAATGTTTAAAAGACAAATGCAACAACACGGAGTTTAGTGCAGCTGCAGGAACCGATCTGCTGAGATTTGTGCAGAAGTGTGGAGGTGGAGGAGGCTCTGAACACAACGGCCAGGGAGAAATTATAGATGTGCAAAAAGCCAGAGAGCAAAAACTGTGCGTCAAGGCATTTGGAAGGACTTAAATTTAAGCAGCTGGAACAAAAACATCGTTCGGAAAGGTCAGCGCTAGCTTGTTCAGGCTAATGTGGCGCTAATGGTTTTAACAGGCGCTCGCGTTTAATCCGTCAAAACATCACATGTGCAGCCGTGTTATTTATTTCAGACGTGAAAGACAAACTCCAAATAACTGCCGCTGCACAAAATAAGAAAGTCCAGTGTGTAGTCTGGGAGCTGCTCTCTTCAAGCTGCAAACTTGCCTCCAGACTTTTCAAGGACTTCCTGACGCTGCGAGTCATTAGAGGAGCCGAGGAGGGAGGAAGGGTCGAGAAGGATCCAGAGCGGGGACCCGGAGCAGCACATTGTTTGTTCCTCTTGAGCTTCCGCTTGTTGATGACCCGTACAAAACACACACACACACACACACACACACATCCAGGCAAAAGCAGCCCTGTCACACATTCCACAGCTCACCCTGCCCTTTATGGCTTCATGATTCACTGGCCCTACGCCCGTCTGACACACACGGTGCAGCCGATCGTAAATGGACATTAATCAGCCAATGAGAGTGTCACCTCAGGCCTCAGGCCTCAGGCCTCAGGCCTCAGCCCCCCCCCTTCAGTTAACCTGATCACCGTTTCTGCTAAAATTTGCACGAGCGGCGATCAGATCTGGAACTCGCTGCACGCAAACATCAACAACCTTCAGCCGGTTTAACGCTGTGATCCTCGTGCCCCAGATACTCTCTTAAAACACGACCCACCCCCCCTCAGAGCCCCCCCTGAGCCCCCTCCGGCTGCAGGTCCGGCCTGTGCAGGGGGAGGATGCATTCGCAGATCCAGATCGATGTAATCCCTTTAAAATGACTTCAATATTACAGCAACCCCCCCCGTCCCGTGTTAAATGGAGCGGCCTGGGATGTGCAGACAGTGAATCAGTGACAGTCTGAGCCTCTCGGCCGCTCTCTGTACATCTGAGCAAACATGGAGGAGAAACCCGACTGAGCCGAGAGGAAGAACATCAGCCAGGTTTCACTTTAATGTAGAGGAGGTTTGATTTTTAATGTGGGAGCAGGAGAACCTGAACCAACGTGTGATAATGACGGATCAGACATTCAGCTCTAAAACAGACCTGGACACGACTGCATTTACCGTGAACTCATTCTCCCAAACTAACGTCTTCCAGCTCGGTTCTGGTGTCATCTAAGTTTATTACCCCGCAGTAAACACCAGGCTTTGATGGTTGAGCAGAAACACGAGGAGGCAGATACCCAAACGCTCAACTTCCTCTTCCCCGTTCGCACCTCGGAGCGCCTCAGAGCCCGCGGTTTCCTCCGCTCCACCGACGTTTCTCCTCTAAGAATGAACTGTGGCTGCAGTGGCATCCCAGCGTTCAGGGGGGTCGGCTAACGGGGGGCGTAAACGGGCCGTCCTCTGCTGCTCATGTTAATCCTGCGGTGGAGCTGCAGAGCCGTTAGACTCAAACCGTTTCATTTGGGGAAATCCATAAACGGACCTCGTCATGAAGACGCCACAGCGGCCATATTAGTATCACAACTCTGCTTCGGGGCTGTTGCTAGGCAACGAGCACCGCATCTTATTTTTAGCAGGTTTAAAATGCATGGCAGTCTCTGATGCACCAACCAGCACCTCTCTCTCTCTCTCTCTCTCCACATGTTGATTCCACCGCTACCTCTCCGTCCTCAAACAGATTTCACCTGAAACTTCCTACAAATCTGCATCACAGCAGCCATCAGCGCGTACATGAGCGTCACAGCGGAGGCAAGAATAACCCACCGGCTGCGTGAAGGTGCTAAGAGAGCCCGTTAGCTCTGAAACCGTCTCACGGCGCGTTATCAAGCTCAGCAGGAAACGCTGCAGCGAGATTCACACGCCTGCAGCGACGAGCCGTCACACCTCACCAGAGCAGCGGTGGCAGCGGCGCCAAAACCAGAGAAGTCAGCACATGCACCAACGGCGAAACTGTGAACGCTGCTGCAGAAAGGAAGGAGAGCGGGGGCCTGGGTTAACGCCGCTGAGAGGGTAGGAGAGCAGGGCCCACAGAGGGATCTTTGTTAAGCAGAGGAACGGTGGCGACATAATCCCCTGCAGGCTAGCTTTGATTGGATCAGACAGGATAGTAGGATCTTGGCTGACGGTGGAGAGGGCAGAGGACTTCCCTGACCCACATCCAGACCAGCGACGGAGCAGAGAGCAAGACGGCTTTGTGCTAAAGCAGCTGGAAATGTTGAGAATGATGAATTATAAACAGCTCAACCAATCACTGACACTTAACTGTAAACTAATTCGCTCAGATGACGTCTACGACTGCTCTGATTGGACGTGACGACCTTTGCAGGAGCAGGATCAGTTCCCACCAGAGAGACGCTGCTAGCTGCTAAACTTTCCATTTCTACATGTGCATAACGATGGTTTACATGTGACCGGGCCCAGTCCGTCCCTCATACAGTAGAGCTGGCCTCCAGCCATCTGGTCCATTAACAGAGGGACGGCTGACACACAAACAGTGACGTGTCTGTCTTCTGGCTCATCTCTTAGCGCGTGCGGTGACTTTATTTCTGAAACGGGGAAGGGGCCGAAACCACACAAACCTCAGAGCCTTCCTTCCTCTTTCCTCTACGACCGCGAGTCTCACTGTGACGGAGGATTCTTTTAGCGTCTCCAAGCACAGTTTCACACCATGAACATCTACGTTCAGTTGTCTGTGCAGGTGAGGCTTTAGTTTTCACGTCAGACCCAGAGGCTAACAGCAGCAGCAGCAGCAGCAGCAGACGAGTATTTGGATCGTTTGTCTTCTCGGCTGCATAAACTGGCAGTGAACCTTCACTAAGTGTTTATCAGCCATCTGTCTCAACCTGTATCTGGGTCTAGATGTAGCCTTGTAGGCTGCACGATCGCCAAGAGATAAGCGGGTTGTCGCAGAACGATCAGCGAACCCGTTCTCTTAAAATAGAAATAAACACGAGCTCCTTCAAGAGGTTTTCTTTAAAACTCTAAAAACAGGAAAAACCACACTCCCATCCCATGTGTGTGTTTGTAGAAGCACTAGCCTTGCAGTCCCTGAGGATAATCAGCCCCTCCCCACTCCACCGCCCCCATGAAAGACCAAAAAACAGATTGAAGTTATGAACAGGCCCCGGGCTGCAGTCCTGGAGATGCCTGAGCAGAAACACATCCCACATTACAGACAGAAGCCTCGGAGCTGGCCGGCTAAAATCACACAGAAGAAAAACTATTTGTCCAAAAAAACAAACCGTCTTAAAATAGCAGCGTGCACTCCAGTTATCCTCTATTGTCTGAGCCTGTTGCCTTAACGACAACGGCAAAGACCGAGGAGCGAACCGAGAACCGCAAGAAATACATGGAGAGAGGAGGAAGAGGAGGAAGAGGAGGAAGAGGAGGAGGAGGAGGTGGTGGAGCAGAGGAAGAGTGTTGCGTGGGATTATCTGGTGCAGCTACAGCAGCTATAAATGAGAGCAGAGGAACCTGAAGGCCAGTAAATATTTAATGCTGCTCTTCTGTGGCCTGAAACCAACACAGGCTTTTAGATTCCTGCAAGAGTTCTGCAAAAAGTAGGATGTTCACTTAATATCTGTGACGTTTATGAGGCTTTTATGCAAATACAATAAATTTGTTAACATGAGAGAACAGACAGCCAGTCAGCTTTAGTGTTTCATACATAAACACATCCGTCCTCTGTGTCTGCTGCATGTAAGCGTCTCCCAGAGGACGTCTCCTCCTCGTCACCTCGTCGCCCAGTGCCCCAGTTTGAAAGCTGCTAAATAATCCAGCAGGAGCTCAACGCTGGAAATCAGAGACGGAAACAAACCCACAAACGAACGCGGCTCACGTTCGCCTTCAAGTAACCGCGACAGAGCGAGGCCTTCGTCTCGACACCACAACAAACGCTAGGCGACGAAGCCGGGCGGTGGTTCCCCACGAGGGTCGAGATCAGAGCAGATTCTCCACCAAACAACGAGGCAAACGGGAGCAGGTAGATTAAAGAAGTAGAGTTAAACAGAGCTGACGCAGCTACAGCTTCATGAACAGAAAAACACTTTACTGCACGTTTTTGTTCCTTTTTTAGAACGATTAAAGGTTAAAATGTTGAGGGTAGAGTTGTCAAACATGTAAAATCATCTCAACACAAGTTAACTATCGCTCTTTAATTTAATTACGGCTCAATCTGAAGAAATCACGAAGTGATCAGAGCAGCAGAAACGCTTTGGAAAGCAAGCGGACTCTAAAGTGCAGCCGTGGTAAATAATTTTATCCCGTAAGCGGTAATAACGTCCTGTAGCGCCAACGCTAACGGGAAGAATGCCACAAGAAAAGGGAAGAAGAAGAAAACAGACGCAGATGTTATTTAAAAATTAGTAAAATAAAAAAACACAACTTCCCTCACCCATAATAAACTTTGTGGCAGAGTTTGTCTGGCTGCAGCAAAGATCTGCCGGGCCAATCGGATAGCTTGGGGGCGGGGCTTTAAGAGGTAACGATATGCATCATCTGAGCGCCGTCTGATTGGCTGGAGGACTGTCCAGTTGATCAGCTGAGACGCGTCTTACACTGTGATAACTTCAGTAATGATGCCATTAATCACTTTAAATCAGTCTGTATCACAGCAGCAGCTGAATAACCTCTGAATGTTTATCCATTATCTGTTACAGCTCATCCAGTGCGGGGCAGTGGGGGAGCTGGAGGCCGCCGGCACACACAGGGCGAGAGGCGTGGCCCGCTCTGGACAGGCTCCGCCTTCATAAACCAACAATCATCCTCACACGCGTCTGAGGCGACTGATCGCGTCTACGACGTGACAAACATCTGGAGGAGGACGGCGTCTGCAGCTACAGAGACCCAGCTACGGCGCTAAAGCCTGATCCATGCCCTGCAGATGTCTGAGAGTGTGTCCCAGATGTAGCAGGAGGTTTTACCATCTCAGCTCTTTGTTTGCTGCTCTCTCTCTCTCTCTCTCTCTCTCGCCCCAGAGGGAGTAGAACCTGTCTAGGTGTGGTCGTACATGCAGACATCCATCGCGCTTTATTCTCCACTGCAGGAACATGACTAGAACAACAAGATCCGCTCCTTGAATCCAGGCCTGCTACGAGTTCTGGATCATGAAAATGGATCTGCTGCAGAATAAACTTTACCGTTTAATTTCTAATTAGAAATAAGATTTGTCGTCAGCGTTTCTGTCTGAGATAAAGCTTCTATTCTTCGGTTCATGATGCCTACGCTCTCCACCTTCCTGCTCATCTCAGATCTGTGTCAGACCCGGGTATAATCTGGCCATCCGAGCCGGGGTATAATCTCTGGCTTGTCCCTCTCTGACAGATGTCCGTGCAGAGGACGACCTGAGACTGAAGCAGCTCCCAGCCTCAAACATCCATTTACTCAATAAGACGCCTCCTCTGAAACACTGAGTCACAGATGAGTGAGGATGCAGAGGGGCGCTCCGGTGATCCGGCGCCGTGCTGAGGTTTACTCACCGTGACCTGCCTGCAGCAGACGCTAAACAAACCCAAGTCTGCTCCGCTCTGCTTTAATAAATGAACACCAGCGCTGCATGAACACATCTTCTCACGCTGCAGCGGCGCCTTCGAGATGCTTTTTATAAACGACACTGAGCGAAAGTGTGAACGGCGGCGACAGCACGCACGTCTATCCATCCATCTATCTATAGCCTCCAAAGCAGTGCACGCTTTGGTGAGGGCAGCCTGAAATAGCTCCGCTCTGCGCTTCTGATCACATTCTTACTGGACGTGAACTTTCTCTTTCTCTCTCTGATGTGGGACGGTAGCTGAGCTCTGAAGAGGTGTTTCCAAAAATACAGCGGCCTGCAGAGCACGGCAGATACACGTATGATGTGCACTCTGCAGCCATGGAGACGGGAGAGAGATGCAAAGAGAGGTTAGAGAGAGGATGCTCCACACGCCTCACTTTTATACCGCTATTAATCACAACCACAAGGACGCTTTGTTAGTCCGTCACTCGTGAAAACAATTCAAGATCTGAGGGAAAGGCTCGTGAGGACTACCTACAAACAGGAGGAGGAAGAGGAAGAGGAGGAGGAGGAGGAGGAAGGAGGTCACTTCATTTAATCTCTGCTGCTCTGTTCGTTCATGAGGAACCTCTCCGGGGCAAAGATGAACCTGGAGCTTCGTCTTTTTAAAGAGCACTGTCGTGTTTTTAACGTGTTCCTCAGTTCATTTCCCCGTAGTTTGAGCGGAGCGTGAATGAACGAACAATGAGAGACACAAACGGGCCGGTGCAGGAGACGAGGACACGAGGAACTAGTGATTGTTCAGCCACACGCTATGAGCTAAGGGGGGGGATCAAAACTGCACTCAACAACACCCCCACCCCTTCACCCTGCTTCCACAGACAGGACCCCACCCTTCACACACACACACCTAAACACACATCCCATTATCCTGCTGCTTTCCTATAAACAACACCCACAAACGCAGGAGAACACACACGGAGCAGGAGGAGGAGGAGGAGGAGCAGGAGCAGGAGGAGCAGGAGCAGGAGCAGGAGCAGGAGGAGGAGGAGGAGGAGGAGGAGGAGGAGACGCCTCTAAACGTGACGACCGTCCACCTCTGACCGCTTCCTCACATTAGATATAATTACTTTTACAGCAGTTTATGTTTTACATTAATAGTTTCATGTGCAAACGGACACGTCTCCATGGCGACGTTGGATTTTCAGTTCACAGAAACAGAGGCTGTAATTTGTGACTGTGTGTGTGTGAGCTTGTTATACTTTTAATTTGGATTCCTTTGTCTTTGCACCGATGCTGCTGCTGCTGCACGTATGCATGCATGCATCCACTCACATGCAGAAAAGCAGCAAATCGTCACAGCTGAAGACTTAAAAGCTGCATTTTCTCTTAATAAACTTGTTTAATTTGCATATATACTCATAATCTTACTAGATTTAACTTTTTATTTGCGTCTAGTTGTTGATCTTTTAAGGAGGACGGCGACCGACAACGATGCATCAACTCAAACAGCAGCTTCTTGTGAGCCATCATTTGTCCAGTTTGAACTTGGAGGATGTAGAAGCAGGGGGGTGGGCGTCTGTGAGGGTGAGGGGGGGCTGAAACCATCCACACGCTGGCCGCCGACCAAAAGGAAATTCTTACTCTCTATTGTTGCCAATTTCAATTCATCAGAGGGAAATGCCGTTTGCTAATCCTCACAGCTATGTGCAACAGCCCAGTGGTAAAGTTCACGTTAGCACGAGAGCCGCGGTGACCCCGAGGGATCACCGGCCTCCGCCCCCCTCCGGCCCCCTCTGCCCCCGAAACGCTGCGTCTGTACCTCACCCCCGAAAGAAAAGAGAGACCGTGCAGGGAGCAACACCAGCACCTCCACAGCTGACCGCCGTCAAACAGCGGCCTACGCAGCGCCCTCGCTCCTGATTGGACGGAGCGCCTGCTGCCTGGTTAGCAGAGCAGGACGACTCCGGTCTGCACTTTGGACGCGCCGGTCGCACCAGAATCAAAGTAAATGGTTCCAAAGTGCAGCCAGTCACAGGTCGGTGGAGTCTGAAAACATTTCTGCTAACGAACGTTTGACGCCGCCCTCTGCCCCCGAGGAGGGCCGTCCTCCCCGTCCTCCCCGTCTCCACCGCGCCGACCACATCTGCAATCCTGCAAACCCCCAACTTTTTTTTTTTTTTTCCTGTCGGGCAAAAAAACAGGCCACCCCGCCCCCCCCTTTAAGTCCAAAGCCCCCTCCCACTGGCCTAGCAGGCTATAATAGGCAGCCAAAGGAATGTTTCCCCCTGCATGCTCTCTCACTGAAGCCAGCAGAACACAGAGGAAGACAAAGGGGGAAACGCAGAGCGAGGAGGGGGGGACATTCCTCTCTGCTCTGTCCTCTCGCTGCCTGTCGGCTTGACTGACTGCTTCGTTGTTTAGCTCCACGAGCTGATTCTGGGTGACGGTCAGCTGAGGCGCTTCCCACAGCTGACCTGGAACCAGCTGGCAGCGTTCAAACGCAAAAGAAGTGACTGCAACCACGGCTGCAGCTGATGTGTCCTAAGCATCCGTCCCAGTCGCGGCGCGGCCTGATCTCAGGTGTCAGAGGAGGGTTCAGCCCCATCCTGAAGCCTTCAGAGGCAACAACGCTCACATGTCGGCGTGATAAGGATTAAAGCCGTCCATTGTTCAGCCTCTTCACACCAGCCAGAGATAACGGAATTAACCGTAATTACAGATAAATGTCAACGATCGCTCCTTTAATGCGGCCGACCCCGAGTCTGACGGCTCCAGCTACCGTCGACCAATCACGCACACGGACAAGACAACCAGAGCCTCCTCCTTTACTGCCCACAAATAGAGCATTGTGCTGCTGCTCAGTAAACCTGATCTCAGTCCCGGTCCGCTCGCCCTCGCCAACCCGCGCCAATATGGACGCCGATGTGGACGCCGCCGCCGCAGAAAGCACGTGAGAGCGGGCGCCACCTCACCGTGGAAGGGGGGGGGGGGTAAAATCAGGCGAGGCCGACGACAGACGCACCTGCACGGGTCCTCGCATCAATTCTTTAAGTACGCACCATCAGACGACACGTGAGACAGATCCAGAACACGACCTGACTGGACGTGTGACGACGTAAAGGAATATGTGAAACTAGAGGGAAAATATTGAGGAAATGCCACAAATGTCTGGAATAGTTCTGCAGCAATCCAAAGTGTTTAGAAGCTGAACTTTCTGTAAATAAATTAAATTGTTCCAGAGAGCAGCGGCTGACGGCCAGCTCTAACTACGAAGCATGATTAAACCGTGTCAGAGGTAGAAACGTGATGACACATTAAAATCATTTGGGTGCAAACAGGCAAACAGGTGGAGGGAAACGAAGACGGATAACCATCAGTATGCAACCGCAGAGACTGATGAGAGGAAACGCTAGCGACAGTTAGCGCTACGCTAACTCCTGATCTAAGGTGGAGGGAGGAAATGACGCTCTGTTCAGCTTGAATCTGAAAATTAATCACTGACAAATAAGACGACCGTGTCGCCGGGCCCTTTGGCTTGTGTGCTCTTCTACTTTCCTCGTCAGCTCATCCACCCTCCCCTGCACGGCCGCGTGACGTGGGAAATATGTGCAGCCTAACTGTCGCTGAGGAGCTGGATTTGCATGCAGCGCTGAGAAGACAGCTCCCGAGGCGTCGCCGCCGCCGCCGCCTACTGCTTCGGCGTGTCTCGACGTGCCGAGGATCTCCGAGCAGGGAGGGAGGGAGGGAGGGAGGGAGTAGATCTGAGCTTCAGCTGCGACTGGTTGGACTCGGCTGCATTTCAGCAAAAGAAGAAAGGTTGCACGGTGCAGAGAATTACACGCAAACGCCCGAATCACACAGCGAGACGAGGCCTGGAGGCTGATCAACGTCTTCTTTTTAATCTGCATTTTTCTATTGGTTTACAGAAAAGATAAAAGTCCTAATCTTCTGTTTGTCATCATAGCTTCTGCTCCTGTATCTCTCTCTCTCCAAAGCTGCAGCCTGGACCTTTAGGTGCACCTTTAAACCTCCTTCCTGTCTATTTCTATCACCCGATGCAACGTGCAGGAGCATGCATGTCCGTAAATGTCGCCTCCAACCAACTGCTCCTGTTTTTGACCTTTCCTTTTCACCCCACACTCACTCATTACATTCTGTCCCTCAGTATTCCTGCAGGAAACATTTCTTCTCAACAACAGGCACAGCGAGCGTGAACCCGCCACCGCCCTCCCTCGCTTTCCGTCCCCAGTCGACACCTCCAGGGCCCAGGTTGGGTCAAAAACAAGGCCCTGGCTCCTGTTAATGATTGGCCGACCGGCGGGGCACACGTCCCTCTCTCCAGGAGAAACTTTGACCCCGCGCAATCTCTGGACAAACATCAGCCAGGAGTCGGATTCAGCCGCAGGAATGCTTTCAGCTAAAAAAAAAAAAAAAACGCTGAGTCGCGCGAGTCGACGCCGAGCATGCCGTCACACCACCGAAAAGTATTCCAGCCATCCGGCTAAGTCGGCGAGGAGGGGAGGGAGGGGGGCGCTCTCAATCATTCCACGCTGTTAAACAATGCCTCTTCAAATTAGCATTCATTGGACTGCAGCTCCACTCCCTTATGAGAAATAAAAACCAGTGTGGGAGAGGTTCAGCGCTGCGTCCAGACATATTTCTGGTTAAAGAAAGAGTCCGGAGCAGAACATTAGCCCACGTTTGGAGCAGGAGACTAGTGACGTCTCAGATATTCAGTGTAATCAATCAGTGCATCCATCCATCATCTACAAACAGAAAAGCAGTAAGTCTCCTCATCTGAAAGCTGAATCTGACATTTTCTCTCCATAAACTCGTCACATTTTTACCATATTTGCTTCAAAGCTGCTGTGGGAGAGGTTTGGTGGTGCGTTCAGGGTCTGTCCGTCCATTCTGGAGCTCATTAGAGCTTCAGCAGGCATTTTTCTGGTCTAGAGTAGATCATGTAATGATGCTGCTGGATTCAGATTTTCCCTCTGGATCAATAAAGCATCCATTCATCCATTCATCCATTCATCCATTCATCCACGAACACAAATGCAACAAATCTACACAGCTGAAAGCTAAATCTCACACTTTCTCTTGATAAACTCGTCATATTTTTCCTATATTGCCTCATATTTGCATATAAACTGATAGGTGGTGCATTCAGGGTCTGTCTGTTCATTCTGGAGCTTGTTAAAGCTTCAACAGACATATTTCTGGTCCAGAGTAGAACATTATCCTACATGTGAAGCAGGAGGAACAGTCAGAGGATAGAGGGACATCAGTTTAGTGTAATCTTGTTTTTATACTTCTTATTTCTATACATTCCTCTTTATAACGATGGTACTGGATTCTGATTTTTCCTCTGGATCACTAAAGTATCAATCCATCCATTCATTCATTCATCTACAAACAGAAATCTAATAAACCTTCACATCCTAAAGCCACAATCTGACATTTTCTCCGTTAACTCGTTATATTTGAGCTCATGAGCTGGTTTGGTGGTGCATTCAGGGTCTGCAGCAGGAATAGGAAAAGAAGTAGCGGTTCATTCTGATGTTTCCTGGCGTCTCGACACTTTCGCTGAATATTAGTGGAGCTGCTTAAAAATCTGCAGAAAGTGGGCGTTCGGCTTAGTGAGCTCAAAGTGTTGGTGACCACTGGAAACTCTTCTCTCCAGCTCTGCTGTCACATCACGTCACATCACATCAGTCAAAAGCTCTCAGGACATTCACACAAGTTTTGTGCTTGTTTGTTTGAATGGTTGAAATAGCTGCAATGTTTCAGATGCTCTGGAGGTTTGAGGAAGTTGTTCACCTGAAAGGAATTTCATCTGCCTTTCAATGAGGAGGTTTCAGAAGCTGAAGGAGGAACTAGTTTAACATAATTTCTCAAATATGGACCGTGAACATCCTCATATCGGTCACATCTACAGCAGGGGCAGGTCACAAACTCTTAGCGGCCTCCGAGCAGAGGAGCAGGAACCCGCCCTAAAACACCGACTCAAGCGTCTAAATCACTGGGTTTCATTTTACGCAACAAAGTAACGATGGTGTTTCCGCTAAGAGGAGAAAAAAAGGCGCAATAGAAAGCGTGAAAGCTGCAGAGAAAGACAGAAAGAGCGAGAGAGGAGACTTCTTGGAGCAGTTTAAACCGAGAGAAATGCTTTGACATTGAGGAGCTGAGAGGAGGAGGAGGAGGAGGAGGAGGAGGAGGCGCAGGCTGGGAGGAAAATGGTCGATATGAAGCAGAGGAAGGTTTCTGAGGAGCCAACTCGAGGCCTGAGCTCCGTCTCCACTCCCCATCCCCAACCCTCACTGCCATTTTCCTTTCCGCCCGCCGCCGCCTTCCTCCACCTCCTCCTCCTCCTCCTCCTCCTCCTCTCAGCCCGGCTCCGCTCGGCCCGAGCTGGGCCCCGACCTCCCTCAGCAAACCCCCCTTCACTGCTTACCTTCCTCTGCTGCTTCTCCCAGGCCGGGTCCAGCAGCAGATCCCGGTCCCACTCATTATCCTGCTCCATGTAGGTTTGAACACCGCCGGCAGACGGTTGGTTGTTGGCAGCGTGATAATCTACCATATCAGCACAAGAAGCCCGAGTGCGCCACGGAGGAACTGTCAGGAGGGCAGGAGAGGGGGGGGGTTAAAAAATAAAAACTGGGGAGGAAAAAAAAAAAAGAAAAAAAAAAGAAAGCGAAGACGGCCCAAGTCGGAGAGGTGGGACGGGGAGGGAGACACGCGTCAGGGAAGTGTCCTTCTTCTCTCCGTGTCTTTTTATTCTTTAATGTGATGAATATCCGGTGTGTGCAGTCAGAAAATCCAGCGCTGCTGCTCCTGCTGCTCCTGCTGCTCCTGCTGCTGCTGCTGCTGCTCTATGAGAAGAAAAGCTCTCCTCTGAGCGGTGTGGCTGCTGCTGCTGCTGCTGCTGCTGCTGCTGGGAGGAACCGGCCGCTCCTACAGGCTGCGAAGAGGCTGGACGCTTCCGGGGCGTCCTTTCAAAATAAAACAAACCTGGGCCTTTTAGAATCAGAAAATAGAATCAAAATACTTTGAAAATCCTTCATGGAAATTGTTTTGTCGCTGTTGCTCCCATGAAATGATAAGTTTCAAAGTGACAAAGTCAAATGCGAACAGAATAAAAAGTAATATAAAATATATAAGATGCATAAAAACTCAAATAAGTATTCACAATATATAGAGGTTACAAATAAATTAAAAACAGTCTAAAAACAGGAATTTGTCGTGGTTTGTTGGTACAATAAACACAAACATAATAATAACAAAAAGTGCACAGGTGAAAGGTGAACAGATTATGCAGCAATAAGTAGAAAGTAAAAGTAAAAACGTGCCTTATCTAATAAAGTGCAATAATGTGACGAATTAAACTTCAAACTTTAGTCCACGTGCATATACTTATTTTTATTTTTAAACAAGAATCTTTCTCCTTTCATGCACTATTCTACTAAGGGCACCCCTGTTTATTTATTATAGACAGAAACATTTAGAAATAAAGAAAGGAAGAATTAAGAAAACTCTTTATTTGTTGCACAATGAGGAAATTGCAGTCTACAGCAGTGTACAAAAATAAAATAAATGTACAAAAAGTATTGAGTTGCATAGAAGTATAATAATAATAATAATATAACCCTGCCTGCACCCTCGTTTAATCACTATTTTACAGCTAGAACTATATAAATTATATAAAGTTTATCAATTATTTCTATGCAATTTTACCATTTTTTAAATCTGATTTTATTTTGAAGTCGTCTCGTCCATTTCCTGTATAGATCTGTGTTGACTTGACGCACCTGCCTCCTATAGGCCCAGGCAGCGGATGAATATTCATGAGATTTGAACGTGAGCCGCTGAAACAATGAGGCTTTGGAAATGTGAAGCATTAAAAAACACCAACAACTGGCAAACAAACAAACAAACAAACAAATAAATAAAAACAACAGAAAAATAAATGACTGTCTGACATCCGGTCTCCTTTCTGCTATATGAGCTCTGTCACTTCAAATATTCACTATAAACCATGTGCTAGAGAGCAGCTTGTGACTCTAGAGGTCAGAAATGTTCAATTAAACCAATAAAAGACTTTATTGTTTTAATTGATTTTTTATGATTTTATTTTTTAATCGCGTTGATGAGGCAGAATAGCTCCTTTAAGTGTGAAGTGAACTTTATGGTTTTATTAAAGCATCACTTTAACGCTGCATCTGATAAAGACAAACTCATCTTATCTGCTTTATTTACTGCTGTGTTGATTGAACGTCAGTCTTAATCTGTAAGGTAAGAATTAACTAAAGCTGCTGGACGCGTGCAGGAGAGGTTTAAAATGTAAAGTAGGAAGATACTGAAATATGAGGAAGCTAATAAACTATGGTTTGATTTCAGGTAAACGTGTCATAAAACCAGACAGTTTTGTGACCAGAAGGATGCAGGTCTGTGTTGCTGCTGTGGCGTCAAACAGTAACAGTCTGACACTAAAAACTGAATCTGTGCTCAACAATCCTGTTTGTTCGTGAGCTGCAGTCTGACTTGGACAACTGTCCAGATATGGAAACACTTCAAGGACAACTCTGGTTTATTTCTCCCAGCTGTGTTTCCAGTAATGTGTCTCTAGTCCTCTAAGGATCATCCACTTATGTTTTAGAGATTTGGGGAAATGATGAATGCAGCGTGCAGGAGGGCAAACGCTCCCTGAAGCTTTCATGAATCATTTTAAATGTTTCATTTCTTTTATTATTTCTAATCCTCCTGAAGGAAAATCCAGACATTTCACTAACGGCATTAGAGAGCTCTATTCCAGGTATACCTGCTAGTTTATATAATCACCTTTGTGTTTGTTTGTGAGCAGTAACAGCCACGCTGATGTGAAACATGCCTGACTGAGTTAATAAAACAGTCCCGTGCATTGAGAGGACGACGCTGTGAAGCCAGGAGACGCTGAACTCAGACAGGAACCGTTGATCTTGTTTATTAACGTGATGATTACTCTTTAAAAAGTTGCATAATCTGCTGTTTCCATTGGTCTGTTTCTCCAAGGGTCACGCTAACTTTGCTCTCTTTACTTGGGAATGTGGAGTTGCACAACACAGCGTGCACGGAGGGCAACTAGTAGAAGCTCCCTGCAGCTTTCCACAAGAAGTTATTTTTACATGAATCATTTAAAATGTTTATTTCTGCGTCCGACTGTCAGAAAATCCAGATAATTCTCTAAGTGCATGAGGAATCGTCCTTCCTGCATACCTGCAAGTTGTCATAATCACCCTGTGTCTTCATGTGCTCACATTTGTTTGAAAGCTGCAGGAAGCTCATCAAATTGTAATGTGAAACAAACTGAAATAAGCCAGAATCATCCTTTAAGAAACTAGTTCTGTGAGGCGACAAGATGCTGCATGAAATATTGATCTGATTTAAATGAACGTGGTCGTGATTCCTGGTTTAAACGCTGCACCATCTCCAGAGAAGAATCCATCTCCAGTAGGTGATTGGTGTGCAGCCTGTGGCCCTGAAGAGGTCACGATCCATCCTTCTGAGAAGCACTGACCCAGAGGAGCGTGGTCGTAAAACAGAGCAGCCCGAGCTGCCGTATCATCCATTACATCTGCTTTGCAGGGTGACCGTCCCGCCTGCAGGAGCCACCTACAGAAGTAGGTCACGCTCAGGCTGTCCCGGCCGATTAGCGTCACCGGAGCCCAGAGCAGCGTGCAGGCCGCAGCAGGACCCAGCTCCGGCTTTGATGCTGTCATGTGATGTAGTGTAGTGGTGCTCGGCTGTGAACGGCTCTGTGATTGGTCACAACAGCCTGGAGTTGGAATTTAACGCCTGGCTCTGGGCTCTGGGCTCATTAGCAGAGCGGGGCCTCTCATGAATGTTTCTGTGTCTGGTGGTTTTATGGAGTGACTGAAGGAGCCGGGTCCCAGATGTAGATGTAGATGTTGACACAGACGTGAATGCACAGGAACACCAGCGCCAACAGATCTCACTCTGCAACATTATTCTGTCATCGTCTATTCAGATGCTACTTCTGTGAACTGTTGATGCAAATTGTCTCGATGCAAACGATCAACAGTGAGTTCAGTGGCTGGTAAAATATGGAAATGACACGGAGGAAACAAACTAGAGTCATTTCTCCTCCATTGTTTGGAGGCAGCGAGCCGCGATTCAGAGAGAAGCATCGAAAACCTGGGAAGTAAAAACGGAACAAAGTAACATCTGCAGCAGCTATGAACAAAAAGAAAAGGTCAAACACTCTACTACCTCACCTTCAGCTTTGATTCCAACACATTCACTGTGGCATCATTTCTATAAGCTTCTGCATTCACTTTCCACCAAGATCTTGTACTGATGATGGAGAGTCTGACCACTGCTCAAAGCTTCTCCAGCTCATCCCAAAGATTCTCAATGGGGTTAAGGTCTGGACTCTGTGGTGGAACAATCCATCTCATGCTCCCTGAACCACTCTTTGACAATCTGAGCCCCATGAATCCTGACATTGTCATCTTGGAATATGATCCATTGATGGAATAAGCTGCTCATTCAGTATATTCAGGTAGTCAGCTAATGAACCTAGACCCAGATCATAGCACTGCCCCATAGCACAGGCTTGTACAGTAGACACTAGGCATGATGGCTGCATCACTTCATCTGCCTCTCTTCTTACCCTGATGCCCCCATCACTCTGGAACAGGGTCAATCTGGACTCATCAGACCACATGACCTTCTTCCATTGCTCCAGAGTCCAGTCTTTATGCTCCCTAGCAAACTGAAGCCTTTATTTCCAGTTAGCCTCACTGATTAGTGGTTTTCTTAAGGCTACACAGCTGTTCAGTCCCAATCCCTTGAGTTAGGGTTAGGGTTAACCCTCTTCCATTTGATTTCACCACGTTTAAGTGATCATGATGGGCTACCACATTTCTTCTTGGAAGACGATGCTTCTCCGGTCTCCTTCCAGTTTCTAAAATGCCTTGGACAGTTTTTAACCCAGTTTTAGTAATTTCTTCAATCTCCTTAGATGTTTTCTCTGATTGATGCCAATGATTTGACCCTTCTCAAACAGACGACCACAGGATATGTCTTTATTTGTCCAGGAAGTGATTATTCTGTTGCTGTGAACCTACAACATCCTAGTGAAGTAGCTTCATCCATAGGTTTAGACTTTTCCTCTCCTTTAGCTCAAATGTAAAACATCTAACGCCTGAATAGGGACTTGAACCCTAGACCCTCAGATTAAAAGTCTGATGCTCTACCGACTGAGCTACCCAGGCTCTGAAAGCAGTCTCTGTAGTTAACCTCCAGGTTTCCTCCTCCTCTGTAGATGAAGCCTACAGACTGAAGACAGAGTTAGATGCTTTAGATTCTTCAGTCATGTTGCCTCAGTTTCAATCAGCTCTGCTCTTCAGGCTGCAGCAGCAACGTTAGCTGCAGAGTTCAAGAACCACACTGGAGACAGTGGTGGTGTGAGTGTAGCAGAGCCTAGAGTGGTGTCATCACGCTGAGGACGACCTTTGACATCAGGTTCCTCTGTGGTGTGAGGTGCACGTTTCATTTTAGGGTGCTCACATCCAGACTGGAGCTAAATACAAGGAATAAAAGCATTTTCTACACAGTCTCCTGTTTGCAGGGCCTCAGAGTGAACACTGGACTGTAAAGCTTCAAGCATTAAAGAGGAAATCACATCATGGCTGAAGTACATTCATCTTCTACATTTGATATGAAGTGGGGCATTTACATTGTGATGCTCTGAACCCAGAACATCTGTAGTCTGTAAATCAGCTCCTATTCACACAGAGAACTTTCCTCTTATTTAGCTTAAATGTAAAACTTGTATCGCCTGAATAGGGACTTGAACCCTAGACCCTCAGATTAAAAGTCTGATGCTCTACCGACTGAGCTACCCAGGCTCTGATGGTGGTCGTCCATGGATCACACTGGCTGCCAGATGAAAGATGACCTCTTGTGTATATCTGTAATGTTTTTGTTCTGGATTAGATTCTCCAAACCTGAGGTATCCCCTTCAGGAAGCAGGAGTGAGACTCTTTAATCATCATCATTTCTTGTCTCTGCTGCAGAGTTTCCTCCACATCTAAAGTCTCATTAATTATCCTCCCGTTGTCGTTACTTGTGATATTCATGTCTTCATCTCAGCCTTCACCACTTAACTTATTTAACCTGTGACAGACGGGCGTTGTGTCCAGGGTGCACCACGCCTCACGCCCTATCACAGCTGAGATAGGCTCCAGAGGTCAAGCAGACACAGATAGTGGAAGAATGGATGAATGAATGAATGGTTTCTCACCAGACTGATAGAGTCTGCAAATATTTAGTTTCATTATCTTGTTCTGTTTCTTATCTGTCTTGTTTTTTGTTTCTTTACAGCCTTGCCCCGCCGCTGTAACACCGACGTTTCCCCTCAGAGATCAAAAGTCTTATCTCATCTTAAAAACAAGCTCAATTATTTCTGAAGTTGCACCGAGGACAAGTTCTTTTCCAGTCAATCAGCAGACTGGACGAGGCAGAGATGAGGTGTGGCTGGTCTGTGACGTCCCAGGCCACTCTAAACGTCGACGCAGGACGACGGCAGCGCGGCAGGAAGCAGACTCACATGTAGAGGCATCTCTGACGGATATTTACACATACCATTCTCATCAGCGGAGAACACGGGGTCATTTCTCAAAATATCCCCTGTGGTTGAGGCCACATTTAGATAAACAGTCCTGGAGACGAGAGATCAGCAGAAAGATTTACCGGCCTGCTCAGAAGGCTTCACTCTGGTGAGAGGAGAAACAGCTGACGGAGACGGTTTCTGTGACAGAGCTGCTCCAGTAAATACACAGCACCCGCTTTAGTCAATAAATGAGGGACCAAAGTGAAATGAGTGATTTATTTATTTACCTTTACTCACCTTAGCTGTAGACCAGAGGCCCCCAGAACAGAACCAGGCCAGTGGTCATCAGATACCAGACTCCATGGAAAGGATAGAAAGTGTTTTATGTGCTGGAGCCTATCCCAGGTGACATTTGGACGGTGGGAGGAAGCTGGAGAACCTGGAGAGAACATGCAAACTCCAGTGATGGATTAGAACCCAGAACCTTCTTGCAGCTGTGAGAAAGCATCTGTCGTCATGTGAAAATAGTCATGCAGAAAAAAAACACTCGACTCTGTCTCTGTCTTATTTTCTACTTTCTTTATTCGTGCAGCATTTGAGCTGAATCAACATTTTATTTTTATTTTTTTGTCAAAAGCAAACAGGAGTAAAATATCTACACGTGCTCCAGTTACATAGAAACACTTAACGGAGAAATGCATGATGGAGGAAAATGAAATGAGGAGTGATACGTTGCAGACACCTGAACACCTGCTGTGGTACATGGATCTACTCTTTATTTTATATTAAACATTTTAGCCAATAAAAATGACAGCTGGGCTTAAACTGTGCTTTTACAATCACGATGCAGTATAATCTCAGACTAGAGGAGTCCTTCAGGATCAGAGAGGACAAGAAAATAGTTCCCTGGGAAATCATGAACCTGTGCTTCGACCTTTGAGACAAGCTTTTAAAGATCCAGTTCCCATCGTTACTCTTTGACCACGGCATCAAACACGAGTGGAAACAAAGAGGAGTGTCTGCTCCGTGTTTAAACATTTATTATAAAAACTACACATGAGTAAAAGAAGAGGAGAGAAGCTGCAGCTGGATCCATCCGAGACGATCCGGCTCAGGTCAGTTGTACATGGTCATGTGGAGCCACTGCAACCAATCAGAGAACAGAACACACTTTATTATTTAGTCATGAGGTACACCTGCTGCATCTGGACTTCAGATAAACAGAGTCAGTGACCAGATGTTAACATAAATACTGTAACACGAGCAAACATCAGAGCGTCAACGTGTCGTTCAAGCACGGGAGTAGAAACGTTTCTTTCTGCACAACTCTTCAGGTTCTGGGATCACTTCAGGCCGTGCTGCGTTCACGTGACGTCTGAGATCCCCCTGCAGGTTGAACTCCGTCCCGTAGCAGCTTCTGGCTTTAACGTCGTTGACAGATTTCAGGATATTTTCATCCAGAATCTGCTGATTTTAGCGGAATCTAATCCTCAGCGTTTCCTGAACCACCGGCTCCCGCAGGACAGCGGCGCTGAACAGCTCCAACTCTGAGTCTAACAGCAGGCAAACACGGATTCTTTCTCCCAGAAACATGCACATCAGCCACAACATTATGACCACTGAAAGGAGAGGCGAACAACATCGAGCACTTTGTGACAATCCAGTGTTCTGCTGGGTAACTTTTAGACCTGGACCTTTGTGAGTAAATTTAGGTGTTGACCTGGCCTCCGAATTCACTAGATCAACAGATCAAGTATCTGTGGGATGATCCTCAAAGGCCCCTCCCCTCAAAGGCCCATGTCCATTCTCTATTGAGTCACAACTGTTTTGGAGACCTGGTCATAATGTTATGCCTGATCGGCGCATGAATAGTCCTCCATCATCGCCTCAGCTCGTTTCCAAACATCTCTCCAGTCTGGAAGCGTTCTTTCCGTGATGTTTCTGCTCCGTGGACGTCGTTTCCTCTCCCTGTTTCTCAGATGAGTCGACGGTAGTTATGTCACCGCAGCGCGTAATGAGTCAGATAATTCATCCGCTGATACTTCCTGATGACAATTCTTGGCCCGGCTTAGAAAACTTTACAAGCAGGGGCCCTAAACGTTTGCAGATGCCACAGCCGCGCGTTTGATTTTATGAAATGAAGAAAGGTTTGAAAGCAAAGCGTCTCTGCGTGTTCATACCTGTCTGTAGCTGAGGGTCACTGCTCCCATCCCCACCATGTCGTACGATTGAAATTTATCTGCAAGAGAAGATTCAGTGAATGATTGAGACCCAGCGAGGAGGAGGAGGAGGAGGAGGAAGAAGAGGAGGAAGAGGAGGAGGAGGAGGAAGAGGAGGAGGAGAGGAGAGGAGGAGGAGGAAGAGAGAGCGGAGGAGATGGAGGAGGAGGAAGAGGGAGGAGGAGAGGAGGAGGAGGAGGAGGAGGAGGAGGAAGAGGAGGAAGAGGAGGAGGAGGAGGAGGAGGAGAGGAGGAGGAGAAGAGGGAGGTCTATGCACCACAACACTTTTAAATGTTATAAATCCTGCTCACAGCCACAGAGAAAGAGTCTGGTGCTGCTCTCTGACTTATGTTCTCATGATTCATGTCCTCACTGAGCCGAGCTCCCATCACGAGTCTTTATTTGCAGATCTTAATATTTATTTAGTTGATGTTTGTTTTCAAGGTGGAAAATAGTTTGATCACACGTGAACCTTATCGACTCAAATCAACAGGTTATTAGAAACACGTTGTGTAACCGACGTCGGGCCTGAAGACAGATGATGACGGGAAAATACTGCTCTCTAGGTAAATTATAAAAACATTTCTCTCAGTTTCTCTGTGGACATCAAACATCATCAGCGTTTCCTTTTCCCTCCACATGAAAGCATCTCTCTGCTTCCTCTCCCTGCCTCCTCCCATCTTTTTTTCCCACGCCTCACTCATCCCCCCTCCTCCTCCTCTGTTCCCGGTAGTTTGCATTAATCTGGATGTGACACCCCTCCCTCCCTCCCTCCCTTACGGATCATGCTCTCCAGTTTCATCAGCAGGTACAGGAAGCCGGGGTAACTGATGGTCAGGTCGGGCTCGGTGTATCTCAGTCCCACCAGCTGCATCACCAGCTCATCCACCGTGATTCCTGCAGCAGAGACAGAGACAAAAACAGAGACAGGATGAGAATAAATCACTGATCTGGTGCTGCAACCCAAAAATACAAACTCTAGACGAAAAACAGCATCAGAGAAGCACTAAAATATGTGTAATTAACCTTTAAACGTCAGTGCTTTTCTGCAACAACGCATTTAAATTAGAACGAACCTGGATTGTTCAGAAGACAGAGCATCACTTTTAATCTAAAGGTTTAAGCCACGTTGAGTGTTTAGATCCTTTAAATGCAACTTATGACAAATATTTTTCTCAGATTCCAGAGAACTGACTGGACCAGTTTCTCTGCTGCAGCCTGCAGGAAGTGACCGACACCGTGGAGCTACAGCTGTGTTTTGGCTCCCCCTGTCGGCCAGTAAGTCAAACGCAGGACAGACTCTGTCTCTGTGTGTCTCTGTGTGTCTCTGTGTGTCTCTGTGTGTCCCACCTGCAGCCTTCAGGGCGGGACCGACCTCCTGATACTCCAGACGGCGAGTCTTGTTCTTGTCAAACACCAGGAAGATGTCCTGAGGAGAGATTTAAAAGAACAAATAACTGCTAACAGCTGCTGCACATGAGGGACTTTACCACAATAAGAAGAATCAGCTGAATCCTCTGAGAGCTCTGTCTGATATAAAATGCTCAGTGCATCCAATACTCACCGTCCACCTCCTGATCTTGTCCCACAGACTCTGGAAGTCAGACCAGTTGAGCTGAGCGACGCCCTGGCTCTGCAGAAGTTACTGAGGTCAAAGAAATGAAACAAAGGAAGAAGAGATGCAGCTCTGGAGCTGAAAGCTGACTGGCTGCAGAGAGGAAGACGACAGGAGACACGCACAGCAGCTTAAAATATGACCAATGTACACCGAGTCGTACCAGAGAGATACTTTAACCTCCAGTGTTTCCTCTTAGCACCAAATATAAAACTCGTTTTCTCGTGGCTAATTTTTATCTTGCTCTCTCAGAGCCTGGGTAGCTCAGTCGGTAGAGCATCAGACTTTTAATCTGAGGGTCCAGGGTTCAAGTCCCTGTTCAGGCGATACTAACTATGTATTTCACTATTATATCTACCATACTCGGACATCCTATCAGCATGAAGAGCGCAGTGGGGGCTGTTGCAATACTTCACTCATCAGATGTTAAGAGTCTCACCTCGTATTGTGACAGTTCCTTAAAATCTCCTTGGGATTTGGTGCAACAATTTAATATTCCTACGTCTCACTTTTTTAGATACCAGCAGCTCCGACGTACGTTGGTGGATCTAGTGCATCGGTTTCCAAAAAGCCGAATTCTTTGATGAAATTGTAAAGATTTACGGAAAAGGACATGAGGCGGGTTGGACTCTGCCAGGGCTCCAGGCCACGGTCCTCAGTCAGAAAAGGGTGGATTGCCCACTCCGGGTCGGGGAGGAGGTCCTGCCTCAAGTGGAGGAGTTTAAGTATCTCGGGGTCTTGGAGTGAGGGGAAGATTGCAGATCGGAGCGGCATCTGCAGTGATGCGGATGCTTAACCGGTTGGTCGTGGTGAAGAGAGAGCTAAGCCGAATGTTCCAATCCTCACCTATGGTCATGAACTTTGGGTAATGACCGAAATAATAATATCACAAATACAAGCGGCCTACATGAGTTTTCTTCGTAGGGTAGCTGGGCTCAGCCTTAGAGACAGGGTAAGGAGCTCGGACATACGGGAGGAGCTCAGAGTAGAGCTGCTGCTCCTCCATGTCCAGAGGAGTCAGTTGAGGTGGCTAGGGCATCTGGTAATAATGCCTCCTGGACACCTCTCGGGAGAGGTGTTTCAGGCATGTCCCACCGGTAGGAGACCTTGGAGCTGACCCAGGACACGATGGAGGGATAATATCTCTCGTCTGGCCTGGGAACGCATGGGGGTTCCTCCAGAGGAGCTGGCTGAAGTGGCTGGGGAGAGGGCTGTGTGGGCTTCCCTGCTGAAGCTGCTGCCCCCGCGACCCGGACCCGGATAAGCGGAAGACGACGAGTACGAGGACATGAGGCAGTTGTCTATTATTCTCTGTTGACTCGCTAGCAGAGTTAGCTAGCTGTTGACCAAACAATTCTGGGACAATGTTTATGATAATCTGTGATTACAGAGATACAAATCCTATTCAATTTTAGATTATGTGTTACGGGTGATCATTCAGCTCTGACAGGAGAGGATAAACATATCAAACTAAAAGGATACGTCCATGAGCACCACCAGACTCTTGCAGTGCTCCAGAGCCAAGTTCTGCTCACTGCCGGCCAGGACTGGACACAACGGAGAGGACATGTTAAGAGACGGATGTCAACAGCTGCTGAAGTTAAATGCATTTTTATTATTATCATTACTGACCTCCTCCCTGGATGGCCTCAGTCAGGAGGCTGTGGAGGTGCACTGGTTTACAGTATCCCTTCTGAGGACCAGAACCAGAACCAAGGGTCAGACAGACGACACAGATAGCTCCTTACAGATTATTTATATATGTCTGTGTGACGTTTGTGCTCCGTCTGGATGTGAAGCAGCTGAGTGGAGGTAAAGCTCACCTTGTTGCAGTGCTTCTTGAACAGATGTCTGGTGGATTTAGGCGACGGAAGAGCAGCCTGGTGAGGAAAGGAAGGCTGCTGGAAGAAGGAAGCAGGTACAGATTTAAAATAGGCTCATAAATGATTGCTGTCAGAGCCTGGGTAGCTCAGTTGGTAGAGCATCAGACTTTTAATCTGAGGGTCTAGGGTTCAAGTCCCTATTCAGGCGATACAAGTTTTACATTTGAATTAATGGAGATGATAAGTCAACCTATGGATGAAGCTACTTCACTAGGATGTCATAGGTTCACAGCAACAGAATATAAATACTCCACTAGAAATCAAATGTAGAAGATAAATCTACTTCACTAATGATGTGACTTTCACTTTAATTTAAGAAGTGTTCACTTTGAGACTATGTAGGAAAGTGTTTGTAATTCCACAGCAGAGAAACAGTCCAGTCTGTGAGGTGTGTGATGTGATTGTCTGTAGAGGAGTTAAGTGTTCTAGGTGTAAATGAGGAGGAGGGATATGCTAATTCCTTCCAGGCTTGATGTCTTTGGTCCTGATCACCTTGATAGAAGCTGTTATAGAAGCATGACATGTGAAAGCTGATGCTCTTGGGTCTGTTGAGTCCTTCCACCTGAGCAGAGACAGAGCTGGGTGGTGTTGGTCTCTGAGGACGCTCTGGGCCTTTCTCCTGCAGTGCTGGGTCTATAACTCACTGAAGAGCTTTTCTCTCAGCACATCATGACTTCTCTACTGAGAATAATCCTCTCAACAAGTGTTTGTGGCCCAGCTGAGGTCTGCTGAGATGAAGACTGAGGATCTTAAGTCTCTTGGATGTTGAGAGGTTATAGAGGTCCACAATGAGTTCTTTTGTTTTTGCAAGTGCTATAAATTGAAAGTTAGACGTTAATCTGTGCTGCATTCAGGTATGGTTTTTGACCTTTGTAGCTCAGCTTCATCTACAGAGGAGGAGCAGACCTGCAGGTTAACTACAGAGACTGACTACATGTTTACTTTTTATCTGTTGTTTCTTTTTTTATCTCATAAACCTTTGCTGTCAGAGCCTGGGTAGCTCAGTCGGTAGAGCATCAGACTTTTAATCTGAGGGTCTAGGGTTCAAGTCCCTATTCAGGCGATGCTAGTTTTACATGTGAACTAATGTCCATGAATAAGAGCTAATTTAAATGAATGCTATGGGTTCACAGAAACCTCACTTCAAATCAGATGTTCAACATTTATCCAGTTCAGCGATGAAGTGATTTCCAGTGTATCTCTGCCTAAAGCTCTGGAGTCAAGTCTTCACTTTGAGCTCCTGGAAACAGGAGACTGTAATTTCTTAATGTGAGTAAAATAACATGAAACATGTAGCCTGAAGACCAGAGCAGATTTAAACTAAAAAAAAAAATGCTAAATGTGTAAAACGGCTCAGCTTTCATCAGTTTCTGTGATTGCTAACTGCCTGATAAGAAGCAGTGCTGGTTCCTGTTCAAATCGTCTGCAGACCAAACAGCAATTGAGAAGAAAAGAAGGAGGAAACCCAACTGGACAGAGGAACAGTGTTTACTTCTGGCTGAACTGGTCAATAACAGTGAAAGTGTTTTGAGACGTGGATTTGGTTGAACTGACACACTACTAGTAAGGAAGCACATCTCTTAAGAGCTCAGATTCTTTAGGAATACAGGCCCAGGTCTAACGTCCTAACCTTCAGTTGGTTTTAGACCCCAGAGGTGTTCTAGTGTCTCATCTGATCAGACTCTACTCATGCATACATCACCACGTACTTAATTAACTGATAACTGAATCATTAAGTCTTCATACCTCTGTTATTGAAGGCGACATAGGTGGTTTCTGAGCAGGACTGAAAAGAAAAACATATACAATCATCATATTTATAACACTTAAAGTTTACGTGCCTCGTCCTTTTACCTCATCACCTTTAATTAAACACATGAAACCTTTAAACACTACCAGACTGTGCTCCGTGACTCACGTGGCCTCGTTGCCCTGCTCTGTCAGGACCCGGAGGAGGAACGCTCCCTGCTGATTGGGCTCCGCCGTGGATGGGATGATGATGTAACGGCCGACGGGGAGCGAGCCCCGGAGAACGACCTCCCGGCGAGAGAAGTGGTGGTAGGTGCCGAGGAGTGGACGCGTCCTCCTCAGGTCCTCAGGCGACAGGTAAGTGTTTACAGGATGAGCCTGAGGAGACGGCGGCGAGAATACACAGAGGTCAAAGTCAGCCGGACTGAAATCATTCAGAAGAAGAAGAAGAACTTTATCTCCAACATTTAAAGCATCGCCTGATGTTAACTCCACGTGGAGCAAACATGCTCAGAAAGGATTTATACCAACCAGAGAGAAAGCAGCACATCAAGAGGTTAGATGACTGATCAAAGGTCAGCTCCACCATCTGAGGTGTTTACGCTGCCTGGCCAAAAAAAAACATCTCAACCTGGATTTAACTGAACAAACAGGTAGGAGCCTCCTCTTAGTATTTATTTAACTCCAACTGATGCAATGAGTAGCTCCTCATTTCTTAAACAACCATGTCTAAAGACAAACCAGATAAACTGATTTAATCATAGGAAATGTTTTCACTTGCATAAATCTTTGCTTTCAGAGCCTGGGTAGCTCAGTCGGTAGAGCATCAGACTTTTAATCTGAGGGTCTAGGGTTCAAGTCCCTATTCAGGCGGTACAAGTTTTACATGTGAACTTAAGGAGAGGAAAAGTCTAAACCTATGGATGGAGCTACTTCAGTGTAATGTTGTAGGTTCACAGCAACAGATTATACCTGGACAAATAAACAACCATGTCTAAAGACACATCCTGAGGTCGTCTGTTTGAGAAGAGTCAAATCATTGTATAACAGCTGTGTAGCCTTAAGAAAAGCACTAAGGTGAGGCTAACTGGAAATAAAAGCTTCAGTTTGCTAGGGAGCATAAAGATTGGACTCTGGAGCAATGGAAGAAGGTCATGTGGTCTGATGAGTCCAGATTGACCCTGTGTCTACTGTACAAGCCTGTGATATGGGGCAGTGCTATGATCTGGGTCTAGGTTCATTAACTGACTACCTGAATATACTGAATGAGCAGCTTATTCCATCAATGGATCATATTGATATCAAATTGAAAGTTAGACGTTAATCTGGGCTGCATTCAGGTATGGTTTTTGACCTTTGTAGCTCGGCTTCATCTACAGAGGAGGAGCAGACCTGCAGGTTAACTACAGAGACTGACTACATGTTTACTTTTTATCTGTTGTTTCTTTTTTTATCTCATAAACCTTTGCTGTCAGAGCCTGGGTAGCTCAGTCGGTAGAGCATCAGACTTTTAATCTGAGGGTCTAGGGTTCAAGTCCCTATTCAGGCGATACAAGTTTTACATCTGAACTAATGGAGGAGCTTCCTGGGTGGGAGCTGCTTCAGTAGGATGTTGTCTTTGGGACAGGAAGTGTATGAGACACTTTCATTCTCAGGCCCCGTCGACACGGAAACGCAGATGTTTTGCATCGTTTTGTCCGATCGTTCTACATTAATCCTGTAAACACAGTGCCATAAAACGCACCTTTTTGAAACTGGGTCCCAGGGTGGAAAACTTCAAAAAGACAGCTCTTACGTTTCTGTGTCGATGGTGAAACTGGAGATTTTGGCCTTCCACCTCTTATATCCCGCGAGACCTGCCTTCACAGAGTACCTTCAGGCGTCCTTGGATTGAATTGGACTGGAACAAGAACTTGCCAGCTACACCCACTGCATGGTTGGAATGAAAGCCTGCAGCCACATGGCCCTTTCATGGTGGTTTCTTTATAAGACGCCTTAAAAGTTCTCTCGCCTGAACAGGGACTTGAACCCTGGACCCTCAGATTAAAAGTCTGATGCTCAGTTTACTTCTCTAGTGGTCGGTGTACAGCACTGTGAATCTCCTAACGTTTACTCAAACTGCAAATAAAATCACCTCTGCTCTGCTTTCATGTGTAAACTCTACCGATGTATCACCATCCTGGTTAAAACCACCTTGGTTCTGTTTCAATCACTCATCAGTAATTCGTGTGTCTGTACCGGGTAGACTTGTAGACCGATGGCCAGATTGATGCCTCGACGTCTCTGGTGTTTCTGCATCAGAGCCAAGACGAAGGAGCACGTCCTCTGGGAGCTGAAGGAGTCGCTGTCCACCTCCGACAGAACGAAGTAGAACTGGGGGTTCTGCCAGAAGGAACCTGGACGCAAACACACAAACAAACACAGAGTCTTCATTACAAAGTGTTCCTTAGGCCCTATCCACACGAAAACGCATTTTTTCGTAAACGCAGATGTTTTTATGAATTTCTGAATCTGAAACAGCGCCGCCTATAGACCTGGAGTATGAAGTAGCGTTTTCAGTCGTGTAAAGATGGATCAGTCTGGACGCGGATTTTTTGAAACCGTACCAGTGAAAATGGATAAGAAAAAGATCGTTTTCGTACGTGTGGACGGGGCCTTAGTCTCAGCGTAACATCTCAGACTCAAGACATATTTCTGTGAAACTGTTATTCTCCTGCAAAGATCTGCTTGGTCAGTCAGATTGTTCTACATCTTATGGACCACCTCAAGCATTTCCAACTTCAAATACACCTCAAACAAAACATATCTGTCAGATACAGTGTAGTTGAAGGTCGACAGTTGGAGCAAAATATGAATTACAAGCACTTTCCTACACAGTCTCCTGTTTGCAGGGCCTCAGAGTGAACACTGGACTGTAAAGCTTCAAGCATTAAAGTGGAAATCACATCATGGCTGAAGTACATTCATCTTCTACATTTACCGTGGAGCTACAAGACCATTGTTCCTGGAGACTCTGTTGAAACTTGCAGGTTTCCTTCAACTAAACCTGAGCTTCACAATCTATGTACATGTAAGTGGGATATTTATATAGGAAGCTCCTCCATTAGTTCACATGTAAAACTTGTATCGCCTGAATAGGGACTTGAACCCTAGACCCTCAGATTAAAAGTCTGATGCTCTACCGACTGAGCTACCCAGGCTCTGAGGCAAAGATTTGATTATTTGTAATATGCGGCAGTCAATCACCATGGCTGTCAAACTGATCCATGAAAGGGTCTCTGTGGCTGCAGTGGGTGTGGCTGGCAAGTTTTTGTTCCAGTCAAGCAAGAGGACACCTGAAGTGTCTAAGTGAACACTTGACTCCAGAGTGTCTGCATAGATACAGTGGAAACCACTTCATCAAATATATAGAGATAAAAAACAACAAGGAATAAAATTAAATATGCGGCAGTCAGTCACCAGGGCTGTCAAACTGGTCCATGAAAGGGTCTCTGTGGCTGCAGGTTTTCATTCCAACCATGTAGTGGGTGTGGCTGGCAAGTTTTTGTTCCAATCAAGCAAGAGGACACCTGAAGGTACTCTGTGAAGGCAGTTCAGTTGATTGATTGAGCCAAGTCAGGTGTGCTGCTGCATGGTTAGAATGAAAACCTGCAGCCACAGAGACCCTTTCATGGACCAGTTTGACACCTGTGCTTTACACTGATACTGAGAATGAAAGTGTCTCATACACTTCCTGTCCCAAAGACAACGTGTAAACCTACAACATCCTACTGAAGCAGCTCAACCCAGGAAGCTCCTCCATTAGTTCAAATGTAAAACTTGTATCGCCTGAATAGGGACTTGAACCCTAGACCCTCAGATTAAAAGTCTGATGCTCTACCGACTGAGCTACCCAGGCTCTGACAGCAAAGATTTATGGAGAAAAAAAGAAACAACAGATAAAAAGTAAACATGTAGTCAGTCTCTGTAGTTAACCTGCAGGTCTGCTCCTCCTCTGTAGATGAAGCCGAGCTACAAAGGTCAAAAACCATACCTGAATGCAGCACAGATTAACGTCTAACTTTCAATTTATAGCACTTGCAAAAACAAAAGAACTCATTGTGGACCTCTATAACCTCTCAACATCCAAGAGACTTAAGATCCTCAGTCTTCATCTCAGCAGACCTCAGCTGGGCCACAAACACTTGTTGAGAGGATTATTCTCAGTAGAGAAGTCATGCTTCTATTACAGTTTATATCCCTCCTCCTCATTTACACCTAGAACACTTAACTCCTCTACAGACAATCACATCACACACCTCACAGACTGGACTGTTTCTCTGCTGTGGAATTACAAACACTTTCCTACATAGTCTCAAAGTGAACACTTCTTAAATTAAAGTGAAAGTCACATCATTTCTGAAGCACATTTATCTTCTACATTTGATTTCTAGTGGAGTATTTATATTGTTGCTGTGAACCTATGACATCCTAGTGAAGCAGCTTCATCCATAGGTTTAGACTTTTCCTCTCCTTTAGTTCAAATGTAAAACTTGTGTCGCCTGAACAGGGAAATCACATCATGGCTGAAGTACATTCATCTTCTACATTTACCGTGAAGCTACAAGACCATTGTTCCTGGAGACTCTGTTGAAACTTGCAGGTTTCCTTCAACTAAACCTGAGATTCACAATCTATGTACATGTAAGTGGGATATTTATATAGGAAGCTCCTCCATTAGTTCACATGTAAAACTTGTATCGCCTGAATAGGGACTTGAACCCTAGACCCTCAGATTAAAAGTCTGATGCTCTACCGACTGAGCTACCCAGGCTCTGGATGGCAAAGAAACACACTCTCTCCAAACCAAACATCTGTATTGAATGATGATTGATGTCTTGTGTTCGTAGCTGTTTATTTTCTGGTTCTATGTGATGACACATTTATCAGATCACACCTTCACACACACAGTCCTCTCTGCATGCGTTCCCTCATCCATCTACGACTTTACAAACAAACAGTTCATGACCTGAGCAGAGGATTACCTTCATATATAACGTGAGCACGCCGTGTAAGCAGCCTGATCTCTGCATCTTACCGCTTTGATGGGATCCTCCCGCCGTGATGGACGGCACCCAGTTCCCGTGGTGCATGATGCACGACCACGGCCTCACGCTGGAGCCCGGCGTGCTGAGACCGTCCGTCAGGTGGCACACCTCCATCAGCTCGAAGTTAATTTGGAAGTCTGACACTGACATCCTGCAGGACGCAGAGAGGCAGAGAGATTCAGCTTAAAACCTTTGATCCTCTCAGTCCGTATGTCAACATTAGTCATGAGTTTTTCAGGATGACTCTTTGACCTTGTGGTTCCTGCCGTGTGCTTTGTTTGCAGAGGGTGGCTCACTGATTAAAAGTGAAACCAGTTAAAAGCACGGACTCACCAGAACTCCCCGTCCTCCCTGCAGACCCTGCCCACTCTCTTCTGCTCCTCCACGCTCACCGTCATCCACTCTGGACTGAAAGCAGAGACAGGAACACACTGACTCCTCAACGTACCAAGTTTCTGCAAAGCTCGCTAACATTTCTGTGCTTTCTAAAAGTGTTTAAAGTTTGCATTTGTCTTTAAAATGTTAATTAACGACCTAAAGACAAACACACGTAAGAAGACATCCAGCTTCTTTGCAGTTTTCCTCATTTTCTTTTAACATTAAACACAGAATATCAGATGAAAATCAGTCAGTTTGTGTTCATGTCAGTGAGCGCTGACCCTTTCATATCACTCCACGGTCCCTGCCACTCTGTGTTGCCCCAGGGGTTGAGGACCCGCACCAGATCTACAGTCCCGTGTGTCGTCTTCACCTGAGAAAACCAGAATCAGGTGAGAGCAGCTACACATGAGACCCACAAACCTTCTTTTAAGTGTTAGCTGGATGAATTTTAGTATTTCTGACCTTAGCAGAAAAGATTCTGGTGTTATTGATCAGTCTTCTACCCAAACTTTTTAAATTCATGAGAGCATATTAAGAGGAGGCGTTCAAGCTTGTCCAGGACTGTTACCTTCTCTACTGCAGTCAGAGAGTAGGCATGTCTGAACATGATGCCAAGGGCATTCCTCTTCTCTAGAGGACCCTGCAGAAAATAAAACGATCAATCAATCCACCCACAAAGAAAAGGTTAAGTTAGGTGACTCGTGACTGGTTCCCAGCAGCAGGTCCGGGCGTCCATGTGTCCTTACGTTGGAGTTGGCGCAGTTGATGAGAGCTCCTTTAGCCAGCAGGTGTCCGAGGAGGTCAGGCAGGTTTCTCAGCTGTGCGATCGTTAAAACCTCAGCCACGCCGCCCGTCATGTCCACCATGGCCTCGTGAGGGAAGCCCATATCCAGAGCTCTGTAGCCTCCTTTCAGCCTGGGACCGAGGACACAAGAGAATTCATTTAAATCTGTAAATGATCTCAACAAGATGAGTTTATGTCTCACAACAAGACATTAAGAGGTTTATTAAATGACACTTTATTTAATTATTCTCGCTGGGTTGGTCCATACTGCAGCTTTAATAAAACAGCTAACGGAGCAGAGACCTGAGCACATTCACTTTATTTCCTGAACCTCTCGTGAGACACACCCATAACATTTAACAACCCTGTGAAAATCTGCCCTACAGCAACTCAGAGGGACACTTTACACGCAATACCAAATAATTAAAAGAACTTTCTTTTAAGGCGTGAAACCTGGGAACGCAGGGGACTTGTTAACAAGACGTGATCATGAAGTCTAAAAGACAGAACAGCACAGATGGAGGTGTTTGATGGATGGAAGAAAATAAATATCTCTAACAGATCATTTTAAAACATTTTGAGTTCAGCTAGACGCCTATGCAAAAATAAAAGTTAAAAAACACACCTGTCGTCTTTTATGAGAAACATTTCCACATATGCACGTTAATATTAATCACAGATATGATTTAGTTGGTGCAGCAGTTTATTAATTTATAAATCATAGACTTATAGTAGTTGCATATAACTCCTGACACGTCTTTATTAGCCTCCCTCTTCTTCATTTCGTGTGACGACCCGAGGCACTCACTTGGCGTACGCCTTCTCCAGCAGCGAGCTCCAGAACTCGTTTTTCACCGGGGAGCTGAGGAAGATGAGCTTGTTGTCGTGAGTTGGCAGCAGGTCGTCTATCCTCACCTCCTCCCACTGACCGTACTGCCAGAACTACAGCAAGAGAGGAAAAAGAGGGAGGGAGAGAGAGGTTTGTGGATTCATCAAAACGTCACAGAGACTCAGAGCTGCACAGACAGCGGCTTAATGAGAAATGTTAAGGTACGGAAAGGTAGGTAAACTATATTCATAGCATGTTATTCATGTTAATGCACATTATGGCACCTTATTAATCGTTCCTTGCACCTTTGCTCATATGCAAGTTCTGTAATGTTTTGTTGATAATATTTAATTAATAAAATTAAGGTTTTATTTGTCACATGCACAGTTATACATAGTAAAATGCACGGTGAAATGTATTTTTGTACTAATTCCACATATTTAATTTAATTTAATTTAATTCTATTTAATTTTGTTTTTTTTATTATGTTTTATTTTATTTTGTTTCATTTTATTTTATTTTATTTTGTTTTGTTTCATTTTATTTCATTTTATTTCATTTTTAATTTAATTTAATTTAATTTAATTTAATTTTTTTGTTTATTCATTTTTTAAATGTATTTATTTTTTAACTATCTTTTGTTTTTCTTTGTACTTGCAGTTCTCAAGTGATTTTTAAATATATTTTATTATTTTTATGTGCAGCTAAGCTACTGCAACCAAAACATTTCCCTTGCGGATGAATAAAGTCTGCACATCTGCGTACCCTGAAGGTGAAGCTGCCGTTGTATCCGTCTTGGAAGCTCTGCTCCAGAGGCACGACTTTCTTGAGCAGAGGTCGATTCACGCACAGAGACGCTATGGCAGAGAGCAGCCAGCAGTCATCTGGAAAGAGGGAGCAAGAGGAAGATCAGATTATCAGGCTCAGTGAAAGGCTGCATTACAAGGATTCCACCTTAAACCCTGGATTAAATATTATCATCGCACCAAGTAGTCGATGCGTGCGGTCATAAAGGAATGCAGTAATTATCACCTTTAGAGACGTCACATCACGTCAGACGCAGTGATCAGTGTCACAGTCAAGGACCTGTCTGAGGGAGGGACACGTTCAACCTGTTCTGTCACGACCGTGGGCTACAATCCACCCTCAGCCTCAGCTCTCTGACGTTAGTAAGACATCTGAATGAGATCCTGTTCTTTCAGGGGATTCCCACATCATTTAATAGTGAGTACAGATCAGTCTTTGCACGTATCGTGATAATAATCTACGGCCCCTATCGTTTCTGTCTCTGACTTCCCAGAGGAGGCAGATTTCCCTCTGGAGACAGGTTGGGTAAACGCTGTGCTACCGTCACTCTCCTGCAGGTTTCCCAACTGTGAATCTGTGCTTATTGCTCTTCTGAATCACTTCCCAAAGACTTATTCTGTGAAAATCTTGTTAATTAAGGGCTTGGCTCTGTTTGCCTAAGAGCTGGACTTTGCATTTATACATATTTGGGTTCACTCTGGCTCTAGTTTCTGTTTGTACAGACACATTTAGGTCTGGGGTGTTGTTTATTGGTGTGCTTTGAGTTTGGTTAAGGAGGTACGGTTTTCTTTTAAGACTTCTTTATGACTCCTCTTTAGCTTCGTTTTCTTTTACTAATTTCTTTGAATTATTCAACGCCCCCATGTCCAGCCTCAGTGCTGTGCTTTCTGCTGTCTTAATCGCTTCACAATAATAATAAACTTTAACTAAAAAGACAATTCCACCTTGTTTTAATGTTGCTTCCCTCACCTCTACCAGAGCTGGGCCGTAACAGCATTATGTTCAAAACCAATCCAGTGTACGTCTATATGTTTAACTGTTGAATAGCTCTGCAATGCATTCAGGAAAAAAAACAGCTCTAAGCTAATCTGCTAAGAGTTTAATCTTTATTTTAAGACGGTTAATCCTTCATTGTTGTGCAAACTAAACATGTTAATGCTCCAATCACAAAACCACAATAAACTTAAATATCTCTATAAACCCTGTATCTCTGTGGTGCAGTTTAACCTGAAGCTTCACACGGTCACAACAAATACTAAAAGACAGTCCCGCTTAGATCAGCGTTATTAAAGTCTTCTCAGGTCTGTAAAGAGCTGCAGACTTGTTTAGTCATGCTCCATAATGTTGGTTTTGGTTAAGAACAGAAACATCTGGCACGGCTCAGAGCTGGATCCTGTGCAGACGGTTTCTGTCCTCTATCAGACTGAAAACAGACAGAGCTCCTCGTCCTTCAACAGCTGCAGGTGCATCATGTTTTCAATCAAACCAGAGAAGCTGCCACATCTTCATTCTGGAGCAACCCTCCTTTCTAATGTTTTTGTTTTACTCCTGCAGACTCACATGACCTCAGCTAGGATTCCTTCTGTCACTTCTATAGAGTTCACCTGTTGTTTGAGGAGACTGAACAGTGAATGCAGGTATAACTATTAGTTCAGATGTTCCTTCTGTATCTTGGCGCGTCTGAAAGTCCTGATTGATTCATGATTGCAGCATTGACAGGAGCCGTGTACTTACTGAGTCTCCCCTGGCAGACGTCCAGGCGAGTCGCTCCGTCCACGATGAACTGAGGTGATGCACAGAGCTCCTGGATGAGACATGAGAGAGAGAATCACTCAGATTTAACACGTCTGGATCAGCAGCAAGCCGAAGGGAGAGGCGGCTACTGATTAAAGTATGTACTGTAAGCTGGGCTCAATGTTCTTTCAAAGTAATGCTCCATCAACGGGAACACAGTTAGGACTGACATGCTGAACACACAACACACCTTCACATGAGGTTTTCATGTGGAAGAGTTTCAGTTAATATGTGAGCCTTGTCAACAGGGAATTACTAATTAGTAGTAATTTAATGTGTTTGGCTCCATCTGTTGTAGGGTTGGGCTCTGTTTTCCCTGGCATCGTTTCAAGAATATCTGCGTCCACACGGATCCGTCTCAACAAAGCGCTGCTTCATATTCCAGGCCTATAGGTGGCGCTGTTTCAGTTTCAGAAATTCACCAAAACGGAGAGGAAGAGGCGGAGCATGCGCATAAAGCTTGAGCGCTGTTTACAAATCGGCTTTAGAAGAAACCAAACTCAATGAGAAATGATATTTAGCCCTAGTAACCATAATAGGCTCAATATGTTCTCCAGCAGGAACACGAGCATGTAGTCCACCATTGTTGTTGACATTGTTATGCGTTTTCCCCGTCCACACAAAAACACAAGAGCTGCGTTTTCGAATTTTTTTCACCCTGGGACCAGGTTTCAGAAAAGTGCGTTTTAGGGCAATGTGTTTACAGGATTCATGTATACAATAGGCCAAAACGATGCAAAACATCTGCGTTTACACCAAAAAGCGGACAATTAGAATCACCAATGAACCTAAGCAGCATGTCTTTGGACGGTGGGAGGAAGCTGGCAGACACAGGGAGAACATGCAGACTACACACAGAGAGGAACCAGACAGGGCTCTCTAGATTCAAACCCAGAACCTTTTTCCTGCGAGACACCAGTGCTGTCCTAATCCGTATTATATCAAGAACCACTCAACCGATAACTGTGCTTGTTTCCCCAAGTGTAGCCGTGACAAACCATCGACCGCTCTGATGAAAGGTAGACCGAGATGTAGCTTTGCTGCAGAGGAGACGTTCATTAGAGTTAACAGCCCTGAGAAGCACAAACTAATCCGAGCCACCATACATGCTTCACAGGGTTCAAGTTCAGACACAACGTCAGAGAGAGAACAAGAAGAAAAGAACAAAGAACGTGAGTTAAGCCAGTGGGAATCTGGACTTCAGTCTGATGAGACGCCAGGCTGCATTAGATGACCTGGCCTCCATTATCACCAGATCTAAACCCAAGCGAGATGGTTTGAAATAAGATGGACTTCAAGAGTAAAAGTAGAGCAGCTAACATGTGCTCTGGAAACTCCTTCAACGTCATGAAGATGACTGAGAGAAGAGTCTGCAAACCGGTCATCAAATAATAATCTAAAATAAAAATGATATTCTGGTTTGTTTATATTGTTTTTGCGTTTACTGCATGACTCCATGTGAATGTGTTCCTCCTTCATCTACAGTCTAGAAAATGATTAAAAAACGAAGAGCAACCCTTGAATGAGAAGCTGTGTCCAAACCTTTGTCTGATATTGTACATAATAATTAATAATTCTAAAATCTTCCAGAAACACAATCATTCTCTATTTGTCTACAGTTGTTGATAAAACTAGAACAAAAATCAAACATAAAGGGGCAGTGTTAGTTTCAGCTATGTGGTCTTGCAGCAACAAGCCTGATCTTGATGTGTTGCTACAGAAACATCCCATAATGTTATGTTACAGACGCAGCCGACAACAAAAGACAACGAAGGGGATACGGTGTGTTCACAGCACGTCTCTCTGAATGCGTGAGTGAGTGCCTTCACAGTACCAGTTAAACAGGACCGATGTGTCTAAGGGGCACAGAGCGAAGGTGTCAGAAAACAACGGTGAACAGCAGGAATCATAAACTCTAAGTGGGCAATTAACTGAACGATTTGAACTTTATGTGAAATGCTTTTCCTGGACGTGTGTGGTCTTGTTTGCCTCTCAGAGTGAACTTTACTGAAGCTGCAAACTCCAGGACTGAAATAATAAGCGGACACTGCAGTCCCACACATGTCCACTAGAGGCGGACTATTAAAAATAAATCAGTCCCCATAAATCAGGTCCCTACACACACTGTTAGGACCATAAACTTTATGTATAACTCTCCTTATCTGATGTGGCTTGTGCTACTAAGCTGCACCCTGGCTTGCTGTTAAACGCGGTGCAACAGTAGCTTCAGGCTCATAGAACAAATGAAAATGAAGAAAATGCAAAATGAAGTGAGATAAACGAGCAGAACGATACACAGAACGTGCCTGCAGGGCCAAGTTAACTGTGACAGGTTTCTACTGAAAGACTGTGGTTTATTGTGGGTTTAGAGATCATTTCTGATGCAGAGAATATTGAACAAATAGCTGCCAAGAACCAGCACAAAATGAATTAACTTAAATGTCTTAAAAGAATAATAAGACGATTTGTTAAATGACCTACAGTGAAATGATGAATTATTAATTTAATATCACTGGGGCTCTATTGTTTTTAGGATGGTTACTCATTTTTAACCGCCGATGCAAAGTTGCGATGCTATCATCTTAACATACCTCCAAGAAAAAGTAGATGAAAAAAAGATTATCCTGGAAAACGGGGATACGGGCGGTGACATCTTGTGACTTTGAAACCAAAGTCTGATCAGTACGGTCTGAGGGTGGAGCCACGAGGAGCCGCGATATCGGTGCCCCGCCCACACTAGAGATGGGCGATATGGACTAAAAAATGTATCCCCATAATTTCTGCTATTTATCACGGTAAGGATAAAAATGACGATAAATGAACACCAATTTAGACTAAACCTTTTGAGTGTAGTGCATTGGCAAGTTTCGTCTGAGTTGTTTTTTTACCGGAGGCTTTGGATGAAGTCAACGCTTCTTGCGCATTTTCTTTATATTCTGGTTTGAGCTGTGTTTTAGTGCTGTTACTGTCCTTTTTATGCACTATTTGTTTGCAAACCTTGCATGTTGTAAATTGCTGCTCCGCATCAGACTTTTAAAACCAAACCCGTTCCAGATAATGTGGGTGGAGCCTCGTCTAGGAACGATCTGCTCCACATTGTCAGTTTGTCAATATTCCACACGTGTTGGGCTGTGAGCGTGTCGCGTACTTATATACGTCATCAAAATTCGAAAATCTAAATTTATTGTTTTTTATCGCGGGATGACATATTCTTACCGTGGGGAATGTTTTTGACGATATATCGTAAACGATGAAATATCGCACATGCCTAGCCCACGCTTCCTCCAGACTCATACGAGTTTTTCTTTAATTGATACTACGCTCTAACTGCACCAGTTAGGGAAATGTTGGATTGTACACTCTACTTATTTATCATTACTTTAAAAAAAACATGACACGGTTGGCATGGCAACTGTTGGTTGCCATCATGTCACACAATGTTTCTGTAGCGTTAAACTAAAATGAAACTCATCCAAAAAACTGACACTTAAAATGATAGAAACCATCCTTGATAAAACTATTATTTGACGTGTATTTTAGAGTTTTAGTTTGGACCAAGCCCCGCCCACTAACATAGAGGGGGTGGAGCTTATGACCTATATCGCAGTCAGCCACCAGGGGGAGCTCTACTTGCTTTGGCTTCACTTTAAAGGAGCAGTTCCTCCAGCCATCTTTATATTGTCTATGATTAAGTAGTAACATAACCACAGACAGTATAAATATTTGACCTTTGATCCGACCCGCAGTTTGAGAAATCAGGAAGAGATACAGCAGTAAAGGTCTCTCAGCAAGAACAAAGGTGTTCTACTTCACCCTCAGTGTGAACTGAGTTATCACCAAATATCACTTTCTGTTTAAAGTGATAGTCTATAACCGTAGAGGTTCCTCTGGAGAATATTCTGGACAGTATTTGTTTGTCATTGGGCTGTTGCAGCAATAATAACACACTCCCATGTCGATAAGACGATTAAACGCTAAAACAAATATTCCTTTAAGGCGCATTAAGAACCGATAAAAAGATGTGTCACTAATTTAAATACAATTAAATGTTTTAAAGGATTGATAGCCCCAGGAGTCAGTCAGAGTCAGTCAGGTGGAGACTTCCACAGAACGCAGCCTTCTTAAACCTTCTTTCCAGATAACTTCTGCTCAACACTTGAGTCACAATGAACAATTCACATTTCAGTTTATCAAACCAAAGCCCTCCAGCTCCTCTTATCTCGTCCCACATCGATCACAGAAATGTTAAACGTGTTCGTGCGAGTGCAGACCTAACTTCTAACTTCTGAGCCATCACCACCCTGTAAGTCATCCAGGCGCAATCACTGACAAACAACTGATCAAACACAGAGACAAAAATAGTTCATTAAACAACGATCTCTCAACCAGGAAGTCCTTCACACACTGCTTGTCCCGCTTGTTTGCTCACAGAGGAGCTCTCACTCCAGTTTACATTTACAAATAAGACACAGTACGTGGTGTTAAAAAGCATCTGAGGTCACATTTTAAACTAACTGCTGTTGTTGTCTGAGCAGGAAGAAGACGCCATAAAGACGGTAGCCGTCAAGGAAAGAATGTAAAGCCTTCATAGCTGCGTTGACCCACAGGAAGGACGTGTCTTATGTCCTGGTTTAGGCGTCGACTATGAGACACGTTCGGTCTCAGTCGGGGAGAGGGAATTCCTCAGGGCAGGACTTTTTTTCTTTTATTAATACGACAGTTTTTAAGAGAAACAGGAGGTCAAGGGTCACGACTGACAGCTCTGCAACACATGGGACCTTTGTGACGCTTGTGTGGTTTAGTTTTTGCTGTTTAGCACAAATGAAAAATGACTAGACTATCTGGACAGGAGAAGAGGAGCTTTCATTTGAGGGAGTGGATGTTTAGTCAACACAGGTTTTATGGCATCCTGGCCTCGTCTCATAGAGAGGTGACTGGATGACGCAGTGATGTCTGTGACAATGCATCCCTCTCTCTGTGTCTTTGTGTTTCCTCCCGTTGTCCTGCAGGCCTCGGTTTGTGTCATTATTCCTCTGAAACACACCCGTCTGCTATTGTTGCTCTGTCATGGAATTATTCAAAGGCCGTACAGTAAAAGTAGTCGGCCCTCACAGAACAATAAGGCACAAAGCAGCTGGATGTACAAAAATATAAATGCTGAGAATGAAATGAGAGAAGGAGTGTCATTCAGTGAGAGGAAAAGTCTCTGTGGTCTCAGTAACCTTAGAGTATTTCTAAGTGCTATAAATGTCTGTATGAGTGCGTACTTTATTTTATCTCACACATACTGTTTCCGCTTTTCTTCACAATATTAAATCTACATTTCATAATTTATAAGAATATTCTTATAAACAAATGTCCACTTGGTGATAAAAGTCCAAAACGTTTCATTCAGCTTCATTCATCACTGTGTGCTTACTACTTTCAAACAAACCATGTTCCTGTTTTTCCCAGTACATTTATCTGGGCGTCTGCAGTAGATCAGATAACATGCGATACCCCCATGACTTATTATTATGTGTCGTCACAAATGAAACCAACGGCTGCGTGTGACATGATAAATGTGAGCTGTGCCGGCCAGTAAAAGCAGAAATGACTTCAAAAAGAGAAGTGACTCTTTTTATCATTAATATTTCAGAATTTATTTGACGTTTCCTTCTTCTTTCTTCAGAGACAAAACAAAATATTCACTCAGCTCACAATGTGCGCACACAGGAGATAAAGGATGTGTAAACACTTGTTATAACACAGATATTAAGGATTTTACGGTCTGTGTGTTTGGTTTACAGGGAGCAGGCTTGACTGGACAGGCTCACAGCAGCAGGAGGAAGGAGCTGCATTAAACTTTAAGACTATAATACTGGAACTAATCATTTAATCATGTGTCATAAACAGATGTAATCTGCAGAGTAAAAAGATGTAATCCCACTGGAGCTAAATGTAGAGTTTACCTTTAAAACAGCAGCTGCTAAACCTGGAGCAGGTAGAATATTCAAATACTGTTCATGCATCAACAGACTGTCCCTGACATGAACCATGCAAATAAGAAGAAGGCCCGCGTGCAGCATTTATTCCGCAGCAGAAAGTGTGTTGCGCTGGTTTCCATCTTTACCTTTGGTCGTTTCCACTTGATCTCGCTCTGCATCTCCAGCTCTCCCAGGGGGAAGTGGTAGTCCACGAACAGTCCGTCCCGGCCCACCATGCCCAGGTCCCCGCTCTCCGGCGGCATGTCGCCGGACAGGAGGTCCGCCAGCCAGCGGCGGGACTGGGAGCCGAGCAGCTCGTCCGAGCAGATCGACTCCGCATCATCCTCCAGCGGAGGGAGGGAGCAGTCGGAGGACACACTCAGCGACTTTATCATGTCTAATGAACTCTACTGCTCTTTCAATGCGCTGAGCTGAAGACCAAATGTCTGTCTTTAACTTCTGGAGACAACAAATAGTCTGAAGCCACGCCCTTTGGAAGGCTGCGCAGGTAAACGCTCACCTGAGACAGGTGTGGCCGACTGGAGACGAGTTTACACATTTAACCCTCTGTAGTAGAATTACTTCATCTCCATTTAACTAAAACACTCATTTAAAATACGTTTTACCGTTGAACTCTAAAAATTTAGCATTTTATTTAAATTTTTGACAATATCGTAAATCCAGGAAGTCAGTTTGTCCTTCATTTTGTAAAAAGTCATATTAATTTGTTGCTATGGTAACTATACATATGGGAGTGAACTGTGCGTATTCAACCATTAATGGACTGTTATAAAGTTATATAGGAATAGCTCACCCTGAGACCAGTTTTATAGGGATTTATTACTTTTATTTCTTTTTTGACATTTTATTCAACTTTTCATTCAGCAAACAATGAATTCTTCCAAGAACCTAACATGTCCTGCTGAACATACTTTACAAAAAACACTTTATTGATATGAAGCCCATATAATGATGTTATTGTTAACATATATGAAAAGCATTGTAAAAAGCAAGTGTTTGAAATATACATGGATCAGTCATTACTTCCTAATATTGAGCAGGTCTCCCTTGTGGTGACTCATCAGAGAATGGACATGGACCTTCTGAGGGTGTCCTGTGGTGTCTGGCAACACAATGTTATTATTTGGGGGTCTTTGAGGGGAGGGGCCTCTGTGGATCATCCCACAGATACTTGATCAGTTTGGGATCTAGTGAATTTGGAGGCCAGGTCAACACCTTGTGCTGTTCTTCATGTTTTTTTAGTTGTTCCTTAAAGTGGTTTTGTCTGTGTCAGGATGCATCCCCCTCCTCCTATGGGGTGGGGGTGCCTGGTCTGGTCTAGGTGGGTGCTACATGTCTAAGTAACATCCACACCAATGAATGAAGCCAGGTCCAGAAGTTTCCCAGCAGAACACTGAACTGGAGCAAGATGGTCGATTCACTTCTCCTGTTGGTGGTTTTAATGTTGTGGCTGATCAGTGTATATAGCACTGATACAGCAAAGGGCCAAACACTGGGAGCAACTTGTGGTTCAGTGTCTTGCTCAAGGACACCTCAGCTTGTGGTCCTCGTACACAGCTCGTCCAGATCACCAGCAGCAAACATTACTATCAAGCTGCTGATCATGTGTAACGTGGAAAATCCCCGTCCATCTATTGCAACATCTTAGCTCATGACTAATCAAGGTTTCATTATCAGAATAATAAAATAACCAACACCTGTTCTACGAAGAGATTTCACAGCAGGGAGTAAACACGAAGAAGCAGAGACAGGCTGGAAATGATAAATTACCTTTATTGAGAAAAGAGTGATTATGAAAACAAATGACCTGGTTGACTTTCATCACTGCTGTGTGTGTGTGTGTGTGTGACTGTGTGTGTGTGTGTGTGTGTGTGTGTGTGTGTGTGTGTGTGTGTTTGTGTGTGTCTGTGTGTGTGTGTGTGTGTGTGTGTGTGTGTGTGTGTGTGTGTGTGTGTGTGTGTGTGTGTGTGTGTGTGTGACTGTGTGTTTGTTTGTCAGCATCACTGAGATGTGGCCATGATGCTGGATACACCTGTAAAAAAAAAAAAAACAATAGAAAGAAAATCAGTGTTTGTCAAATAATACACGTATTAAACTGTTTTCTGATCTTTTGGATGCATTTCAGCTACAAAGTACAGGCAGACGTTATTAACATCCATCCTGGTCAGCTTTAAGTTCAGGTGTGACCTCATTCCATACGTAGTGTGAATGTCAGAAATTAACAAATAAGCAATAACTTGTATTTGATTTCATTAGTAAAAGAGACTTTACATCTTGTTCCAAAATATATATCAATTCCCCAAGTCCTGACACACACACAACAAACAGCTGTTCATGGTTCTGTTATAACGGTACCAATCCACTACACACAGCAGCTGTTACAGTACTTTACTGGTTGTGGACGCATGAGGAAAAGCATTACAGGTGTGAACAAAGCTTAGACGCTTAGAATCAGACTGCCCAGGATGGACTTGAATGCAGGACTTAGATGAAGCGACGTAAAAAGTATTATTATGCCTGATCAACAGCTGAAAGGTGTGATACTGGATCGTGCCAACAGTAAAATAAAGGCAGCACTATTAGAATATCACACCACAGTGAATAATTAGCTGGAGCAACTGATGCTACTCATTTTAAACTAGTGATCTGTTTATACATTTATCTGCAGCACTCACTCTCAAAGTCGATCTTCTCCACGATGTTCTTGGGCTTGACGCTCTCCTCCTGGTTGAAGATGAAGATCTGTCCCTCCTCGTTCTCCGTCCAGCCGTATTTATTCATCCACACCTTCACCTGCGTGTCTGGAAAAACACAAGAGAAAGAGGTTCAGTCTGAGGTCTCTAGTATTAACGGCTGGGTGGACTGAGGTGACTTGTGTCTTACCCAGCGGGTCTCCCAGCATCTCGGCCAGTAACCGGTGCTCGATGGTCTGGTAGGTGATGCCCACTACATGACAGATGACTGAAAAGAAAGAACACGTTTAATTGATTTTGATTTGGTTTATTTGTCTCTTCTGCGTCTTTCCCGTCCAGGTGTGGCTGCTATTGTTCCTCAGGCTGATCTATGACATCCCCTGCTCCTACTGCCTCTAAGGACATAGTGTCCACTGTGGTGAGTAAGAGGAAGACACTCACACTTGCGTACAGAGTCCTCAAATCCAGTAATGCCATCGATGAGCTCTCTGTTCTCCTCCAGACTCGTCTGTCAGGAAGACAAAGAAAAGAAAAACTGTTGCACAAGTTTGGAAACGAGCACGACAGCAAAAGGAATCTGAACAAAGACACCAGAGATGTCGCAACATCTGGCATTTACAGAGGATTAGTCAGCTCTACTGACTTCACTGAGGGTTTTCCATTTTTTTTCAAGCCGAGCGTTTGAGTGTGTGTGTGTCGTACCCAGAAGCTCTGGAAGTGGCACGTCTCCAGCAGGTTTCCCAGGTACAGGATCTGTCTGATGGGGCGTTCCTCTTGCTGCGACACTGTAGTCAAGGAAATGCCCCCGACCCCAAGACAAAGCCCAGCCGCCACCGCCACCACAGGCAGCCTGGACTCTGACACAACTGCACCACTAACTGTCATAATACGTCCTCCACTGTAGCTGCACAAGACGACCACTAAATATGCCCCAATAAAGAGAATTCTACTGTAAATGAACAGTAAGTTTGGAAATGAAGAATGCCATATGGAAATAGACGCATCTATGGGTCTGAGGCTGCAAAATACTTAATATCTAATCATATAAAGTTATTCTGTATCTCTGGCTGAAAAGAAACCTGGTCCTGGTGTTGTCCTGGTTTGCACAGAGACAGTCAGATCCTGTCCAGACAGCGTTTTCTAGTTTGGGGACAGGAAACTTTCACACATTTTATCGGGACGTTGTCAGAGAACAGCAGCCAAGCGACGTCAGATGAAACGGCACCAAAAGGATACGTGTGTCTGGTCGATCATGCACTTGCACAGAGTGAAGTCGGTGTGTGGCAGGTTGGTCAGAGCCTTCAGCAGAATCTGGGAGGTCACGTTAGTCTGGAAGTAGGCTGGATTAAACTGGTACCTGCAGAGGAGAAAACTAAATCAGATCTCACAGCTTCCACTCTCCATTTCTGCTCCTTCCACACTACTTTAATTAAACGGTGCATTTGCCTCGACCTGAAAGCAGCTGGTGATGGTGTAACTTACAGCTTCAGGACCGCCAGGTTGGCCTCCAGGTCGTAGGAGTTTTCTCTAGCTTGCGTCTCCACGTAGCGCTCCAGTGTGGCGAGGTTTTCTGGGTTGTACCTGTGAGGAGAGACGAGATCGTTCACTAAGAATAAAGAATGGATGCCTTGAGCGTTCTTCAGGTCTGTCTTTCTTTACTGCATGTATTCGGGATATCGTAATAATTTAATTATTTAGTTTTAAAGGCGTTATTCAGAAGCAAACAACAAACATACAGGTGGCTGCTCTGGTTTTTTATTTGTTATGTGCAATGGCTGCAAATTGGCTGATAAATTAAAAGCTAAATACAACAAATAGTTACATAAAGATTAAGGTATGTAGGATGAAACAAACAAGCATTATTTGGAGAGGCAATACCTTTAAAAGTTTAAGGGAATAATGTGTCTTATGCTGTAATAAAAGGAGAGGAGTAATGTGAGGGTAGAGGTCTGGTGGCAACGTTAATTCTGAAAAAAGACTATTAGTAATTTGGTGATTATTATTAGAACAGAACAGGATAAAGCATTTATCGTTTCTCTATTTTTAAGAGACTTATCAGAGATGTTTTATATCTTGTGTAAGAAATATTTTTACACAAGTTTATTTCCTATTTTGTCAGCTTATATTTGTGACACTCGTGATGTTAAGGTGTTGAACCGAAATCCTTGAAACGGCAGCTTCTTATATCACAAATCTGAGCAACAACAGTGTAAATAAGCAAAATACGGGTTTCCTTTGTCTGCATTAATCTGAATTAGCTCGTTGTGGTTACTGCCAGGTTTAATCACCCGCTTACATTTAACTGTTATAACTCTTTAAACGTAATTTAATCAGTTTGATGTGAATAAGTATCATTATTTATGCGTATAAACAGTAAATGCTCGTGTGTTCTCTTTTTAAACGGATATGTTTGCAGTTCACTTGATCGGACCTCGCTAATGCTAGCTGCTGTAGAGTCTGACAGATCTGACATGACAGCTCCTCATATTATATTTGACTACTTTATTTAATTACTACATCATTTACTGGCACTGGATTGATAAAAATGACCTAAACTATATTAATTGTCCATAAATCCTCTGTAAATGGGTCTACCGCCATTGATACACTACTCAGCTAACATTAGCTTAACGTTAGCAAACAAGCTAAGCTACCGTTAGCTCGTTCGCCCGGTTATCGGTTCGCGTCGCGGGCCGTTCGTACCTATCGATTCCCCGCAGGAGCTTCCCCACGTTCGCCCTCATTTGCTCGATAGGCGACGCCATTTGGTCCAGAGTTTTAGAGGAAACTCGGAGAGAAAAACCGAATTAATTCCACACGTGGGTCACAAACTGGAAAAGGCACCGGGGCGGAGGGAGAAAAGGTCCGGACCGGAAAGAGCGACGCACAGGCGGACCGGAAACATGACGGACAGAAACTGTCGACGGACTCTGGACAGGTACAGTTAACTTTCTAACTTAAACTGTCAAAGAAAAGAATAGAGATAGTCTAGCTAATCGTTATTTTATAATCACAAACTGAACAAATTAATTGTTAAAGTTAATGCGTATTTACTATTATAAATATACTACAGTTAGTGCCATTAGTGCCACCAGAGGGCAGTAAAATCAACTGACGTGAATTTAATTTACGAAAGGTTTATTTCGTCTTACTTAATTGTTGTTCATTAGGATTTGGTCATAAATAAATAGAATATGTGCGACAAATAAGAATAGTTACAGAGGTTATTCATCCGTTTATTTGCAGAGCTCAGTCTCAGACACGTGTTTTAATGTTTTATCTCACAGCAGATTATTTTGTCTGGTTGCATAGTTTTTAATGTCATAATTTGTGTTTTACATTACCATAATGTGTTATTAAGTTTACCCAACCTCCTCAGAGCAGATGTATTGTTATTATGATCAAAATACTCAAGTTATAAAATATTCCCTTGAAGCAAACTTGTCATTTTTTTTTATTTTTTTTTTGCGTCCAGGAATTTAACTTTAATTTAAACAACTATCTCCAAACTAAAAGGCTTGAAATCGTATCTGTGTGTACTTCATTAATCTATTTAATTTTAAACAACAATTATACCTGTAATAAAGTAATATTCATGGACTGTTTTATTATTTTTTATTATTCTCTCTGAATACTGTCACGGTGATGTCCCATCACCTTGTCGCTGACTCTGGTTTAATGGATTTAATGTGTTGCAGTTCCTCCCTGTAGCCACTGGAGGGCAGTGAACGCCTCACCTGGTTATTGTAGCTTTAGCATTGTTAGCTTTCGGACAGGTAGCCCTCAGCATTACATCAAGATAAACAAGGTTCATCCGCCAGTGTGAGCCTGTGAGTGTGATGAAAAAGCTGTTAAACACATATAGCATTCTATAATTATCAGTGTGGTCACAAAGTGATTCTGTAATGATTACAAGAAATTATATTTTTATGCATGTAAAACAAGTGGAGGCAGTAGTTTGTGGAATGAGGACGTATATCATGTCTTTATTTTTATACCACTAATCTTTAACTGTGTGACAAAAAAAACCAAGTTATTTACAGACGTGAGAAATTATCGTGACATTTTAGCTGCATCACCACAAGAGTGAGACGATGGTGACTTTTGATTTTGCTCTGTATTTTTAGCTCTGCTGGAAGGTCAGATGTTATTATCTGCAGCAGGGAAGCCTGCACAAGGCTGCGGAGTCTTGCTCAAGAGCTACGTGCTGCGACAGGTGAGTCCTGCAGATGATGGGTAGATGGTATTAAACGTCAAACTACGAATGCAGTGAAACTACTTCAACGAGCATGAAAATATAACAAGCCACAACATTAAAACCACTGGCAGGAGTGAAGTAAATAACATCTAAACCATCTTGCTCCAGTTCAGTGTTCTGCTGGGAAACTTCTGGACCTGGCTTCATTCATTGGTGTGGATGTTAATTCAATTCAATTCAGCTTTATTTATATAGCGTCAATAACAATACAAATCGTCTCAAGACGCTTTACAAGACCCGGCCTGAAACCCCCAGAGCAAGCCTGCAGGCGACGGTGGCAAGGAAAAACTCCCTTTTAACAGGAAGAAACCTTGAGCAGAACCAGCTCATATGGAGGGACCCATCTGCCTAAGGTCAGCCGGGTACAGACAGAGAAAGACAACAGCAAGATAAACATACATCTGTCATAGATACACACATCTGACTAAAGCATACAGGTGGGATGCTATGGTACAAACTAATGATGTTACATGACAGTTAGAAAATGTAAGGGGAATCATCAGCAGGTTGGAGAATCGTTCATTCAGGTAGGAGTGGATAACAGCAGGATTCCATGGAGACTGGGCAGAATGATGAGACCACGACAACAGATGTAGTATGGAGCTCCACAGGAAACAGTCAACTCCAGGCCAGAGATACTCGGAAGAAGGGAGAGCAGCAGTAAACATTCTACATAGTAATAGCACAGAATGTCATGACTAGTAGCAGATAGGAATTTAGAGGGCAGGAGCTCTGTGCCAGAGAAAAAGAAAGTGTAGGACACGAGAGTGGAGAGAGAAGAAAGAAGAATGTTTGTTGCATTGTCCCCCAGCAGCCTAGGCCTATAGCAGCATAACTAAGGGATGGTTTAGTCCAGCCCTAACTATAAGCTTGATCAAAAAGGAAAGTCTTAAGCCTGACCTTAAAAATAGAGAGAGTGTCTGCTTCCCGAACCCAAACTGGGAGCTGGTTCCACAGGAGAGGAGCCTGATAGCTGAAAGCTCTACCTCCCATTCTACTTTTTAAAATTCTAGGAACCACAAGTAGGCCTGCACTTTCAGACCGAAGTGATCTGTTGGGATGATATGGTACAATGAGGTCTTTAAGATATGATGGAGCTAGGCCTTTGAGGGCCTTGTATGTAAGGAGGAGGATTTTAAATTTTATTCTAGACTTTAAGGGGAGCCAGTGAAGAGAAGCTAAAACTGGAGTAATATGATCTCTCTTGCTAATTCCTGTCAATGCTCTTGCTGCGGCATTTTGAATCAGTTGGAGGCTTTTTAAAGAGTTATTTGGACAGCCAGACAGTAATGAATTACAATAATCCAGTCTGGAAGACACAAATGCATGAACTAGTTTCTCAGCGTCACTCTGAGACAGGATGTTCCTAATTTTGATGATATTACGTAGATGAAAGAAGGCAGTCCTGGTTACTTGCTTAATGTGACATTTAAAGGACATGTCCTCATCAAATATAACACCAAGGTTTTTCACAGTAGTACTGGAGGCCAAGGTAATGCCATCCAAAGAAACCACGTGATTAGATAATGAATCTCTGAGATGCTTAGGACCAAATACAATAACTTCTGTTTTGTCTGAGTTCAAGAGTAAGAAATTACACGTCATCCAAGCCTTTATGTCTTTAAGGCATGCTTGGAGTTTAACCAGCTGATTAGTTTCATCTGGTTTCATGGATAAATATAGCTGGGTGTCATCTGCGTAACAATGGAAGTTTATGCCATGTTTTCTAATAATCTTCCCTAATGGCAACATGTATAATGTGAAGAGTATTGGTCCTAGCACAGAGTATTGGTCCTAGTAATCCTGTTACTTAGACATGTAGCACCCACCTAGACCAGACCAGGCACCCCCACCCCATAGCAATGACACAGCAGGATGCAGCCACAAAAACACTTTAGGAACAAAAAAACATGAAGAACATCTCAAGGTGTTGACCTGGCCTCCACATTCACTAGATCCCAAACTGATCAAGTATCTGTGGGATGGATATAAAATAACATGTCACAGTGTTTACTCTGCAGGATGAAACTCAAGCAGACATGAGGAGGTGGGACTGACGCCAAACGTCTGTTTCCTTCTTCAGTTATTAGCGGGGGGTTTGATGGATGCTTTGTGCTTTTTGACTGATCTTTGTGAATATCCTCATCAGTCCTTGCTCCAAGGCTGGGTGAAGGTTGAGGCAGTTATTTGTGGTTAACTGTCCTGTGATATGCGTCTATCACGCGTGGGCGTTTTAAGAACCAGACTGTGGGCAGGCAACGGAGGGAAGAGGGACGATAAATGTCAAATGATTAAGATGGCAGATTTAGATGGCACAGACGGGCGGTCTTTCTTTCAGTTTTTACTTAACCCCTTAACAGACAAACACACCGCTCCGTTTAACCGTTAGTGACGGCTCTCAATACACTGGAGACGAGTGAAGTCCTGCAACAACAGCTGCTAACACCTCTTCAGTTGACCCAGGACATGATGATACTTTAAATATTCTGCAGCGGCAGCGTCCAAAAACGGCAAAACAACATCAGATAGGAAGCAATTGAGAAAACATCATCATTATGTTTCCTGTTTTCGACTCAGACTGGCTGCTCGGTGCCGTGGCTGAATGTCATTAAATGTAGTGCACGCGTTCATGGCACCCTGAAGATGAGCCCTGACAGACGAGGAGATCCTTTGACCTTCTGGTTAGCGCCATCGTCAGGTTGACATTAAACATGTTTCAACGCCGTCCGCCCCGCTCAGATGTGCTCATCTGCTAGAAAACACTTCATTTTAGGGACAATCCTGAAATAAAGTGCGTTTTCTTTTTCTGCAGAGCTGCAAGGCGACGCGGCACCTGCACCTCTGAGTCGATTTTATTAAATCACAACAAACTTTCAGATGAGAGAGTCAATTAAATTAAAGCCGTTTCTCTGCTCGTTAACAGGATGTCAGTGGCACCCCTCATTTGAACAGCATCTGAACAGGAAGCTGACAGGGAGCTCCAAGCACGAGTGAGTCTTTTTGCAGAGCTGCAACACACACACACACACACACACACACACACACACACACACATTTTAGTAGGCGTGTAGCTGAGACTGAAACTTACTCTGAAAAAACCCCAAACAGCTCAACTGCAATTAATCAACTCACAGGCGCTCACATTCAGTGCAGACAACCAGACGTTCCCCAGGTCACACACTCGCACACACACACACAATCACGCACACACAGATAGATAAAAGTTAAACCTGTCTTTGTCTATCTCACATTTCACACCCAACAGGAAACACAATTGGATTATGCAAATGAGCTGAGAGAAAAAAAAATGTCTGAAAGAGAAGAGAGGAAGGTGTGAGAGGGGAGGGAGGGAGGGAGGGAGTGACAGAGGTAGGGAGGATCGATAGCAGGCTGAGAAACAGAAACAGGAAGGTGTGTGTGCGTGTCTCCGTGTGTGTGTGTGTTTGTCAGGCAGTCAGAGAGAGTCCGAGCGTCGCTCCTCAGCAGCTCTCCTCGTCCTGAGAGTTTTATCGCTTTTAGATGCTGATGTGAGCGAGAGTGCGAGAGGCTGAGTGACATGACTGAGGAGGAATAATAGTGACAGAAGAAAGAAAAAAAAGGCAAGAGGCAAGATGGATTTCCAACAGAGGGCAGCTCTGGATATCTCCACCAAGAACCCTCAGGACGATTTTGAGATCCTACAGAGAGTCGGAGGAGGAACCTACGGAGAAGTTTACAAGGTCTGCCGCCTCTTTACTTTAAAACCTTCCTCTTGTTTTAGAACATGTGATGAATCTGTTAAAGTGAACAACACGCTGACACCGTTTCGAGAGTTTTCTTTTTTTAAGTAGAAGTGTAAAAAAAAAAAAGAAATTTGCCTCTCTGCTGTCTCAAGTCAAGCATGTCTTACTTCTGCCTCCTTCACGAGCCGCCCGCTTATCTGCGTCCCGTCATGTTTCCCCTCCACCGAAAGGGTTCGGTTCGGGTTCCAGATGTGTGCGGGGCTGTGATCTGCAGGGAATTTCTTGATGGGTAGGCTACAGAAGGAAATATAGGTGTGATATATTTTAGTTTCATTGGTTCAATGCAATCACAACTCACAAGTGCACCTCCTGCCCTGCTGGAGGAAGTGGTTTTACAAGAAGTGAAAGTATTCTTGTGAATAGCTGATTGCTTTCTGGAGAGTTTTCTACTCCAGCTGAAAGAGAAGTCAATCTGAACTCAGGGGTTGTAATCTGCTTCTAAATGTCTCGCAGATCCTCTTTTCAGGAGCTGCTTTCACGTTTTCTCGAGTAAAAAACAAACAAAAAACAGTTCCTCAGATAACAACACTGGTTTAGTTTGAGTGAAGTGTCAGATAAGTCTCCTCAGCTCTGATCTAACTTCACTCTTCAGTATTAAGTCTGACTCTTCTTTTTTTGTGGGAAATCACTTTGTTTTTTTAATCAAAAACTGATTTTAACACAAGTGAAAAGTCAAATGTTGAAGTGCTGCACGTCTGGATGTGATTCATAACCGGGTCAGTGAGGTTGCAGGTTCATATCTGAATATCTACTCACACATGCATCCGCCAGGTAGCCTGATATTTATGAAGCTTTAGGATTATCTCTCAGATTACATCCCAAGGCGTTTATGAAGCGTTAATCTCTCTGACTTCTTTCTCTGAAGCCTCCTTTTTGTCCACGTGTCAAAGGTGAACTCACAAATGCACGCATCACCCCTCTTACCGTCAGCACTGTGTAATCGTGCAGACTGGATTTGGTGTTTTATCGGCTGAGGTTTTCAGACGTCTCTTCTGAAACTTCTGACGCCGCGCCGACACGCTGGAAGTGCATGGATCAGCGTCTGCAGAGCCGAGAACGCCGATAGAAACACATGAATGACATTTAAACTACTTCTTGCTGCAGCAGAGAGACGAGGCAGAGACCCGTAAGAGGACAGAGCTGCAAGCTTTGACTGCAGAAGAAAAAAAAAACACCCAACAGCTTAAGTTGTATTTTTACAAACTTGTTGCAGCGCCTTCAGTTGCTGTTGGTGTGATAGTGACTTTGACAAGGTCTGCTTTTAGTAGAGCTTAGTCTTATAGATTATTAAATGTATGCACAGCACTGCGCACACACACACACACACACATACTGTATCTGACAGCTATAAGAGGGTCAGATTAAGAAAACATGTCCATTTGTTGTTATTTTCTGTGCTTTATACCGAACATGTGCCTCTGAGGATTCTCTGGTACTTTCCTCAAAGCTCGTCACACCTGAAACATCTTGAATGGAAAAGCCAAGTCAGGTGCTACACTCATAGCTCACATCAGAGTCAGGGTCATGTGAGTGGACTGTTTTCTCTCCTGATCTGAATCTGAAGCAGAGATCCCGCCACGGGGCGCGGACCCGGCAGAGGCTCCGAGTCGCGTGCGTGAATTCAAACCGCCTTCGTCTCGATTCGTCCGACCGCGCCGCTGTTGGTGCTCAGCTGTGCCGCCTTCTCCATCTCTTTGCTCGGTGGCAAGTCATGCTTGTCAGAACCCGTCAGAGCAGCTCACCGTGACATTCAAATGTGCGGAGGTCAGTGCGGACGGAAAGAGCTTGACTCACGCTTCAAATCTGCGCCGGCGTTTTCATCTTTTCTGAACTTCAACCATGAAACGTTGAACATTTGTCACAAAGAGAAGCCGCTCAAACAGGTGTGCGGCACTTTAAAGCTCAGGATTGGTGTCTTAAAACCTTTTGAACAGTGTGTTAACTTTAATTTAATTAAATTAACATCAACAGGTTGAGGATGTCTGATTATGAGAATCATGAAGTACCGCTTAGGCTGCGATGGACGGTTTTTCTGGCGGCCATTGAACAAATAGCGTAGCCTGTGATGCTGCCATCGCTATCTGATTATTTTTTTGGCCTTTTTAAAGATTTTAAAACACCAAAGCTGCCAAAACCTGCACCCCCTCTACTCTCCATTTGAGGCCGGCTCAAAAAAAAAGATGTCCACAGTTTCACAAATCTCTCCATTCATAAGAAATGTTTCCGTTTACATTTTACCTTTGAGCTTTGAATTATGCAGAATTACGACTGTGGCTGCTTTAAGTGACAGGTGGGCGTCCTCACAGGTTGCTAGCCGTCTGCGTTAGCGTCACAAAACTGGTTGTCAAGTGGAGTCATGTGCTACTGAGACAGCGTTTGTTCATGTTTTATTTAAAGTCACTAGTTTGGATTCCCATCAGCTTTAGTTCTGAGGAGCTTAATGCTAACATTCCTAACACGCCATTAGCGCTGATGCATCCTGTGTCTTCTGCAGCTTTGTCCCTGCACATCGTCTGGCGGGGAACATTGAGCGCGTACGTTTATTTTAGCCTCGGCTCGGGCTTTCCCTCGCAGCGGCTCTGGTTGAGCGCCTCTCAGTCAAGCTGCTGCACCGTGTTCTGCAGAGAAACGGTAATTGTAACCGATGCAAAGCAGGTTATCTGTAGAGGGAGCACACTTCCTCTAACGAGGCCCTTGACCTTTTTTTTTTAACAGAGAAACATTTGCATAGTTGCCCTTCCTTCACATGTGGACACACAGACCCATGCACAGATATGGTCTCACCCAGGCACACCCACCCACCCACAAATGAACTCTTTCTACCTGTGTGTTGCTACACGGAGTAAAATCTGTGTTGATCTTGCAAATGCAACACCATCAGCAGCGGTGAGAAAGTAGGACTTTTTATTTCGGTGTGTGTGTGAATACGTGGATCGTATGGGTGACATGAAGACAGCCAGAGAACGTCGAACAACTCGCATGAGTCACAGTTGTTGAACGGCGTCTTTTTGTTTTATTTCTGCAAAGTGGGACGTGAGCTGCGTCAGGTTCTGGTGCAGGAAAAAGCCTCCACGTGTCCAGCATGTGTAAGACGCGCGTAGACGCTGTGAAATGATCTTTATCCAGCGTGAGTATCTCGCGTAAAACGATCTTACACCGTGACCTTTCTCTCTTTCGGTGTTCACGAAATAGAGAAAGAGAAACCTGCAGCGCTGTACGTGTTGAGAAGTAGTCGATAACCAGCTGTTCAACATTTCTTCCCGATGAGACACACACACTTCAAACACCCTTATCTGTCGGCAGCTGTGCTGGAAATACCTGTTGGTCGACTTCACCTGGCTGACCAGCCCTCACACTTAAAAGCATTTGTTTGTTTATAATCAAGTCAAAATGAGATTACAAAGTTATCAGTAGGGGAAGGATTTCACTAGGAGAAGCGCTTCTTTCACCGTATGTCAAATATGTGTTCACTGTCTCACTGCGTACTGACTAAAACCATTGTGCAGTAACACGTAGTAAAGTGTGTGACCCTGTAGGCATTTTGTATGTGGTATTTGGATCCTAACACACATTAATCTCTTGATTCATGAAGCGTTGTGCTTTCAAGGAATAAAGAATCGTCCAGATAATGTGATAAAAAGCCAGAAAACGCCACATATCTCAAACCTAGCCTGGCCTAACGTGAGATATTGATTTCATTTTTTTGGGCGTGCATCTTCCAATCACTCTCATCGCTCATTAAAACCCCGCGCCCCAAACAATCTGATTGGCAAAGGAGAGACTTCAAATAAATCTGTGAGAGAAATCAGGTTGGATTCACCTCAAACCAGACACAGACACAGATTCATCCATGAGTTAACATTAGCGTCCTCAGCTATCAGCGTGCTAACAGGGGAGCGATTGAGATAAAGCATAATGTGCAGAAAATCGATCTTTAATCGAACTTTAAATGGGAGCTGCAACAGTGAGTCTGATCAATAATTTATAAGATGACGTGCAGAAGGTTTATTTGAAGACATGTTCTAGAACATAAGCTACAGCTGCCATCATGCTGTTGGCTCATGAGGAAACGTAAGAGGTCGACCAAAGCCAGAAGGGTTCTTCCTCTGAGGTTGCATGCATCCATTTTATTGTGAAGTCTTACTTGGGGCCTGATTTGACTCGTTTTTTTTTTTTTTTTTTCAAACAAAACCTAAAAGTTCAGTTGCAGCACCTGATAAATACACCTCTACATGCCTCTGAACACATCGCTGTGGTCACATGACTTTAGCTTTCATTCAACACCACTTTTAGTTTCATAAACACACGGCTGTCAGTCGCCATAACTCGCTCTTATCTCTTATAAAGTGGATTTCTGGACGACTTTTCACATCTTACGTCTTTATTTTCCTTCCACATGTTCTTTCCAAAAACAAAACAACTTTATTTTTTTTTTACATTGTATATAAATGTACACAGATTATTTTTAACCTGGAGGAGTGGGCGGCAGAACGGAGGAGGGGTTTCAGGTGCTTGCTCAAGGCACTTCAGCTCGGAGGGAATTGAACCGAAACCTGCTTCTGTCTTCTTCATGTTCTCATATCAGTTTAGAGTTTAGAGAAAGATGATGCTTCTGAAAGTTTATTTATTTTATTTTTTTTGGGATGTTTCATTTCTCAACTCTAATTGTACTTATCTTCTCATCTTCAAAGTCTTCCCCACACATAAAGCCATGCAGTTCCAAAGGTCATGACCCACAGACGCCGTTTACCCTTCAGCAAATATTAATTAATTAATTAAACACAAAGCTAAATGTCACATGTGAGAGATGGAGGTCTAGCGCCGTGACTGAGCTCCACCCGACGACGTTTGGTCTGAAAAACAGTCTCCTTCTGCAGAGATGTGATCTGCTGTGCTGGTTTTATGACACTTCCTCTGAATGTTTCCAGCCACATTTCATCACAGTTCCAGGAGTGGTCGCTCTTCAAGTGTGTTTTGACTCAGATTTAATTTGCTCACTAGCTGCTGCTGTGTCATTTTCCTTCCGTTGCATTTCTGAATGTTAAACATGAAAGTCCGCTTTTGTTGTGTCCTTCAGAGCGGCGCGGGGCTTCAAAACGTAGAGTTCAGTGGAGCCGTGGAGGGTTTGATTTGCTCTGGAAATTGACTCAGACTTGACTAAGCTGGGTGCAACTCTGCAACTCATCATGTCAGGATCTTCCTCTTCTTACAGTAAAAGCCTGACTCTCCTTATCTGATGTGGCTTGTGCTACTAAGCTGCACACTGGCTTGCTGTTCAACACGGTGCAACAGTAGTTTCAGGCTCGTAGCCCTCACAACAGAAGCTGTGGGCTGCACCTGGTGCGAGTGCAACCTCAGACGCAAAATGAAGAAGTGAGATAAATGAGCAGCGGACTACATACACAGAATGTGCCTGCAGGGCCAAGTTAACTGTGTCAGGTTTCTGCTGAAAGACTGTGGTTTTTATGTGTGTGTGTGTGTGTGTCGGTGTGTTTTTTAAGTGAAATGGACTTGAACTTTGGTTGGTGTGGATTTATCTTTAACCCAAGAAAGAGGAAGAGAGATAATTTCTGATGCAGAGAATATTGAACTAATACGACCAGCACAAAAGTGGCGTAATTTGTGTGAGTGAGTGTTATTTTAACCGGTGAGATTAAATGTCTTAAAGGAATAATAAGATGGTTTGTTAAATGATGAATTATCAATTTAACATCACTGGGTTTCTATTGATTTTAGGATCATTACTCATATTTAACCACCAGTACAAAGTGGTGATGCTATCATCTTAACAAAGTAGATGAAAGAAGATTATCCTTTTTCTGAAATCAAAGCCGGTCTAGAGCATAGACTGTATATAAATATGGACAACACGTCTCCACTTCATCTCATTGGCCAAACTGACACTATTTTGGCTATTTTGGCTATTTTGGTCGGCGCCATCTTACGACTTCGGAGCTAGAGTCTGATCAGTACGGTCTGAGGATGGAGCCATGTGGAGGCGTGATACCGATGCCCCGCCCACACTTCCTCCAGACTCATACAAGTTTTTGTTTAATTAATACTGCGCTCTCCTGTACCTCCACAAGTTACAAGGAAATGTTGGATTATACACTATACTTGTTTTTTTCGACTTTACGAAGCGGTTGGCATGGCAACTGGTAGTCGCAATTATGTCACATCCTGTTTCTGTAGCGTCAGATAACCAGTAATTAAAATAAAATTGACACTTGACCACAACATTTTATTAACTACCTAAATGACAGCGACCATCCTTTAAAAAAACATATTTGACGTGTTTAGTGTTTTAGTTTGGCGCCATCTGCTAACATGGAGGGGGTGGAGCTTATAACCTATACTGCAGCCAACCACCAGGGGGAGCTCTACTCGCTTTGGCTTCATTTTAGAGGAGCAGTACATCTTTATATACAGTCTGTGGTCTGGAGTCTCTCTGTTGATGCTCCAGCAAAGATATGCCGGGCCAATTAAATCGTTTGGGCGGGGCTTAATGTTGTGATGGACAGAGGAGTGACTAATCGCTGCTGTTGAAGAGGCTAGCTTGTTTAGAGATTTGAAATAACTAGGATAGTAATTCAAATGATAGTAATTTGGATAAACTTTGTGTCAGGCTGCTAAACTACAGCGCAGCAGGGCTTCATGATGTGGTGTATGACGCTAAGTAATGCTGCATGCAATCAGTTTGCTTCTTATTTGCTTGACTCATTTTGTCCCCGCCGCTGTCAGCTCTGACCCAGGATGCTCGAATCATCGCTAGCTGTGTTGTTAGAGCGACACGGCTCGGATGCTGCTTTCACACGGAATTAATTTCTAGTTTGTGGTGACGATATGTGAACTTTTATGCACAAAATGCTTTCAGTTCAAGCGATGAACAGCAGAAAGTCGTGAAAACAACGCTCCAACTGTCGGGCGACTAGAAACCACAGAGGCTAACAGTTAGCAAGCTAACGGACGTGTTGATTAACACAAAGACACGGTGACACATGAAAGAGAACTCCATACGATTTAATCCCAACATATCACAAAGATTTTAGCCTCACGTGGGCGTTTTCATGGACCATAGTGTGTTTAGGATACAGTGTGTGTGTGAAATGTTGTGAACGTCACATGAATGGATGACATTAGATGTTTGCTGCCTACAGTCACAGCTCCATGAAAATGAGTTTAACAGATGTACACAGTTAGTCAGGTTTTTGCAGAAGACATTTCTCTGTTGTTAGACACTAATGGGTCTCGAGCAGAGTTTATTTTGGCTTTATGTGAGTGTCCAAATATTTGGAAGATGTGTGGCTTTAAAATAAAATGTCGACTCTGCAGTGTGCACCTTGTTTCTGAACTGTGTCTGGACATGTTTGATATAGTGTGCTATTCATTAAATTACATTAAAAAACAGTATTTAGTCATTGAGCTGCAACAAACCCACAGGAACACGACCTCCTCAGACTTCTATTAACTCTTTATTTTCATTTTTTAATGCTTCCTTATCATCGGCATCGTGCTATCTAACTGTAAAGCTGTCCCTTTGTATTTTATTGTCACAAACCAGCAACTTAACGATCTTGAAACAAAAGACTTGCTGTTTATTTTAAGGATTCATATAGAAATTCAATAACACAGCATTTAGCATCTTTGCTAACTGCTCATTCGCCTTTTTTCTTTTATTTGTACACATCATAATTAGTCTCATTTAAACAGTTTCGTGCTAAGCTGTGCCACACTAATAAGACAGAGTAATGAAACAGATATGTTGTGTTTTTTTAGGTAGAAAAACCTTCAGGTGACTCATGTTTTTATGTTGCTGGTGGTCTGAGGTGATGTCTGACGTTAGAATTGAGTTAAACAGGTTCTGAGATATCGGTTTAATCTTAATTAGGGTTTGAACAGGAGACTTGAAGTCAGTCTGGAGTTAGGTAAGTGTGGTTTTATTGGTGGAAGTGTGTAATGAATCATGTGGTTGGAGAACCGGTACAGCAGCCGCTGCTCTGGTGTTATTAAACCCACGGCAGTCCTGAAACAGAAAAGAAGACAAAACGTTTTATTTTGTTTTTAATTTTAAGATGATTCATCATCTAGACCTTTACATCATCAGGTCACATCTTTACTGAAGAAGGAAGTGATCAGGATCCACTTCTTCATTTTCCTCTATATCTTTTCTTGTGTGTGTTGAGTATATGAGCTTCAGACGGGATTTTAATCAGAACCTGTTGTTAGGAGTTTCAGTAGGAGCTCCTATTTACACCTCAGTCTCCTAAAACTGAAGCAGCTACTTGGATGAGTGGTGAAACGTTTTCTCAAAAACTCTTTTTTGAATCTTTTTTGGAAACAGGAACAGGGATCATATCACACTGACCTTGTTTTAGTATTCATTTTAAAGATCTTACTGATTACTTTTAAGTCTTTTCATTGACCTTTTAGCATCATACAGGCCGACACGTACGTTGACATCGTCAGGCAGACGTCTACTGTCTGTTCCAGACGGTTCAAAGCAAAGTTTAAACCTCTGCGGGACAGAGACGGCGTAAAAGTTGGTGCAAGTCATTTTTACGAGTTATGACTGGCGCTGTCTTTTTCGCCAGGCAGTCGGGTTCATTTTTGTTTCTGCTTCCTGCTTCCCTTTCAGCAATGGCGACTGAAACCTTCGTCGAAATTACGCCGAAGATGAGTCGTACAAATGTTTGCTTTCCGGCTTTCCTCGACGCGTTCCATCCAAAAGAATCGATGGAGGTGCAGTCGGAAACACCAAGGCCGATCACAGGCCGCATGGCACAGCTGTGTAATATTTTTATCTGAGAGTGTGTCCTGTTTTTAATGTCTGTCATTATTGTTATTGTGAAGCCTGATGGTTAGAGTGTCATCTCACTGGTCAATGAGAGGAGACACCTCACCTTTCTCTGTCTCTCTGTCTCTGTTTGTGTCTAGTAGTTCACTAAATGTTTGCGGGGCGACTTTCCTCTCTGTGACCTCTCTGGACGCATTGACACACTAACACACACTCCTCTGGGTGAATGGAGTTTCCACTGTCATCATTTGTCTTTTATTCTCTTTCTTACCCTTTGTTTGTCTGCGTTCTTCTTCACGTGTGTGTGTGTGTGTGTGTGTGTGTGTGTGTGTGTGCAGACACGCTATGACTAGACCGACTATAGTTTCTCTTCAACTTCCCAGCAGATAATTAGCAGCTCTATTTAGAGTCGCGTGTGGCTCGGTTTCAGCTAGAGGCGTCAGGGTTTAGCGTTGTCCGAGGTGCTGCACAGGTACTGTGATCTCTCTCTCTCTCTCTCTCTCTCTCTCTCGCTATCTCTGACGATAAGCGTGACTAAACCTTCCCAGAAACACACTGCAAGATCATCATCGGGGCTGAAGCCGTGTGCAGCTTCCAGCCTCTACTGATCTTCAGGTGCACACAGGAAACACCTTTTCTGTCGAGGGTGAATGCAACACAGCTGCTCTGCTGCCTAGTACGTGTGTACATGTCATTAAGGAACTATTTAATATCAGTTCCTTTAATATAACGGTTTAAAGGATCAGAGCATTTAGCAGCTTTATTTGTTTGTAGTTCATTTCTTTTGAGCTAGCATATAGAGATTATAACTAACTGTAGACCAGAGTGAATTCAAAGTGTATAAGTCATGACTGGAAGCATAGACTGTATATAAATATGCCCACTTACTTGCAACGCCCAAATCGCTATTTTCTCCGGGGATATGGGCGGAGCCATCTTGCAGCTTTGGAGTCTGATCAGTACGGTTCGTTTTCGATTAATTAATACGACGCTCTGCTCTACCGCCACCAGCTACGAGGAAATGTTGGATCACTGTACTTGCTTTTTTATTTATTTTCTTCAACTCTCACTTTCCCGCAGCTTGACGGAGCGGTTGGCGTTTCAACTTGTAGTGATCATGATGTCACATCCTGTTTCTGTAACGTCGAATCACCAACCTCAACACAACTTCTCAGATAAATGGACAGTTGAATATGCATTAGGATTATTTTAACGACTTAAAATGACTGAAACCATCTTTGAAAAAAAAATATTTGACGTCTGATTTTAGGGTTTGGTTTGGCCCAAGTCGCATTCACTAACATGGAGGGGGTGGAGCTTATGCTGCAGCAATGTTGCATCCATGTTTATAGTGCCAGGCCAAGATCTGCCGGGCCAATCAAATCATTTGGATGGAAGAGTACCAGTGACAAATAAGAGAGTGATAGGAAAATATATTTAAAAGACAAACAGTTAACAGCTCAATCACTTAATTCTCTCTGTCGACTGAAACTCGCTTCATAATGAAATCCAGACACAGTGCTACCAGACTCTTATTCTACACCAGAACATCATAGGAGCTGGCGCACTGTTTGTTTTAAACCGATCATCACAAATTCCTCTTGTCAGAATTAAAAAAACATATAGAATATATTTGTATATTTGTCTTCAACTGTGGAAATCAAACTAAAACATAACACGGGGCAGCAACGCAAAACTGTCAACCATCAACCCGGGTTTTGCATGCGTTGCAGAAAGGGTGGAAAAGGTCGGTCTGGTTGCGAGTGCGTTTAAAAAACAAAGAAATGTCTTTAAAATGTCAGATACGTCTACGAGCGTGGCACGTGGTTGGCAGTTAGCCTGCATGCTAGCAGAGATAGCATGGTCCACATTAGTCCAGTCAGAGCTCAGAAATCCTATACGATACGTTTCCTTGTAGATTTAGACACATTTTATTTATTTATCTTCTCTCGTTATCTGTTGATTGTGCAGAGATGAGTCTGGGAGAATACTTCAGTTTGTCATCACTCTACTGGGACGTAGTCTGTGGGCATCCCCCTGACATCTCACGGGCTTTATGTTGTCTCTTAAAACTCGTCTCTACTCACTAATCTGCTGCAGACTTTGTTGTTTTCAAAGGTATCTCATGGGGTCGACGTCGTTTTCTAACGTTGGCCTTTCAGAGCTGCGAGCACCACAAACCAAACTGACTTCGCCTCCGTTGCGTTGGGGTGTTGGGGCAGTGGAGGAAATCTCAGAGGCAGCTCTGAACTCTAAACCTCAGCAGCTTCGACCACAGTGGCTTCGACTTTCCACTCTGCCATTTCAATGTCAAAGACAGACCTACAGTAGAGCAGAGACCACCTCTCACGGTGAAACGTCTTCCATTACAACGTTTGCCGACTGATTCTAACTTTCCAACATAACGAGCGTGGTTGTTTTTCAGTACAGTCACGTCTGCTGTGGACAAAGGTGTCCTTCAAGTGTCTTCAAGTGAGCGGAGTTTCCTTTTCATTCTCATTGATCCTCTCCACTGATGACTGATTTGTTTAAGGCGTAACAACATGGGTCGTGTTGAATGGGTAGTGTAGTGGGAGGGCTAAACTCTGGTCTTTAATATGCATGAAGTCATCTTAGCCGCTGTGCCCATCTGAAAATAGCAGTTTGCTCTTAAGTCATCTTTTTATTTTTGTCTTTATCGTTTTTTTGTGCAGTTGGAACTTTTTCCTCTCCTCCTTATCTCCGGCCGAATCTTAAATATCAAACGTTTGTTTTTAGCTGTATTAGTTTTAGTGGTTAGAAATGTGTGAAGGTGGCTTTCAGCACTTCAAACGGTAAATTTAACCTCATTAGAGAGCAAAGTGGTGCCTTCGTGACCCGAGAGTGCTCGTAGTACTTTGTGTCAGGATTATTTTGTGTCACACAAGCTGATTTATTGTCATCTGTCGTTGAAATCTAATCTAATCTAATCTATCTATCTGTTTGAAGCGTAAGGCGTGAGCTTCAACACAAGAGCTGCGTTCAGCAGCCACAACATTAGGCACACCTAATTAGAAAACGGGTGCAGCAGACTCACATCAAGTGATTGTTCTAATGTTCAGCTGATGTTGAAGCAGCAGGCGATCGTGTGTCAGCCTCTGCAACGAAAACAAAGCTGAATCAAAAGCTCTCTCTGCTGAATACCTGAACCTTCGTGCAGATAAGCTTTAGCACGGGGCTGCTATATGATTAGCATGCATTCACTAGTGTACCTAATGAACTGGCAGGCAGTTGACCAACCTTCCTCTCATAGTACATTGTCTTTTAAATGATGATAAATGAACGTAGAAGCAATATTAAGCTTTTATTATTTCAACAATATTATCTTTTACCTCATTACTGTCATGTGCATTATACTCTGATCTGCAGTATGCACACATGTGCTTTATATTGCATTAAACTTTCTATTTTTTGTACTTATTTAAGGTTTTTATCTCCTTAAATAATGGATTATCTTATCTTATTTTATCTTCTGGTTGTTCTTTTCTCATATTTTTAATCATTGTTGTTTTTCTGCTGCATCTGGATCGCACGGCGCTGCACTGTGACTACGATGCTTGGATGAGCGCTACATGCTTGTGTGTGGTTTACAGCGTTGGCCTGAGGTTCCCACGCCCCCCTTACAAAAAGGATTTAAAAAGATGTTTGTTTGTGTGTGTGTGTGTTTGTGTGGTATCTATCAGCCTCTGGTCAGATACCAGCACGGTCATTATTTGTTCCAAACACGTCGCATAAACCTAAATGTAATGGAAGTTATCTTCATAGTTCCTGTTTCTAAATACTCAGAGGAAAGACCAAAAAAAAAGAAGACTCCACCTTCTAGTATCACACTTTTAAAGGTCACCGTGTGCATGTGTGCGTGAGTGCATGTTCTATAAGTGTTTGTGTGTGTGGTCAACATTTCTAGGGTAAAGGTTTTATTCAGGGTCGAGTTAAGGAGCTAATGAATGTATTATGTCAGCGTAGAACATAGACGCATGGATCATGTGTGTGTTTCTGTTTTTGTGTGTTTGATGCTGCAGCGTGGTGCGGTTGGCTGTTTCTCTTTCACTCCACTGAGCTGGACAACAAACATGCAAATGAAGCTAAAGAGGAAATAAAAATAAGCCCTTAAATAACTGACGGCAAAAATACTAATAATTTCTTTTTTTTTAATCCTTTCAGGCTCGTAACAAGCAGAATGGAGAGATGGCAGCTATTAAAGTCATCAAGATGGAGCCGGGTGAGAGTTTTATTTCTGTTTTTCTGAATTCACCTTTTCAGTTTCTCGCCACAACATTTGCATCTAGTTCTTATTACGATTATCCCTGCAGTGGAAGATCCTTAAACGATATTTGCCCCTGGACAAACACAATAATAAGCTTTTCTTTTAGCTTAATTTAATCTGAGACTTGTTTCAGCGAGTTGCAATTACTGGCTCCTGTGCTCATTATGCAAACTGCAGTAAAATAATAAAATATCTGAGCCAGCCAAACACGTAATGAGAACAAGAGGGGGAAGGACGGGTGATTATCCCTCACTGACTAAACAAATAGAGGCTATAAAGCATTAAAGTCCAGCCGTGAGTAAAGGAAACTGGTTGCATTGAATGATATCCAGCTGTCTGATTACACCGGTCGTTTTCCTGCAGCCGTTTGGTTGCAGCATGCTCCTCCATTAGTCGGTGCTGCAGCAGTGACAGACCTCATTGACTCATCAGTTAAAGCCACACCCCGGTAGAAATGCATCTGCTGCATCAGCTCAAGTCTCACTGCGACATCTTAACCTTCTAAATTAGACTATTTTGAACTTGAATGCGTTTTAAATTCTTTAAAAGAAATTCTTTCTGTTCTGCCTTTTCTTCCCGTGCATCCCTCGGCTTTATTTTGATGCTTGCACGCACAACAAAACCATATCTGAGTTTTTATCTGCCCCGTCTTTCATGGTGGTTTCATGTGGGCGATGGTCGTAACAGACCACAGTTTGTGTTCATTTCCACCGTTTTCTCTTCACGAGGAGAGCTCACGGGCGTTAACGCGACTTCAAGAGGAGCGCAATTGTTTTTAGGAATGCAGAGTTTTATCTTATTTATTATTTATTACAGAACTTTTTTAATTTGAACTCATCTTGATATTTGGAGCTGAAATATGTCCCCAGTTACTGTTTCAAACTAGCACTCACATTTCAGTCTCTAGCAGATTATATAAAGACAGAGTAAAGATAAATGAATTCATTGAGGACATTCTTCTTCTGCCTCACTCTAGCTACACAGCATCTCAACGTGTGTGAAGCAGGAAGAGACTGGAGCTCTTGAATATCTGACACGCAGTCACTGCTTCTGACTCTGTGTGTTACGCTCTGGCCATGAGAGGGGGGGGGGGGGCCCTGACACAACATGAAAACACACTCTGCTCTCTGCTATGCTACCAGAAACTAGCAACAGCTACCGAACACAGTCATATCACTCACGGGTGCTTTTCTGTTACAAAACCAAACTACAGCAGTGGACTAATATCGTCCGAGACAAAACGAAAAAGGAAAATAAAACTACGCTGCATTACGTAAATTCCCGATTTGAAAACGGATGCACATGATGAAATGAAGCCTCCGTCTGATGAGGAGGTGAAGGAGCAGATCACGGTGTCCTCACAGGGACATGGACGCTAAGGTCCCTCTAATAACCAGAAGAGATTGATCTGATCAGATGTAGAGAGGAGGTGTAGACATTTAATAACTGTGTAAAGACTTGATGAAGGAGGTAGAACAAGCAGCTGTTACGCTTCAGTTAAATAGAAAAACAACTTTAATATAAGCATAAAAAATCTGGAACAAATAGTCCCATATACACCGATCAGCCATAACATTATGACCGGAGAAGTCAATAACATCTAAAGCATCTTGCTCCAGTTCAGTGTTCTGCTGGGAAACTTCTGGACCTGGCTTCATTCATTGGTGTGGATGTTACTTAGACATGTAGCACCCACCTAGACCAGACCAGGCACCCCCACCCCATAGCAATGACACTCCTTGATGGCAGCAGCCATCCCCAGCAGGATGCAGCCACAAAAACACTTTAGGAAGAAGAACAGCACAAGGTGTTGACCTGGCCTCCACATTCACTAGAAACTGATCAAGTATCTGTGGGATGATCCACAGAGGCCCCTCCCCTCAAAGCCCCCCCCCACCCCCCCACCCCCACCCACTAACAACAGGACACCCTCAGAAGACCCCATGTCTGTCCTCTGATGAGTCACAACTGTTTTGTAGACTTGCACAACATCAGGAAGGTGGTCATAATGTTACGGCTGATCAGTGTAAACACACATGAGTAGAGGGGTTGACGAGACCCGGGTGAAACTGATGAGGGTGGAACACGCGAGTGGAAACCAATCAAACAGTCAACGAGTGGAAAACACAGGAAGTAAAGCAAGACAAGAAACACGAGGGAAGGAGCTTAGAAAATAAAAACAGGAAACACAAAGAAACCAAACAGGATGACAACGGAGGAACCAAAAACACAACACCACACCAGTCGCTCAAACAAGTCGGGGGAAAAACTTCTCCTTCTGTCACATTTCCAGCAGATGTGATGTTTCTGGTTCATGTAAACACAGGATGAAGGAAATATAGGCATGGAACCCGATCAGGAGATAAAGCAGCACACCACAACAAACCATCCTGACTTCACCTGTGCTCATTAATAATAAACGCGCTCGCTCTGTCTCTGTCTGCCTCCACAGAGGATGATTTTTCCATCATCCAGCAGGAGATCGTCATCGTGAAGAGCTGCAAGCATCCCAACATAGTGGCGTATTACGGCAGCTACATACGGTAAGACGCCCGTCTTCTGATTCCTCTCCTTGAGCCGAGACGCAGCAGGTCCCTCACAGATGTCCTCCTCTGTCTGCAGAGCTAATAAGCTGTGGATCTGTATGGAGTTCTGTGGAGGAGGCTCCCTGCAGGACATCTACCACGGTGAGCAGCCCCCTCCTCTACGTGCATCCTGCAGGAGGAAGAAGAGGTTTTGCATGGAAGAAAGAAAGAAATCATACAATTCCTAAATATTTGCATGCAGATAAACTACTTTAGTTTAGAAATACACTGTCTCTGCACGTCGTTTCATTATTCTCAAATCCACATAGATATCCAGATTAAATCCTGTTATTCTTCCCTCTGATCAGCTGATCCTCTGTGTCTCTGCAGAAAAAAAAACAACTTTAAAAACCTAAAATACATCTCTTAAATGTTTAAAGTTGCATTAGTAAGTCTGGAGCATCGTTTGTGTTTGAAAGACAGAGGCTGGCACGGCGGCCTCATTCATTTGCAGCCTTGTCTTTGTCATTTTAACCAGACAGTCTGTATTAATCATCAGCAGATAATGGTGCATGGTCTCTGCTTCTCTGAGTTAAAACACTCTGTAGGAGTCATCCTGCACGATGCATTTAAAGCTAAAACTGCAGATTAGCTGCATTAAAGTCGGAAATAAACTCCACATCAGAGCCCAATGACGTTCTGTAATTATCCCGAGAATTCAGGTTTTATTACCCGTTATACACAGTTTGGCATCTGAATTTGTGGCCTCACCAGTTGTAAATCCCTCAGCTGTGATAAGCAAATCAATATTCAAAGCAGCGTAACCCAACACAAAGCTTTATAAAGCTCTGGGACTGTTCATGAATGTCAGTCGCCTTCAGTCCTCGTCCACTTCTGTCTTTTCTGTTTGCTTCTTTTTGATATTTGACACTAAACACGCGAGCTGTGCTCCACAGTGACCGGTCCTCTGTCTGAGCCTCAGATCGCCTACATCTGCAGGGAGATGCTACAGGTAATCACAGGCTGATTCTAACATTTAAGAAGCTTTTACTCTGTGGAGCTCACTGCATGCACGCGTGTGTTTGTTCGTGTGCAGGGCCTGGACTACCTGCACGCACAGAAGAAGATCCACAGAGACATTAAGGTGAGCATGTGAGGCCGTGCCGAGGGACTCGTCGACTGCGTTTATTTGTGGTGAAGCACATTAGACACTGGCAGATGAAATGTTCAGATTGCTGCTGGAAAAACTGGGTCAGTGCAGCAGAGAATCAGATGTGAACGACAGCATGGCAAACGCTGCAGATCTGGGCTCGATGTGCAAAATATTGTTTCTGTGTCGTTTTGTTCTGTTATCCAGCAAATCGCTGAACGTTATGCAGCTCTGGCAATCGTGTTTAAAATCAAAGCTTGCTGTAGAAACGAAGAGAAATCCCTAGAGAACTAACCTTCAGTCGGACTCTTAGAGAGAGCAGATTGCTTTCCGACCCATGTGGGTTCAGTTAAAGATCAGTGAGTGGGTAAACAAGATGCTTATAGTGTGTAATGAGACGTTCTGTTGTTTTATCTCGCCCTCTTTTCCTTCCAGGGTGCCAACATCCTCCTCAATGATCAGGGCGAGGTCAAGCTGGGTAGGTGGATGTTTGCACTGTCTGCTCTCTGCACTGTACCGGTGTGTGGTAAACATGAGTCACGAGGCGACGGCTCAGATAACAAGATCGCCGTCGTCTCGTTAGACTGAACGGCTGAATCCTGAATTATTGGTTCATTAAATGAATATTTGACATTTTAAAGCTTTTAGTTTTGCAGCAGTTTGCACTAAAAATATACAAAGAGACTGTGAAGGAAGTCCTGCCTCGAGTTATCTTTGCACACTAACAGGAGAAGGAAATGAGTGTGACAGGTGTTGACTGAGTCTTTTATTTTTATACTTTGATTTCCTCTGCGGTGCAGCTGATTTTGGGATCTCAGCTCAGATCACAGCCACTCTGGCCCGGAGGATGTCCTTCATCGGGACGCCATACTGGTAAGACGACAGAATGACCGCATGTGGCAGCACTGTACCTCCTTGAATTAAGACACGGTTTCATTTTCTAGTCTTTTTTAACTCCACCAATAAGATCGTCTCGTGCGTCTGCAGCCCTTTAGTTACACTGCTGTTAGCGGTTTTATCTTAAACCTACTGCAAATGTAAAAAGACATAAATATGCTCCGATCAGCCACAACATTATAACAGGAGAAGTAAATAACATGCGTGCGTCTCTGTGCCTCTCAGTGAGGTTAACATGCATGTGGTTTTAACTCAGCCAATCAGAGAAGATTAAGGCAACGTTCTCGGATCAAATTGGGGTCAAATGTGGTCTGCACGGTCCACCTCTGCATGAACACTGAGCGTAATGCTTTATTAGGAACCACGAAGAAGAAGTTTCTTAATCTTATCTGATGTGATAATGTGCTTGAATCAGCACTTATGTTCTAAATACACTGTTAGCATTTGTTTACCACTTAGGAGCAAGTGGTAATTCTACAAAAGTAAAAACGTCTTCTTACGCCCTACAATAACTTCATTCATTGGTGTGGATGTTACTTAGAAATGTAACCTAGACCAGACCAGGCACCCCCACCCCATAGCAATGACACTCCTTGATGGAGGTAGCCAAAAAAAAACATGAAGAACATCACAAGGTGTTGACCTGGCCTCCAAATTCACTAGATCCCAAACTGATCAAGTATCTGTGGGATGATCCACAGAGGCCCCTGCCCTCAAAGACCCCCCCCCACTAACAACAGGACGCCCTCAGAAGGTCCATGTCCATTCTCTGATGAGTCACCACAAAGGAGACCTACACAGTATTACTAATGCTTGTCCTAAATCCATGTGGGCTGGTGGATGATTAAGTGCAGTTTCACTGAGCCTTGTTTCTGGTAGTTCTCCTGAATTTCGTTGCATATGGGTGGTGTTTTTTTCTGCCTTTAAACACTAGAGTCAAACATTCAGATCATCTTCTCTTCTCTAAAACCGTTCCACTGTTCCCCTCCCGCCCTCAGGATGGCCCCGGAGGTGGCAGCTGTGGAAATAAAAGGCGGCTACAACGAGCTGTGCGACATCTGGTCCGTGGGCATCACCGCCATCGAGCTGGCCGAGCTGCAGCCGCCGCTGTTTGACGTCCACCCGCTGCGGTAAAGACACACGGCATCACCGCCGCCGCCGCCGCCGCCATCGTCACTCACCTGACACACAACTCTCCGTCTTTATTTATTTCACCACAGCCAGTATGTTTCCTGTTGTGACCGTTAAATGAAGGTCACCGATTGAAGGTGTTGCATCGTAACAAAATGTCGTTGCTTAATGTGTTTATTTGCGCACACACACTCACAGGAAGCAGGTTTCTATATTAACCCCTGGTCTGAGGCACAGGCTGGAGCAGGAGAGGACTGTGTTAGGTCTGACTGAGTTTATTAAAAAATGTAAAAATTAAAAACACAGGTTTATAATTAATTCTTCTGCAGCAGATGTGAAATAAACTGTACAGCCACGTACGTCTTTTTGGTTTAATTAAACTTCAGCAAAACTCAATCACCTCCGTTATAGACGTTTCAAATAATTTATATTAAAAGATTATGCTTGTTGTCTGGAAGATGCTTAATAAGTATTTTAAGGGATTTAATCCTTCAAAAAAACTGAACTAAACCCGTATAAGCAGAAAGCTCCTCCTCCTCGTGGCAGTTGGTGAAAAGTAGGTTGGAAGCTAAAAGCGTCTGCTGCAGCGACTCTCTCAACTTAGACTTTCCTTTTTGGCCTCCCCTGCACATCGGGCCTGATCTGTGATGAAGACAAAGCTCTTTATTTTATCAACCTCTGCTCCTCGACCGATCCATGCAGCTCAGATGATGGTTAAACTGTGTTTGAGGCATCTGAACTTCGATCGCGTGATAGAAAAATGTTAAATCCACTTTAAATATTTGTTCCTCCTGCTCTAATCTCACGGTCGCGCTGCAGCACGCTCTGAAACAGCCATCAAATCAAAACCAGTGCATGTCGATGACACACAGCAAAGCTCACCTCAAATGTTTCCCCTCGTTGCATCAGACTTCACGCGGACACTTCACCGTGTGTTCGCATTCCCGCCCGAGCGCGCTGACATTCATAAAAATATCAAGTGTTTCCACCGCCCACTCGCGTCCAGATTTATGCACACACTCGCCCCCTCACACACACACAAACAAACACGATGGCTGCAACAAAACATGCAGCGCCGCCCCGGTCCGGCCTGCGTCTGTGACGTTCAGGTTCTCACTGACTGCGTTTTTTTGTGTTTTTTCCTGTAGAGTCCTGTTTCTCATGTCCAAGAGCGGCTACCAGCCTCCTAAACTGAAGGACAAGTCTAAATGGTAACGATCAAAGATGCTATATTTAATCATCTGATTGTGATCAGGTGCAAGACGGTGGGAGATTCACACATTAAACAAACTTTTAGCTAAAATAGCATCATCTGGAAAGGTCGATTCTTTTATTGCGTCTGTGCGTTTCTGTAGATTTTCTGTGTTGTCATCTCTGAATGAACGCGTCTTCCTCCGCAGGTCGTCCACCTTTTATAACTTTGTGAAGGCCATGCTGGTGAGGAACCCCAAGAAGAGACCCAGCGCCGCCAAGATGCTCTCGGTGAGTAGCGCTCGCTCACATGTGCTGCGTTCGGGGCTCAGACGGTGTCATTTCTGCCTCAGACTGACTAATCAGGGGATTCTAGAGAAGGCCGGGGCACAGAGAAGGGACGAAAAGGAGGCGAGGCGTCGACAGAGCGGGGAAAACTGTCGGTCGCAGGCCATCGCGACGCGTTCTCGCATCATTTTGAAAACGAAAGATGAGAAACGCTGATTTGTTCAAACGAGCAAAGTCTCTAACGGTGCTGTAGTCTGTCATTTTAAAGTAACTCGCTCTCTTTAAGGGATGAAGCCTGAACATAGAGCTTTTGTCTGCGTCAGGGTCGTATCTTCACTCTCTGACCCCTGATAGGCCGACTTCTCTCTTTAAAGCCTCTTTGTGCTGCTCTAACATCTGAAGAAGTCATAATGTTGTCGGGTTCCTGCTCTGCGTTTGAGTAACTCTTTGATAACCTAAAAACCTATTTCAAAGTCGTACCCACAGCTTCTTTTCTGCTGCCACCAGGTGGTCAGCTTCGGTCCTTGCCCTCCTGGGAGCTTCCTCTTCTCTTCTTTTGCTCTTAACCGACTTTACTCATCATCTTTTCTCTGCAGCACATCTTTCTGACGCAGCAGTGCCTGAACCAGGAGCTGACCCTGGACCTGCTGGAGAAGTACCACCACCCTGAGAAGCTGAGGCTGTGCCAGGTGTCGGAGGACGAGGAGATGGAGGTCAGAGTCTCGCAAATATAAAGAAACCTGTCGGATTTAACCTCGCGCGTGTTGGTTTCAGGTATTGAGAGCTTTAAACCGTGTGGATGTGTTAACCAGAGTCTGATTGTTGTTGTTTTAAGAAGACGCCTCCTGGATCTTTGAAGAGGATTCAGTCCATAAACAAACACAACCGAGCAGAGAGGACCAACTCTGACATCAGCTGTAAGGAAACGATTGGTTTTTTACTTTAATTTAGTTACTAACTGCAGTAAAACCTCTAATATTCTAAGCAAACGTAATAAACTGCACTCATCCTGACACACTCTGTTTATTATTTTATTTAACTCAATCTCTTTGTCCTCTCAGTGGAACAGATCTACACTCAGAGGCCGTCAAAGACAGGGTCACCAAGCATAACGGTAACAACATCGTGTTTATATACACGCCGATCAGCCACAACATTATGACCACGGACCGGAGGAGTAAATAACATTTAAACCGTCTTGTGACAGTTCAGCAGAAAAACGCTTTAGAAACGACTAAAAACTAAAAAAATAAGGCCTGTGTCCATTCTCTGATGAATCACCACAATATTAGGAAGGTGGTCATAATGTTATGCCTGATGGGTGTAGCTACATACAGGTCACACATGAGACACATGCATGGTGCAGACATTTCCACCGCTCGGCTCAGTCTCTGCTCTGGTTTCATCTTGTTCCTCACAGTTAAGGCCGTCGGTCGGATCAACAGGCAGCTCCAAGAGTCCAGAGAGGTACGAGCGCTCCCAGACTCTCTGAGCCGCTTTAAACACCATAGATCTGATTAAAACGTTAAAGCCGTTTAACCTCGTTTGTTTCTCAGGGACCAGGACACAGACTCAGACGACTACGACGACGTGGACGTGTAAGGAAGCAAACACGCGCTTTCACTAAACTCAATAAAGTCCTGCAGCTCATCCTAAAAACAGGATGGAGCTTCATCCTTTCCTCTAGTTATTCAGCTGATTGTTGTAGTTTATTTATTGACTTGTTCTGACTCCATCTCTCTCTCTCTGTCTGTTGTCAGCCCAACGATGCAAGCCACCTGGTAAGATGAATAAACCCACGTCTGTTTTAATGTTTGTTCCCATCGTAAACACACCAGACTGAACCAACACTTCTCTCTCTCTCTCTCTCTCTCTTCGTCTTTGTCTCTTCTGTCAGCCCGACGATCCAAGGCACCTGGTAAGATGAATCAATTTATATCTCTATAAATGTGTGTTCCCATTATAAACACACTAGACTGAAGCAACACGTCTCTCTCTACAGTCTCATAATGCCCAGTGATGAGACGCCACCTCCACTTCCTCCAAAGGTGAGTATTGTCTGGGACAGGAAACAGACAGGTGGCATGGCTGTGACGTTAACTGACTGAAATCTAAAAGCAGTTATTCTTATTAACATTTACAACTATTGCAAACAGTTGAGGATAGAAGGTCTCTTGCTGTGCAGACAGATGTGCAGGTCTGTGCAAACGTTTCAAGCATTAAAAGTTGATTTGGTGGTGGCATCCTTAAAGCTTGAGGGATAAATTGTTGCAGCATCTTGGATTTAGTCCGTCTCAGTGTCCTCTGGCTCAGACCGTCCCGTATAGGACTCTTCTTGTCCTTCTAGTCGGTGAAGAAAGTTCCTTATGTCTGCTGCAGAATGAAGCCTCATTCATTCGTTTTCTGTAACCACTTGGCCTCTGGAGGGTCAGAGGGGGGCTATGCCGGTCTGTCAGAGGGCTAACACAGAGCCAGGGCCAGTTTAGAATCACCAATGAGCCTATGCATGTGTGGGAGGAAGCTGAAGAACCTGGAGAGAACCCACGCAGACACAGGGAGAACATGCAAACTCCAAACAAGAAACTCAAAGTCATGTCTGCGTTTCTGTGTGCAGCCCAAAGCTCGGACCAGCTCAGAGGAAAGCATGGCGAGCGAAGACGACCGAACGAGAAATCCCTGCTCTCTTTACGCCCCCAACCCTCCCCCTCTGGTGCGGACCTCCAGCGGGACGCATGTCCGTCCCACGCCTCACCCACGGGCCTCCAGACACTCGGGTGAGCCGGGAAACACAACGGAGCAGCGGATTTACTCTGAGTGATTTATGCTGCAGTGAACTAACATGTTTTCTCTGCGTGTGTGATCCAGACCCTCCATCCTTTCATGTCCAGGTACACGAGAACCCAGTAGACCTCCTTCCTCCTGAACTCCCCCCTAAAGGCATACGCAGGCGGCCAACCCCATCAAAGGTGAGAGAATAAATAAAGATTCATCCTTCCTTTGTTTTGTGCTGTTTCTTCTTTGCCCGTCCACGCCCTAGAGACAGAAATAGAAACTAAGTCTGTGACAGGAAACCTACAGCGTCTTAAAGATCATGGAGGAAAATCATCTTCTCGTTTCCTTTTGAAGTCTTTCCCCTTTGTTGCGCTCGTCGTCATATTTTTATTTTCTCGTTCTCAGGAGCGCGTTGAGTGTGCCAGCCCCGTCATAAAGAAACCTCCCGTGAGTTTCACGTCACGCTCTGCAGCTTAGACGAGTTTGATGATGTTCAGCGGCAACTTATTAAAACTCAGGAATCTGAATTTATTAGATTATTAATTGCCTTCACCATTAAACCAGTGTGTGTCCATGAATCAATCAACAACCTCTCTCTCTCTCTCTCTCTCTTTCTGCAGGTCTACTTTAAAAAGATCTTCCACGGCTGTCCTCTCAAAATTAACTGTTCCACCACCTGGGAAAACCCCGCCTCTAAAGGTTGTTTCATAGAAAAGACTCGCACGGTGAACTCACTTTTCTTTTTTTTATCTCGTTGAACTTGTGTCTGACCTGCTGGTGTCTCCTGTCCCTCCCTCAGACCAGCATCTGATCCTGGGGGCAGAGGAAGGCATCTACACCCTGAACCTCAACGGCTCTGAGGCCACCATGGAGCTGGTAGGATCTTTACCTGATTTAAATCATAAACATCTGATTAAAAAGCTCCTCTAAGGGGCTTAACGTGCACGGCTGTAAGAATGAATGGATGTCTTCTCTCTTCCTCCTACAGTTGTATCCTGGGAAGTGTACGTGGGTTTACACCATTAAAAACGTCCTCATGTCTGTATCAGGTAAACTCATGAAGTCTCTCTGCAGTGTGTGGTTTAAAGAACATGTTGAAGAGCTAATAAAATATTAGAATCTAGACCAGTTGAGGTTCTTGAAGCCGTTTCATCCACATCTCTTTCACTCTTTGACAATCTTGAGCCCCATGAATCCTGACATTGTCATCTTGGAATATGATCCATTGATGGAATAAGCTGCTCATTCAGTATATTCAGGTAGTCAGTTAATGAACCTAGACCCAGATCATAGCACTGCCCCATAGCACAGGCTTGTACAGTAGACACTAGGCATGATGGCTGCATCACTTCATCTGCCTCTCTTCTTACCCTGATGCCCCCATCACTCTGGAACAGGGTCAATCTGGACTCATCAGACCACATGACCTTCTTCCATTGCTCCAGAGTCCAATCTTTATGCTCCCTAGCAAACTGAAGCCTTTATTTCCAGTTAGCCTCACTGATTAGTGGTTTTCTTAAGGCTACACAGCTGTTATACAATGATTTGACTCTTCTCAAACAGACGACCTCAGGATGTGTCTTTAGACATGGTTGTTTATTTGTCCAGGTATAATCTGTTGCTGTGAACCTACAACATTACACTGAAGTAGCTCCATTACCTCTCCTTTAGTTCAAATGTAAAACTAGCATCGCCTGAATAGGGACTTGAACCCTAGACCCTCAGATTAAAAGTCTGATGCTCTACCGACTGAGCTATCCAGGCTCTGAAAGCAAAGGTTTATGAGATAAAAAAAGAAACAACAATTAAAAAGTAAACATGTAGTCAGTCTCTGTAGTTAACCTGCAGGTCTGCTCCTCCTCTGTAGATGAAGCCGAGCTACAAAGGTCAAAAACCATACCTGAATGCAGCACAGATTAACGTCTAACTTTCAATTTATAGCACTTGCAAAAACAAAAGAACTCATTGTGGACCTCTATAACCTCTCAACATCCAAGAGACTTAAGATCCTCAGTCTTCATCTCAGCAGACCTCAGCTGGGCCAAAAACACTTGTTGAGAGGATTATTCTCAGTAGAGAAGTCATGCTTCTATTACAGTTTATATCCCTCCTCCTCATTTACACCTAGAACACTTAACTCCTCTACAGACAATCACATCACACACCTCACAGACTGGACTGTTTCTCTGCTGTGGAATTACAAACACTTTCCTACATAGTCTCAAAGTGAACACTTCTTAAATTAAAGTGAAAGTCACATCATTTCTGAAGTAGATTTATCTTCTACATTTGATTTCTAGTGGAATATTTATATTCTGTTGCTGTGAACCTACAACATCCTAGTGAAGCAGCTTCATCAATAGGTTTAGACTTTTCCTCTCCTTTAGCTCAAATGTAAAACATCTTACGCCTGAATAGGGACTTGAACCCTAGACCCTCAGATTAAAAGTCTGATGCTCTACCGACTGAGCTACCCAGGCTCTGAAAGCAGTCTCTGTAGTTAACCTGCAGGTTTCCTCCTCCTCTGTAGATGAAGCCTACAGACTGAAGACAGAGTTAGATGCTTTAGATTCTTCAGTCATGTTGCCTCAGTTTCAATCAGCTCTGCTCTTCAGGCTGCAGCAGCAACGTTAGCTGCAGAGTTCAAGAACCACACTGGAGACAGTGGTGGTGTGAGTGTAGCAGAGCCTAGAGTGGTGTCATCACGCTGAGGACGACCTTTGACATCAGGTTCCTCTGTGGTGTGAGGTGCACGTTTCATTTTAGGGTGCTCACATCCAGACTGGAGCTAATACAAGGAATAAAAGCATTTTCTACACAGTCTCCTGTTTGCAGGGCCTCAGAGTGAACACTGGACTGTAAAGCTTCAAGCATTAAAGAGGAAATCACATCATGGCTGAAGTACATTCATCTTCTACATTTGATATGAAGTGGGAACCTACAATCTGACATTGTAATGCTGTGAACCCAGAACATCTGTAGGACTAAATCAGCTCCTATTCACAGAGAGAACTTTCCTCTTATTTAGCTTAAATGTAAAACTTGTATCGCCTGAATAGGGACTTGAACCCTAGACCCTCAGATTAAAAGTCTGATGCTCTACCGACTGAGCTACCCAGGCTCTGATGGTGGTTGTCCATGGATCACAGTGGCTGCCAGATGAAAGAGTTGACCCTTCTCAAACAGACGACCACAGGATCAGGTGTCTTTAGACATGGTTGTTGAAGAAATGAGAAGCTACTCATTGCATCAGTTGGGCTTAAATAACTTGTTTCCAGCTGAAAGATAATCACCCATGCAGTAATTATCCAATAGGAGGTGATTACCTATTCGCTAAATTAAATCCAGGAGGAGACTTCTTTCTTTTTGGCCAGGCTGTGTGTGAATACTGGGAAATATAGAGACTGAAATGACAATCCCTTTGAAGCAAGGCTCCACAAGGAGGATTAAACCTCAGTATTACATCACATTATCGTTAAAACCGTTGGCACCATGAGCGTAATGGATGGGTGGATGTTAGGAGCCGTCTCTCTGCCAGGAATGAATTCCAAAGTGGCTGCTTTTGGTTGATCAAATTTTAATGTCCTCCTCTCTAAACGGCATAAATAAATTAATTTCTGGCAAGATGGGAGATGAATCTGTCTGAAGAGAAACTAAAACATGAGTGGTCTCTGCTTAAAGTGGTAGCTGATGTGGATTTAGTACGTTTGACAAAGTTCGAATGAGTTTTCTTTATGGATAAGTGAATAAGTTGTTTAAACTCACAGGGTAAATTCATTTATGCACATTTTGAAGGCAGTTTTAGTCACTTAAAATGTTTTACAGGAAAGTAACTTGGATGAAACATCTTTAAGAACCTCTAAAGCTCCAGTCTTATTAGCTTTGTTTTTAAGATAAATTCATTTCTGTTGCTTTGCATTGAAACTTATCTCTACACGCGTGTTTTGCACATATTTTTCTGGTATTTTTTTTATGTATTAAACTTTCTGCAGACCTCTTAATTAGGATTATACTTGCATGTTTCAGGTAAATCCTCACAGCTCCACTCACACACTCTGAAGGAGCTGTACGACCAGGCCCGACGGGATCAGAGGATGGTCCCCTTGCCGACCCACAGACTGTTACCAAGGTAACGCCGGACTACGTCACTTTCTGACGAGAACGAAGAATGTGCTCACGCCAAGTAAAAACTTTGTGGTCTGTGTTTAGAAAATGTGCAGTGACGAGTAAAATCCCCGACACCAAAGGCTGCAAGACCTGCTCCGTCGGTGAGAGCAAAACACACCATGCTGTGATGTTCAGATGCATTAAGTGTTTGCAGCAGCAGTGCTGATTGTGGTGCTGGGTCTCTTGCAGCTGATAACATGCAGGGAGGTGGTGCGTTCCTGTGCTGTGCTCTAGAGTCCAGCGTGGTGCTGCTGCAGTGGTACGAGCCCATGCACAAGTTCATGCTGATTAAGGTGCGTCCCTCAAACTAAAACACATCTGTAAATCACTCCTGAGGAGCGTGAGCAGGGTTTTATTAGATTCAGATTATTTAGAATCAGTGACTTTGGTCAAAGAAGGAGTCCAGAAATTTTACTTTAAATGGTTTGAGCTTAGATGTTGTTGTTCATTTTTCTCCTGCTGCAGGAAACAAATGAACATATTTTTCAGTCTGTTGGTTTCTAAGATGTGACTATTTAATGTTTAACTTTAAACATTTCTTTAAATGCTTCACAAGATGAAAAGTTGTGAAGAAGGATTTAGACAAAGAAAACACAACTAAAACACGTGCACGTTCAGATGCCGTACTTGTCTTTGACTTTTTCTTTTTGTTGGCTCGTCAGCAGCTCATGAAATGACACGAAGCTTTTTATTCGCACCAATTAAACATCCAATGAGCTACTTCACCTTTCTTTGACCTGTTTTTGTGAGACGCGACGCCACAGCTGAACTCTTTCCCCCCCTCCGTGACTCGCAGCATTTCGACTTCCCCCTGCCCAACCCCCTCAGGGTGTTTGAGATGGTGGTGGTGCCCCAGCAGGAGTACCCCATGGTGTGCATCGGCGTGTCTCGGGGGTCCAGCCCCAACCTGCCGGTCATAGTTGAATACATCAACCTCAACTCCAACACGTCCTGGTTCACCAACACCGGCCTGGGTAGGATGATGCTGCTGCACGAGTGCATCCGTGAGAGCTGAGCTTTAAGGAGGCTTTGTTGTTGATGTGTGTGTGTTCTTGCAGAGAAACCGTGTCCAGATGTGGTCCAGGTCAACCAGCTGGACAGTAGCTCCCTGCTCATCCTCATGGAAAGTAAGTAACGTAAAGAAAGCATCATTAATCTTTAACACCTTATCCAACAGAAGCTTTTTATGTCCGCTCTGATGTAAGTGCTGCCGTCCTAACTCAATGTCTCTCTCTTCCACAGAGACCGTTCAGATCGTGGGTCTGGACGGCGAGTTGAAGAGCAGCAGGCTCCTCCCCCACGAGACCACCTTCTCCCACGACATCGATTCCATAGGTGAGAAAACTAACACGCCCTGGTGAAACGTTGTGCAGCCGGTCACAGGGCCCCGTGCTCACTCTCTGCGTCTGTCCAGTGTATTTTGAGGACACGCTGCTGGCGGTTTGGCGTCACGGCTGGCAGAGGAGAGGAAGAGGTTTCACGGAGGTGTTGGAGGAAACCACCGACCACAGGAAGATCTACAGACTGGTGCAGTCAGACAGGTGCAGCACGTCTTCACTCACTGCTCCGTTATCAGCCCCTCCATGTGTCGTGTAGTGTTGTTTGAACCCTCCCCTCTCTTCTGTCCCTCCTCACGCTTGTGTCTCAGGTTTTGTTTCTTTGCCTTAGTGCTTGCTCCAGGGGTTCTAGAGACAGCTCGGGTTGTCATTAATGCAAAATATAAAAGATAATCCAGCTGTGGAGGCGTCTAAAGTTGCAGCTCATAGATCAGATCAGCTCCTGGCTGTTTGCAAACTGCAGGGAAACATTAAACACATCACTCTGAAGACGTCCAACAGTCTCAGTGGCAGATCGGTGACGTGCATCGTCCCAGTTTCCAGTGCAAACGTGCTGATGTTGAGTGTGTTTAATGTTCTAACTCATAGTTTGGGATGTCAGCGCGCTAACGTTTGCTTTTGCTGATTAGAACACATGTTAGCTCAAAGATATACTATTAGATGAATTCAATTTTCCAGCTGATGATAAATGACAAAAAAGAGGAGCACCAAAGAGATCTCTGCAGAAATCTCTGCAGCAGCAGCGTGTCTTTACACATGTTTCTACTCATGAATCTGATCTAATACTTTAAATCAGATGTTTCAAACTCTTTCTCAATAGGAGGAGGAGAGAGCTGTGCCCCCTCCTTGTCTCCGGTTGCAGATAATCAGCTCAGCTTCTGTGTGTTGCAAACAAACAGTCTCGGTAGCAGATCGGTGACGTGCGTCGTCCCAGTTTAGAGCGCAAACGTGCTGACGCTGAATATGTGTAATGTCGAAACTCGTAACTTAGGATGTCAGCACGCTAATGTTTGCTTTCACTGAATAGAATACATGTAGCCATAAGTCAAAGATATACTATCATCATGTGAACTATTTATCTGCAGATTGATTTTATAACAGCAGCTCTTTACCCGTGCTTCTACTCATGAATCCGTTCTAATATTTTGAATCAGATGTGTCAGACCCTGAGAGCTGCGCCCCCTCCTTGTCTCTGTGTTACAAACAAACAGTCTCGGTAGCAGATCGGTGACGTGCGTCGTCCCAGTCGAGCGTGTAAACATGCTGATGTCGAGCGTGTGTAGTGTTGAAACTCAGAGTTTGGCGTGTCAGCACGTTAAACTTTTGCTTTTGATGACTGAACTGTTTATGTTACGACCTGGTTTCGGATTGGTTAACTTCTAGATGTTAGAGTGGAACGACAGGCGAGACACGGCGAGACTCAGGGTGCAGAGGGACCCAACACGAAGTCTAAATAAATATAAATTAACATTTATACCTGGTGATGTTTCAGTTCTCTGTGTGAAACCTAAAGGTGGCATAAGATATAAAACTAGAGGACGACCAAACTCAGTGCGGTTCAGCTTCTAATAAAGATACGTTTCATTGACTTTTAAATCAAATTGCTGTTTTCTGTTTGTTGTTGCTGTATCTGCTTCCATTCATGCTGAAGCCGACACATGTGCAGCTCATTAAAACTTCCACTGACTTGAGGCTTTAAGGCTTTAAACTCCTGCACATCAAAGCCTGACATCTGACCTTCTCGCTGCAGGATGGTCGTCTTGGAAACACATCAGACCGAGGACCAGTCGGGGATGTCCAACCTGTACGTCCTGGAAATTGCTGAGAACTATGTCATGCTGCCCTGACCGCCCTGCACCACAGGAGGGGACGGGACGGCGGGACGGGGTTGGACTCCCCAACTCTGATTCTGTGTGAATGTCTCGTCCAGGATTCAAAGCGTTTCGAGGGAGGAGAACAGAAACGTTTGGGGCCTGTCGTCATTAGGTTTGGCTGTGCCACAGTGTTTTAATTTCAAACAGGAAGGAGGAAGTCATGGCATTGTTGTGTTGCTGCCTTTGTCCCTCAGCTCGAGGGAGTCCACTCTTATTTATGTTACTTTAGTTTGTGAGATTTAAAACAATCCTGACTGCTGAGAAAAAAACCCTAAACGAACAGAGAGGGGAGGCGGAGGAGCGTCTCCTTCCTTCTTCCCTCCGTCACAGTGTTGTCGATCAGCAGCCGCCTGCAGAGACTGAGCGCTGTGGAAGAAAAAGGACTGCAGCACATCGCGGCGCTGCTCATGCTGTGTGTGTTTGGTGACCTGAGCTTGTATGTCGGTGTTGGATCAGAGATGCACACCTTTTACTGCTGTTACACTGTAATAAAGTTAATGAACACAAGACGAGGTGAACTGTATTGATCTTGGAGGAGGGGGGGACGGGACAAACCGGTTAATGAAAGGAGACAGCACAGTTAATTAAGTCATCTGGCTTAGCTCGTTCAGGTGCAGCATTTGTTCTTTAAGCAGACTGTCTGATCTGCAGAAAATGTTGAATGCAGCGACAAATCATTTAATCATAAATGAATCCAGTCCAGGTGCAAGAACTTACAAGAAACAGTTTTATTGTTGCATCTAGTTTAAGTTGAGCATAATTTAATATTTAGCAGCTCAGACTGAGCATGACTCAGATTTCTGCAATTCCAACGGAGCCTCTCTGGTGGCACTAATCTGATGTTATAAAAAGATGCCTGAGGTTTTTAGATTTAATTTAAATTTAAACCAACTTTCTCTCTTTTTTCTTGCAGAGAGAAAGTGGGGCTGAGTTAAGTAGTGCCATATATTTAAGGCGTCCCTGCTAGGTGTCACTGGGGGGGGGGGGGGTTAAATCGGGGGTAAATCAAGCTGACTGGGGCCGGATGTCCTCTCCTTACCCCCCGACCACCACAGAGGGAGTGCGCAGTGCCAGGCCGGGCCAGCAGCAGCAGCAGCAGCAGCAGGCGACGCACAGCTCACGTACTTTACGCACACTGGCTGATCGGAGGCAGAGACCCGGTCGAGGATGCTGCTTACTCCGGCTCAGAGGGTCTGTCTCTGTGGGTTTATCTGTCGGGTAGCAGCGGCTCGGGGGTAAAATGCGCTGGGGCAGAGCGGGTGTGCTGGTCGGCCTCGCAGAGCTCGGCTGCTGCTCCTCGTCTCCTCTCCCATTTCTATTCTAGGACTTTTTATTGCGCCGTTATTATTTCCAGGTCAAAATCTCAGTTTCCTGTGCGGCTTGTTTGTACTAAAAATGGCCGGAGATGGCGGCGCTCTGAAGGATATCAATGAGATTAAATCCCAGTTCCGGACCAGAGAGGGCTTCTACAAGCTGCTCACCCTCTCGGACTCGCAGCAGCGGGGCGGGCTGCCGCGGGGTCCGTCCGCCGGAGCCACGCTGGGCCCCGGGGCTGGACCGGGTCCGATACCCGGCGGAGGGGTCGGGCTGCTGCAGGGGCCCGGGGCTGCCGCCGCCGCTGCCGCCGCCGCCGCCGCTTCTTCCTCCTCCAATGCCGCAGCCAACTCCTCTCCGGCGGGCTTCCTGCCGCCGGTGCGCGTCTCCATGGTCAAGCTGCAGCCCGAGGACCCGAGCGAGGAGTCGGAGCGGGTGTGCTTCAACATCGGCAGGGAGCTGTATTTCTACACGTACACCAACATCAAGAAGGTGAGCCTGCGCTTCTCCCTGCGGCCAGAATGACAGATTGGATGCTCAGACTTAGCCTAGCATGCTAACCTGCTAAGTGTGATGCCTTTTCTCTGCTGGCCATGCTTTTATTTCCCTTTCTTTCATGCGTGCACACCAGATTTGTTTGTTATGCAATGCAAAATGGAGCTGGTGCTAATGGGCAGTGAGTGGTGCATCATGCAGACGGATGCTCGGTGTCAGTGGAGGCTACAGGAGGGCAGGAAGCAGCCTCCATTCACTGCATCTGTACTGGAAACCATCTGATCTGGAGCCTGCTCATTCACTCTCAATGTGACTCTGTGCTAATGATCTGTTTGGAGCAACTGATTTATCTGCAGATGGTTTAAAAAGTCAATATTACTGAGGAGCAGCTCACAGATTAACACAGTTATTCTTACCAGTGTTTTTAATTTTAAAATGCCACTCATGAATCTGATCTTTAAATCACTTTCATGATGAAAGGAGAGCTGAAACTGTCTGTTAGCTGCACCACTTGCTTCTTAATGAGGAATGCTAATAACCCATTTAGCAGGAACTGCAGGACAAATGGAAAAAAGCAGCAGCTCCTCCTCCTCCTCCTCCTCCATGGTGGCCTGTGAACCGGTTTAAAAGCCTCTGTCACCTTCAGACTCACAGTTTTTCCGATTGCTCCGCAAGTTCGATAAATTCAGGAGCCCGTGTCGTCCTTTTCGCCGATGCAGATGTGTGCAGACGCCCTTATTTATATGTGTTTCTGCAGGAAATGTAAAACACATTCAGGAGAGAGACACAGCGTGAGGTAGTGTGCATTCAGCCAGCGTGACGCGCCATAAATCATGCTCCACATACATATATATATATATATCAGAGGTTCCTAGTTGTTGAGGTGTGTGATGTCCCCTGCAGCCACGGTGAAATAATTAAAAGTCTGAAATGTCAACAGATAATCAATAGAAATGCATCTGATGTGATTTATCTGAGCTTGAGCTACCTGCTGGGACACACTACGGAGGTGTGTGAACCTAAAAACGACTCCTTCAACCTTTGCAAACTTCATAGTGTTTGCACAGAATAATGCATCGTAACAAAGAAAAAATAAGGTTTGGCAAATTTATTAAAACTCTCAAACTGAAATCTCTCTTTTGCAGAGTTAGATTTAGTTTTTCCAGCTTTCCACGCCTGCATATTTCCTGTTTCTCCTTCCTGTTAGAGAGGCTGTTGGGTCGTCTCCCTGGCCGAGGCCCTTTCTGCTTGGTCACGTCTGTACGAACGGACGAGTCCTGCCGGTTTCAAGCTCCTTCCATTTCATAATTACTCAGGCGTCTGTGCTCCGGTGAAACTCGAAGCTCTAGAAATGCTTTTGCATCTTCGCTCTGATCAATACCTTCGCCAGAGTTTTATGACGAGGGCTTCCAAAGGTGTGAACCGTGAGCACCTTTCAAAGCCGTTGGACTCCAGTTGAGTTGTAGAAACGAACTGGAAGCCACAGAAATTTGCAGAAATCTCTAAAAATGTGTCCGAACCTCAGCCAAGGTAAAGGTCACCTGGACCTGAACGGTTTCTTGAAGACATTTCTTAGAATCTGTGTTAACCGAAAGAAAACCAGATTAAAACGGACTCCTCTAAGTATCAGACTGTAGGCGTGTTAGTTTCAGGTTGACACCACCCACAGATATTCCTGATAAAGCTACGCTCTACTGCCCACCAGCCTTTTAGATCCAGAGAAGCTGCATCTTCTAGAAACCTTCTACAGATCCAGTTTGTTTGGATATACTGATGACTGAGAAGCTTCACATCCAGTTTTATCCATTTATGAACGATAAATCTATAAAGTAGTGAAGGATTCTGTGAAGCAGCTCGACGGTTTTCAAACTACATACTGGATAATACCCCACTAGCCTGCTCTACGTGTCATCTGGCTCTCTTTGAAACCGTTTTAGATGCCTTTAAGTGTCCATCTTTCAGATTAAAGCCGATCCTGCTCCTACAAAACTTCCGCTCCAACAGAACGTCCAGTCCGGGCTATCGACGTCTTGGTGACTTCCTGCTTTCAACAGGAAGTTTCCCTCAAATAAAATGTCCCAGAAAGAAAGAGTAACGGCTGCAGCCTGACCTTGAATGCACGCCTACGTCTTTGTAACAGCAGATATTCTGGCTAATTGTAACGGTGCAGAGGGAAAAGGTCTACAGAAACAGTTTTCTCAGAGTCACTGTTGCGTTGTCAGGACGAGACAAGACATTCAGATAAGTTAACCTTTAAATGTACAAGCCTTCAGTGTCGGTGGTTGCAGGTTTCCGTGTGAAGGCTCCTTTCTCTCCCCTCCACCTGAACCCTGACAGCGAGGGCTACGCCGTGATCCAGAATGACTTCAGCAAGCCCTCAGAGAGCAGGTGTGACCTTTCAGCGAGCTGTCAGAGCAGAGAACGATAACGTGAGCACGGCTGTGGCCTTGAACGACTCCTGCAGCCGCGATGCTTTCAGGTCCTTCGTGAATCCCTGGGAAACGTCAGCGTCTCTTACCTTTCTGTTTGATGAATGTTCTCTGAATGATCGGGGAACGTTGGCGCATCCACCAAACTGATGTTTAACATTTAAAATAATAAAAGAATGACCCAGAAACGTTTGTTTGGTAGATTTTCACACGGACCCCCCCGGGGACGCGCGGCGCCGCTTCAAAGACCTCTGAATGTCCCTGAGACTTGGCCGATGTTTTGCTTGTGCATCATTGTTCTGTTTGTGCTCGCTGTCGTCTGCAGGCCGTAGACCTCAGTAAACCCATAGACAAGAGGATCTACAAGGGGACCCAGCCGACGTGCCACGACTTCAACCAGTACTCGGCCACGGCGGAGAGCGTGGCTCTGATCGTGGGCTTCTCGGCGGGACAGGTCCAGTATCTGGACCCCATCAAGAAGGAGACCAGTAAACTCTTCAATGAGGAGGTATTTACCCGTTAGTGTTCCTCTGCGTCGTGACGTGATGCTGCTGCAACACGACACCAGTCATTTGTCGTTCCTCGTGCTTGTTTTCTTGCCCCAGTTTGGAAGCTGTGATGTTTTAGATTCACTCAGTGGCTTCTGTCTGTCAGGTTGTTCCTGCTTTGTAGTTTTAGTGTCGTCTGAACTGGCTCTTTCTCTTTAATGGGACTCCCTATTAAATTTAGGAGGCTGTGTCTGCTCTAACTGCAGCGTCCATTTAGTGTTTGTGTGTTCACCTCGCTGGGATTTGCTCCTCTAAATGTTTTCCCTTCTTCGTCGTCCTCCCCCCGGTTCTCTCTCTTATGTTTGTTTTCTGATCTCTGCGGACTTCTTTTCTGCCATTTTCTTGTCTCAGTAGTTTTTATTAAAACATCTTTTGATCCCACGTTTTCCGAGCTGTGAGGTGTCTACAGAGTGTTTGCATAAATAACACCTCTCCCTGATCCTTCTCTCCTTCCTGTTCTCCAGAGGTTGATAGACAAATCCAAGGTGACGTGTCTTAAATGGCTCCCCAAGTCAGAGAACCTGTTCCTGGCCTCCCACGCCAGCGGTCACCTCTACCTCTACAACGTGGACCACCCGTGCGGGACCACGGCGCCGCAGTACTCTCTGCTGCGGCAGGGCGAAGGTTTCGCCGTCTACGCCTGCAAAACCAAGACGCCGCGCAACCCGCTGTTGCGATGGGCGGTGGGCGAGGGGGGCCTCAACGAGTTCGCGTTCTCCCCCGACGGCGTGCACGTGGCGTGCGTGGGCCAGGACGGCTGCCTGCGCGTCTTCCACTTTGACTCCATGGAGCTGCAGGGCGTGATGAAGAGCTACTTTGGCGGGCTGCTCTGCGTGTCCTGGAGTCCCGACGGGAAATATCTGGCCACCGGAGGAGAGGACGATCTGGTGACTGTCTGGTCGTTTGCGGAGAGCCGCGTGGTAGCGAGGGGCCACGGCCACAAGTCTTGGGTCAACGTGGTGGCGTTTGACCCCTTCACCACGTCCCTGGAAGATGAGGAGCCTATGGAGCTCAGTGGCAGCGAGGAGGACCTCCACCAGGGGGCGCCAAATAACTCCATGCACTTTGGCCGGGTTCGAACAAGCAGCACGTTGTCGCGTCTTTCCCGGCACAGCTCTAAAGGCGGCGGCTCGGCGGCGGTCACGTACCGGTTCGGTTCGGTGGGACAGGACACCCAGTTCTGTCTGTGGGACCTGACGGATGACGTGTTGTACCCACGCCTGCCGCTGTCCCGCGCCTTTACTAACACTTTTGGGCCCTCGCTGTCCAACTCTGGCAGCGGGGTGGTGAACAGCACCTCAGGAGGTGGAGGAAGTGGAGGGGTCGAGGGCCACCATCACCCGCCCAACACCAACACCGGCACCTCCAACCCCCCAACGCTCCCCTTACCGCTTCCTCGCTCCCTGTCACGCTCCAACTCCCTGCCCCACCCCGCTGTGGCAAACGCCTCCAAGGGCCCGGGTGCCTCTGAGGGCGGCGGAGGCGGCGGCGGAGGGGGAGGAAGCGCGGTGGGAGGGAACAGCACCCCGTTCAGCATCGGCCGCTTCGCCACGCTGTCGCTGCAGGAGCGCAAGTCGGACAAGTCGGGCTCCAGCGGAGGCGTGGAGAAGGAGCACAAGCGCTACCACAGCCTGGGAAACATCAGCAAGAGCAACGACAAGATCAACGTGGCGCCGAGGAGCAACCGCCTGGACGCCGCCAAGGTCCTGGGCACCACGCTGTGCCCGCGCATGCACGAGGTGCCGCTGCTGGAGCCGCTGGTCTGCAAGAAGATCGCACACGAGAGGCTGACGGTGCTGGTGTTCATGGACGACTGCATCATCACGGCCTGCCAGGAGGGGCTCATCTGTACCTGGGCACGGCCCGGGAAGGCGGTACGTCTGAATGCACGCCTCTAACCTCAGTCATGTGTCATTGTTCACTGTGGGTTGATCGAGGAGGGGAGCGCGTCCAGGTGAAGCTGAGTTCATCTCTCTCTGCAGGATTGACTCAGCTGGAGATCGTTTCTCCTCTCCTCTCCTCTCCTCTCATCTCATCTCGTCTCCTCTCATCTCATCTCGTCTCGTCTCCTCTCCTCTCGTCTCCTCTCCTCTCCTCTCCTCTCCTCTCCTCTCCTCTCCTCTCCTCTCCTCTCCTCTCCTCTCCTCTCCTCTCCTCTCCTCTCCTCTCCTCTCCTCTCGTCTCCTCGACAACAATAGCTTTTCATCTTCCTGCACTTAAAAGTAGATTTCTTCTGATTGTCCCCGGTGTCTAACACTCCTTTGTGTTTTCTCTCTCGTTCAGAATTTGACAGCACAGAACGGGAACTCTCCGAGCGGCACAGTGGTATAGCTGGAGGAGAAGCTTTGCACTCGCCCTCCCTCCCCTCCTCCACCCACCTCCTCCCTCGTCTGCTGCTGTCTTCTTCCCGTCTTTTCCGCCAGCTCTCAAACAGACATGTCAAACTTGGGGCCAACAAGCGGAGACTGTCCCGTACCTACCGCTGCAGTGTTATTCCCTCAGTGTAACTCCCCGTCCTCGCCGTGACACAGCGGTGGGAAACGCTTCCTGAAGCCGCCCGACGGATTTATAGATGTGAACGACCGTTACGCACATGACTGTCCGGGGGTTAAATATGAAAATACAAAGCAGTTTTTATTCCAGCAGTAATCAAACTGCTGAGGCTAATGTCTGCCATGTGGCCAAAAGTATGTGGACACCTCTGTCTTTAATAACTTCTTCTTTTTTTTCCTGCTTAACGCAGAAGAACTTGATCGACCGAAGACTCAGCCAGCAAAATGTACACCGATCAGGCATAACATTATGACCTGATAGTGTCCTGTGGATTCATCTATCCTCTGTGGATCATCCCACAGATACTTGCTCATTGCTATGGGGTGGGGGTGTCTGGTCTGGTCTAGGTGGGTGCTACATGTCTAAGTAACATCCACACCAATGAATGAAGCCAGGTCCACAAGTTTCCCAGCAGAACAATGAACTGGAGCAAGATGCTTTAGATGTTATTCACGTCTCCTGTCCGGTCATAATGATGTGGCTGATCGGTGAACATCAGTGGCTCCGTTCACACGGCGCTCCTTCTCATCTGGACCCGTCGGTTCTGATCACTGGTGAAGTGCTACCGTCCGTGTAAATGCAGCTTATGTTGAAGTGGAGATGTTCAGGTGTCCGTATACTTTTGGTTACTTTGTGATTCTCTTAAACAGCTCAGTATCTACAGACAGGACTGCTTCTGGTGTTTGAATCTTTGAGTCTCAGCCTGTAGCCGTCCACTTTAAAAGGTTTCAGTCAGTTTGTTCCGTTACTCTGGACGTTGATCAACTTAAAACGGTTTCCAGGAAGAGTTTCCCACCTCACGCCTCAGCGGGAATCACATTTATTCCTCGTGCTTCAGAACCTCCGTGTTTCTCTACATCAGTCCAGTTTCTCCGTCTGTAGCCCTGAACCAGGCCCAGGCCCAGGCCCAGGCCCAGGCCCAGGCCCAGGCCCAGGCCCAGGCCCAGGCCCTCCTCCGTCCCGTCCCGTCCCGTCCCTCCCAGACGTTTCCGATTCATGCAAAAGACACTTGGAAAGCCACGGCCGTTGTATTTAAGTTATTTATTTTGTCACGAGACTGTGTAGTAATTTATACTGTAAATAATGAAAATACTCTATAAATACGAAAGAAGGACACGCGTGTAAGGAAACAGTGACCCGGCGAAGACGACGTAGGACAGATGAAGATTGTTAATATATGAAGATCCTTCTATTGTACATAGCAACGCGTTATAAAACGAATGTCTGCTGTTTTAGGGAACGTGAAGATGTCGATGTGTTTTTATTTGGTGTGATAGAGTTTCTCCCGTCCGTCCGTCCGTCCGTCCGTCCGTCTGGGTCGAGCACAGACAACGGTCGTCACCTGAAGGACTCTGAACGCCACGCCCCTCAACGTCCTGCAATGATTAACAACAACTAACACACACACTTACTCTCTCTCTCTCTCACTCTCTCTCTCTCTCTCACACACACACACACACACACACACACACACATCCCCTGACGGTGTAGCATCACTTATAACCGTGTCTTGGACTCCATTCCTGTTGCACCTGAATTGCCTCTTGCAAGAATTTGCACATAGAATAAAGACCCAGAGTCCATCCTGAGCCGCCGCGTTGGAGGCTGCTGATCTGATGTTTTGATCTGAGGTCTGTGCAGAAACGGCTTCCGTCGGCGCCGCACGTTCACCGCCGAGGATTTAAAAGATGCACAGGCTGGGAGAAACTAAACATCTCTGTGTCCAGGTCTGATCTTTAGATTTATTTGGTTTTACTCACTGAAGATATGTTAAAATTCCTGATGTTGTTTCGAGAAGGAAAAGAAACCGTTATGTGTTATTAGCTCTGATTATTAGCTGTGATTTGGACCAGTGGAGGTAGCTTCAGGGTCTAGAAACCAACTAAGGATGAAATAAGCTGATTTATCAATGAGGTCATTGATTAAAACAATAATTTTTACGCTAAAATGTTAAAGTAAGTCAGTGATAGCTGCTCCTCTGATGAGACCTAGACAGAATTAGAGTATTATTTTATTAATTCTGAACATTTTTCAGTCATTTTATCGACTCAACGAGTCGGTCGATGTTTTCTGTGCTAATTACTCTGAAATCTGAAGTAATTTGATCAGATGCAACAAAAGAGTTGAATAAGAAGCAAATGTTTTTGGCTTGAAATTAGATTTTTGAATCAAAGTTAAGGACGTTTAATAGTTGCACATTCACGTGAAGGATGCATGAAATCATTTTATCATTTCAGACCAAGATCGTGCACTGATAATCCCACTGAACGTTTTCATGTTCACTTTCATGATGCTGCAGCAGCTTCAGGCGGTTTCGTGTTTAGTTTTTTATTTTTATATTTTTATCTGTTTCTTTCAGACAGTCCTGGTTACTTTTGTTCATACGTTTTTAGAGTGTGACTCTCGTCCACCATGCTCATTTCATGTGATGTTTGGTCCACATCTCAAATCTCAACAAATCACTGGTTGTTCATTTGATAATCAAAGAGTCTGAAGGACACTGCTTTTTATTTTTGTCACTGACACCGTTCCATCCACTTCTTGTTTGTTTGTCGTCGCCTGTCTGACAGTTCATCCTCTCAGCAGCCGAGCAGCTTCCAGCTCTTCCACTGTTCTGCTGCACCTCAGAGAACCGCACCAACCGCCGCTCACTTTGCATGAGTGCTTATCTTTGTTGTCATAGCAACAGCACGTCCGTGGAGCGCGTCTTTGAACGAGGCCGTCGAGCCGCCGCCGGCTTCGAGGTTAAATGAACGTTTCTCTCCACAACGACTCCCGATGTGAAACCGATCAGAAGGAATTGATCGGTGTTTAAAATCACAGGTGAACACGCTCTGGTTTAACGTCTGAGGCCACGGAGAGAGGATGAGTTAGTGGCTGCAGCAAAGTCAGAGAACAGCAGGAACAAAAAAAGTGATTCATCATCTTCTCATTTCTTGTGTTGGTCCAATCATTTTGACACTTTGGGTGCAAGCGGCGATCACAGCCGTTCTCTGCAGCTCTGCTTCAAAGAGCGTGTTCACTTTCTGTGTCCGGCTCATAAATGAAACACGAGCTGGAGCTGAAATCAAATCTCAAGCGACAGTAGGGGATCTGTTTCCGACTCGTTGTGAAGCGGCTGTCTAGACGTGATCAGGATGAATTGTTTGAACGTTTTTTTTCTGTACTGGGGAAAAAAACAACAAAGAGTTTCTAGTTTTTAAGCCATTAGTTGCTGCATTACAGTTTCCTGACTTTGGAAAAACACGAGAGAATCATTAAAGCGTTTGTGGCTTCTGTAATTCAATCAGACTTTAATGGAAGAAAAAGGCTCAATCAGATGTTAAACTTTTAAAACTAATAACAGGTTTATGATTTTAAACTTTTCAACTGATTGATTAAAAAAGGGCAGAAGTCACTTTATGATTCTGATTAACAGTTTACCACAACATCATCCTGCAGGTCAAGAGGTCACAGTTTCAACCAGATTCAGTGTTAAAGTTTGGGAGAAGAGACGTGTTTCTGCTTTCGTGTTTTTGTGTTTTACTGAAGCTGTCGACGTGGACGAAGGGAAAGCTGCAGATTTTATTTGTCTGTTGAAGCGCTGAGAACAGGAGCAGCTGAAGCTCTGCATGACGACATGCGAGTGTCGCAACCTGATTTAATCCAATAATTCACCTCTCACCCGTGTGAGAGCACAGAAAGTACAAAAACAAACAAAAGCTGAGTTAAATGGGACAAAAACGCACAGAGAGACGACGACGTAAACGCCAAAACAAAACGACGGCTGAAGGTTTTTCTTCTTCAGGTCTCGTTCTGCACAGAAACGGTTCAAACGCTCAGCAGCGGGGAACGAACATCATTCCAGATATTCTTTAAGTTGTCCTGTCTCTGTATGTGTGTGTGTGTGTGTGTGTATGTGTGTGTGTGTGCATGTATAAAATATGCAGTTATCATCTAACGGTCACCACACACTCCCACACACACACACACACACACACACACACACTTTCACACAGTCTATGCCTGCTCTGGTGGAACGGCAGAATCACGTCACTGTATTCAGTTTGTAAATGAAGATCTGTTATTAAAACGTCAAACCTGAAACTGTCCTGGAGTCTGATTGTAGTCAGAGCGACACTAACGCACATTTTAATTGTTTAAGTTGTGGATTTAAGAACAACCTGACTAGACTGCATCAAGTTCTTTAACTATTGCTGCTATAAAATGTGAGGAATAATTTTAATTTATTCACTAAAATAATAGTAAACAAAAAGGTCCTATCAATACTTTTATGTTCATTTATATAAACAGATAAAATAATAATAAAAAAAAAACACTTTACATTTGTGTTAACTTTGTTTTTAATACAATTTTTCTCCCTGTGGTCACCAGCAGAGGGCGCGACACACACGCTCACACAAAGTGCAGCTGCGCTACTTATTTATATCCGCAGAAGAAGAAATTGACCCCTTGAAGTCGCCGACGTGACGTGGGGCGTGGCGTCTGCGCAGCTGCGTCAGTTCGTTAGTGACGTTGGAGGCGATCAGGAGACGGGCCCCCAATACCGGAAGTTAGAAAACCGTCAAAATAAAAGTATCTTGTAATCGTATGACCTAGTTTCACCCGCTTTGACCATGGAGATCTGGAGATCACACACTTCATATTTTCAGGAGCTACTAAATGATCTGATGTTGTTATATATGAGCTGTGGCTACATGATGCAAAAAGTTTAAATAAGATTTAAAATAAAATATATTCAGGCTATAATCAGTGAATATATTACAAACAAGTCGCAAAACGTAGATGACCACTGAATTAAAAGAAATAGAAAATGTAAGTTTACAAATAATAAATAATATTCTAGGAATGGATAAAATCCACTAAAATATAAGAATATTGCAGCATACTGGCTAAATAATTGATTAATACTAATATTCTAAAAATATTTTATACTTTTAGGTCCTGCAAAGTACAAAACAGAACGTATACCTTTTCCCAGGCTCTTGTGAGTTTGTTCACCGCTGATAAAGATTTCTCCGTCTTCTTTTAGTTTTAATCGAGGCCACGTTACAACTTTTAGTGTGTTTTCAGGGTTTGGTGAATAATTTCAAAGGTTTGTACAACTCTTCGCCACCTTAGAGGACCTTTAATGTATAATAATAAGAGGTGGCCACATGTTTGATAACCCTATTGGTGTTAAAGTAAAATATATGCCTTAAAAAAACAAAACAGAACCCGAGTCAAATTCTTTGGGGCTTGAGGTTTCGTGCTTTTATTTTGAAACACGAAGCGGAAGCAGCGTGTGTTCCCATTGATCAGCTTGCCGCCTGCTCTGGTTTGGTATTTATTGTCTCCTCTGTCCAGAATAAACAAGAGAAAAGAAGAACAGCTGCTCAGACGGAACATGGAGAAGGAAGAAGGGACCGCTGCGGTCAAACGGTGAGAATCATTTATTAAAACCACACCTGTGGCGTCTCTGTAATATTTCAGTCTGTTATGTTTCTTGTTTTTTTTTTTCATTGTGTGTCCGCTGCAACTTTCCGACACGAGTCCCAGAGAGCCATTAAAGCTGCACGCTGGGGGAAACAACAGCAGCTCTGCAGCTTTTTTTTTTTATTATTATTTCTTCTCAAATGGTTTCTCGTTTTGAAAGCTTCGCGGTGTCTTTTCTCTGCACGGGCTCTTAATTTGAAATCTCACATCGGCTGCACATGTAGTTTATCAGTCAGTGATGAAGTAAACATGCTCTGGTGTGTTGTTTTTTTAATCAGATGTGAATTATTGGGGCATCGGTTCCAGTGTTGTTGTGTCTTTGTTCACATTCACAGATCTGCTCCTTTGATTCAGGATGTTTAATTTCATGTTTGTTTCTTGGTTTGTTCTTTGCTGCAGGGTTTGTGTTCATGTGGGACAGTGAAGCTAAAATCAGCACTGATGTGGTTTGTAGAGGGATTAGAGAGTCCTCATTGTGATGAAGTGTGTGTTGTTATTGTCTGGATCATCATTATATCATCAGAGAGTCCAGTAGTGAATGTTTGCATATTATAAAAACACCTCTCTTGTGACTGACTTAAAGAAAAGTTCCAGTTTTCCCTCTGAGGTGACTCCTTACATGCCGATCCACATTTAATCCACAGCCTGCAGTGTTTGGTGAGAGCTGGGATTAGCTGTGGGTGTGGACTCCTATTGTGTTTGTCCTCGCTGAGGGGGCAGCATGTCCAGGACCTGAAATGACCCGCGCTGCTCAGCTCAGCTCAGCCACGACTCGGCCATCTGCAAGATTTATTACCTTTATTCATATTTGTCGCTGAGGTGGCACACTGGTTCATGTCAGGGCTGGAGCTCATGGTTCATTAATAAATTAGTGGCGTCCTGACGAGGCCTGTCAGGAGGAATGAGCTTAGTGGAAGACCTGAAACGTTTGACCGAGGTTAAACAGTTTACAAGTGCCTGTAAACCTTTAACCCAGTGGGAATGTGTGCTAAAGGGAATAAAAGCTGGATGTAATTCACCGTATTAGATAAAGCTGTGATCTTAACCGACCCGAGAGGAACAAGGAAATGCCTGCGGTTAAACCGAGGAGTTTGCGTGGGTTCGTTTTTGTTCACGTTGTCCTTACGTTACCTCCACGCTGCAGTCATTTGCCTTTCAGGCCAAGTAATGAGTCTTGTGAAAACATTGCAGACACTTAACCTTGGATGCTCCTCGCGCTTCCATAAATCTTAGCCGGGTTGTTTAATGTTTTCTGTGCAGCTCTTTTAAAGACCCCCACCTCCCCCCAAAATCTTCACGAGTCCTTCACGCCTCAAAGAGATTTAAAACTTTATTATGTGGTGTTTTTACATGTTTGCCCCGTTTGCAGATAAGGATGTGTTCTGTTTTGAGTGGTTTAATTGATTCAGAAGAGTTCATAAACTCAGTTTACAGTTCAGGTAGAGTCAGATAGTCATGTGGAGAGTCACATTTAAATGCATCCAGAAGTCTGCATCAGTGTGAAATTGTTTGGATAAGATAAGATAAGATACAGTTAAACATAGCACAATGCGCGGTAAAATGTATTTTAGTAGCTGCAGCCGTAGTAAAAACAAAAACAGTAATAATTCCACATGGCACACAGATAAAAATATAAATATAAATGTGTAACTGAGATGTAAACTGTAAACTTAAAGGGGGGGGGGGGGGGGGGGGTAGCTCTTGTACATGCAAACATTTATAATAATTCAAAGCAGCTGTGTCAGTAAGTTGCAGTAATACGTGAAGGTCCAGTTAAGGCTCAGAGCCGAGCAGACGGACGGCCTGCAGCCTCTCAGCTTTTGTCTGAATTTGAGGCTAAAAGTTGTTTTTGTGTGTGTTTGAACTCAAATGTTGATTTTGAAACTTGCGGCTCAGCTCCTTCCAACACAAACAAGGCCGAGCTGCGTTTGTTATTCAGCATGTGAGCCAGGACCCGACGGCGTGTCCGATATGTGTGAGCGAGGCTTTTTTAGACCTGGTTTCAGGCTCAGGTCTTGGTTCTGCACGTCTTTGTCCTGGACTTCTTTGTGTTTTCCTCCCCCCTCTATCGCTCTCTCTCTCTCTCTCGTGCTGTTTCCCTTCCAGCTTTCACTTTAACACCCTGTGACGTTATGAATATCTCAGCTGCTGGGGACGCAGTGTTCTTGCTCTACTAGGTCGGCCGGCTGGTTATCGTTTACCTCTCGTTTCTCTCTCACATACTGTACTGACTGTAGTTTACAGTTGAGGAGGAGGGAGGGGCTGTCCCTTAGTGTGTTTTCCTGTACACAGGCACAGTACAGAACGTAACCAAGCCCTCGCACACGCCCCCACAACAAACACACACGCAGATATTGAGCAATAAGAAGTAGCCGCCAAAGTGCAGTTGTGCTCTCTGACCGAGGACACGGTGTTCTCTGAGGTTCCTCTCAGCTCTGTGATTGTAGCGGCTTATTATTGTCACGTGGGGCCGTTGTGGCATCCGACACATTTAGCCGCACCACGTTCTAGTATTTGTATCACGGAGACACAAAGAAGGGCTGCAGGTTATGGTTTTTCTTTGTTTAGTAATTGTGAGTGATTCTTCAGCGCAGGGAGACACCGAGCTGAAGTCTGGGTTTCAGTTTAACGGTGCATTCTGCACATAGACTGTATATAAATATGGACTTTGCATTTGCTTCGGCTAAACTGATGCTCCAACGTTATATTAACTACCTGATATGTCAGAAACCATCCCTAAAAAAACAACTATTTGAGGTGTATTTTAGTGTTTTTTTAGTACGGCCACTACGCACTAATCGGACCCCTGACTAGTTTTCAGAGGAGTCAGGGCGATGAATCAGTGGTGAGTCTAGGGGGCCGTCCACACAGAAACACTTTTTGGTTTAAACGCAGATGTTTTGCATCGTTTTGGCCGATCCTCCACATGAATCCACATTGCCCTAAATCGCACTTTTTTTTTTTAAAACCTGGTCCCAGGGTGGAAAAATTCGAAAACGCAGCTCTTGCGTTTTTGTGTGGACGGGGAAAACGGAGAGATTCGCAAACTATGATGTCATGGCCACGCCCCTGGAGCAGCCTTCCACCTCTTATATCCCGTGAGACGTCTCCTAACAACATCAACAACAATGGTGGACTACATGCTCGTGTTCCTGCTGGAGAACATATTGAGCCTATTATGGTTACTAGGGCTAAATATCATTTCTCCTTGACTTTGGTTTCTTCTAAAGCCGATTTGTAAACAGCGCTCAAGCTTTATGAGCATGCTCCGCCTCTTCCTCTCCGTTTTTGGTGAATTTCTGAAACTGAAACAGTGCCACCTATAGGCCTGGAGTATGAAGTAGTGCAGATATTCTTGAAACGATGCCAGAGGAAACGGAGAGGGAAAAGATTGTTTCCGTACGTGTGGACGAGGCCTAAGATCAATCTGATTGGCTGAAACACAAGTGAACAAAACAGCAAAGTCAGTAAGGACGCACATCTTTATCTCATCTGAACATTTAAATGTGTAAACAGCCTCTCAGCTAATCGTGCTTCTTCCTGTTTCCCCTTTTGAATCCAGACTGCTGCCACCTGCTGGTATGGAGAGGTATTACTTCTCATATATGGTTGTTTGCTTTGTGCTGAGGCCTGGGAGTAATCGATCGGATGTTGATGCATAAAACATGACAGAACAGTCAGGACTAAGAGCTAAATGGATTTAAAAAGAGAGATATGAAGCTAGAGGTGAAATATTTATAACAAATCTCTCGGAAACAAGGCAGCATTAGTTTTAGCTTTAGGTTAAATTGTATTAAAACTGAAATATCTCTAAATAAATAGACATTGAGTTGAGTTGATTGAGGCTTTAGCGATACCCAGTCGCTGTTGTAGTGTGTTTGTTTGTGACTCTTTATTCCAGACACAGTCGGCCTCACTGCTCATTGTTGTTGTTGTTGATAGTTCTCAGTTTGCTGTGTCTGTATCATCAGATTAATGGACCAGTATCCACCAGTGTTCAGTTTCTTGTAATAAATCCATGTTTATAAAGATGGAAACAGTCAAGTTTTGGCATTTTATTGTTAAAAGAAGCCAAAGTTTTCCATCCAGGTCGTTATAACTTAAGCTGCAGTTTCCATCTTGTGGCACCAGCTCTTATTTTTCCTTCCCATCTCGCTGCATTTCTCTTTCAATCATCCGTCGTGGCCACTTAAATTCATCTCACGACCCCTCTGAGGGGCCCCGACCCCCACGCCGGCTACCATTCCCGGTTCACCCCCTGAAGGTTTGACTCCGCTGACGTGATTGACATGTTTTGGTGGAGTGGGATCATCTGGTCACATTCCTCAGCTGCAGTCTGAAGCTGAGACGTCCTTCAGTGAAACGAGGTGAAGCTGGATTTCATCTCCACGCTTGTCCTGCATGAGGCCGTGTTTGTGTTTGGGCTCGTGTGTCCTGAAAGACGAGTCCGTGTATCTGTCTGGGGTCAGAGCTGGCGTCCAGCGGCGCTTCCTGTTGGATGCAACTAAAATAAATCTGATTTGAGATGTCGTGTCAGAAGCTGCTGACGTGTGTCGGCTGTCAGAGAGAACAAAACAAAAAGACTGAGCGTGGTGACACTTCACTTTTTTTCCTCTGCATACCAACATTTCCTGTCCTCTGTACATTAAGTTCCTTGTTAATGAAAGTTAGAACAAACTTCTTTTTAATCACCAGTGATGAAGAAAGGAGGATCAGAGAGAAGGAGCGTGTAGTTAAAAGTCTTCTACGTGACCCGAACCAGAGAAAACAAGCTTCGGTACTTTTCTTTTTGGCCGTGCTCTCTGGGAGGATTAATGTGAACTCTGGTGATAAACAAACCCCGTCCATCTACGGTGAAATAACGACGCCCCAGTTCCCTCTTAGCGTGACTTCCAGACGTTCATCTTCCCTCACGTCTGCAGCGTGGTTGTTCCCACAGAGGAGGACTTGGCTGCAGCTGCTGATTGTACCAGTGTCTCTGTTTGTGTTCTTTAACCTTTGTATACAAGTGCATGTGGTAATAGATGTACTCTGTTTATTGGCCCCGGTGATGAAACATGCTGGAAATTTCCTCAGTGAGTGGAGCTCGGTCATCAGACCTGATGAGGAGTCTGCAGGAACAGAACATGTTGTTGTCTGAGGATCTTTGTTTTCACAGATCAGTGTTTCACTCCCTAGAGTAAAACATTTCCCTCCACTACAGACCTGCTTTAGGAGTTTTGTGCAGGATGCATTTATCAATTAGCTGATTACTTTCTCTAGTAATTGATTAAACTGATCAGTTTGTAAAACGTTTTATTTAAATAATACATTAAATAATAAAGGAAAATTAATTAATGAATTAATGTTATTTTATTTAAATAATAACATAATAAAAGAAAATACTTTATTTTATTTTATTTAAATTATACATAAAATAATAAAAGAAATTAATGTATTTATTTATTTTATTATTTTATTTAAATTATAAATGAATTAATTTATTATTAAATAATTAAATAATAAATTTAAAAAATAATAATAATACTGTTAATAAATTATCTTTTATAAGCACACAGCTCTTAGCAGATTATTAGTTTTATATCATGTTTGTTATAATGGCCCAAAGAGTAATCAGAGTAAATAAACTTTGTTTTAGAGTAGTTATATTTTATATTTCATTAGAATATTTAATTGTACTTATAGTTCTACTACTTTCCACTACATTTATGGTTAGGGCTTATTTTGCAAAAAAATAAAAATAAAGATAAAAAATAAATGTGATTATGAAATATCATATTTGGTTATAATTGAAAATAAAATAAATAATAAAAAAATAAAATAAAATTCATCCCAAAGCTGGGTGGTGCTTTGGTTTGTTTATTCCTTCATTTGATTTCTAAATATTGCTGAGTCACTCTGAGCTCTGGGTGATGACTCGGCAGATCTTCTCTGTCTTAGTTTCTCCTCCTCCTCCTCCTCCTCCTCCTCGTTGCTCCCGTGCAGTGAAGGAGGCCGAGGTTCGTCCATTTTGCCGTCTGCTTCTAATCTGATGTGACTGTTCAACAAGCACAGAGACAGAAGAGAAACCTGCTTCTCTCGTGTCAGCACATGTTTCTTGGTCCAGATGGAATGAGATGGACGGATGAAAAGAGAGGGGAAGAAGAGACAGCGAGGAGGGAGGGAGGGAGGGAGGGAGGGAGGGAGGGAGGAGGACAGATCTGGACATTTTCCCAGCGGCTGAAAAAATCTAACATTCTGTTCCCTCCAGTTTTGGACGTCTCTCCTTATTTTTGCCATCAGCTCTTTTTACAAAAATATTCAGGAACGTTTAACGGAGCTGAACTCTGCGTCAACTAGAGAGGAGCTGCTCCACTGAACAACATCCAGGCTTATCATGAGACGCAGTGACGTACACAGATCTGCCACAACATTAACACCACTCACAGGAGACGTGAATAACATGTTGTGACAGTTCAGTGTTCTGCTGGGAAACTTCTGGACCTGGCTTCATTCATTGGTGTGGATGTTACTTAGACACGTAGCACCCACCTAGACCAGACCAGGCACCCCCACCTAGACCAGACCAGGCACCCCCACCCCATAGGATGCAGCCTGACACACACACACACACACACACACTCTTTATTTATGATTTATCTGAACGCTGTCATTAATGAAGAACGTTCTGGAAACACTGAAAGACTAAACTCAAATTTATTTTCTGCGTCTAATTAAAACTGAACCACGAGAGAGATGCATTGTGGGATAAACTTGACAGGGAGTCAGAGTGAGATTTATTTTTTATTCTTAGCTGATTCTTATTTTCTCATTTTTCATCCTATTTTTACTCTTGTATTCCCTCCCCCTCTTTTCCCACACTCCCTCTGTCCTCCATCCTCCTCTCCCACATCATGTTTTTTATCTTTCCATCTCTTTATGCTTATTAATTTGTCCCTATTTTTGTCTCCCTCCTCCTCCTCCTCCTCCTCCTCCTCCTCCTCCTCCTCCTCCTCCTCGTCCAGGACCAGTTCGGAGCAGAGGAAGCTGCGTTCCCGTGACGCGGCCAGGTGTAGGCGGAGTCAGGAGACGGAGGTGTTTTACGAGCTCGCCCACACCCTGCCGCTCCCACGCCGAGTCTCCACCCACCTGGACAAAGCCGCCATCATGAGAGTGACTCTCAGCTTCCTGAGGATGAACCGCCTCCTGCGACCCGGTAAGAAGCTGCTCGACGGGACGGCGCGCGTTTGATCGGTTTCAGCTGGATGGAAACGGTTCATAGCTTTGGTTTTCTCTCGATTTGAACTTCTAAAGTTTTACTCCGGCTCCAGATGTTGGTTCAAGTCCAGAGTTAGAGCAACATTACTCAAACTCAGAATGGTCTCAAGCCTTTTTTAAAATCCTCCTTCGTCGTCTTCTTGCGGCAGACAATCAGTCAAGCATCACAAGCAGCTCCTTCAGTCCTGCTTCTTCCTTCAGGTGTGAGAGCAGAATAATGAGCTCATCAATAATGAAGGGATAAAGTGAGATGAAAAACGCTTCAGGGCGTGGAAGCGAGCTTCTGCTGACAGCTGTGTTCAGATGTGGGAATTGATTCAGTGAAAGGAAAAAGAAATAATTCACCTACTCTGTTTTATTCTGTGAGGTTGGAGGAGAATATTTATTTAAAATCCACCAGGAGCAGCAGTGAGTTAGTTAAAGAAATATATATGAGATGTTTAATCTGTCTGCTGTGATAAACCTCCTGATACTTTTATAACAGATGGAGAACAAAAAGAAGAAGAGAGGAGGAGGAGGAGAAGGACGAAGATCCAATGGACGCTTTCTATCCTCAGGCGCTGGCCGGCTTCATCATGGTGATGACGGAGGAGGGAGACATGATCTACCTGACGGAAAACGTCAACAAACACATCGGCATCACGCAGGTGCAGCATTTACTCCTAAAGTGTTTAGAATAAAACGTAGCTTCAGTTTAAACTCAGACGTAGAGGTGGTGGAGTCAACCTTTAATAACGGTGTAGACTCTTGACATGTGGAGACATCTTGTGGTCGTCGTCTTCTTCTGCTGAGACATTCAGGACAAGTTAGAATCTCTGATCAGAGTGATATCAGCGTGTTAGCAGATGTGAATTAGCCTCCAAGTTGGACCAGCTTTCCCATGAGTTAGCTTTGTGGTCTGGAGTCTCTCTGTTGGGAACTGATGATGCTCCTGCAAAGATCAGATCAGTGTGGGCGGGGCTTAATTATGTGGTGATGGACAGAAGATTAAAGCTGGTTACATAATCTGCCAGAAGTGAGAAATTAGTTCTTGCTCCTCAGCTGCAAGAACAAGAAAAATCATTTATACTTAAAACTCAAGCACCAAACTCCAGGGAAGTCCTCCTGGGGACGTCCTGCTGCAGCATATGACACACACGCTAAGCATTGTGGGAGACGGGCGGCCAGAGACACACCTTTGTTATTGTTTTTAATATTTGCTTGTCATTTTCTCTACCCGTTAGCGCTCACACTGCAGAGCTAACAGCTAAGAGCGGCTGCTAGCATTTCCGCTTTTCCACATTAACCACGCCCACTCGCAATGTCGGACCAATCATTATCTGACCAAGTGTCGAGAACGAGGGAGAACACATGCTGTCATTTAGTTCTCACAGCTGCAGTGTGTAACTTTAACAGCTTTTCTTTCCAATAAACTGTCTCTGGTTGTTTTTGGGACCATCCAGCTGTTATCAGCTCGATTCTCTTGTAGAGTTCTAGTTTCTCGGCCTCCCTCCTGACCCCAGCTTTTACTACTCTGGGTGCGTGTGAGCCTCTTTTTACTGTAAGCCTCCAGGACAGATTGTGTGTAACCGGAGGAGCCATTCCTTAGCTTCTATTATTAGTTCTGTTTATGGTTGAAACACAGCTTGGTTATACAAGAGGACAGAAATACACAGTGACACGGACTGTGCTGCTGGTTTTCACCTGATCTTATTTAGTTTGTTCAGGCTCCAGAAAAACAAACCTGAAACAAAAGAAAGTGGATTTAGAGTTTTTATTAAGAGCGTATGTAAATGGAGGAATCTGGAGTTAGCATGTTCTCTCCAGGTTCTCCAGCTTCCTCCCACCGTCCAAAGACATGCTGCTTAGGTTCATTGGTGATTCTGAATTGGCCGTAGGTGTGAGTGTCTCTCTCTGTGTGTTAGCCCAATGGCAGCTGGGTTAAGCCTCCAGCCCCCTGCAGCCCTACAGAGGACAAGCGTTTACAGAAAATGAAGGATTGACGTTTTTTATTTTGTTTCTCCACAGCTGGAGCTGCTGGGTCAGAGCATTTATGACTTTGTTCATCCCTGTGATCAGGAGGAGCTCAGAGACCTGCTGACTCCACGTCCAGGTCAGACACGTTATTTATTATCACACTGTTTAAAAATATAAAAAATGTTCCAAGATTTCCTCTTAAAACCAGAACTAACCGACTCTCTGTCTGTGGCTAAGACGGGATTTAATCATGTCCAGGCTTTAAACTTTAAGTTATTACAAATAAATTAACCTTTTTTTGTATTTTTGATTCTTTAAATGCAAATATTTCTGTGCTAAACCTCAGTGTGATCTTGTTGTTTTCAGGTTTGAGTAAGAAACCACAGACAGAGCAGTCGACTGAGAGGAACTTCTTCCTGAGAATGAAGAGCACACTAACCAGCAGGGGGCGCACCGTCAACATCAAGTCTGCTACCTGGAAGGTGTGCTAGGACACAAACGTCCTCATCCTGAAATCACGTCTCTGTCTCTAACTGATCCTCTTCTTTTTTTCCTCCAGGTCCTCCACTGCACAGGTCACATCCGTCGTTTCGGCGGCGACGGCTCCACGTCATCTCCTGCCGACAGAGTGATGACCCTGCTGTGCGAGCCCGTCCCTCACCCGTCCAGCGTGGAGTTCCCTCTGGACACCTGCACCTTCCTGACCCGCCACAGCATGGACCTGCGCTTCACGCACTGCGAGGGCAGGTAACAGCAGCCTGACGCCACGTCATGAGCGAGCGAGAACAGAAATCTGAGAGTCTTGTCTTTGCAGTTTTCAATTCTCTCTTCTTCCACCTTTTCTGTTTCCAGGGTTACGGAGTTGGTTGGATACAAACCCGACGATCTGATTGGACGCTCAGCCTACGAGTTTCATCACGCGCTCGACTCGGATCACATCAACAAGAGTCTGCACACGTGTGAGTCTCTGTGTCAGTACATGCACGAAGCTACAGATGATTAGACTCAAGTGTAAATATTTTAGGAGCTGCTGTATAAAACAAAAAAAATAAACCCCACAGAGAAGTGTAAATCACTTTTATTATATTTATAAGTCAATGCATGAGTCACTCTCCTGGGTTTTGCAGAAATATGTGAACAAAGCAGAAGGAGGATGAGTTGGCACAGGGGAGCAGGATATTTTCCTACACTCATCTCCTTCATCATTCTTTTTTCTCCGTTTCTGTTTTCCAAACTCCAGTGTTGTCCAAAGGTCAGGTGAGCACCAGCCTCTACCGTTTCCTGACGAACAGCGGCGGCTTCGTCTGGGCGGAGACCCAAGCGACCGTCCTCTACAGCAGCAAGACGTCGCAGCCCGAGGCCGTCGTCTGCCTCAACTTCATCCTCAGGTGCTTCATCGAGCAGCGAGGTGGCGCCACGTCCAGAGCCGGGACACGAGCTTATTCTCCTCATCTTCTCTTTCAGCGCCGTGGAGCAGCCGGACGTCGTTTTCTCAGTCGAGCAGACCCGCTGTGGCCTTCTGCCTAAAGCCGAACCACACTCACCGGCGCCTGCAGCAGAGGATTGTGGGACTTCTGAATCTGAGACTGAAGATGTGGATTCGACTCCCAGCAGTGCTGCAGATCTCTTCCTGAAGCTGAGTGAGAAGCCGGAGGAGCTTCTCCAGTTGGCTCCTGAAGCTGGAGACGCCGACATCCCGCTGGCAGGAGGTGAGACGGACAAAAGTGAAAACTTTAAATGTGGTTTATTTATACGAGATTTATTCATCTTGTGGTTCGTTTGTGTCCGTCAGGCTTCGTCGAGCTGTCGTTTGCCAGTCCATCCAGTCCGGACTCTCTGCCGGACCATCCTCAGGATCTGTGCACTCCAGAGCTGAGACAGCTCCTCTCACCCATCTTCAACATCATCACTCCACCTCCATCATCGTCAGAACCAGCCTCCTCACCTGAGCCAGTAAATGCAAAACTGAGATCTTCTTTAAAGGGGAACTACTGTTATTCTACAACCTGGACCGTATTTCTGGCATAAAATACGATCGTCTACTCGCCCATATAACTTTGGTGTCATTTGAACTCATTCAGGAGATAATTAGATTAGCGTATATGCATATAGTGGGAGTGAATGGGGCACCGAGACGCAGCCTCTAAATAACACATTATCTGCTGCAAAACTCGTTCATTTCACCAATATTTTGTTATCGTACGCTCGTGCTATGGTTCGTCCACAACCTCAGAATCAGAAAAATGTTCAGCCATGTTGCAAAAAACTAGCAGTCACAAATTAAACATGAACAAACCGCCCGTCGCAGGTGCACGCGGCGCTCAGAGATGACGTCATCCAGGGTCTGTAGGTCAATCTACAGACCCTGGATGATGATGATAACAGGTAACTGTAGACGCACTAGTGTATAACAAAATATTGGTGAAACAAACAAGTTTTGCAGCAGGTAATGTGTTATTTAGAGGCTGTATCTCGGTGCCCCATTCACTCCCACTATATGGATATACTTTAATCTAATTAACTCCTGAACGAGTGCAAATGACACCAAAGTAAACGATTGTATTTTATTCCAGTAAAAAGGTCCAGGTTGTAAAGAAAAAAACAGTAGTTCCCCTTTAAGACCAGTAGAAGTGTTACCGTCTCAGATTGACATTTTCATTTTGTCTCCGTCAACTTTCTTCAGAGCCCCGGTGAGGAGGTGATGGACACCAGCGAGGTGGAGAAATTCTTTGCCCTTTGGCCCGAAGATGCTGAAAAGAAAGGAGAACCCCTGGAGGTAGAGACGGAAAACTAAATTACGTTTGACCTTTTTTAAAACAAAATGAAAGCTTGGATGTCTTTCATATTTTTTTTCTTCTTTCCTCAGGACATGGAGGGGATGGACTTGGACATGTTGGCTCCTTACATCTCCATGGACGATGACTTCCAGCTGACCTTCCTCAACAGTTTGCCAGAAGGGGACGACAACCCTACGTCCTGTTCGTCTGAACCCTCGGCTGCGGCGCCTGCAGTGACAGCGAGCAGGAAACGGTGAGAGACGGGTTTAAGGGTCATGAGCAGCAGGTATTTACCAGATGTAGGGACGTCTTTGATGCACAGCGGACCCTGAGGACGAAGCAAAGGAGTGATGAGAATGAGACAGGCTGCTGTGGTTTTCATTTTAGGGCTTATCATGATAAAATACAGAGTCCTGCAATCAGCTGGAAGAATTTTATACTTGTTTGCAGTCCTGATAATTAAGCATAAATATATTTAACATTGCAAACATCTGAAATTTGATAAAGCACACATGAATTCAGCAGCTGGTGTGACAAGTTGGGGTTTTATCTTTTATATAATAAATGTTAATTACATAATAGAACAACCGCTTGGTTGGAAATTGAAGAAATCCAGATCTGAAGTTTGTCCTGAGGGTGGCGCCAGAGAGTAAACTATGTAATCTGAATGGTTACATTATTCAAGCTCAGGTCATTAATGCTTATATGTCGTAAAGTCAAATGAGATGTACAACTCTAAATAAGATTTAAAAATGTAAAGCTAATTGATCTGCAGGTTTTATAATCGCTTCGTTTGTCCCTTGTTCAGGATTCACAACCCAGACGAAGAGATTTCATCTCAGCTGATGATTCAGGACAAAAGACAGAAACAAGATCCTTCTTCAATAGAAGAGGAACTCCTCCTCAGCCACAGATTGTCGGTGAGTGGAGGAAGAAGAAGAACTTTTTTTCTCATTCCAGGATCTGCAAGTAGATAATTTGTACACAGCATGAAGTTTGTTTGGTTTCAAACACATTAGTTAAATACTGACAGACACAGACTGATCATTAACCACTGGGCTTTCATCCAAACCACGGTAGAACACTTTCTAAATGTCAGAAAGAACAAAACACATCAGTGGAGAGTGAGACACAGATTTTTAAACGTCGCTCCTCATTCTTACCTTCTCTTAAACTCTGTGCTCAGGGCTGTCTGGAGGAAAGCGACCAATCAGAGCTGGTCTTGAAGCCGAGCCCGGGGGGACGCAGTCAGCTGCTCACAGACAGGGACCCTGTTTTAGGCGGCATGCAGGGGCTCTGTGATACTGCAGGTGAGATTAACAAACACACACAGAAAATCTAACGAAAATAATAATAAACAATAATAAAAACACTGATTAAACATTTGAGTTCTCAACTATAAAACAGAGAGATGATTTTATTTAGCGTTGAAGTGATTTGTCTCCTCCTGGTGGACACGTTGTAGAACTACAGCTTCACTTGTTTTTAAAGAAATAAGAATAAGAAAAACCTTTATTTGTCCCACAATGGAGAAATTGCAGAACAATGTCAGGATTTTTATTTGTGTAAAGAAAAACTTAAGACGTGAACTACATTTATCAGCCACAACATTATGACCACTGACAGGAGAATTGAATAACATCTTGCTCCAGTTCAGTGTTCTGCTGGGAAACTTCTGGACCTGGCTTCATTCATTGGTGTGGATGTTACTTAGACATGTAGCACCCACCTAGACCAGACCAGGCACCCCCACCTAGACCAGACCAGGCACCCCCACCCCATAGCAATGACACTCCTTGATGGCAGCAGCCATCCCCAGCAGGATGCAGACACAAAAACACTTTAGGAAGAAGAACAGCACAAGGTGTTGACCTGGCCTCCACATTCACTAGATCCCAAACTGATCAAGTATCTGTGGGATGATCTTCAGAGGCCCCTCCCCCTCAAAGGAAACACACTGCATGTTGAAATCTGGCATCAGAGCAGTTCAGATAATAATTCAGTCTTTCTTCTTCCTCTTTCAGCTCTGATGAGGGACATATTCATACCCCGCCCCCCTGACCTCTCTCCACCCCTCTCGCCAATGACCTGAAGTCGTTCCTGCCAACCGAGAGTGAAGTCATCGCCGGATCCGTCTGCTTAACGACAACCCGAGCGCCCACACACAGACGCAACACACTGCAAACAATGTACGCACACAAATCCAGACTCACGCTCGCTGCGTAACCATGCTGTGAGGTCCACCACGACCCCCGTTGCTTGTAGCCGAACCGGGACGGCCTCTTCTGTTGGGTTTTCTCATCGATCTCTCTCTCACTGTGAACCAAGAGCTGCCAACCTGCTGTAGATCAGTTTGTTAAGGGTGCTGCAAATCTGCTTTCTTTAACCAAGCCTGCTGGTTGTTTTCCTTCACTTACACTTAGCAATTTAAAGGCGCAGTGTGTAGGATTGAGTGACACCTAGTGGTGAGGTTGTAGATTACAATCGGTTCCTTTCTTTTCCAAACATGTAGGAGGCTGAAACCTCTGCATGTGAAAACTTAAAATATCCACTTGAGGCTCCAGTAAAATGTGGAAATAAATATGTTTACAGGCTGATACTAAAATTATTTTGGCCTCTGTAGCCAATTTCTCAGTTCGCGACAACTTTTCACAGACAAAAGTCAAATACTGACACTACACCAAGCTTCAAATTCTTCTTATACAGTCAGTGAGGAAAGCTTATGCTGGCTTTGTGCTTTGTGCTACCATAGAAATGACATCTACAGATTTAAAGAGTTTATTCTTATCTAACAAACAACAAAATATTTCATTTCCGTTTATGGCTCGCCCTGAATCCTACACACTGCTCCTGTGATGTGTGAAATCATTTAAATCTGTTTCACGCCAACAGCAGGTGGTGCTAATTCCTTCCATGCCAACAGTGTGACAGATTAATAATCCAGAGTGGGTTGAACAAAATAAATAAATAAAAAATAAATATGGAGACATATTTCTCTGTGCAGCTAGATTCAGCCGATCGCATTTTGTCTGTTTCAGTGATTCTGTGGTGGTTTTTAAAACGACCTGAGCAGGAGCACCACCGTCCATCGAGTATGAACTCAGTTTTCTGTCTTTTTCTAAAACAAAATCTCACTTTATTTTTCTTCCAAACATAAAAACCCTGCGAGTATCAGTGGCATCGTTCATTCAGTGGCATGTTTTTACATATTTTTATACTTTTTTTTTGTTTTTAAATTTACTATATAAACCTTTTTATTACCGTGTCATCTACGAATCGTCCCGATTACTCCTGGCGTTTGTTTTATTCTTCCTGAGGTGCCAGGTGGGCGGGGCTTATTTCATCTAACTGAAGCCAATGTGAGCAGGAGATCAATCACGTTTAGGACACCGATGAACCACAGACATATGCAGTTTTATGTTAGTAATTATTTGAATCTATTAGATTAGCATTAGCCAGCTTGTTTATATGCTGTTAGAAACACTAGATTTAGTTTGTCTTTAAGTTACTACAAGTTTTACCTCGACGTAAATGAGCTGAAAGCAGACGTGTACTCTTCATTTGGTTGATGAACTCTTGTGATACTGTTTTTATTTCCTCTGATGTGTCCATGCTGTTTCAAAGCTATCTGTGCCTTTTTCTTTTTCTTTTAAACGGGGAAACCTTTCCCTTCATCTTGTTTGGTCTGTTACCTTCACACAGGTGGTCTGCTCCAAATGTGATTTAAACAAAGATGGAGAGGACTCAAAAATACTGTTTTATTATTATTACTACTACTACTACTACTGTTTATCCTGTATGTATCCTTGGGCTAAATAAAGCTGCTGAAGCAGAAGCTGCCGTGTGATGTGATGTGTCAGGAGGTTTACTCACTGGAGGAGGAGCTGCTCCGTCTGGAGGTGATGGTGACCGAATGAAACGAACCCTGAGGGCCGGGATGAAGCTGGAATCAAAGCAGAACTTCATCAGACTTAAAGTTTAGGATCATTTTTAATGAACAGTACAGGCGGCTGGGGCGGCTGTGGCTCAGTAGGTAGAGCGGGTTGTCCACGAACCAGAAGGTTAGCGGTTCGATCCCCGGAATGTGCCACATGTCGAAGTGTCCTTGAGCAAGACACTGAACCCCCAGTTGCTCCCAGTGCGTGGCACTGGTGTGTGAATGTGTGCGTGCTTGTGTGAGTGAATGGGTAGATGTGTCTCTGACTGTAAAGCGCTTTGAGTACCAATAGGTAGAAAAGCGCTATATAAAAGCAAGGCCATTTACCATTTACCATTTACAGATCATTTAATCTGTGGCTGCAAATAAAATATAAGAAAAGTGTTGTTGGATATTAAAAGCACAGTTTCCTGCATGTGTTTGCGGTTCTCTAGCTAGTCTGGGCGTTTTGTCACATCAGATGTTGTCGGCACACCCAACAACAACAACAACAAGAGCAACAGCACATTTCCCTCTGAACTTCTCTTATTGGTTTCACTTCACTCAGGCAGAAGTCTAATGAGGAAGACCTCTGAATACGTCTACTGCTCCACTTTCTTCATCACTTCTAGCCCATCACCATCCAGGGCCTGGAGGTGGAAGTAGTGGTGGACTATCTGGAGGGCCTGAGTAGATTCAGGTCTTTCAACGCATGCAGCAAGTTGACTTTGTACCTGCACCGGCAGAAAAGACAGAAGTAGGATCAACAAAATGATCTGAAAGCCTGGACATGTTATTGGCAATGAGGGACAGGAGGACACTGGACAAACTACTCTCTATCATGGACAATCTGTCATATTCTCTCCACCAGACTATAGCGGGACAGTGGAGCTCATTCTCCCACAGTGAACGCTGCAGGATGTCATTCACGTCAGCCATCAGCACAGGTTCCCCTCAAGGCTGTGTCCTCTCTCCTCTGTCAAGCGAATATGTCAATCTCCTCAAGTTTGCAGATGACACCACCCTCATCAGGCTCATCTCAGGTGGAGATGAGAGCGCCTACAGATTGGAGATTGACCGCTTGGTGCCACAACCTGGAGCTGAACGCCTCCAAGACAGAGGAGATGATTGTGGACTACAGGAAGAACACAGCCCCATTCTTCCTGGGCATCATCATGTCCCAGGACCTCAAATGTTAGCTGAACATCAGCAACCTAAATTAAAAAAGCACAGCAGAGGACGTACTTCCTGCAGCAGCTGAAGAAATTCAACCTGCCAAAGAAAATGATGGTTCACTTCTACACTGCATCACCGAGTCCATCACCACCTGGTATCCTCTGCTAAGGACAAGAGCAGACTGCAGCGTGTCATTCGCTCTGCAGAGAAGGTGATTGGCTGCAGGACTGATCCCTCTCACGGATTATTTAACAGACTCCCCTCTGGCAGACGCCTCCATCCAGTGTTTTTCCCCCCCATCTACATTTCTTCATATGCCAATTCTGTACATTTGCTTCTTTCACAATTTCCCTTGTGGATCAATAAAGTTTATCTACGTCTCCACTTTCATGCCGTGTTCCCGAGGGTCCCGCTCAGTCTGCTCCCACCTCATCTCTCCTGACTGAAATCCCTGCGTTTTCCTTCACAGAGCACTCGTCTACCTGGTGCAGTCACTAAAACCTTCTGTGTTTGACAATCAGCTGTGTGCAGAGAGAAAGCAGGGGTGAATAAGAAGAGTTTGCATCACCGACTGAGTCACAGTTTACAAAACCTCACTCTGGCATCACTCAAAAAAATCTCAAATTGTCAGAGGGAAACCCTCGGCCCCACGTTTCATCACTTCTTAGTAACACTTTCAAAGCGTCTCTCTGTGCTTCTCTTACGGCTCAGACTTGTGTAACTCAGCTCGTCACGTCGAGTCACTGCTCGGTATTTAGAGACAGGACAGCGTGTCATGTCCTCAGACACTGAGCCGTCGTGGCGTAAAGGGTCACCGAGTTCTCAGCTGGAAGTGACAAATGAAGCTTTCAACTCTTCACACCAGCTCAGAGAAAGCTGATAAATAGAAGAAGTGTTTCTGACTGTCCTCGTTCATGTGCCTGATCTCTGCTGACTGCTTACAGTCAACAACTCTTCTCTTTTCTCTCCCTGATGACTTCTGCTTTTGGTCGATCGCCTCCAACACACCCAGAGAAGCAGGAAGTCTGATGACGAACCCTCATCAGCAGCCGCTTCATCCACTGATGAGTCCTTCAGAAGTTATTCAGAGGAAAATGACTCAGATCTTATTCTACGGATCTCTGCCTCTGGGTTCATCGGAAAAAGATCAGGAGCCTCACGGGAAGTGTTGAGTATTATGGAAGACTGGGAGAAGGAGTCAACACGAGAAGTTAAAAATAAACAAGACGTTATCTTAGAGTTAATATGAGCACTTAAACTAGACGAGTATGTTTATAGTGTAGTTCATTTCTGGCCTTTAATGAGTTGGAGAATCACTAATTGTGGTTAAACCAGACACTCAACATCTCAAATATAGCACAAACGCATGGTTCAACACAGGAGAGTCAGCTTCAGGTGAGGATTCAGAGATCCACCTACACCTAAAGCACAAATAAAAGCTAGTTTGAAGACAACAATGTCCACATTTTAAGGCGGCACAGTTTGAATCCCACCGTCCAAAGACATGCTGGTGATTTTAAATTGGCCGTAGTTGTGAGTGTGAATGATTGTCCGTCTCTCTGGGGACTGAGGACGAGCGTTTACGGAAAATTAATGAACGAAACGTCCACATTTTAGCCAGAGAAGACAGTCTATGACAATCTGGAAGATTCCTCTCTGAGAATGGAGGTAATTGATTTACAAAACACACAAGAGCGAGAGAAGGAAAACAGATTCATGACAGATTCCTCCAATTCCACTGTGAGTCTCTAAACCTTAAAAGATCCTTATCACGTGAGTTTCAGATGAATTACACTCAAATGTTCCAGATAAAACTTAAAACACTACACTGGAGAATTAAAGAAAACACTGTGACCTTGTTTAACCTCAAACATTTAAAATCTCCCCAAAAGGCCTCTGTTAACACGTTTTATTATTATTATGTAAATCTTACGGTCACACTTTACTCAAGCGTCTGAATGATCTTCTAATTCTAGGAATGAGCTCGATGTGTTGAAATGAAGGACTTTTCACCGCCAGCTGCCTCGTTGCTTCACCTTTTTAGCTGTGAGCCAAAAGCGTGCGTCTGATTCCTGTGGCTTTATGGGTTTAACACTTGTCACGTCAAGTCCTTACAACACGAGCACGTCTTTCAACAGGTGAATATGAAGCGAAACTGTTTCTCGGATCAGGTCAAATTAAAACGTCTGAAAAAAACGGAGCGGAAACTTAAAAAAAAAAAAAAACAAATCCAGAAAACACAAGTTTGCTCAACTGTTCCCTCTCCGCTTTAATTCGGTTACAAGAAGGTTTCTCAATCCGAGAAGAAATCATCGACTCTGTTTGTGGACTGACCTGCAGCAGGAGACGAGAAAACGTTTAACTTTTAAAGCAGGCACCTCCTCTCTGCTTCTTATTTTTAATCCACCAGGTAAAAAAAGAGACAAACATCATCTCTGGAGTGATTCTTTACCTCAGAGAGCGTGTTTCTGAGCCCAGCTGATCCTAATCAACATTAATGAAATCACAAACGAGGCAGGATGTCAAACAAAGAAACACCTCGACATTTATTCATCATATAATTCTGTGCAACGTACAAATAATCATTCTGTAAATATCACAATCGATTTAATACTTTTTTTTCTTTATATAGATATATCATAAAATAGGAAATAAAATACATTCAAGGTCTGTGAAGGCGTCGGTCACTGAGGAGTGACAGAGAGGAACCAGCAGGTGAAATCACAATGGTCCCGGGTCATTATTCTCTAAACGCTGTGGAATGAAAACGCGTTGATGATCATTCTGATTAAAGTGTCCGTGTGTCTCCTCTGATTTGCGTCTCAATCAGTAAACAGAAAGATCGATTCAAATCAATTAAACATTAAATAAATTTACTTCACTCACCACTGAATGAACACGTGAGAAACACAAAGCAGCGTTTCTTTAAATATCTGCTGTACAAAACATGAACATTTATTTTTTATTTACTTATTTCTTCTTCTTTTTTTTTGATTTTTAAATTAACATCACAACAAGCTGTTGTGACAAAGTCGCCCGAGCGTCTGCGCGCGCGCCACACTTTCATCACACCCACAGAGGAACGGCGCGCGGACGCCTCAGACACAAACGGTGAGGAGACGGTCGCCATGGAAACGCACAGGTTTCTCTGTTAACAGCGCGCCGCTGACTTCACCAAAAAAAGAAGCCTGGGGTCAGCCCCGTCACTGACGGGAAGGATGAGCAACGTCTCCAGAACGACACTGAAAACACACACACACACACACACACACACACGCACACACGCGCACACACACACACACACACACACACACACACACACACACACACACACACACACACACACTGTCTCATTAAAACAAGGCCGTATTTCTGCAGCAGAGACACGTGTGCTCACTCCATCCATCCGTCCTGTCTCGCATACATTCATGCAAATACACTATACAATCAGCTTCTCGTTTATAAATGTCCCGATCAGTCAGGCGTCGGTGACAGCCGCCCAGATCAGAGCTTATCAGCTTTGTCTAAAATAGCATGTGAGAGGTCCTGATGCTGGTGAGCTGCAGCAAACCAGGAAAAGTGCAGGCAGTACAGGAGTCTGCTGTCAGTCGCCGTCATCTGCAGAGTAAACGCTGCAGGAATCAACTGTCCAACTCGGGCTTTCGTTGCGAAAACATTTGCAGTTTTCCCTCTCCGCCGCCCGTCAATCAAGTGTCCTTGTCGTCTGTGAGTCCGGCGTGCAGCTGCCGGACGTCCCTGTCGTTCATCCTGTCTCTGGGACGAGAGGACTGGACCTCCTCGTAAGGGGGCGGCGGGTTGTCGGGGCTCTGGCCGGACAGGAGGGGCCGGTGGCTGCCGTCCGACTGGTTGTTGAGAGGCGGAGGCTGATAACTGGGAGCCTCCTGGGACAGGAGGAGCTGGGTCGGCCCGGGAGCTGAGCAGGCGGGGATGCGCTGGCCCCAGCTGCCGTACACGGCCTCCTCGTAGGAGGGGAGCGAGACGGGAAGTCCGTCCACCATCAGGTCCAGCTGGTCCGAGGAGCGACGGCTGAGAGAGAGACAGAGAGAGAGATTTAGATTTAAACCTCTGACCTCTGACCTGAACCATGAACAGTCCTCTGATCATAACCGCTGAGCTTCCACTCACCTGTGTGATTGACAGGGGTAGAGGCGGGACTTGACGACCAAGCAGGCGGTGGTAGTGAGCAGGAAGATGGACACGCCAACCGCCGTCGTAGCCATGCTGGGCATCGAGTCGTTTATTCTGTCGTCGGATTTCATGTTCGGGCCGTCTGAGGAGGAAGGGAGAGATGAAACGTTAAAAAAAGAAGTTTCAGAAAACCTTCAAGCACCAGACGACGGTTTAGATTTCAAGACCAACCGGCCACGTTTTGTTCAAGTGGCGTGGGAGCTTTGTCTGTGTCACTGCTATTTATTAAAATTAAAAGTCGTGCACGGCTACTGTTACACTTCTGTCCTGCTGCACATTAAGCCACGCCTCCAGACGATCTGATTGGCCCTGCAGACTTTTGCAGGAGCATCATCAGTTCCCAATGGAGAGACTCCAGACCAGGCTGCAGCCACAAAATAGAGAAGCAGCTCGTCTGGGTTCCCGGCTTCGCTCAACCAGCATGGCTACCACAACACCCTGCAGAGATCCAGTTAGTTTCGACTGAGATCTCTGCAGAATGAAAAGCTGCTAACGCTAAAGTCTTCCAGGTGACCGTGAAATGGAAACAAGACGTAGATCACAGACTTGTGGGGAGAGTATTTGCTTGTAGCTTCAAAGCTGATCTGGTGGTTACATCACTACGGAGAGATAATGATCTGATGCTATATTCTGGGTAGAATGGATTAGCGGAAATCTTTGATCAAATACAACATCTATGAGAGGAAGTTTTTACGTCTAGTTACTGTATGTGGTTCACTTTATGCCCGTGACGACGCGGCGCTAGCTTTCCGTGAGGCTGAGACAACGTCAACGCAGAGGATGTGTTCAATGGTTATTATGGTGGCTTCGCTAGCTTCCTCTTTCTGCAATCCGACTTCCTGTTACAGCGTTTGAGTGAATGGCAACAGAGGAAGTCGGAACTGGTCTGAGGAAAGTCAAACTTCTGGTTGTCGTGCTGTGAGTCTGTGCTCATGCGCTAAGTAGGTCAAAACATGAGCACCCTGAACCTGCTGCTGCTGCTGATTATTAAAGGGGTCACATCTGAGATACTATCAGGTTTAATGATTAATAACATTAACGAGAAGACTCGCCCGTTAAGAGTCAGAGGTACATAATAGGTCAACATCTGCTCTTGATTTTAAACATTCAGAATCAGACCTGACAGAGCTGTTAAAGCCACCAAATAAAAGAAAGAACAACAGCCCTGATCCGTATTGCTGAATAAAGCTCACACACCTACATCCTGAAACCAGCTGTCTCACGCGATCTGCCCTCTGAAGACTAAGAATGAAAACCGAGTGTTGTAAAATGACTAACTAGCCTTTAACCCGTCTCTCTGACTCATACGTAGATTATAAACTGAGGTAACTAGTGAAGAACCCGACGCCGCGATGCCCACTGCTGCAGGGAAATGACGACATCTGCTTAATATGAAGAGGGGAATTTTAAAGTCACATGACGTCCAAAAATATGACGTTAATAAATTTATAAGATGGACTCTGACTGCAGACTCCACCCTTGTTGAATCTGATCCTGGCGCTTACATCATCAGCCTTTAAAACAGCTTTGTTTTTTAAGTTTATTGCTTCTCAGATGACGTTACTCATCTAATAACATCCTGCTTTGTGTTTTGAGGGCGGTGGATCCCAGGAAAATCACCGTGAAGGATCCAGGCGCGCACACAAACATGAATTAGGACGCGTTTCATTGTGAAAACGTAAATAAAAGACGGTAGATTTCCTCTAAGCACAAATGTCAAAGCTTTCCTCTCGGTCCCTCATACACAAACACAGAGCCGGGAGCGAAACTAGCGCCTTTATTTATGTTTGCTGCACACACAGAGAGTGTTTGACTCACTATAGAGGTTTATTATTCATTAACCTTTTCTTTTCTGACCTACAGTCCAGACCCCAAATATTAATATTTACATCAGAGAAAAGGAGCAAAGTGTGACCTGGAGCCTGAGTATTATCAAAGACGTGTATTCCAGCAGGTTACCTCTGAGGCAGGACGGTATCGGAGGCGTCCACTTCCCGTGCCGACACCTGGAGACGGGGAGCTTGCTGCTGATGTGGTACCCGGGCTCGCAGAAGAAACGGATGGAGCTCTTCTGAGGGAAGCCTCGGCACGGGGACGGGTCACAGCGGAAACCTCCATGCTCTGGCACCAGAGGGTGAGAGCAGTTGCTCAGTCTGCCTGCAGGGACACGGGGAAGAGGGGGGGGGGGGGGGGGGGGGGGGTATTAACAGGGTGCTGCAAAGCTCCATGTGCATGTGTTTGAACAACTTTCTAAAACTTTCTTTCTGTTTCTTGTTTATTTTTGTGCCTCTGCAGGGTCGAGGCCTGTGGAGGCTGCAGGATGTTAGCTATATTTCTATCATTAAGCCGTGGCTTATGGATTTAATTTACGTTAAAACAGCCGTTCTTCCCTGCTGCAGTTGAATGTGAGCAGCAGGACGGCCCAGATCTCAGGGTGAGAGGGCGACAGATGAAGACTGATTGTGACGGCGGCTGAGAGGAACAGTGGGACGCTTGGTGAAAGCACAACACAGCGACGCTTTTACTGCAAACAAACACCCAGTGTGTCTTGACCTTTGACCTGCAGCTCCACCCCTCACAAAAAAAAAAGTTCTCGTGAGGGGTAGGTCAAGTGTGAGGCTGAGAGCGGAAGCTTGAGCAGAGACCGGAGGATCAAAGGATTTTACTCATCGTTCGTGCAGACATTCAGTGAAATTCAGACACAGGAAGGAGACAGCAGCTTAGTGGCACTGTGGCTTCAAGAGACAATACGAACGACTCATTTTGAGACAGTTTCAGAGGAGAATCTGACTGTATCGTGTTTAAAATATAATGCGTTTCTCACAGGTGGATAAAAGTAGGATAGAACTCAACGTGTGGATCAGACCTGGAAAGTTTGTGTCGCGTCAAAGCTTCTCATCTAAAATGTGTCACGGTTTCTCACCAAAAAGCTTAAAAACGGAACTTAAGGGCACGTTTTTCAGCCTCACAGTTTTAAACGTGCAGCAGATTCCCATCAAATCAAACAGCTGACGGCCCGACCGCTTCCTCCACTCTGACACACATGCCTGGTTCAGATGGTTCCCCGTGTACAGAGAGCTAACCGGCGCAGCGGAGGAGAAAGTTGCCGCCGCCGCAGTGACAACGAAAGAAAGCGAAACCCCGATGTGCGTGCATGAATGAATGTGGGTCTAAGTTTCGTGGAGCGTGCAGTAGGCGGAGAGGTCAGAGGTCGTACCTGCAGCGAGGAGCGGGGAGGAGGCCAGCAGGAGGAGGAGTCCACAGACCAGACTGATGCGTCCACACGGCCATGGATACGGGGCTGGCGCAGACATCAAACCAGACTTCCTGATGACACAATACACACAAAGAGTCAGAGGAAGAGAAAGCGCACACAAACACGCCAGAGGCCGATTTCACACTCTAAACATGTAGAGGGCATGTCAAGGTATTTTTAAATTTTGTGCAGAAATCACACCCCAGTCACGTTAACAGATCTATTTGAGGAGTTCTTCAAATCACCAAATCACATACCGTGTGAAAGGCGTCAGAGCTGCAGACGGAGAGGGGGTCATTGTTTTTTATTCAATCGACTTCACCTCAGCTAACTCCTCCTGCAGCCTCAGACGTCTTAATGCTCATTATTATTAATATTATTAACAGTAATCATTAATCAGAGACGCATTCTGTTTGGTTAAGTTTTAGTTAATCAGCTAATTTATTAATTAACTGGAAGTAACTTTCCTCACACTCATGATCGTGTTTACAGCAAAACACACGTTCATGCTTGTGAGTGACCCGGTTTGATCTCTGAGGACGCGGCTCCTTTCAGGGCGACGATTCTGCTTTTGTAAGCCGGCGGCTTTGTTAGTTGTGGTCAGTGAGCGGAATAAAGGCAGAGAGATCTGAATCTGCTTTAATTCCTGCCGTACGTGCCACAGCTTTCGGTTTAGCCAAATCCAACCTGCAGGAACCCGACGTAGACGGACTCAGCTCTAAACAGAAAACGAGAGCGGTAAAAACGGCGTTTAGATTTTAGTTTGAGGCGCGTTTCAAACGATGCAGAGACAATAAATAGTCGGGCATAATCAGCTCCTACGGACACTCCAGGTCAACTTCTGCCACAAAAACCTTTTAGGTGGTGAAGTTATTCTGGCTTCCAGCTTCACCTGCACCTGATTATCACCCCAGAAGAAATCAAGAAGCCGTTTCAGAAAAGAGAAATCAAATCATCTACAGTCTCCACTGTAACGTTGTCTCGCTGTGACCCAGATCTGTCACAGACTCTGCTCGTCAACCAGGCCTGACTTTAACCTCTCAGGTGATCCATAGCGAAACTATCACCTCTCTCTGTTTATTGTCTCAACACTGCCCAGCAGCAACACGACCTCCTGAAACAGAAACCGAGAAAAGCGGTCACCACAGCGACCCCGACTCGTTCTCCGGATGACTCGACGCGTTCGTTCCCAGAGAAAGAACCGGAGCCAGAGAGCCAGAGAGCCGGAGAGCCAGAGAGCCAGAGAGCCGAGAGCCGGAGAGCCGGAGAGCCGGAGAGCCGGAGAGCCGGAGAGCCGGAGAGCCGGAGAGCCGGCCTAAATGCCACGGTGTGTGTGTGTGTGTGTGTGTGTGCGTGAAGACGAGTGCGTAGGTGTGCTCTGCTGTCTTTGGTGTGTGTTTGGCTGCTTTCATGTCGAGGGAGATGCCAGTCATCTCTGGAGCGGCAGGGGGAAGGCCCGTCGTCTGTGCAGGCAGGTCACGCTCAAATGGGCACGAACACACACACGCAGTCAAACACAACAGAGGTTCGACACACTGAAACATGCGCACATTCACAGCTCCACGTTGTGCCACCACAACCTGCGTGGGAGGTCTGCATCTTAGTCATCGTGGCCCTCTGTGATATTATAACTTCTGTCGCGTTGTGTGCAGAGTTAGGATTATTGTCGCAAGAGGAAATAAAAAGCATTTCTATAAAGTCTGTTAGTCAAACACACGGACGGGTCCCGTTGAAAGCTCTGATGCATCAGCACCAGCGCCTTAAACGCCAGATTATTTGCTGATTTCAGGCCGAGCTGGGAAAATCTGGCTGCTGACGTTCTGGAGGCTGCACAAAACATGACTGACACCAGATGAGGCTTCACACTCTGGACTATCCTCTCCATCCATCCTGCCCTTCAGGACGTGGAGCGGTTTGAATTCCGAGTGGAAGCCCTCTGCGGTCGTCAGGTGAGGCGAATCCGCTGCTACTTTCTTGCCTCCTTCTTGGAAATATTTTCTGGTGCGCAGGAAGTGATGCGTTTTAATGTTTCCAGCCACAACAGCGACTTGTTTCCCGCAAACAGAGGAAGCGCCGGGTAGTTAGCATCAGCGCCGACATCACAGAGGGACCTGAGAAGCTCCCACTGGGAAAATCCCAGGAAAAGCACACAGGCTGCAGGAAGCACCCACATCCATGAATGGGACGACAACAGCAGCAAAAAAAAGGAGGTCAGTGGAGGTTTGTAGTAAGCAGTAAGGACAACAAAGCGTCCTCACCCACTGAACCATATCTGACGCTCTGGTTGATCAGTAGCTGAGGAGGAGACTCCACACTGTGCCAGGCTGAACTTTGGCCTTTCTGCTCTGATGCCTCACAGCTTTTCCTGGCAGGTGAAGCGAGCAGGTAGTGTTACTGAGAAGTGAAGCGAAACTGCTCGGCCGTGTGTGCCACCGTGTCTGCTTTAGTTTCCACCTGAGAGTGACTCTTCCAGACTTGAATCACTTCACATGAAGCTCCTGAGATGATTGCGTTACAGAAAATGACGTATTATTTATGTTTAGAGTCTTTAAAGGTCAAGTCGGGTGGAGTTTTGCAGCAGCAAACTGTTGAAACGTGGCACTGGGACTTCACCGAGAGTTTTCACAGAGTGACAGATGCACAAAAAGCAGCTAAATGAATTTAATCGCCTGCTCTTTTCCTGCTGCGACAAAGAAATATTCCGTCGAGGGAGGAAGTGCACCTTAACACAACACAAACCTTCTGCAGCTCTGTGTACACAGTGAACAGAGAGCACACACACAGCGGCGGCGGCTCACTGAAGTGCTGATGCTGCGTTTTTGAAGCGCTCACAGGGATGCAGCGAGGTTCAGCTGGTGTCCATTTGATTTTACAACCTAATCTATGAAACAGTTCAGCCACCGGGTGATAAAGTCTGGATGTTAATGGTCAACTGATACTGAAAGTGGGTTAGCTCCCTCCTCACCTTCTGTTTTTAAACGCCACTGTTTGATTATTGCTGATGGGATTAAAGAGTTTTCATTTATTCTTATCTGTGTCAAACACCTCCTGCATAGATTTGATTTGATACGTATGTCCTCTCTCTTTAGGTTTTCAGTGAATAATTGTCCCTTGTCCTTTAATTTAACCCTTGAGCTGCTCTAAACGGAAGAAAACCCAGAATCAAACCTGTAAATCACCACATCAGTCTTCTTCTAAAAAGCTCGGTCACGGTCCAGTGAAGCTGCTGGAGCCTCTTTCTTTCTTTTCTTTTTATTAGATTGTGTGAAGGAGCCTGTTTGTTGCTCAGCAGTGTGTCAGGGGAAGCTTCATGGTGATGGTGGAGCTCCTGATTTAAAGGAACCGACTTCCCCTTTTTATCTGACAGGTGATATTCACTCTGGATATGGTTTAAAATATGTATTTATATATATATATATATATATGTGTGTGTTATGTGTTTGATTTCTAATTTATTTAATAGATATAGAAATATTCCTCTCATATTAAATCCGATCAGAGGACGCGTCTGTCGAGGTTTTATTCCGCAAGCTTTGAATCTTTCAGCTGCTCTCAGGTAAAGTTAAAACCTCCTCCCTGTAAATAAAATAAAATATATCTCACCTGAGAGTCGTGTATGAGGAGGAGGCAGCTGCTGGACGGCGGGGAGGAGCAGGAGGAGCAGGAGCAGGAGGTGGTGGTGGTCCCGATCTTTAGCGGAGCTGTTTCAGGCGCCGAGGCTTTGACTCCTGTTGCGTTCACGGACCCGATCTGAAGGCGCACAGCGGGGATGGATGCGAGCTCCGCGGTCAGCTGACGATCGCTGCTCCTGCTCAGCAACAAGTGGGACCTTTTCGGCTGCTCTCCCCTGACTCATCGATCAGCTGTGTTTGACAGCGGCATCCGCGCTTCCTATTGGCCGCTGCTCCCCTCAGGCCCCGCCCACGGGCGCCGCTCCGTCACATTCTGGAAACGCTCCTTTTATGCCACAGAGACAAACGCACTTCAACCAGTCTACTCTCTCTCTCTCTCTCTCTCTCTCTCTCTCTCTCTCTCTCTCACACACACAAACACACACACATACCTAGGAAAAGGAAACAGCATGCATAAAAATAAACTCACGAAATATGCAGAGCAAAAATAAATAAATAAAGAAGTATCATCACGTCTTCCTGGAACTCTTTCAAAATAAAAAAGCCACTTACCCAGACTATGCTTACTCAAATGGCAAAATACTCAGAATAAACCTTTTTTTTTTTCTCAGAATACATTTCACTTGTTAAAGTCAGGAAAGCACAGATCTATTAGTGGTGGTGGATTCAAAGTACCGTCGACTCCGAGGGGAATTAGCTTGAAAGGTATTTGCCTGAGAAATAATGCACATATTTTACTAAAAACACACTTTTTTTAGGACGTATAATCCCGGGTTATGTAATTCAGAGTCAGAGGATGGCCTCCAGCTTTGAGGATTAATCCTGCTTGCACCATATTTACCATCTTTATTAGGAAAAAGGAAGTAGCACAACGGATGACAAAAGGTTCCTCAAAAATTTAGAAGAATTTATTAATGAGCCACAGCAAGAGGAGAAATACGTGTTAGTCAACCTAAACACGCTGCAAACAGTGGTTTAAATGCTCCTTTGTTTCTCTGCATCTTAAAAAAAGCTGCGCCTACACTAGTTTCCTTTGTGAGTGCCAGTACGTGCAGGTTTATGAAACAAACGTCTTTTACCCCCCGGTGTAACACATGATGGTTCAGCATAATATGCTGTCGTTACTGGGCTGCAGCTTCAGTTCCTGTTCAGAGTCAGGATCAAATGTGACCTAAGGTGGACCGGTTGGAGTATTTGTGTGTGTAGAGTTACTCTGACTGATGAGACAACTAAAAAAAAACATGCAGGGAAACAGAACTGGACCCAGAGCAGAAGTCAGGAGCTGGACTACGTCTGCTCTGATCAACCTGAGGCTGCAGACAGAAGCTCAGCATGACTACCTGACACTTGAAGCTCCTGGATCGTGGTCTGAATCCCTCAGTCTGCCTGAGTATCGATGCTGATCACGTGGCGACGGCTGGTCATCCTATAAAGGCCTGTTTTCATGAACGTCAGCTGATCTGAGTCCAGCAGGACACCTTGGCAGCGTGGAGCAGAAACTCAGGGGGAGGTTTCAACATCAGGGAGGTCTGACGCAGAGTTAACTTGCTGCTCATGACTAAGAGCTCAGTCCTCTGGAAATCATGACTGTCCAGTTTGTGTCAGTCTGAATCAGGAGATCCAGTATTTCGCAGCTTTCATTCAATCATTTTCTGTAACTGCTTGTCCTCTGGAGGGTGGTGGAAGGTGGGGGCTGGATCCTATCCCAGGTATCACTGGGCAAGAGGCGGGGTCCACCCTGGACAGCTCAAAAACTGTCTCAAGACGCTTTACAAAATCCGGTGTGAGAGCAGCTTAAAGGCGACCGTGGCAAGAAAAAAACTTTTAACAGGAAGAAACCTTGAGCAGAATCTTAAGCTCGTATGGAGGGACTCATCTACCTGAGGCCGGGCTGGTAGAGACAGAAAAGAAGAGAGGGGACAGGAGACAGGGCTAACACAGTTTGTCTTTACATCAACATGTCTAACGTCTATGAGACTCCTGCCGTACGTTTACACCCTCTCCTCTTTACTCTGTGAGCGCCACACAAGCCCTGACTGCGACCACAAACACAGCTGTCCTGCGGTGTATAATGGCCGTCATTGTTTTGGTGGGGGCCCACCCCTCACTGCTGACAGCTTACAGTAAGAGCTCTGCCAGAGAGCTGCAGCCCACAGCTATCAGTTACTCCGAATGACGGGGCGACTTGACGGAAGTGCTAAAAATACAACTGTGCTGACTGTGCCTGCTGCTGTGATGCAGCCCAGAGAGACTTTCTTCTGGTTTGCACTGGCGGCCGTATCTGCTCATCAGGAAGCATGTGAGGAACGTTATCGGGCAGGTCGTCAGTCAAGGATGACTTTCCGTTTCGGTCTCGCAGCGACTCCTGTACACTCAGAGCTGTTTATTGAACCGTGGCAATAAATTCATCCGGTCTAAGTCGTGTGTAATTTTAGGGCTCATAACTTCACGTTGCTTAGCACCCATTTGCTTACAGATATAGCATGGCAGCATCACAGGCAGGATGCTGCTAGTCAGAGTCAAGACCACAAAAATGTAGACAATCGTCCTAATTCACTGAATACAGGTTGAGAAATGTCAAGTTCTTATGATTTGTCGTGTGCAGAGATCCAGTCATGTAGACATAACATCCTGCAGATACACAGCGTTTTAAAACGAGCTCTCAGTGTCACTTTGACCGTGCATGGCGTCCGTGTTGGCGTCAGGTGAACTAGTTTCATATTAATTTTCAGAGAAGTGAGAAATGTGATCTGAGTGAGCCTGTCCTTAATCTCAACCAGCGTGTTTTCAAAATGCACGCATTCACGTTGCTGAACGCCTTCGTACTACGTGACTTTAAATGTTTGGTTGCAGGCTGCAGGAAGTCAGAGGCACTGCTTTTATTTCAAAGAGGAAGAGTAACTCGGAAAAAAAAAAAAAATCATTTGAATCTATTTGATGCATGTTGAGAAATGTCAACGGTCAAAATGAGGGGAAGGGACTGGTTAGCACTGACGCCTCACGGCAAGAAGGTTCTGGGTTCTAATCCAGGCCGACTGGTTCCTTTCTGTGTGGAGTCTGCATGTTCTCCCTGTGTCTGCGTGGGTTCTCTCCGGGTTCTCCAGCTTCCTCCCACTGTCCAAAGACATGCTCTCAGTGCCCCCTGCGACCCTTCACAGGAGAAGCGCTTACAGATGATGCATAATCTGCATGTCCAGACCAGAGTTTGACCCTGTCAGTTTGTTTGCATGTTTTAATTTGTTGCTAAGCACCTTTCTGGTTCATGACTTTCGGTTAGTGTCACAGGCTGCAGGATGCTGCCTCTAAAGAGCAGAGAAAACGCTTCTCAAAATGGGCATCCTGCCTGCGATGGTGTAGCTAAATGTTTTATATCTTGAAAGATCTCCAGGACTGAAGATTCATCTTGCACCATCATGTGTTAGTGCAGCCGGTAACATCCTGCACATACAGGTCAGGAGCGTGAGGATGTGACGCACAAACCGCGGCAGCCAAGTTGGCGTCGGATCGACTGGTTTGAGTGTTTCTGAAACTTTTCATCCGCTGGATTCTTGCAATAAACAAATAAATGCATAATTCTAAGCCCCATAAGTCACGTGTTGGGAACACTGTTAGTAAAGTGTGACTATTAATCCCTGGTTATGGAATCACAGGCTGCAGGACGCTGCACATCAGAGCAGATTTAAGTGCAACACAAATCAATCTAAAACAAACTGGCAGTGACAGTTTGTCTGAAAGTGCCGATCTGACTTGTAATTTGTTGTCTGGCACCTTTTTGGTTCATGAAATCTACATTTTCAGTTAGTGTCAAAGGCTGCAGATAGACAGTCAAGATCCCAGTCTGACTAATGCACGGCGAGCGATTTCACAAGTCAGAGGAAATGTTCGTGCACTAGCCGAGCATGGAAACACGCGTATGTTAACATTCAGACCAGTTAGAAATCTCCTGACTCGTAAGGAAAGATCTTTTATTATCCCACAAAGTAAAGCATTATAACATGAAGCTCCGTGTACTGTTGTTGCTAAGCACCTTCTTGTTTCTAAAGTGTGACTATTAATCTCGCAGCACCACAGGCAGGATGCCGTCAGTCAGACTGCTTTTAAAACACGTTTCGATGTCAGGTTCTTTCTACAGAGTCTCCATGAATTCTGAGGTCAGAGGACGGGTCAGGAGCTGCAGTCTGTGCTCAGAGTGGGGACGAAATGTGCTCCAGAGAATCCGTCCTTATTCTGCAAAGTCAGGAATATTTTTAAAACACAGATCTTCTTGTTGCTAAGCACCTTCATGTTTATGAAGCATCAACAGACGCAGCAGAGGAACTGCTTTTCAAACAAGTTCCTTTCGATAAGTTCTGCACAAAGTTTTCTTTCTCAATGTGCAAAGAAATCTCAATAAACCTGATGGCGTAAAAGCAAAGGTCTAATATTTGGTTCTGAGTGTCAGCAGCCATCAAACTGCATCTTTACTCTTTGCAGAGACGTTCAACAGACCATGATCTCTGCTGCGAGTGTTTATGTGTTCACCTGTAGCAGCAGCATGTTAGCGTCAGAGCACAGCTTTAACGCTAACATGCTACGTGTTACATAATAAATGTAATCTGCTGCCAGGTCGAGATGTCCCAGCAGAACACGTGGTTTCCCTCTGGAACAAACTTTAAACCCTTTTGTTTTATGCACGCTGAAATATTTTTAGACGCCTTGTTGTTGTTGTTGGTTTTTTTACCCGTGTGATCAACGTCTCAAACACTCGAGTCGAACACAAAGACAAGACGCCATGGATCTTTTACAAAAATTGTATTTGCAAAAAAAAAAAAGTAAAATTTGCAAAGTGAAGTCTATGTTTTTACAATACCAGTGAAATTTACAAAAATAAGACGGTGCGGGTTCAGTTTGTACGTCTGACACATCAACAGGGTCTAAATAAGAAGTGAGTCAGTGTGAATCAGAAGAGGAGGAGGAGGAGGAGGAAGAATGTCTTTGTTTTCTCAGAGTCTGGATTGTCAGTGGTTTCTGGAAATGACCTCATTCACTTTTCTGTAGAAACCAGAGGCAGATCCTGCAGGGAGTTTCAAAGAGGACAAAGCAGAACGATCCCAGAAATGTCTGTAAGCAAGGCACTAAAACAACCTGAACTCACTGGCTACTCATAAAAAGAAATGTACAGAAAACCCCTGGAAGCAAAATGAACCCCAGTAGTTCTAATTCTTGGGAAAAAGAAAAAGAAAAACCCCTTTGGACTCTTCTGTTAGAAAATAAAACCCAGCTCTGAGACAAACTCCTCGATAATGAACGTTAATGAATTACTCCAGGACGTTTCAGACGTGTGAGCTTCTTATGATCCGTCGTGTGTGGCGATGGTCGTAAATGTTAAGGCATGAAAACCCGACACGCTCGTACACAAACACAGCAGCAGAATCTGGTCCACAAAACAAAAACACAGTTACAGTCGACTTAACGTCGGTCACACCAGGGCAGGGAACAGATGTGGAGGTTTTCACATTGATGAAGAAAAGCTACGCAGTACACACACCTGGACACGAGACAGGAAGTACTTTAGAGTGTGTTAGAGGCCAAGGACATAAAGCTGTTAGATACAGCTGGAATATTTGGACCTAATCGAGTTTGTTTCAGCTTTTCTGTGTCAAAGTTATCATCAGCTGTGAATAGTGCTCTTCTACTTTTATCCAGTTAACAATATTAATACAGCAGGAAAAGCCCAGAGGCAGTTCACAGAGGTCTACCAGGAGGCTATGAAGTGGCATCTCCACCTTATTTAGTGTTATACGTCAATCTGTGCAGCTTCTTTTCAAAGATCTGGATCAAGAGGCGACGCCGTCTCAAAACAGCAAACAGGAAAGTTCAAAGCGTCTCATTAGAAAGTTTTAGAGTCCAAACAGAATCTCTCCGCCACAGCCGACGGCCTCTTCCTTCGAATTCTTTCATGAACAGCCACCGACGAACGTAAAACACCTGGACACATAGCTGTCTGTGAGTTATTATTGGTTTGTTCCACTTTAAACCACAATGAAGAACCAGAAGCTTTTACTGAAACATTTACTGAAAGGAAATCTGCCAAGGTGGCAAAGTACACAACGAACATTTCACCGAAGCCAACGGGGGGAAAAGAGGCAGGTTTACAATTAACCTACGCTCAGGCTGCTCATAACTAACTGGAATGGAATGGCTGCGGCCCGAGCTTGGAAACAATCACGTTTTAAGGAAGTGGAAACTACATTTTCTTCATTTTTTTTTGAGCCCACAGAAACACAACTGGAGAACAACGACTGAGAGGAAGCGTGTCTATTGAGGTTAAGGTGCAGCCTAATGGAGTCGGCATCAGAGCAGTAACCACAGATACAAACAACGGTGCAACCCGTCAACATAAGGCAGGAACTTCAGCTCAGTGGTCTCGTATCACATCTCGTCTAGCTGCGCTTTGCAGAAATCACCAGCATTATTAGATAACTAAACCTACTTCCTGCTTAGAGACGTCCTCATCCGATCACGCTGCTACGCTTTGCACAAGGCCTCAAGGTTGTAGAGTTATATGCATGTAGAGATTTACAGGACAACGTAAAGTCAGTGTGCTACGACATCTAATTCACCTCTAAGTTCTTGTTTCAGCTTTCAAACAGACTAATCCGGATAGACGTGACAATACGTTTCACACCAGATCAACAGGAAGTATTCTGGGTTCTTAATTTAAAGAATGAAAAGCTACTTGACCGAAGTCTGGTCCGACTGAGTGGCGTCTGTGAAGTGGAAGACATAGAAGGAATGGAAACAGCAGCCTCAGCTCAGAGAGAGAGAGGAATGTATCTGCAGGCTCTTTATGTTTCATCTCTGCCTCGAGAGAGAGAGATGAATTACACCAGAGAAACATCCTTCTCTTCAGTGTCATCTAGGTGCAGCAAGAAACTACACTTATGTGAGAGTGGGTGTATAATAACCAGCTGAACTGTAATTAGCCGTGCAGGGTTCAGGCTCGGCTGCTGAGGCAGTGTCTGGATGATGAATCATCAAGTTCTGCTGATCATTAAATGAACTGTTTTTCTGCAGGTCTGATTATAAACATGTGAATACTGTAGCCAGCTATTGTTCTGTGTACGCGTGTCAGTTATCTGCCTAATGAGCACCCACAAACACTACAATAACAGCCTATCCCATGTTTCCACTCCACTTTTCTTCCCGGTGGTGAGCTGGTCCTTTCTGTGCAGCAGAGTTAATAGTTTTCTTTATCTCTCGGTGACAAAGGCCGGCGGTTTGCGCTGGATTCAGGAACATCCTGACAGACCCATTAACCTGGTAATTAAACATTAATTGGAGAACCGTCGTAGCAGAACGTGACGAGCAGTTCTCCACGTCGGCGGCCAACGGGTTCATTACGAGGAAAATGAAAACGACACTGTGATTGCTCAACGAGCAGCTTGTGTTCATCCTCGACGTCAAAACAACGAGGCGAGTCATGTCCGTCACCTCTGAGTTCATTAATAAGGGCAGAGAAAGGCCTCCTCTTCTAAAAACAATGTGGTAAAATGCAGCTATTTAAAAAAGAAAACTAAAACAGGTTTGACTCATTTAGTTTTTAGTTCCTGATCTAAAACTAAAGTGTAGTGTGTATAATCTGCTGATATCTCCAGGGTGAGTGCAGTTTCTATCTCTCGTCAACAGTGCTTTAAAAAAAAATCATCACATCTCATTCTAAAATAAACCTGGAAACAAATTATAATATAACAATCACAAAATAGAGATAATAAAACATCCAAACTGATATATCTCTCTATGTTCATTGTACTTACACAGGAAATAAGAGAAAGATTCATCCGTTACCACGACTCCAGTGTTTACCTTTTCACTTAGTGTATGCTTGCTTGTTTACAACAGGAACTAAGTTTTTTTTTCTTTAGTTTTTTTTTTTCATGGCTACAAAATAAAAAGTCTGTCCGACTCATTCTCTGAGTCAAAAGATTTCCTCTCTCAGTAGTAGTAAGTTCTGGGTGTGATGAGGATTGTGTCCGTAGTGGAAAAACATAAACCGGCTTCCAGATTGTCCAACGGTGAGATTAAAACGTCGCTCCGTCCGTCCGTCCGTCTCTAAACATCAGGGCTCCTTCAGAGCATCAGACCGGTGTGCAAAAGTCCCACCTTCACACGCAAATTATCCAGGTACAGTCCAAACGGAAAAACAAATGAAAGAGCTGAGTGTTTCCAGGTCAGGCTAAAACAAATGTTAAAATCACTCCACAGGCGCGTTGTAGGTCCTCTGCTGTGTCTACTCCACCTTCATGACTCCAAGTGAGAGCTTTCTCCCTCTCACACACACACACACACGAGCCACACTGTTATAACAACATGGCAACACACACACACTCAAACACTCAAACACACACCACCTTATTGCCTCTTGTTTGAGGGAATACACTCCCCACAGTTCAGTGACTCACATCAGAAAAGAGAATACTCCTGCACACCCAGTTTACGCTTCACAGCTCTCATCACTTCTCTCCGTGTTCTGCTGGAAGCACAGGCCTCTCGTCCGTGACCTGTGACCTCTGCATGCCGCTCCTCCGTGTGCAGGAGTATTCTGTTCCACCTGAGCCTGCACACCCTTTTCCTCCAGAGTCTGGAAGTCTTAGCGTCGTCTCATCTCATCCTGTTCTGCCGCATCAGAGGGACGATGCAGGATGGAGGGCCTGCCTTCGCCAGGAAGGGGTGTTTGAGGAGCTCGCTGGCCGTGGCTCTCTGAGCGGGGTCTCGCACCAACATCCTGTCCAGGAAGCCTTTGAGGAGAGGGGAGACCTGGGAGAAGGAGAACACACTGAGAGTCATCACTCAAATAGTACTGATACGATCATTTAAATATATAAAGCGGTGGGAAGAGACTGCAGAAGGGGGAAATGACATAGCGTTGAGTCAATCAAACCACATAAAAATAACAATATTACACCAGAGAAAAGTGAGATTACATTCAGTAATCAGTGATAAAGTAACACAGAGTAAGATGGTCTTAAATATGAGGTCTTGTTTATACTTGTGTGACGGTGCAGGCTAAAAACATCTGACGCTGACTGACAGCCTAGAGACAGAACATCTGTATGTTGATATTTTCTATAAGTGGAAATCTACCAAAGTTTCAGTTTCAGTTTCAAAACGATGACGATGGTCTTACTTCTCAGACTCAATCTATTTCAGATGCAGAAGTCTGCAAACGCACGCAGCCTCGAAATCATTTAAACATCTCCAGCTAACATAACTGATAAATGATTAAGGCATTCTTTAAAGTGGAAACGTCGTAGGCCTGAATAAACATAGACGTGATTAATACAGCTGTTAGGAAGACATTGTCGTGACTCTTGGCTAAACCACATTTCAAAGACGTACACACCCACACGATCCAAACAACTGCAGGAGGTGGGATGAATTATAGAGCAGTGTTATTTCTCTATCTACGCCAGACGTTTCTCCTTCAGACATCAACTGCTTTAACTGTGAATATGCGTCGTCTTTAGGGGGTCGTTATTTAGTGGCACTGGACCCAACCAACATCACTGTAGCTCTACAATCAAAGCTGAGGTCAATGAACGGTCAAAGATTAATCAACAGCATTTTAATCTAGAGTGTAACTTCTTGACCTTAAGAGATCTGAACTGCTGCAATAAAACCGTGACACACTCATAACTAAAGCCTTTCTGTAAAGCCAGCTGATCGTAGTTTCTCTTCCTCTCTTCTTGTGACTGCGTGCTCTACCTTGTGCAGGTTCTTCAGTTTTGGAGGCAGGTTGTCTCGGATCATTTTCATGGCTTTGAGCGGCGGCTCGTTGAAGTAAGGCGGCTCCCCGTCCACCATCTCTATGACCATGATGCCCAGAGACCAGATATCCACCTGGACACATCGAGGAGGGACCAGTCAACCAGTGGAAAGACAGGAATAAACGTTAAAATGCTAAGAGGAGAAGAAGAAGGAGCATTACCTCCGGTCCATAAGGCATTCTGGATATGAGCTCTGGTGCCATCCAGTAGGGCGTCCCAACCAGAGACTTCCTTCGCTGCACCTCCTTCGACACCTGAGCGCAGAAACCGAAGTCTGACAGCTTCACCTGCAGACAGGGAGGGATTGTTTTAACGTCAAGATTGTTTTAGCATCACATTTGAGTATTTAAGGTTAAAGACGTCTCTGTAGCAGGGCTGAGCGATAAAACGGTAACGATATATATCGCAATGGACATCGATATCAATAGAAAATACGTTAATTTTACTCGAACTCCGTTCGGAAGAAAACCCAGAGACACAACTGCAAGTCATTCTGGGGGATGTAGGCAGAGGAAGGGCTTTAGCCTCTCAACCTATCACGGCCCAGCTAAGACAACAACAACAACAAAAAAAGAACGTGTGATATGAGAGCGACAGCACGAGAGGAAATTGTAGATAAAAAAGGAAAGATCACGTCACCAGTTTGTCAGTATTTTAGTTATTTAAAGTCAGACATGAGTCAGACTGATGTTGTCTCTAACTTGGTGGTGAGTGAGCAGATTAACTGTCTCTTGTCTCTTGATTAGTCGTGTAAGAGTCGGTTAAGTTTAGTTTATCTGCGGCCGAGCGAGTGGCTGCTGACTCGGTTAATCAGGGATCCACGAACCAAATCTTTTTTTCCATCGCTACTGAATATTACGGCGGGATTTTTTTGACCCTGTTTTTCAAAGTGACAGACAACGAAAAAGTCTAGCTCAACATCTGATCCAGAGGTACACGGCAGCAGTGCCATGCAACAAAACATCAAAGTGATAGAAAGAAATAACAGATGCAGCTTAGCACAGCTGAGAAGTCTGGGTAGGTTAAAAAACGAGTCAATCATTTTAGATATTGACTGATATTAAACACTTATATCGTGATACATGTTTCAGCTACATCAAGATTCAGTAATAATCAAGAATCCTTTTATTCTCATTATGCAAGAACATAATGGTGCTAATATATAAATAATGAAATAAGTGCCAAAATAAAACTATAAGTCAGCAACACACCTTGTAAACACAGACACGCTTGTAAAGTGTCCATGGTGTGTGTGTGTGTGTGTGTGTGTGTGTGTGTGTGTGTGTGTGTGTGTGTGTGTGTGTGTGTGTGTGTGTGTGTTGGGTGGAGGGCTGAGTGTGCATCTAAACTTTCTTCCTTTAACAGTATAAGACGTTTTTACACTTCAGTGGCCTCTCTGCTGTCCACACCTCTTTCTGAGAAAGTCTGTGCATGGCTGCATATCGAGACAGAGAACCCGGCCTTTAATCCTGGTGCCCACGGGGCTGAGTTATAATCCCAGATGACACAGAAGGAGAAATGAAACACACTGGATATGAGAAGTGCTGCACAAAGCAAGACGGCTTCACAAGCAGTTATAAATCTAATCCAGATGTTTATACTTCTACTCTTCAAACTAAATCCAGTGTCTGGATATTGTTTATTAGAGATAAAACACACGACACCCTGTGCACAGGTGCATTCAGTCACACCAGCCACACTAAACACACCAAACGAACACACCCACATGACTGACGAGAAACACTGCAGGCTTGGTTGAGCCAACTTCCCCCCGACAGGCCAAAACAAACCACGAGCAGCAACTCAAACCCAAACACCACAGCTGCATTCAACTTTCAGTGAGACTGTGCCACCATTCACAGGTGTATCACACCGCCCCTTTTCTTTTCTTTGAAGTGTTTCACGCAGACTTCACGAGGGGTTCTTGCCTCTTTCGGTCTCTCACGTTTTAGTCTATTCCCGTAATAATACTGCAAAATGAATGCATGCTCATGCTCTGTGCTTTAAAATACGAGCAGTGCCTGCAAAATCAGTTTAGCATTAAAGTCTGTGTCTGCTATTTAATATTCTTCTTTTTAGTCGATCGTGTTTGGAAAAATAAACTTTTTCTTAACTTCCAGACGACTGAAGGCCAAAGCATCTACTAAAATATTACTGTGGACAATGTGAATGTCCTCTGAGGGAATCATTAGCAGCAGCACAGAACATGAAACTCTGGCTTTGAGTGTTTGTTTTTTTCTCTCTGAGAACACGGAGTTAACGTCAGCACTTCAGTGTAAATGTGGAGGAAGGACGGGCCGTGCACGAAGCTGGAGGCTGAGACGATGGGTGAAACCACAGCATGTAAAGACATCCAACCACAAACACTCATCAGCTGTTATCAAGGACGCTGTGGTTTATACGTAGCAAGTTAACAATGAATGTGGTGCTTGTAGAGGCTGATCAAAGCTCAAATGCAGGTTGTGCAATAATAGCTTAACACTGATGGATATCACAACACAACAATCTTGGATTAAGATTAACATCATCCTCTCTATGTCTCTGTCTCTCCTCTCGCTCACTGAAGGTTTAGTAGCTTGGTAACAACATGTGATCTGTATATTGTGACCAAAGCGCAGACCTCATTTAACGGCTCGTCGACATGCCCAGTGATGGTGTGAAACCTCGACTCTGCACAATCTCACATCTGTGAATTCTGCACAGGGACAACATGTAACACGCACACGCAGCAAAAGCACAGTGTCATTTTTCAACATCACATGCTGACTCAGACAGAAACACAGACGAAAATGTAAGTGGAAGGAGCACAGACAGTGTGATCCGCCACAACATTATGACGGCTGACGGAGAAGTAAATAACATAAATAAACTTCTGGACCTGGTATTTATTGGTGTGGATGTTTCTTAGACATGTAGCACCCACCTAGACCAGACCAGGCACCCCCACCCACTGACACAGACACACAGCACAAGGTGTTGACTTGGCCTCCAAATTCACTAGATCCCAAACTTGTTGATGAGACTCCACAGGACACCCTCAGAAGGCCCATGTCTACTGTCTGATGAGTCACCACAAGAGAGACCTGCATAATATTAGGATATTCCGTCATTATGTTATGACTGATCGGCTTATCTGTCCATTAGAGGTGACACAGCAGAGGCAGAGTTCCTTTTTCTACCAGTCCTGCTGTGTAACCATGTTGGTTTCATTTTATGTAGAAAGAAGAAACTTGCATGTAAGCGGGCAGGAAGTGATTTGGCATCTGCCTCGGCTCTACAGTAATAGTTAGCGGTTCCTCTTTTCAGCCACCATTTTCCTCTTATTCATGTATAAGTGGGTCAAGTCTGTGAGCGGCTGCAGTGCTGTGGAGAGTTCACGTGTTCGACGAGGCTGCACGGATGTCTTTAAAAAGCAGCACGATAAATGTTATCACTGACACCTGGGTATTACTGCTATGACTAGACCAGACACCTGTTGTTTAAAAAGTCTATTATGGTACAAAGCTAATACGCCTCAGAAACCACAGAGCTGTGGTTTTACATATGAAAGCAGAGAAGTGGCGCTGCCGATTTAAAAGGCAAACTTCATTAATGACCTTGTTTCTGAGAAACCACGTAATAAATCATATTTATATTGTTAAAAGTGACACACAGCTCACAATAGTAGTTTGGCTTGTAGATTTAATGTTTTTTTTAATGTTTAAACGCAGCTGTTTTATCTAGTTTTACGGAAGCCATAGTGAAAGGGTGTTGCACGTACCCGTCCATCGTGAGTGAGGAGGATGGAGTCACTCTTTATGTCTCTGTGGATCACACCTTGTGTGTGGAGGACGGACAACGCCTTCAGGACAGACAGACACACAGTGGCGATCTGCTCCTCGTTCATCCTGCAGAGGGAGTCAGTTCAGACTTTCTTTACTTCGTGCGCTTTAACAGTATTTGCACTTTCAGTTTTAAAGGTCATACGTTTCAGAAAACAGATAATAATTCGCTGGAATCAATCATGTACGTCAATGAAAACCCTTAGAAGATGTAGGCAGTGGAAAAAAGCAACTGTGGTTCACTGTGAGCAAAAAATGACGTTACACTGCCCCCTTATGGAAGACCACACACCTGTCAAGTTAAATATTTAATTAAACTGATCTCTATTAAAAACAAAGTCAGGTACAGTCTCAGTTAAATTTGTGAAACGCCCCATAAATAAATGTGAAGTTTCTGTGTCTCACCTGGTGTGTGTCACAATGTCAGTGAGAGCTCCTCCCTCCAGAAACTCCATGACGACCCAGAGCTCGTCCCCCACCAGGTAACTGTTGTACATCTCCACCACGTTCTCATGGTGATAGTCCCGCATGATCACCACCTGCAGTTACCACGGAAACATATCAGCACTGAGACAAGAGTACTGTGACTCTTAGCAGATGATTCACGGGGAAAAGACTGACGCCGTGACCTCTCACCTCGTTGAAGAGGAGTTCTCTGCGCTGTTGCTTCCTCAGGTCCATCTTCTTCACAGCCACCAGTTTCCCCGTCGTCTTCACTGTGGCTATGCACACAATCCCCGTGGAGCCCTCGCCTATCTTGATGTAGTGATCTAGGTACGTCCGCGGATCGCCAGGATCGACCACCATCTGTAGCGCCGCTCTAAACTGCTCATGGGAAACTCTCTGGGGCTCCCTCTGCGGCGAGCGGCCCTGGGGTTGAGCACCTGACGCTGGGGGCCCAGAGGGCACGGGGGGCCGCGGGGCTGGAACGTTAGGGTGAGGAGTGTGTGGGTGATGGGAGCCCTCTGGGGTCAGGCTGGGGTGGGACGTGTGATGGGGCTGCTGGTGGTTTACAGGAGGCTTGGGGCCTGAGGAACCTCGGGTGGGGCCGTTCTGAGGGGAGGCTTCGTGGTGTCGAACCGGCTGGAAGACAAAGACAAGAGACACAAAGACAACATAAGCTGCATATAATAAACCTACAGGAAGCCGTCTTTACAGGAATGGAGACACAAATACACAGATTCAACCCTTCAACCTCAAGTTGAGCAGCTCAGCTCACTGATTTGCCTGCTATTTAAAACTCCCAATATAAAAGTTAAAAACACAACCAGCATCAAACTAAAATCCAAGCCCGGTGTATTTACCTCAAACTCCCTGAAAAGTTTCTTTCATTACATGTTTGTGTGAAGTCCTTTGACAAAACACCGTCCTACTGCCTGAACTTGAACTGCGTCACATTATCACACATACATCAATGACACAGCTCAGAGGAGAACCAGGACAGAAGCGGCTAAATCTGAGCCAGAGAACAAAGAGCAAGGTGATGGAAGCTATTATCCATCAGCCGCTGGGCTCAGTTTGCTTCCCTAAGGGCTGCTGGATTATTGTTCATGCTGCCGTCCCTACCTGTCCCGTGGGGCTGCGTCCGCCCTCGCTGTCCGTCCTTGGGTAGGTATTGAATGGGCGTGTGTTCTGCTGGGCAGTCTTCATCACCCCCTCAGTTACTGGCAGGTTTGGGGTGCGAATGTTGGGTCCTGAGAGAGGCCTCTTGTCTCTGGGAGACTGAGGACTTCCGTCCCGCACTACATAGCTGGACTTTGGCCTCTGGTCACTGGGCTGATCTCGACGAACCACCTGCTGCTGAAGAGGGATGAGAGGTGAAAAAAAAAAAAGGTTAATATGAGAAATAAATGCTGAGCTGTGGGTCTGGGGTCATCTTGCATCTCTACCTGGTCCCGGTCCCGATGCTCTCTGTCTCTGTGAGGAGGAGGAGGGGGGCCAGAGCCTGGTCTGTCTCTGTCTCTGTGGGCCCTGCTGGGCTCTTGGCCCCGGGGCTGCTGCTGGGGCCGACTCTGGATTCCCTCGTCTCTATGAGGAGGGCGGACTCCGCGCTGACCCTGGCGGGGGTCACCTCCGTCCTGGACTTCTTGTCTGGGTCGGTCTCTGAGAAACAGATCGATGCAGGTTTAAGATGACTACGGTCCAACAGCTCTTAACAAAGTCCCTGCTCTGTGTCCATCGTTTCATGGTGTGTGATCAGTTAGTTTGAATTAGGCCCTTACCTGTCTGAGTAGTGTCTGTGGTGGGGATCTCCGTTCTCCTGGCCTCCTCCTGAGGAGCTGGAGTCCCTGCGAGGCTGGATGGGAGGGCTGCCTCGCCGCAGGGAGTTAGAGCGAGTCACGGACATGGTGTCAAACTCATCCAACAGCCACGTTAGAGAGCCATCTGATCCCAGCTTGGTGCCACGGACTATGGTCTGGAGATTTTCAGAGGGAAAGTATGATGAAACAATTGCTGCTATTTCTGTATTTTGTATGAAATTGTGATTAGAACTGAGACTGGTTTGGGATTAATTTTCTTCTTTCATCAAATTATCCGTTTATCTGTTTATAGTATCACCCAAAGATACCATCATAAACTACAACAAAACCTTCTAGCCGAGACACATGATTATAATTTAAGAACATTTCTTAACTGGAGTTAATTTGTTAATTGTCATGTAACCGTGTTACAGAGAAACAGATTTGTCTTCTTTACAATAAGAAGTTCACGTACAAAACAGAAGCAACCATACAACATCCTCGAATCCGTGAAATAAACACATCAGTCCGTGCACCTACAGGTCTTCCACTTGTGGGTGCACCTGAGCAACATAATTTCCCCCTTTCAGTGTTGTTGTGGAGTATAACCAGAAAACTGAAGTCCATGTAAACCCAGTCCAAGTTAATTAGTGACAAGGTAAAAAAGATTTAACTTGACTGTTGTACTTGGCTTTTAAAGTTCGACTCACTGCTGTTAAAGAAGCACCAGTCCTAGCTGGTTAGTACATCAAGTTATAATCACATATAAATGTAAGTAAAGCTTTATTATTAAAGATTTCTCTTTACTTTTGCTTCCCCCACCTTTCGTGGCTCCACAGTAGTGATGATAGTCGCGTCGATGAAGGGTTTGGGCCTTTTGGCCGTGTCTTCGATGAGTGACTGCCATTGCCGCGGCAACCCGACAAACTTCTGCTCCTGCTCGTCAAAGTCCGTGTGCACGCGATGCTCAAAGTTTGACGGCGCCGAGATCTGGATGCGAGACTTCTTCTTTTTGGTGAACATGATGGCGGCTGAGGCGGCTGCACCCAAGCATCAGACCTGCATGGAGGAGGGAGGAAAGACGTGACGGGTCAGCAGAATGAAAAATATAAAGCAGATGATACCAGCATGCACAAAAAGAAACATTAGAGAACACCTTAAAAGATATATGTAAAAATACCTTCAGGGCAAATAGTATTCAAAAAGATATAACGCTGGGAATCGATATAAATTTGATTCACAAAGTCTCGATTCAATATTGATTCTTCTGGAGGTATTTAACCATTTTGTTTAGTTATGAAAGAAATGTTCACATAACTAGCGCTGTCCTTGGTTTCAGAGATCTGTGGCATTTCTAAAATATTTCACATCTCGTATTTGGCGTTGCTTTCATCCAGCTCTTCTCTGCCGTCACAGTTTTTAAATCCAATCATCTTCCAGCCTTGACGGTTCCCTCAGAGCTGGAGCTTCGGTTTTATTCTGGATCTCCTTCAGACATGGACTCCTCTTATTGTGGCTCTGCAGAGGCCCGTCTTGTTGAAACAGTCTTACGAGATTTCAAACAGGAGGATGCATGACATGACTTATACTTTAAAAATCGACTCGAGGATTTTATGAATTCAGATTAAACCTGTCAAATAACTTTGAATTTGAATTGGAAAGCCCTGTTTAGAGGCATCAGTGCAGGCTGTATGGATTCAACCGATTATTTAAACAAACTGCACAAGATTTCAGAACCTACAATACAGAACCGTGAAACTAAAACTACTACAAAGCCTTATTCTGTATCATTTGTGTTGTGTCTGTGCATTGGATCAATAAGCTTCCAACCACTTGGTTCATTTCAGCCCACTGAGCATTTAGTGCACTGAAATGAGCTGTGACCTTTAACTGAAGGTCATCAGCAGGCTCCACAATAGGCTTACTGCCATCACGGATGACAAGACAACTGCATGGGAATCAACCCAACCAGCCTGGAGGGGGATAAACATTTCACAGAGCAGCACATTCACTGAGTTATTTCTTCACCAGCTTTTTCTCACCGTCTCAAACTCACTGTTACAGTCACAGCTCCGGTGTCACCCTGCGCTATGTCACACAGATACTGCACATGCACAAAAACACGCCGACTACGGCCCAGTTTGCTGTTAACAGCAGATTAAACAGATGCAGGTTCTGCTCTGGGCACAGCATTACTTAAAAATAATTGCGACTGGAACTTATCAGAGTGTGAATGTTGAAGGGCGGCTTTGAGAACTTTTTCCCAGGCTTGTTATCTAAACATACTGCCTGGTGACATTTTGCTTTGAGGACAACCTGATGGTATCTAAGGGCTGCAGCAGGACTAGAAGACGGGGTGTGGTTCAGTGAGTCCCAACCAAAGGAAAAACATTAAAAATAATCCACCTTCCCGTCCTATCCACTAAACGACAATGAGAAGGGAAAGCAGTAATCTTTGTTGTTGAGTTCTATTTTTTAGTATTGCATTCTCTAATGCAGCTGTGTAAGTTATTAAAATCATCTACTGCACGTTTGGCTGAAATTAAAACCTGCAGATGTTGTAAAAAAACATGGTCTCTCTTTCAACCTTTCTGCTTTGTTTGTGGGAATCAAAAGAGACACTCCCAGTAGTCAAACAGAGGCCTGCTGGTGATCAGAGTGTTGGAAGCAGATCCAGGATATGCAGCTGACCAGCGGGGTGGTGGGGCAGCAGTTGGCCTGTTAAAATCGGTTTCGTCTTGTTTTCTACAAAATATTGAGCCTGACTCAATTCAGCCTTGAAGAGAAAAGAACAAAAAGTGGAGAAAGTTCAAAAGAAGGAATGGAAAAAGATGCAGGGATGTGGGGTCGGCTGGATGGATGGAGGGTGGGTGGGTGGGCGAGCTGATGGAGGGTCATAAGTTAGAGGGCATGAGTCATGCCGCTGAGCTTACAGACTGCAGCGTTCATGAAGTCTTTCACAGCGGGAGCGTTTGAAGTCAAGCAAGACCCGCCCAGGAACACACTGAGAAAAGAGAGGTTCACAGCCAACAACACAGCACCGACACAAAACTTTAACACCACGCCCTGCTGCAAAAAAATACATTTAAACTGAGAGAAATCAGCAGTCTGGTTATTAAAGGTTATTAGTGAGAAAATGCCCAAAGAAGGAGGAAAACAACAACAACTACACAGCTAATGATTTGCTCACTGCACAGATTTACTGCAACTTCACTTATAAATTACTTTACAATGTCAAACTTTTTAATGAAAGGGTAGAATGAAAATATAAATCATCAGCTAAAATCTATTAGAAACTGCATGAAGTTGCCAGATGTTGCAATCACTGTTATCCCCAAAGCTCACAGCGCAAAACTGTCTGTTCCAAACACATCAAACCAAACGTTTATCAACTGATTCTGTGCCCACATGCAGATACTGGAAAATGATTTTATGTCGTGCAGTCATCCACACGGCGCTGAAGTAAAACCATCTCAGCATGGTTACACCACTGGTGATAAATGCCTCTTTGCAGTTATAACGACTCTGGTGACAACATAAAGCAGGCGTATAAATCACAACAGAAGCCCATCATTAGTGTTTGGCTGAGACACCAATACAGTCAATCAGTGCATCTAAAGTGTGGGACGCATTTAGCGTTTAATCTACTGTCTTAAGGAAGGAAGAGATGAATGATGAACTTCTGATAACATCTATTGAGTACAGTAATAGAAACCTGTACTATACGAATCATATGATTAGATGGAAACAGACAGATAGCGGTTTGAGTCATAACACACTCCTGAAAGCACAAAGAGCTTCAAGATTGGTTAAATCAGCGTCATGTGAGGATTGACAATGACACTGAGCATCTCATATTCACAGACAGCGGTCTGGCTGACAGCGCTGCGGCTTTAAAATCCCGAGCTTTCTCCTACATCTGGAGATATGTGAAGCTCGGAGCCAAAGGGGCTGCGGGTGAAAAACAAAAATTTTAATGCCGCTGTCAGGAGCCAGAAAGAAGATAAGATTTATGTGAAGCGAAGGCCGACTGACAAACACATTACAGAGCTACGACCTCAAAGATCCCGTTTGATTTGAGAGAGCTGCTGAGCAAACATTACTGCTGTGGACTGAGCTAATAGAAAGTTTACATGACATGTGAGTCCACTCAGTCAACAGGACAAAATAACAACAGAGATGAGTCAGTGACCGCATTCATTCAGTCAAGATAAGATCATTCAAAAATTGTGAATTGAAGTAGCTTAAAGTCTCCAGTCTATTTAACACACGTGTGGTATATTTAGCTATGAGCGTTGTACTGGGAGACAGGTGCTAAAGAGACAGGTGGACAAGAGACAAGGGGAGTGATTATAGCAGGTGAACAGCCCCAGGGTCTCCGCTGACCACATGACCCTCCACATCCTTGTCACCGTAAATCAGGAAACCGTCTGGCCTGACCAACAGGTGTCTGGTCTCACCGAACGTTACATGATTCTTTATCATTTAAAAGTAAATGATAAATGAGAACTTATTTAAGGTGTAAGACGCAATAAGAGGATGACAATTTACTGAAAACTAAAGACGTCTAGATCAAGTTTTTTTTGCCCCCAGATCAATTATCTAGAGTAAAGTACTTCCACTTAGCAAACATATTTAATGTAGCCTTGCTTCTCCAGCTGCCACTAATACAGAAGAAGATGACGTCTGGACGCTACATGGACGTGGTTATGGTTTATGGCAGACCTAAAATTAATAACTACAAAAGACTGGGGTTTGGCGAATGCAAGTGCAGCACTGCACATGGTATGGAGATATACAGCATTTAAGTCCGATGATGAGGGACAACTAAAAGCCAGTATGCAAACGGTGCGTCCGAGCATTTTGAATAAAAGGAGGAAACACCTCAAACTTATCTCTGCAGCTCAAACAGAGACATCCAGAAACATACAGATCTATAAAGAAGCCACTGTGAGATATAGATTATCTTTACAACATGTCATCCCAAAGTTCACATCCATTCCTACTTGCTTAAAATGCTTTACACAAAACACATGCACGCACACAACTGACAAGGCTAAAGTTAGCCTGTTTAGGCTAGCGTAGAAATAACTTTAGGTTGGCCAAACTGGATGTAGGTGTGGATGTGTCTGTATTAACCATGTCACAGTCTGTTGACCTGTCCAGGGTGTTCTCCACTTCTTGTCCAATAATAGTCACAACTCTGTAGAGCACAGGTCTCAAACGGATCCGTGAAAGGGTCTCTGTGGCTGCAGGTTTCCATTCCAACCATGCAGCAGCACACCTGACTTGGCTCAATCAATCAACTGAACTGCCTTCATGCAGTCATTTCAAGTGTCCTCTTGCTTGATTGGACCAAAAACTTGCCAGCCACACCCACTGCACGGTTGCTGCACGGTTGCTGCACGGTTGCTGCACGGTTGCTGCACGGTTGCTGCAAGGTTGCTGCACGGTTGCTGCATGGTTGTAATGAAAACCTGCAGCCACAGCGGCCCTTTCACGGATCCGTTTGACACCCCTGCTGTGGAGGATAAGCACTAACAGATTACGAATTTATTTATGTATGTAGTAAAAGGGCAGGGACTTAAATGCAACAAAGGCACCTTGTTAATTCAAATATATTTCACTAAAGTTGAGATGACTGACTATAACTCTTCTATCTATGCCAAGTAAAGGCCACAAAGATCACTCAAAGACAAAAGTGCTCCCACTGATGTCAAGCAAAAGTATAAATGATGTTGTGTAAGACGATCTTTTAATGTGCTGTCAACCGCAGGCTACAATGCTGCCACCCACTCAAACACTGATAGTGCTCCCAGAGTATACTAAATACTACAAAAAGGCTGCTCCTCTCACCAAACAAAACAAACACATCCCTCCCTAAACACAACAATCATTGTAGTTAGAGCTTCCCTGTGTTTTCCCCGTTCTCTCATCATCATCATCCTCCTCCTCCTCCCTCTGTACCCCACCACTCCCCCTTTACCCTTTAATAGCGTCCCACCCTCCTCCCTCATTTGCCTTCTCCCTCCTACACTCTTCTTGCATTGCTCCATTGCTGCCATGTATGCCTGGCTGAGCAGTGAGAAAGCCTGTCTGGTCAGTGGGCCAGAGCCAGGCTGATGAGCTCTGGATGGAAGCCGCTGTCCCCTGTCCTCAATCGAGTGCTGTACATGGGTGGTCTGCACTCTGAAACACACCATAAGTCAGAGTAATGATAGGGGCTGTAGTATGGAGCGCTGGAGCGGAGTTAGAACCAGATCCAAATATATATGAGACATGGAATTTGTTAGGAAATGTGAGTTTCATTCTACTGCAGAGTTTACAGGACATACGTACGTCTCACGTTCCCTGTCCTTAACTCTTTTTTGGGGGAGAGTCACTGAGATTTAAGTGATAGAAACGCCAGACATGCAGCTTGTGTCCAATCTTGGTCGAGAGGACAGTCAGTGTTGGATAAAGACCCCCTACATATGTTTAACATGTGTCACTGTCTGAAGGTTGTTATTGATTCCTGAAAGGAATACAAAACCTAGCAACACATTTTAATACTTAAAGCAAGAGCTTGACATAGTAAATGCAGCTGTGGTTTCAATATACAGATTAATATTGACACTTTCAGTTCAGTGCGTTATGCATTTAAAGAAAAACGTAATATGTAAAGAGTGTTAAAGAAGATATTTTATGGTATGGATCTAAAAAACCCTCACGTCCACCGTCAATCATTTTTGCATTGTAAAAAGGAAATGACATAACATTTAAATTACTTCTTTTTTTTATTTATTGTAAATAAATACAAAATTTTATCAACACATGTGGGATTCAAATCTGTAAGGTTACATCTTCTTTTCCCTGTTTAATGACAGAAAACTTTCATCATATGAGACTTTGGAAAATGTGAAAGACGCAGGATCAGATGAAAACATCTCAGCATGCATTCCACATTTCATCGCTCCGCTCTAATGACTTTCTCTCGGTCGCTGCACTGAGGCATACCTTGCATAACTATCATCATGAGGACACTAACAACCCTGAAGGGTTGAAAAGGGCAATGTAAACAAACTTCAAAACGCCAACATAAATCTTTAGGCCACTAGATGAGTCCATTCGCTAAAGGTCTGCAGCTTTACACTGAATTATAATGAGTGTGCAGCTAAACTAATTAATGATGAAATTCATTTGAAAAGCAAAAACTACAACAGAACAAATAATTAACTCAAAATGAAAAACACAAATTTTAAACACTTTAACTTAAATATACTTGAACAGTTTATTTGGGTGCGTTACCTCATGTTTTTGGCACTTGGGAATATGTTTAATTAAAGTCTGGAAAGTGTTTACATGGAGGCCACACCGACGTGATAAACCCTAAAACTTTACAGCTGACCACATTTACAGAATTGGGGCATTAAATAGTCTGAAAACGGTGTCTGGCAACCTACCAGAGAAACTGTTAGAGAGTACACAAAGTTACCAGCCAAGACAAAAAGAAAATACCAGACGGATATTTCTCACGCTGCTGAAAGACGAACACACCAGTAATAAGAGAGACAGAACAGAGACACTGATTCAAACGCAGACCTCAGTATTCAGGTTACTGTTGTTGTGGTGTGCTAACATTAGCTTGCTGGTGCTGAATCAGGGGTGATAATTAATAGCCTCTTCTCTCACTACTGCAAACACACACAGGACAGCAGCTCTCTCCCAGCATTTCCCAGATTTATAAAGTGCTGTGCAAACACACTGTGCATGGTGTGACCTTGGAGCTACTGACTACTCTAACGACAACACTGTGTGCGTCTGTTACAGTCTTAACTGCAATATAACACTGAGAGAGCTGGGTTTAATCTGTCTGTACTGTAAATAAGTTAGTAGAGATACAGATCTGAAGTTTTCAGAGGATTCAACTGCACTGACTAGATGATAACCATTTAAAGACCGTTACCAAACCAGTTGAAGAATATCTGGTTAAAACAGAACATCATACATATATGGATTATGCACCTTAACATCCAAGAGAAGCATTTAGCGAAGAGCTTCTCTATTTGAGTGCAGATAAGACTGGATATTAAAGATCCCCCTCATCAGCTATGACTGAATCTCTGCATATGTAAACATGTGGTTAAATGAACAAAGACAATAGAGCAGCCTGAAATCACAACACTGACCACAACAGAGCACTGACTGTATATGAAGATGGGACAAACATTTCATCATAAGTACTTCTAGATTTACTGAAGAGCAGATTTGAAGCTCAGCGTGGCATCTCCGCCCATCGCCTGGATCAATCCCAGTTCTCTATAACTTTATGTATTATTATAATTTAAACTATTAAGATTACAGTCATGAATTCAAGTTGTCATGCTCAAGCCTCAGAGGTTGCAATGGACACAGTTGAGCAACACTTTTGTGTAATATTTCTAATTTAAAATGAGCAGGATTTGAATTTAAAACAACAACAAACATTAAGTTATTTGTAATTGACATTCAGGGCATGAAGAACTTTGAGACTGATCCACAACCAGCCTTAAGAATCTAATGCAACACCTAATGACAAATCCTCTAAGCTTTAAATGACAAACAGAAAATCATCACCAAACAACTCCCTTTTGTTTTAAATAGCACTGGATGAATAAGACAAAGAGTCCCTTCTCTCTCTGACTCATGTGTCACCGACACTTGTGCAAAGACATATGATCAGGATGGAGGAGTTCAACAGCTGTCTTGACAGCCACAAATATGAGCAGTCAGTAACAGGTTTGAAAGGCAGTGAGGAGGAGGAGGAGGAGGAGGGAGAGGAAGGCAGCAGACTTAACAGAAATCATCCCTGGTCTCAAACTGCCCGCTCTACCACAAGGCAAACAATAAAGTTATTATGATTTTTTTTCCATGACTCACAGTTAATCCACGCTGTGAGATTTCAACAACAGCGTTTTGTTGTTGTCCCGATTAACTTTCGCTCTGCCACAGCAACGCAGCACCAGCCTCCTGCATGAGAAGTTGTAACTCTCTCAACTTAATCCGCACACGACAAAACTGTAAAAGCATAGCGACACAAGAGTGTGCTGCGCTAAATACTCACGTTAGAGCACAGGTACTCCTTTATCCAGCACCAACACACTATCCACCTGATCGCATGTCGGAAACGAGCCGAGAGGACGAGGCGGAGAAAGAAAAAAAGAAAAACAGAAACAGACAGACTCCCTGCAGCAACAAAAGTTGTTTCCGCGGACAAATTAAACTCCCGTTAAAGCGTAAAAGCAGACGAACGGTGTTGATGGGATAAATAAACGGGTAAAGATGGCGAACAGCCGCGTAAAAACACACACACACAAGAGAGAGAGAAAAGTGTCGTAGCTCTGGGCTGTAAATACAAAGTGTGTCGCATTCCTATGGTTTCAGCAAAACGCGGCCCAGTATCATGACGTCACAGGGAGGAGGAGGAGGAGGGAGGGAGGAAGGAAGGGGGAGCGGGGGGGGGTAGCCTATTAACACCAGCCTATTAATAATATTACTGTACCACCTATCAAATACAAGTTTAAATAAAAAAAAACAACAACTGTGAAGTCACTTCCTCCTCCCTCCTTTCATTCCCGTCACAGGTGCTTTCTTACCTGTGCTGTCACGTGACTCACTCTTATTTGACTACTTCCTGTTGGGTTGATTTCTGGGCTGCAGCTACGCTGATGATCAGTTTATCTACAGCGCATTTTATTAACTCATCTATGAATAATTTGCCCTGTAAAACCTGGGATGACACCTTTAGGAGTTTCGATAAAAACACAACAATACATGATTTTTCTTGTCATTTCAGTCGAAACAGACGTGCGTCATGTAAAGGCAAGTCTGGTTTGTTTCAGCTTTGTTTTTTTGGATGTACCATGACCTGGTCCTTCACAGACATAATGCATTATTGTCTTGGAATTTTTGCAAGAAAAATAAAAAAATAGTTCGACTAGTTAAGGCTAATCCTATAAATCTGTACCGTTTTTATAATAAATCACACATGAATGTGACAAATATGAATACGCACAATAATTAATGGGTCTGGGAAGATTCTGTCATTTCTCAGGTATATGTACAGACAAAGCTAAAACAAAACTGACTTATAATCATTTATAAGACAAAAAAAATATTTTCTTATGCGACTTTCAGGTGGGCACCACCTACAGATGTTCCTAAAAACTACTCCCTGCAGTCTTTTATTATTTAAGACTCAGATGAAAGTCTTCAAGAAACTCAACAAGTCCAGGTTCAGCTCTGTTTCTTGGATAAACGATGCCTTGGACATAAAGCGCATAATTTAGGTGGCTAATCCTATAAATCTATACTGTTTTAACAATAAATGCCATAAATATGAATATCCACACAGACCGGTTCAGTGTATAGGTGCAAACAAAGCAAAAAAACAAGGCAAACATACTTGTTTGTTTAACATTTAATTAAGATACAACAAAAAAATAAATGAACGCCTGTTGCATTGTCAGTCAGTAATTTAGGTTAAAGAGAAGGCTCCACATTTTATTTTACAGATTAACTTTTAAAAGTGCCACTCTGGCCCAACAGGCGCTGACAGTACGGCTCAAATTAGTGCTATTCACAGCAGCCTGATCAAGGCAGGCTACTGTGAAATACCAAGTGTGCCTGCCAATATAAACAGCTATGTCACCACACTGACGGCAAAGATAGTGAGTCAAGGCTAAATGACTAAACACATTAACATAAATGCAACTAAACTGTGGGCTACACTCAGAGGGCTGTTTTATTTTAATTGCATGTTTAAATGCTGCTTGGAAAGTTGGTTTTAAGAGAGGTGCATAAACAAACAAGTGTTTAAAGATTTTTATGGATGTCTTGGAAGTTATTTTGGGCTAAAGGAGTCAAGGTGAATGAATAAACCCTGTAACTTTAAAATCTGTCTCCACTTTTGTCAGAAACCCTCAAAGCAACATTTAGCCATGCTTTAAATGATGAGTTTACAATAAGGAGTTCCTTATCATCATTATCTACCATCTTACAGACTACAAAGTGTCAGCTTTAACAAGGAAAATGCCGGTTGACATTCCTCAGAGAGTAAAAATACAGCAGGAACTGATCCACTCCACGTATCAGAGCCAGAAACGCACACAAACCTGCCAATCCCAAGGCAGAGTTCAAACAAAGCATGCAGTGTTGCAGCCAATAAGGACTGACTTTCAGAGGCAGGTTGTGGAATGTGGAAAGGTCAACGATAAGGACGGCAGAGAGAGCACACAAGCATATTTCAGCACAAATATAGATACAGACGGTGGAAATGAGCTAGATTGATTGTGAACTCGACCTTTTGCTTCGTAGATACTGACTGATACAAATATGTCTGGAGCTCATGAGCGGCCTACGAGTACAAGAAGGGATGTTAAAAGGAAGGAGACATAAAATACTGAAAACGCAGCAGTTGGTGGAAGGTGGTGGAGTTTACAGTCAAGACAAAGCATCCAAGAAATAAACTAAAGAATCTGAGTTCTGGCTTTTATATGGATGTTACTTTGATATGTACCACCACCACCTGAGTGCTGGTGCAGACCAAACACAAAGGCAAAGGGGTGTTCCTTCCTTACATCTGGTGTCTTATAGTGACCCGGTAAGCAACACCAGAACCACATCCTTTCATGTCTCTGTGGTCCAAGGCTATGTGTCCATTGTGGGAGCGTGTGGGACTCATTTCTATCAGAACCAGCTTTAACCTTTCAAGCTCCAGTAGCTCGTCTGACCAGCCTTAAATCTGGCACAATATCAGGAATTTAACATCTGCACAATTCAAATTATTAGATTCTCTGCAAGAAGAATTGTATAAAGTTTGAGTTCATATTAACCTTCATAGACTACAGTAAAACATGTGACCTAGAGCAGCACCAGACATCAGCTGCAGCACCATCATTACATTATGACGACATGCTGCTGAAAACAGAGACAATGAGTGATGTTGTTGTGCTGATGAGGTCAAACATCACATCTACCACCCCCCCTCATTATTGAGGCCGCTCATCATCTGATGTAAGAATTACAGCCTACAACACATCTCTGCCAAATACAACACGTTAGCTTACAGCATGTTATAGCTATAAGTCTAATGCAGGTGAGAAACTGCGATCGGTTCATATTGTTAGAATATCTGGAAGGCTATGATGAGTATGACATAAACAGAAATCCCATCCTGAACAAGACTAGGTTTAAATTATTTGACAATACCTCTTAAAACAGAAGGACCCTGAGAAAGAATCCTACTTACAGGCTGCTTATGTCGCCCAGATTATTCCAGCGCTGGAGAGGGAAAAAAAAAACGTAAAAAAGAAAAGCAGATTTTCCCCGTTGTTCGCTTCCCTCTGTAGCATACAGTTGTTCATTAGAATTGCAACACCAGTGCAGCTGAGGTGAAGCATGGCCAGCATCCAGAAGTCTCTTTGTATTGTGCCCGTGTTTGTGAAACCTGCATATAACGTAGAACAAACAGGCCCAAGCTTGCTTGCTTTTTTTTTTAGGTTAAAATTAAATCAACAGCACAAGCAAACACGTGGGCAGAACTCCACACTCTGAGGATTTATTCTATAAATGTAAGAAAAGATCTATAATTCTAAGATATCTCTAACATACCAAAGTATTAACAAGAGACAATGAGTTCTGATTTAATGCAATGTGAATTAAATAAAAACAGGAAACGTAAAGTTTGCTTTTGGGATTCATGTATTAACTGTATCTCTCTCCACATATTTTGCAGTAGTTTTTAACTGTACACAATGCTGGCCTGAAACACTATGAGTCAAAAATAAAACGTGCTATTGTTAGGATACTGAATCCATTTTTTTTAATTCATACAGTGTTCTTGCCTCTGTTCCTGAGCACCTAGAGGGCTGTGTTGATGTTGGCGGCTGCAGTCATTCCAGAGAGGATTTTTATTTCCTCTAAGGCAATAAGCCTGACCCTTTCTCCCGGTTACAGAGAAGAATCATAACACCGGGTCTGATATGACCCCCTGTGTGTTATTTCTTATTTTCTCCTCACCCCACCCCCATGCCTTCTCCTTTCTCTTCCCCGCCCAGGAGTTATTTAATCCAACTTAGCTTGATCCTCCAGACACTTTTACATTTTTTTGAAGGGTTGGGTTGGGATCATTTTATTAATGAGAAACTGTAGCTGGTCTCTAGCAAAGTCTAAACAGGCTGCAGATAGAAAACATTATAAAGTACTGCAACAGTAGCTGGATAAAACCTGCCGCTTGAGGTCAGTTCATTTCTCTGTTTTGATGAATATATTTTTAAAGTTAGGAGCCTCATACATTTATTAAACTGCAGCTGCTAAGTGCTATATTTGTTTGTTTGAACAATCAATGCACACTTACGTCACTAAAGATACTAAGAACTGAGTTGTTAAAAGTAAAATCATCCTTAGTTCCAGCAGTGTGGACACACAAAAGGATCCTGTTGTCTAAAAGCTCCTATTCACTCTGCTATTTGTCAGCGAACTGGTACCACTGCATGTCACGAGCAAACTCAAACCAATCTGATTGTTTCTCGTGGTTGTCACAATTAAAACCAGCCTGTAGCCGCCAGTAGTTTCTCATGAGAAGACAACTGGTCTGAACCACTGTTATCCAGGAAAAACTCATGGTTGCGTGATCTTGCAGAAAGATGGAGAAGTTTTCTCACCCTGTTGATATATGGTGGAGTCGGTGTTTTCACATTCACTGTTTTCTCTGCAGATATGGTTGTTGAACTGAGTCTGGCTCAGTGTTAACTCTGTACCCTGCCGCCCCCCTTTAATCTCTCTCCCAACAAACACTTAAACACTTATATCCCTCCCTCTTTACCACATAATTCGACACCAAGTCTCTCTCACAAATACATCTCCCTGCATCTTTTTCAATCTGATGCCCTCTTTCTGTGAAATCTGATACCAGAAGAAAGGCGAGAGACTTTTAATCTTTAGATGCTTGCTCATCCACTACAAAAACTGCAACTGCTCATTTAGACAAACAAGTGAATCTTTTCCTTGATAAGAAGTCAGAATTATTTTTAGAAGAATTCCCTGACACACTCTGATTCATGTTTTTTTTAAATGATTATCTTATCTTACTTGCCTCTCACATAAACCACAGAAGAAAGCTGCCTGATAATAAATAACCACACATGGCAGTTTTCACACAGGTGCTCTAAATGAGCAGGGTGATGTCCCCGGCTTCCAGTGCCAATGTGAAAGCTGTTTGAGTTCACCAAAGACGTCTGAACAGCAGCTGTGTTCACCCTCTTTCGCTCTCTGAAGGATCGTCAGGTCAGCTGCATCAAAGTAATGATAACATTCCTCCTGCCCATCAGCTCTGCCCCCTGCTGGACTCATCTGTCAACAGTTAGCTCCACTTCCCTACTGTGATCCACCAGAAACAAGCCTCCTTAAAATCTGGGAGACTGAAATGGTCTCAAGATGAAAAATTCATCAGCTGAATGAACTCACCGTGTTTCTGTAGCTGCTTGACATAATGAAGTTGGCAACCCTTTTTCAAGTAAGTCATCTTTCCTCCTCCCTACATTAGTCATAATCCCACATGTTACATAGAACCTGCTGCGGATAATACCTGTCAGCAACTGGTTTTATTTCAACCAAAGAAATGGGCAGATCCCTCTAACTTCTCTTCACTTAAGACATAAAAGCATTACTGCAGTCTGAGCATCATCCACGATCCAGAGGAAATGATTTTGAAATAGCTAAGCTGGATGCTGTTAAATGTCTTTGTTCTGCTTCCTGTTCAGTCAGGACCTTTGGCATGCTACCTGACAGCACAAAGTTTAGATGCACGTACATTTTAAGGACGTGGACAGTCTTGTAGTCAATTATGAGCTTAGAATCATTTTTGAAAGAGCTTAATAGCTGATACTGAGAGACATGTTTTTGTTCAAGATAATTCTCCAGCCTCCAGGGTCCCACAGAGTCCCTGTCTTAATACTGCAGGGAGGGAGCAGAGATATGATGAAGCCTCCTGAATAATGTTAAAACAAATACGAGGCCAAAACTTGTATTTACCACCAGCTTCTCTATATGAACATTATTAGGAATGCAAAGTTATTCATTTTTCCACAAGTCACCGGATGAATGCATATTTGAGCTTAACGTGCATGAAATGTGTTAATCAAACAAATGGTCTGAGTATAAGTCACGAGTGTTCAACCTGTTTTTCTTGTTTGATGACCTCTGCTCAGTCTTCATTTTACACTGCACAGCACCTAAACACTTCCACAACTACCACACCAAGCAGGAGAGGATGCTTCTTGCACTCATTTGCCAAAACATTAGGTACACTAGGATAAACAAATTCATTCTAATATAACCGTCCTACACTAAATCGCAAACCATGTCTGTTATAATGTTCAGTTTATGTTGAAAAAGCATCAGAAAGCCAAGTCCTCTGACCAAAATGTTAATAAGAGGAGCATGTGTCAGCAGAACACAATAGAATCAAGGTAAGATATTGTGCAGTGGTACTAGTGTACCTAATGCACTGAGTATATTCATAGACTCTCGTTTCAATAGCACAAACTGGCACTACTAATTGCATCTCTAAATTTATATACAGTACAAACAAAATGTGACTTTTCACATGTCAAATCAGAAGATACTAAAATATACCAATCTACCAGTCAAATGTTTTGTCATGTAATCTACAGTGCATTGGGAATTACCAACGGGACACGCACTTCCTTCCTGACATAGCTTTCCTGTCTGAGTAATTTCCAAAACATGATGTCGACGTTGCTGCGTTCATGTGAGACAGAGTGACCCCTCCATACAGCTCTGGTATCCCAGGAATGTGTGGTGTACCCAGCACCAATCGCACTACCTTACTCACTCCAGACATATGAAAGCCTCCTGGCATAATGCAGTGCACTGGATAAATACTATACAGCACATCAGAGAAGAGGAAATGGGGGGAAAACATGCAAAACAAACAAAAGGATATAGAAGAATTACTTGTGGAGAAGTAAAGTTAAAAAAAGCAGCAAACTTTAATGAAACTTCAGACAGACAACATATCCTGTTCCTTCCTTTATCCTGCTCCAGAAAATGAGACTGAGACACAGACTCAGTCCTGCTTCTCAGGTGAAAACGGAAGTTTCATACAGTCGTGATTTACAGGAACCGGCTGAATAACAGCGAAATAGCACTGGAGACAAGCAGTCCGCAGTAAACAAAACACGATAAGACAATGTTAGCAGAACCAGCTTGTCTCCTGGATTTGCCATTAAGCCGTCCATCGAGCTAAGAGGGTCTTAGCTAAGAAACGGTAATGTAAAATTAGCTCGGCCACACAAAACAAAGTGGCTTTTAATTGTTCCACAACTTTCAGAAATGATTCACAACTTGGTGTTTTAGTTCTATCTCAAGAACAATAAACTTTACTCGTGACTGAAAGGTATTTCCATCATAACTAACACGCAGAGAGCAGACTGAAGGAGGTTAGAGGGGTCTCAGACGGAGGCTGGTCAGACCAGAGAGCGGCTAACGTTAGCCGCCGTTGCTCAACAGGGAGCAGAGACGCGCCACAAGCTAACGCACAACACAATTTAACTACAGTTATAAGAAACAGAAGAGCTTACTCACACAGGAAATCACAGGAAAAATGTTCTGCTCCCACCGCGGAGTGGCGATGAACTTTCCCGTGATTAGAAGAGCAGGAGCGGGTTAAGTTTGGGCAAACTGTCTGACATTAGCCGAAGTCTCACTTTCCCGACGCCATGTTGAACAGAGGGAAACAGTACATCCGGGAAACTGCAGCGGACGGAGCACCATGGAAACCGAGTCAGCGCCGGTCCGCTGGGAGACTCTGAGGGCAGCGGCAATATTTATCTAATTTATCACTATTTCATTAATATTTGTGTATTTTAAGAGAACATTAAGTGTTTGGTGATGAACTAGGAGACACCTAAAAACTCGTTTAACTTCGTTTCTTTATACCGATTTTTCAAATTTCTTCGTCTTCTTCTTCTGTTTCTTTTTCTTCTTCGTCTGTTTTTATTTCATTAATATTTATAATATTTATTATCGTAAAGGGTTACTGATTAAAAATAACGGTGATAGACAAAATACACACATATAAACATTACAAACATACACAAACAACTATAAACATTACAGCTTGTTTGCAGACGGCTCAATATTCATTTTACATTATTATAAACACATTTTCAGACTCTAATAATCAGTTACCTAAAGCAACAGGTCTAAATCTAGCAGTATACCTTTTTTATATAGGAAAGTGATTTTTGGGTTATGTAAAAATGTAGAATTTCCACCAGTTATATCTCCTCCTGCATCCACAGAAACAACTAATTTGCTCATATATCAGAATGTAATAAAGAAGAAGTGTATTGTGCCAAATCAGCTAAGAAAAAAATAAATTAAATAACAAATTGTACATTGTAAGAAACACAGAAGGTCACATCTCCCTTGATTAATTTCTTTCACAAAATATTGAAACAAGATATGAGAATAATTAGCAGAGAAAAGGAATTCCTCTAAACTGATTCTGTTTAGTTAAAAAACATATCTGTACAGTTTATGTCAATTCTCTAACTGTTAAACTTTAATAGATGGAATATTTCACGCATTTACTCTGATCAGTTAATCACTTGACTCCCTACCTTGGTGTCAAAATTGTTCTAAAATGGTTGATTTTTTTTTTTTTATAAATATTATTGTGATTTAAGTGTGTGCATTAACTTAACTATAACCAGCAAGAATCAAGTAGAAACATAAAAGTTGTAATATCCAGTTCGGCCTCATGGTGATAGTGTTGTCTCGCTGTTACACATCATTACAGACACAGTCACAGTCATGTGTAACAGTCAAATACAGACACAAATCATTCATAAGGAAGTCATCACTGTTGGAGTCTCATAATATTCATCTTTTTGGTTAAAGTCAGAGGTTAATATGTGGATGAAAGGGGAGCAGAGGTCAGCGCATGAATGAGGATCATTTCAGTCTAATCAATTTGTTATTAGGTCCCATGACAGCCTGAATCTACACGCCTGCACTCAGAGGGTGATTCTGCAAATGGAGATGTTTTAACACAAAAATGTTTTTATGCTCCAACACAGGGGTTCCCAAACCTTTCCATGCCAAGGCCCCCCAAACAGCATTAGCTAGGGAAGCCATTTGCAAACCCAGAGATAATACTACAAAATATGTAAAGAAAGGTCATCTTTTATATTTTATTCACTATTCAATAACTGTTGCATTTGTTTACGATACGTGCTGCCTCATCTGGTTTTAGTTGGTCAGGATTCTTAGAGTTCTTTTGCAGCAGTGTTCTTCACGACAGGGCTGTTGGTCTGTCTCTTCAGTCTCTTTCTTGTCAAAAACCTGTCAATTTTGCGCTAGCTACATGCTAGCTACATGCTAGCTACATGCTAGCTTAAGGAGCAAAGCATCCTGATAAATGGTGCAAACTGCCAGATCTACACAGATTATGAGGTCATGAACGATGTTTTGACTGGCAGAGAATCAGAAAGATGACAAATAACATTTAGATATGATATATTATTAATAATTATGTTTTATGATAGTGATTTAAAAAATAATTAGATTATATTATAATAATGGTTAAAAATAATTTGATTATATGTTTTTAATTTTTCTAATGTTTTTCTTTTTTTTCCGTCCAATTGTCTGAGGCCCCCCTAGCGCCCCCTGGCGGCTCCCCGGGGGGCCGTGGCCCCCACTTTGAAAACCACTGGTCTAACCTAAGAGAAGAAACGGCGAACAATGAAGTAGTGTGAAACCACAGCTGCTTCAACATGATTATTTAAACCCATAGTAGAATTGGCACGGTGGTAACACAGTGGAAGGTTCTGGGTTCTAATCCATCATGGCCGACTGGTTCCTTTCAGTGTGGAGTTTGCATGTTCTCCCTGTGTCTGCGTGGGTTCTCTCCAGGTTCTCCAGCTTCCTCCCACTGTCCAAAGACATGCTGCTTAGGCTGATTCTGAAGTGGCTGTAGGTGTGAGTGTAAACGCTTTGATTAATTATTTAAAAGTGCCCCTGATTTTTATTTATTTATTTATTCAGCTTGGTCTCATTAAAACTGTCACAGACACTGTCACGGTGTCACAGTGCTGAGGAAACTGCAGGTTATTGATTCAGTTGCAGAGACAACACGGGGACACGTATCACTCATGTACTACCAGGCTCCCATTGGGCCTTTTCCCTGTCTCCAGTGTCTGACAGAGGAGTAATACAGGACGCGGCCTCTGAGGACACATATCATGAATTCAACAGGACAATGCAGTGCTGTGCTGCAGGAGCTGAGGAAGAGGTGGGTAGAGGAGAAGTGGCTGCACGGTGAGAATAGAGAGGAGCAGAGGAGGAGGTGATCATCCAGAGCTGGGAACAAAAGTTCAGGGTTGGTTGTGAGCAGATAAGGAGCTTGTACCAGGCTCCTCGCGTTCCTGAGAGAAAAACGTTTCACAGGAATTAATGATGCCGAGCAGCACTGCAGTCAGAGCAGGCGGCACAGAAAGGCGTCTGAAGAGGGAATAAAGACCCTAAAACCTCATTTAAAGACAATCCCTGACCCAGAACAGCCTCACCTCATCCTGCCACGTGAGAAACATTTATTCAGATGGAGCTTATTGTTATGGAGAGGGATCTCACTCTGAGATATAAAAAACATAAATGTACCACGTCTAAAGGAGCATATCTGCAGGTCTAAGCTGTATTTGAAATCTGGTGAAAAGTCACAGAAACTCTTTAAAAAGAAACAGGTGTGATTTATTATATTAGCTGGTGAAACACTTTCCAGTTCTGTACTATTTACTACTGTCCGTGTAGCTTAACAGGACTTTATTGACTCTTCCCTGGTCAATCAATACAGCGATAGGTGGCATGAAACACTGCTGCATTTGCTTCTCCTCGCTTCTCTTCACGTTCGTTCTTCTTCTTCTTTGATGTCCTGATCTAAAATGCTGCTCAGTAATAATATTAGAATCTACTTTTCTAAAGAGGACGCTCAAATCAGCATTCATTTTATGGTGATAACTTGAATGAAAGTGAATGGAGTCCCTTAAAACTTTATTAACAAAAAGAAGAAAATTCTGAAAATATTGTCCCTAAAATGATCCATGTACAAAACTGATAACACCTTTAAAATGCTGATTTACAAGCAGAGGAGAGTTAGACTAACATCATTACTGAGGGTAATAAAGCATTTTTTCCTAACACAGACATAAAAGAGTTGAGAAGTTATCCTTTTACACGAGAAAACAAACAGCTCCATTTATTTAAATCGTTAAATCCTGCAGTGGAAGCAGCTTTGGCGAATCTCAAGTAACAGCGACTTTTTCTTGTCACCTTGCAGTTTCAGATCAATACGTGCTGAAAGTGCTGATTCCTGGTGTTTCCCCCAAGTTTATTTCCAATCATTAATTATCCAGGGAGACGTTTGCTGAGCCTGTTTGCTCTCTGCAGCCTCCCTTCCTCGTCATGTTGGTTTTGTTGCGTTCGGTGTGTTCCCGGTGTGTACGTCTGTGTTTAATCTCTGCTGCGCTCTGACGCCGTGGATCACGTTTAGTCCTTTAACGTTCCTGCAGATTCTCTTTCTTTATTTCATTTTTTCTTGCGACTGAACGTTGTTCCTTTGTTCTCATGGCTGTTTTTGTGAATACATCCAGATGTGAAGTGCATGTTTCAATTAAGGTCAAGTCAGGGCCGGAGTGAGACTCATTTTCAGCCCTGGAGTTTCATGCCTGAGACCAGACCTATATGTTACAACGCCACGCAATTCATTGACTTGAAAGGTTAATTAATTAACTTGACCAGTGCAGGTAAAGCTGCATTTTGTTCATCATCTTGTCTTACTCGTTGCATCATCGTCATAGGTCGTTTCAGACCGCGAGCATGCTGCTGATGTTTGCACATTTGGCTGAATCTGTCTCCAGTGCTTTTCTCTTTTTAATTCTTGCTGTTTCTGCGCCACCTTCACTCTTTTTATTTTCCATTTTGCAAACACCCTTGCACTTCTGAGGCTGGAGCCAGGCTCCAAACACCACTGACAGTGTGCGCTGTGCACAGACGTGTTAGGTCAGGCTGCATCTGCAAAAAAAATAAAGAAAAAGAAAAGAGCTGCAAGTGGAGACGCCCCACCAGGAATTGTCCCGGTCCTCCCGATTAGCCACTCTGGGCCTGGGTCTACCCAGGTCTATCCTTATATTCATGAACCTCGAATCCAAAAACCAGAAGAAATGATTTTTTTGTTTGTGTTGCACAGAAAAAGTGTAGTAAAGGTAAATTTAAAGGAACAGTCTCAGCTGAGGCTCCAGGTTCACCTCTGTGTCTAAAATATGAAACACTCTGGATCACCAAACAGGAAACTCTTTCCTAAATTACTCGGCTCAGCAGCTTAGCGAGCGGCCTCGCTGCTTTCAGTCCTCCTCTGAAGTAATGAAAGTCGGGATTGGATCATGCAGAGCACAGCTTCATCATCAATCCTGCCGGTGGCTGGCTAATTACTGGAACAGCAGGTCGAGGGCATCGGACCACGGTGGCAAAGGAGAAGGAGAGAGAGTCTGTTTCATCACACCTCATAAAGCTCAGGTTTTACTGTTTGAATACTGGAAGATTAACATTAGATAGATGGAAGACACAGGGAGGAGAGTTATGTTTTATAAACAGCTCATTTCATTATCAGGAGGTAAACTGTGTGTTAGAGTTTCAGCAGTTATATCTTCACTTTGCACACTACTGACAGACAGAACTGAACATCTGAATCTTCAGTGTCTTCTATTTACAGCTGATTAAATGCTTTAGCTGACGACACGTTTGCAGAATGGTTTGCCCTTTTACGTCCTCGTGCCTGGAGCTTTCTGAGCGTCTGGCTCTGAACCAACCTGCCTGAGAAGAAGCAGAGTCGCCAGCCTTCAAATCTCTCTTCTCACTCTGCAACAAACGTCCAGGCTGTCCTGACTCCCCGGCTGCAGTTTAAATCCAAATGTTAAAGGGACATTTGAGCCACACATGATGCCTCTGCTAGAGGAAGAAAATGGTTCTTAATGGATGAATATGAGTAGGGAATTAAGTTTAGCCTCTGAGGATGTTTACAGCACAGAGAGAGAGAGCTGTCAGATCCCGTTAACTTCGCCTCAGCTGATGTTCATTCACACGTTTCACCCTCAGACCGTCTCTGCACCTGAAGCACGTTCCCGTCCCACCGCAGTCAGGAGGCCTGGAGTGGAAATCAGCCTTTACTCTCAGTGTCTTAGCTCTACCTCCAGTCTTTTTCTCCCTATAGGCCCCCCCCCTCCCTCATAGTTCCACCTGTGTCTTATCCATATATATACAGTCCTTCCTCCATCTTTGTGTTTTGTCTGTTTGTCTTCTTCTCTGTTAGGTTACAGTAAGTTTTCATTAAAGATCTTTTGTCATCTCCTCCTGCGTCCTGCATCCCCAGCTCATCACCACTTGTTGACGTCATTGTGTCTGCCACGTGTCTGCATCCTCGTTGCATCCAGGACTAACACAGAGAGACACTCACACCTACGGCTAATCTAGAATCACCAATGAACCTAAGCAGCATGTCTTTGGACGGTGGGAGGAAGCTGGAGAACCTGGAGAGAACCCACACAGACACAGGGAGAACATGCAGACTACACACAGAAAGGAACCAGGCGGACATGATGGATTAGAACCCAGAACCTTCTTGCAGATATGAGGAATCAGTGCTAACCACCACAAAAACTATTTCAGTGTAGAACAAAACGGGTCCAGAAAAGAACAATATGAAGCACATGTTAAATATTTAAACTAGACAGTGTTGTATAGTAACGAAGTAAAAATACTTCGTTACTATACTTAAGTAGTATTTTTTTATATTTGTACTTTACTTTACTACTTTTATTTCTGACGACTTTTACTTTTACTTCACTACATTTTCCGAAAAAAATCAATACTTTTACTCCATTACATTTACCTGAGCATCCTCGTTACTCGTTACAAAATAAGAAGGAACGTGATAGCCAATGGACAATCTTCGTTTTGTTGTAGTGGGACCAGTAGCCAATGATGTTGGAGATACAGACCGCAAGACGTTATCATTGGTTCACCCCGTTGTGCGGCGGATGAAATCAGCGGCCAGCGGGTACATTTCAAATTAATGGTCGCATTATCATGTCAGTAGTCTCAGACAAGTCGGGTCTCTAATGTTATTTGAAGAGAAGGAGGAAGACAGAGAAGCCTAAAATGTCAGAGATGGAGGTGACTGAACCTGAACCTGCTGCTGAAACAACCAGCATAGACGACAACGACGACGACAACGACGATGAACACCCGTGGCCATACCTGCGGGGAATGTTCAGCTACATGATGTAGCTGAACATTCCCCGCAGACCCGGTCTGTAAGGATATGTTTGTGTATTTTTGTATATGGTTGGGTTTATGTAAGGAGGCGTTGAAGCTCCTTTAAGTGTCATGTGACACTTTGCAAATTAAACAAAACTTAAAAACGAAATTAAACAGGAATAAAGAAAATGTTACAACTCAAATTTCTGATTGCATTTTATTAACAGTACTTTTTACTTTTTATACTTAAGTACAGTAAATACTAGCTACTTTTTACTTTTACTCAAGTAATATTCTAGCAGGCTACTTTCACTTTTACTTGAGTAATTTTCCAGTAAGGTACTTTTACTTTTACTCAAGTATGGCTTTTGGGTACTTTATACAACACTGAAACTAGATCATGATTTAAATAATGAAAGATTGATACAATCATTATAGTTTCCTACGGCAGATCTGAATGTCCTCGTTTCCTCTAATTTCTTACCAAATAAAAGCAAAGTAGATGAACTTGAGGCTGAGATGAGCTGTCTTTGTTGCCACATGTCTTCTGCAGGACTGGGACTAAAAACAACCAGACTCTTCCTCCTGGACAATCTTCTAACTCTGACACTTCAGCACAAATCCTGAACCTGACCCTTAAAAAATCCATGTGATGTTTATAAGTTCTGTCTTCCTCTAAGTAACTTTCTTTATTATTTGCCTTCGCTAATAATCCCTGATTAATACAGAGAAAACCCTCCAGAGAATCTGTTTAACAACTCATTGAACACGTTCCCTTCCTCAGTAATGGATCATTTATTCTGAAGACACCGTTCAGTGCTGTGGATTAAAATCATCATGAATCAATAAAGACTTAATAGTTTCCACTGAACCTACTCATCACAGAAACTGATGGGAATAGAAAAGACGAAAGACTGCAGCTGCTACTTTAAACCGCAGCACAGAGTTAGGTTTTGTTTTTAATTTACTGCAACAGAAAGTTTCTTTGTTGGTTCAAACTGCAGCAGAGAGTTTGATGCATTTATTTAAACTGCAGCAGAGAGTTTGTTGCATTTATTTAAACTGCAGCAGAGAGTTTGTTGCATTTATTTAAACTGCAGCAGAGAGTTTGATGCATTTATTTAAACTGCAGCAGAGAGTTTGATGCATTTATTTAAACTGCAGCAGAGAGTTTGATGCAGTCCAGCCAGGACGGCGAGCTCTGCTGACTCATGAGAGGCTCCTCTCCAGGTCGCAGCGGCTGTAGGCTGCGAGGACAAACGACCGCTGACAACTTCAGCTGCTAATTTAATTATTGATTGAAGGAGGACCAGCGGCTCTCAGACTCCGGGCTGAGGTTCAGTGCACAGGCGGGCGGCGATGAAAGCGACCTGGCTCAGTCACATCTCAGCATTTACGGGCCTCGTTGTCTGCATCGATTGTTATCATCATCACAGTCAAGTGACCGTGTATAAAGAGCCACTCAGGTACAAATAAGATCTGTTAGCGACATCAGCTGTGTCTCTCAGCTGATTATTGTTTATTATCCAGTCCTGGTTTCAAATATTACTGTAAAATCTTTCCTGCAATCACTGATCAACATTTAGTTATTCATCAGTTTAGGTGTGGCTCCATCTGTTTTGGTTAAATTCTGTTTTCTGCTGCGTTTTTGTTCCAGATGCAGACAGATGTGAAGAGGATAAAAGTCTAAACCTACTTCTTCACAGTCTAACTTGTGCAGTTTTAGTCATTTGATTTAAACATGTGAGCCCATCCTTTAAAATCTGTTTTTAGTGCATAAACCTGCAGCCACACTGCACCAGCAGCAGCAGCAGCAGCAGCAGCAGCAGCAGCAGCAGCAGTGTGGAGATAAGTGCCTTTGTTCAGAGGCGCCACAGCGGGGAGATAAAAACTATTCATGCTGCTGCTCCAACTTTAAAACTTCAACACACTGCAGCTGGAAAGAATCGTCTAAAAACGCAGGAGTCGAAAATAAATAAATCTTCACTTCTTCTTCATCATCAACAGTTCATGTTTTTCCTCCATAACTGCAGCCTCAGTGGATGTTTGTGTATTTGCGTCGGTGCACGTTTGAAACTAGAGTGAAAAAAACTTGATGCTGATTATCTAAATAAATGAAAAAAGCTGCATGTGGCTGCGTTTCCTCGTTGCCTGATAAACATTAGAAAGGTCAGTGGACATTAAGGGCTGGCGAGAAGGCCGAGCAGCTGTGCAGAAATCTACTAAAACAAGGATCATTTCTGTTCAAAGCGATGAATCTAACAGCACCGATTCACACAGAGTTGTTTTATAAAAGAAGCGCTCCACTGACACGTCTCTGTGTTACTTCACGTCACCACACACTCCGCTTCCCCTCATCTGCAGCAAGAATGACGACACCCACCCTGGAATATATGCATAGTTTATCATGTCATAACAATAAATTCTCAAGGCTTTACTGTAAATGAAACAGTCAAGGAGGATTGAGGGACCGTAGCCTAAATCATGAACAGGAAGTGAGGTCATCGAGAAGAGGTACAAACGTGACGTTAAATACGTTTCTGCTCCGAAAAGGTAAAACTGCTGCATCTACTGAGAGTACACTGAGGGATCACGTTGCATTTCATACAGCTACGAGCTACGAGGATCACAATTTAGGCTACTTCTGCTACAGTGCAGTATCACTTTAAGTTCCTCTAGATACCTGAATAAAAACAGTGTCCTGCTGTGGACAGAATAAAAACAGAGAGAAAGAGTCGTTTCCTCCAGAGGCATATGCTCACAAAGAAGTCTCCATTAGTGCAGAGAGGATCTCAGAAGACGTCTTGAGGGTTCTGGGGCGGGATCTTTGTGGTTCTTCTACGTCGTTGATGCTCTGGAGAAGTGCTCTTAAAGTTTTTCTGCTCGTCAGAGTTCACTAGATCCTAAAGGAGGAAGTTCATCTGGAAACTGAAGGTGTCACGGAGGATTCAGGGTTTTCAAGAGTCCATGAGGGAAGAGTTCAGTGTGTTTAGTGGTTCACTGCCTGGGTTTCAGGAGTTCTTAAGCAAATAAAGTGACTGAAAAGTGAAAGAGTCGAAGCATGGACAGATTGATGAACAGGTGAGCTGAGCACGGACTCGGCTGGAAGTGACTGTTCAGATTTCTGCACAGATTTTTCATCAAATCTCCACATTAGGTGTGAATTTGTAGAAAAAAAGTTGCACAAAAGGTTTTAAATGTCATAAGGACACACCTGAATCTCTAACCTGTCAGAAGTCCAGGTGCATTGTGGGTAATGTGGCCACATTGAGAAAACAAGTTCTGCTGAAACAAGTTTGATTCTTTACTCTCTCTTTTTTTATCTATCATGAGTTAGAGAATAATGTTTGAACATTTCCTATAATTAAAAGTCTATAACCATTAATCAGACTTGTTTTAAATTAATGGTTTTGTTTGGGCTCAACAGCCTAAAACTAAAACAGATTTGATTAATTTCAATCTAATTCAGAAGTATTAATAAATCATTTTAAATCTGAACAGTGACTTTAAGCTGCAGCAGATTTTAAAGAGTCCTGGTTCACCTGTAACCTGTGCCGGAGGACTGTGGGGCCCTTTCACATGTCCGTGCCCAGGGCCCCCCCCCGTGTCTCATAATCCGCCCATGAGTTAAAGAAGAACCAGCGAATACAGAGAAACATCCCAACACCGAACCCTGAATGTGACTTCCTCTGATTGGACGGAGAGGAGACGTCTTCACTGGGTCTAAAAACATAACCCCCCCTCCTCAGAAAAACAAGAAACACACACTCACACACACACACACACATCCTCCCCACCTGCAGCCTGCATGCGGAACACTGGTGCATCCCGCAGCAGTTGCCCCGTCTGTCCTCAAACTCTGGACGCAGTCCCGTCTCTGTCCCCTCTCATCCATCCACCGCAGCCTCCTGTCAGGTGTGTGCGCTCACCTATATAATGTGTGTGTGTGTGTGTGTGTGTGTGTGTGTGCGCGCGCTGGAGGCTACGGTCATCATCCGGACGTCGTCGTGCAGTTGGTGCTGTTCTGTGGGTCGGTGCCGTTCGGCGTCTCCGGTGTCCAGAAGAAGACATAGTAGATGACCAGGATGAAGGCGGCCACGGACACGCAGAGGAAATAAGCGATAGCCATCGCCACTTTCACCCAAATCTTAGTTGACATGTTGGCGTGCTTGGCCCGCAGCTCCCCGGGGTAGCTCGGCCTCCGGTTCATGTCCCCGTTCAGCTTCTCCGCGGTCATGTTCGTTTGCCTTCCGGCCGCTTTCATCTCGGTATTAGCGCAAAAATCTTATTCAACGAATTTTCCTCAGCGCACTGACGTGTGTTCATTTGAGTCCGGACAGCAGAGACTGATGTGCCCCCCTCTCTCTTTTTGGCTCTACCCTCCTCTGGTCCCGGGATGGGGTGCAGTTTAGCGCTGCTCGCCTCCCCCGGTGTTATTTCCACGGGATGGTGGAGCTCCGTGACCCCCTCTGAGTCCTCAGTGCGCACCGGGCAAACTGAACTCAAGGAGGCTTTCCTTGGCATCAGCTGGATGGGACCGCTGTCAAGCTGGACGGGGTCAAAGGAGACGTTTCCGCTGTGACTTTACAAAATAAAACCAAAGAAAAGTTAAAATAAAAAAACATTAAAGAAGTGAAGTCAAGTGAAATTAAAGACACAGACACATGCTTCACTCTAAAATATCTGATTTGTATTTGGCTGCAAATTCTGGTGACACAATATATTTAATATCAAGCAAATACGGTTTTTCCTTCAGCTCTAGGGTTAGGGTTACACACTATTTATTTTAATAAAGCAATGCACAGAAGAAATATTCAAGAAATAGTCCCTTTAATTTGATTAGACTACAGATTTATACGCATATTTGTCACTTTAAGGTACAAACATCTATTTTTTTCTATTAAAATATTGTTAAATAAAATACAATTTGCATAATATCTCACCAGCTGTTCAGTAGCAGAGATGTTGCAGAAGGTCCAGACACTGTCCAGGCCTATTTCACACTCTTGCCTGCGTCGTTAGTTTGATTTAACTCTTACTCTGAAAGGAAACTCGCCTCACTTCCGGCGCCGCTCCTCCATTCTGTGTCTGACTTGACGCGGCTTCGGACGAGGAGGAGCTCAAAGTACGCAAGACCCGACGATTGGGTCATAGTTTGAGAGAAACGTCCCGCAGCAGAAGACGAGGAGAGGGAAAGAGATGCAGACGCAGATCAGGCTTCAGCCACAAATCATCACCTCGCCTGGGTTTTTCCTCCTGCAGCCTGGAGAGTCTGCACAGCAGCTGGTGGCAGGAGCCCATAAAAGAGACATCAAGCCATAAAAAATAAAAAAAAACCTTTCCCTTCACAGATGAGTCACAAGCAGCAGCCGCAAAATGTAAGCTGTGCTCTGAGTGGGAGGTTTTCTAACCCACATTAGCAGGAGATGGGAAGAGGAAGCTGCGACAAGCAAGGTCACATATTTAGCATCAACACTGACACGCATCCATTCCAACCTGAACAGGATTTTATTCCCTCTCATGTGCAGAAAATGAGACATCAGGCTTTACACCAGACATTTATTATTGGCTAAAGGAGAGAACAAACAAAAACAGATAAATCAACGGCAACGTGCTTTACATTTCATTTCGGGAAAAGCTGTACAAACATCTAGACTCTGATTTATCTCCTCAGTGGCGTCCACAGCAGTAGAGATTCTGGATTCATGCTCTGATGACTTTATGAAAAACAAAAAACATCTGGACACCACTGCAAGAAGGCAAGTTCATGTCATCGGACAGGAAGAGACGGATGTAAACGGAAACGTCTGCAGCCTGGAACACAATCATCAAAGCTTAAAAAAAGAAACCTTAGGAGGCGAGAAAACTCCTTAAGAGTCAGAGGATGTTTTACATAAAGAGGTGAAATCAATAAAAGACGACAGAGGAAGTGGAAGCCATCTCCTCCTCCTCTTTATCATCATCTCAGACGGAGCAGAAACTAAACCGAGGACTCACAGAGGAGGATGATTTCCCCAAATGAAACAGTTTCCTACATAATCTAATGTCTGGGAGTGGCACAGTGACTCTTCTTCACCCTAAAAAGCAGAAAAGTGCAGCCTCGTATGACATTCTTCCTTTTGATTAAGTTTAAAATTCTGATGTTTGAGTCGATTCACGTGTCCGTTAATGCTAATAAAGATCATTCATCATTCATCCGGCAGTGACTGTTCAGGAGGAAGAGGGTCGACACAGATTCCTCCTCCTCCTCCTTCGTTCTGATCCGCAGACACCCAGGAATGTTCTTTTTTAAAAAATAAACTGTACATTTTGCCTTTCAGCTCAAGACACGTCGCTTTTTATTCCTCAGATACACAACAAACAAACAGAAAACAAAACATTAAAGCATCCCATTTATCCTCGCGTCTTCAAACGCCACAGGTGCCGACGCTTCAAATCAGAAAACAAAAGAACAGACTCAAAGACAAGCCCGACTAAAGCCCTTGGTCTGCTGAGGTACGAGAGGAGGGTTTCATCCCAAAACCAACAAAACAGCTTTCTGTTCATTTCATTGCGCCGTTTGGAATGAAACCCTTTTGTTGCAAGAACGAATGATCCATAAAGGAGGCAGAGTGTGTCTGAGCAGACGGACAGGACGTTTATACAACCCAACAAAAAAAAGAAAAGACTGGGACGCTGTGAATAATGTAAATGAGAATAAAATAACTGGAGATCACAGAAAGGAAATAAAACTGAGAAACTTTACGCTTGTTTTTCAATTTGATGCCAGAAACGTAAAAAAAAAGTTGCATAATAATTAAAAAACTGTCACAACTAGTAATGATTTAACAACATGATCGGTTAAAGATAATCTGAGACAGAAGCTTCATCGTTCAGAATAAAGACGGAGACGAGTTCACCTTGATGAAACATCCTCGCTGGGCTGAGCTCATCTGACACGGACTGAGGTCAAACAAGAAAACTTTCTTAGAAATCACTGACGCTGCATCTTAAAAGCGACACTTTGACACCTGTGAGGGAGCGTTAATGCTCAGCTACACACACACACACACACACACAGGTGCTGCAGAAGATTCGCCGGCATCAAATTCAAAAAGAGAATTTCTGATTTGATTCGTCGCCTTTGCACAATTTCACATTTAATCTGATTTCATGATCTTTGACGCAGCGTCTCCATAGATGATTTAACTCTGCTCCATTAATTGTACTGTTGCATGTAAAAACGTGAAAATGTAAAAATGTGAGACAGGACAGACACATGATTCCTATTAGTCGTTAACAAACGGAGCATTTTACAAACTTAGACGGGAATAAGAGCATCAGATATCTAAAGGGATGTGGGGTCGGGGTTTGATTACAGACTCATGGTCCTGCTACACAATCTGAGGGGTTAATTCATCACCAGTACATGACATGTAGCCCAGAGGCTCTGAGGTTCTCAAGGCTTCGATACTGAAACACAGAGATTTGACATTTTACTTTTGATCCAATCAGACGAGACGAGAGAAGGCCGTCCCCCGTTAGACGTGTCCTCGTTAGGGTTCGGTGTAGGGTGACACCGGGACAGTTCCCTGCTCTGTTCACACGGGTTTTTAACGTGAACTAGAAACGTTCAGGGCTGCAGTGCATGAGTGGAAACGTCCAGAGAGGTGATCAGACCGAGTGATCCAAAGACGTAGAAACAGCTCAGAGAGACGGTGCTTAAAAAACAAAACAGAGGCTGGTCCATGCACAGTCCCTCCTCATGCTCCTCCTCCTCCTCCTCCTCATTTATATTTATTCTTATATTTAGATATGTGATGGTCACTCCACCGATGAGTAGTGTGATGCTCTTCCTCCGCCTCCGTCATGTGTCCATCCTCCTGAAGATTGTCTGTTTGTTCCCGGCAGCTTCAGCCTGTTGATACAAACACATGGAGGAAGTGGTGGAGGTGTGTGTGTGTGTGTGTGTGTGTGTGTGTGTGTGTTTGATCCAGAGCACTTCACTGTACCACACATTTTTAGAGGGAGCCGCCTCAGGGAAGGGGGGGTGGGGTGCACAGGGAGGGGTCCTGCCTTGCTCATTCAGCTACTCTGATGCTGAATGAGAGAAATGATCAGAATCACTGAGCCTGACGATCAATACTGACTCACACAGCTGCAAAACACATTTCAGGAAGCAGATGGAGACGGGACGGACGGACGGAGCATCCTGGTCTTTAAATCACAAACCCTTAACGTCCCAAAGATGACGAACGGGTTTTTGAGACGTTATAAAACGTATTTATGAGTTAAATGATGAAGGTAACTTCCTGCTGAGGCACAGATGCAAAGACGTGACTTCACATTCAAAGATTTTCTTTTCTCTACATTGGAGTTTTATTTATTTATTTATTTTCATTTCAGTACAAATCCTAATTTTAACTTTTGGTTGGATAAAACGAGTCTTTGTGTGTCGTGTTTCAACAAATAGAGAAAAAGGAAATCCCTCTAAATCTATGGTACAGTCCTTTAACTAATTAATGTAACAACCAATTAAAAGCAGCGGCCCTCAGACGTGTCACATCAGGTCCCATCAGAGACTCCAGATCAATCTATTTGTAGATGGGGGACCTGGTCCTGCCTCCAGGTTACTGAGAAATAATCAATCATTTAACGTTCCACTTTAATACGACACAAAAAGCCGTCTGTGACCCTAGCTCTTGACCCTTGACCCTTGACCCCTGACGGTGCGTTCTGCACCGATGGCGCTAGTCAGCATCCATTACTGAAATCATGAATCTCATGAATGAGATATTTTTGTGGTGTGTTCAAGACGCGTTAGATGTCAGTTTGGGTGCTGTTCGTACGTTTAGACTTGCAGTTCGTTAAAGGACGTGCCAAGTTCTCTAACAGGTTTATTATTTGACGTCATCAGAAAGCTTTGGACTCGTAAATGTCTCTTATGAAGGTAAAGGTAAAACTGGCTGTGTAACTTTAGTATTTGGGTCGTGGCTCAGGCTGTTTGCTCTGACTGCTGCATAAAAGGGCTAGAGCAGTGGTTTTTTCACACATTGTAATAAATACAATCCTCAGCCTTTTTTGAACAAGTAAAAGTAATCCATCCCGGTCCCGCCCGTTCCCGATCACATAACCAACAGTGAAATTCACTCCAGTACCGCAGGACTCCCGCTGGAATAAAGGGACTCACGGGAGTCTCGTAAAATTGCGACCCTCTAATTCGACCCGGGGGCGCCCCCCCACTTTGGGAACCACTGGACTAGGGTCATACCTGGGCTGTTGAAAGTCAGTGAATGGTGAGAAAAGCGGGGTTGTGCAGCGGCAGCATGGGTCTAACTTACCGAAAACCCTAATTTAGCTCATATTTAACAACACACCGAGTGCAGGTTCAGACTGTCCACTGTCTGGGAGCTTCACGTATCATTCATTTATTTGATGGTTGAGAAATATTTAAATATTTCTATTGTTTTTTTAGCTGCTGAGTAGTACTATAAAGTAAACACTAGCTTTCGTTTCATTGTGCGTCTAACTTGTCCCACTCCGTCTCCTCTTCTGATTCACCACTCCCACTGGAGCAGATACAGTTTTAATTGGGGGTGTTTTTTCAGTCCTTGAGTGATTCACACAATTTGTCTCCATCCACAGTCAGATGCTCCGCCGTGGCGCCTCAGAAACATCACAAGATTTAATTCAATCACACTTCAAACAGTCTCCATCCTATCCGCCCTGTCATCTGTCCAGCAGGCTGCAGCTCATTTCCTCTGAAAAAGGCTTTTAAAAGCTTAATTGTTCCTCTAATTTCTCTGGTTTCCTGATCTCCAGCCTGACACCAACACACACCCACACACACCAACACACGCACGAAGACACACAACGCCCACATGAGCTCATCTGACTTCTGCTGTTCATCACAAATGAGAAAAGAGGCCAGTGCACCAAAGACGACAACAGCAGGCTTCCCTTACTTTTAAAAAGTGGTAAAGTTCACAAGAGGAAAACTAAACAGTAAAATCAGCTGGAACAGGTTGTCTGGGGTAAAGTATCCTCTATCTATGATTTAAAAGAAACATCTGACGCCTTCAGGTGTCACAAACAGAAAGGTCCCACACTCTAATGTTTGGTCAGACCTCCTCTATCTGTGACTCCAGCTCATTCTCTGTCTCATAGTTTCTCTAATCTTCTCCAATGTCTCCAGATTTGTCTCCATCCAGTGTTTCATTCATTGTATTGATGATGGAGAGTCTGACCACTGCTCAAAGCTTCTCCAGCTCATCCCAAAGATTCTCAATGGGGTTAAGGTCTGGACTCTGTGGTGGAACAATCCATCTCATGCTCCCTGAACCACTCTTTGACAATCTGAGCCCCATGAATCCTGACATTGTCATCTTGGAATATGATCCATTGATGGAATAAGCTGCTCATTCAGTATATTCAGGTAGTCAGCTAATGAACCTAGACCCAGATCATAGCACTGCTAAGCACCAACTAAGTTTTTATATATATATATATATATATATATATATATATATATGGTCAAAATCTGCTAACTTCATTTTAGTTGTCAGTTTTACTGCTTAGTAAAATAAAGCATCACTTCAGTTTTATCTTTGTTTCTGAGACTGACCTCACAGCCACAGGTCAACTTTACATTTTTAATGCTTTTACTTTTAATGAATTTAAGTTGCACATCTTTTATTTCATCATTACAGCAGTCCTTTTTATGAAACTTTAGCCATTAGCCAAAGCGATAACAGCACGCTAGCGAGCGAAGTGGCTCTGATTAGAGGGATAATGATTGGACTTCCTCCAGTCTGTGGTTTATCCACTTAGCTCACATTTAAATCACTGTGTGCAGAAAACAGAAGGTTGGATAACGTGATAGACGGAAATGTGGCTCAATAAAGAGAAAAACATTGATTCTAACCAGGCTGAGTGAGTCCTCTTTCCCGTCTGCTGGGACTCCCGTGCTGAAAACGTACGCACTAATGATTCATACCATGGTACCATGAAGTGCTCTGGACCCAAGTGCTCACACAAGAGGCAAGAATTCATGTAGTATTAATTATAAGTGGTTGTTTTTGCCTGAATAAACCCCAGCAGCAGCAGCAGCAGCAGCAGCAGCAGCAGCAGCAGCAGCAGCAGCAGCAGCAGCAGCAGCGTTTACAGACATGTTCAAATATACAGTTTGACACTTTAAATCAGAGAGAGGGCATTGATTTGATCAGTGAAGCCGTGCAGAAACACATGGAAGGTTATGAACCAGGAAGCAGGAAGTTTGATGTATTCATGGCAAAATGGAACTCACTGTCAACAAACTGAGTCTATAATCACGTTAGCAGCATGCTAACGTGATTACTGGGTGTTTCCCATCTAAGGGCACTCATTGACCACTGATTGTTACTGATCAATATTTCTTCTGAATATTTGGGTGGAGCTCAACAAAAGCCAGTAGAAGTGCAGTTTAAATGGCTATTTACAAATGAATAAAAAAAGTGAGATTTCATGATGTTTATCACTAAAGCGACAGTAAAAGAGAGAGAAACTGTTCAACAGCTGAGCTTAAAGTTGTGTCTCTGAAGGGAAATAGAGTGGAACACACTGCAGATGTTTCCTGCTAATAAATAATAAGCTGTAAATCCACGATTCTTCTTATTTATCAGTTTTAAAACTTTCAAAGTAAAGTAATATGTGAACAATGTTTCCTGATTTGATCCGATACAGATTCACGGGATCCCAATTCAATTTGTTTCTCACTTCACGATGTTAAACATTTAGTTAATAATTAAGTTTCAAAACAACTTTTTCACAAAACTAATTCTGTTCACTCTGTTCAGGGCTGTAGATCTCCATCACACGAGGAATAATACGTTATGCATTATTGCAAGATTTAAAAGACGTGGGAAAGCAGTTTCAGAAAACTAGATTCCTAACGAGAGGATGCAGGAAACGACTCGTATAAGTAAATAAATAATTAAGGGGTCTGTAGCAGATTCGGTGCCAGCCCGTGCATGATTTTTATTTTTAAAAATCCAGGTTTTCACGTGCATCCATCTATTAATTGTGAAGATATTTTAATTTGCATCAAAGAGGTGCAACCATCCCTAAAGCTGCATTACGTGCACGGTTAAGAACAAAATTTAAAAAAATCCTGAAACAGTTTAATGAAGCTTGTATTCGACTGGATGTGTCGAAGAGATCAGCCTCTCAGTCTGTCGTTTAAACCGTATTTAGTGGCATTTACGAGTCTGTTTTGACAGACAGCGATGCAGCAAATCCTCTCAAACTAATTTTAGATGAATGTCTGTTTGGTAAATGAGTTCATCACCTGGTTCCTTAGATGCCATGAATGCACATCAAACAGCAAACAGCCTACACACACTTTGATTCCCCTCTTTCTCTCAGCGTTACATGAACAAACACCAGGGAGAGAGAGAAGGAGAGGTTTGGTGATGCAGGCAGCATGCCATGCAGCATTTTCTTCACAGACATAAAAATAAAATAAAAAAAATAAAAAAAACAGTTTTACACAGTGAGGAAGATGAAAACAGGAGGAGGAGCAGGAGCAGTTTACACCACACAGTGAGGAAACACAACAAAGGCCAGTACACCAGGTGGAGTTAATGGTTTCAGTCCATTAAAGGAGAAGGAGGAGTTTCAAACAGGAAGTGGGGTCCTGATTGGCCGGAGGAGGCAGCGACAGAGTGATGTCGGATCAGGCTCGTGCTTGTGAGTGTATAAATCTATCTTTGGGTTTGTCATGCCACCAAACAGCTCCCGTCATGATTTATTGAGAAGGGGAAGGGAACGGCGGGAGTGAGAGCCACAACAAGAAACACGAGGACAAGGGCGTCGAAGCGACACAGTCACAAAAACACAAAGAAAGAGTGAAGCGTGAGAGGACGTTAGACCAGCGCGGGGGATTTCTTAGAGTAAGCCACAGTCTCAAAGTCAGTGATAAGGACCGCACCTGAGGACGTCTGCTCTGAGGACGCCTGCTCCGAGGACGCCTGCTCCGAGGACGCCTGCTCCGAGGACGCCTGCTCCGAGGACACCTGCTCCGAGGACACCTGCTCCGAGGACACCTGCTCCGAGGACACCTGCTCCGAGGACACCTGGTCTGAGGGCTGTTCTGTGTCTGCTGTCAGAGCGGCGTCGGTCCCGACGGGCGTCGTGTCGTCATCTTTCACTGCTCCTGGATCAGAGGAGATCTGCTCAGCCTCCAGGACGGCAGGAGGAGAGGGAGGGGCGTCTGGTTTGTCTTCTGAGACAGAGACAAAATAAGACTTTTAACAAGCAGGTTCCTAAAATACTCAGGAACATTTCTGCATTCAAAACCAAACACGTGTTTTTGTGCAGAAGGAAAATGAGGACAGACAAACTTTAGCATCGCCTCACCTACACCAGAATCAAATCCAAATCTGAAGTTTCTCCCCATCATGAGCATGAAGGAAAACCTCAGACGTTTAGTTTGAATCAGGTGGAACAAGAAGCCAGAGATACTGCAGCTTTAAGTTGAACAATATGAATCAGCATGAATTAAATTAAATGAAGTTTAATTAATGTCGTCGTACTCCACTCCAGTATAAACGTGCCTCCTCCCCTGGTTCCTGTAGGTCTGAAGACCATCTTCTAGCTCCATATTCAACTAATAAACATCTTTGCACCAGTTGAGGTGTGGTCTTTTTTAATTCTTAAATGAACCTCATAATAAAATATAACCCTGAAGAGGTGGGGACTGAAAACCAGATGTGCTCGACCATCCTGCAGGGCAGCTGGAAGAGCTCAGGTGTGATTCTCAGTGAGTAGACATAGACACACGGCCTAATAACATTATTAATTCTCCAACTTTACATTTAGCCAAATATATTTGAGTAAAAGCAAAATAATGTCATTCTCCCGCTTTCTCAGGTGTTTTTATGTGTTTTATACTCATTACCAAGTGATACCATGCTAACACGTTAAGCCAAGAGGCTAAACATGAGCTTAGCATTTGAATCACTGACCAAAGACTTTACATCATCACCACTGCACCATTGGACTACTCTGCACATGCTCACTTTCACTTTATACAATCTGTTTGCACAGTACTATGTACCGAATATTGACATTAACCTGTATATATGGTCTCACCTGTACATAGGTTCTGATCTGTAAATATCGTCCATATGCTGTAAAAACAACCTGTAACATACTTATATACCATAATATTTATGCCATGTGCACTTACTGCCTATTGCACTTCTGGTTAGATGCTAAACTGCATTTCGTTGCCCTGTACATGTACATGTGTAATGACAATAAAGTTGAATCTAATCTAATCTAATCTAATCTAAACATGTTAGCATTTTGCTTTTATTTTTATTACCTTGTGACGGAGCAGCAGGTGCATCCTGGTCCATCGTGACGGGAGCCTCACTGACCTCAGTGGAGGCCGGGACTGAAATATCAGAGTGGGTGGAGTCAGACACCTCGGAAGGGGTGGAGTCAGGGACCTCCAATGGGGCGGGGTCAGGGACCTCCAATGGGGCGGGGTCAGGGACCTCCAATGGGGCGGGGTCAGGGACCTCCAATGGGGCGGGGTCAGACGCCTCAGAAGACTCAGGTGGGGCGGGGTCAGATGCCTCAGAAGACTCAGGTGGGGCGGGGTCAGACGCCTCAGAAGACTCAGGTGGGGCGGGGTCAGACGCCTCAGATGGGGCGGGGTCAGACGCCTCAGAAGACTCAGATGGGGCGGGGTCGGGTGGTGGTGCAGCAGGAGCCGCCACTGTCGGAGATTCCACCGTTTCTGGAGGAGAGGATGGAAAAAAGAGGAGGAGTAGGTGAGGAGGAAGGACATGGACAAAGACAAAAATAGGAGAGACAGGGTGAGACACAGATAGTCAGGACAGAGGAGAGCATTTAAACTACAACTTCCTTTCCAAAGGTGACAAAGACTGATATAAAACAAGCACCCTTCAGTAAAAACACTAAAGTTATACCAGAATTCAGGTGTTTTCCACATAATCGATCAGCCAATCATATTGTCTGGGTGGAGCTTTATGTGGTGATGTACAGAAGAAGAGGTTTTTATTTAACCTCTGATGAGGCTGAAACACGGCCCATGATCCCATCCAGATGTCACGTTACCAGAGCTATTAAATGATCGAAACACTTAAGACAACACCAAAACCGATCTGCAGGAGTGATTCACTAGAACTGAGGGTCGTGCACTGATCCCTGGGGTTGGCTGTTAAAAGCATGGGAAAGTAAGAGGGAGGGTCAACGTTTAAATGAACGCAGCCGTTTGTAATCGTCGTCACACTCTCTGAATGTGTAAACTGTTAAAGTGTAAATCTGATGCTTCCATCTCAAAGTTCAGGCCTACGTGTGGTTCCTAGAGTGAGAGGTAGATCCTTCAGCTATCAGGCTCCTCTCCTACGGAACCAGCCCCCAGTTTGGGTTCAGGAGGTAGACACCCTCTCTACTTTCAAGGTCAGGCTTTGTCATACCTAGCAACGGGGTCAACCACACCTCCTCGTTAAGATCAGAGTTTTTGTCCATTCCTTGATCAGAGAAGTTTCTGGAATCACTTCTGGAATGACTCCTAAACACTCCTAGCTAGGAACGTTTAGGCTAAGCTAGGAGCTCTCTGAATCTTTAGGAATACGGGCCCTGTTCTCTAATTTCTCATCCATTACTAGTCATGCAGTTCTGTGCTACTACCAGTGTTGCCAAGTCCACTTATTGTAAGCTACTTTGGGCTTGTTGTCTGTAAAGTTGCTTACAAATATTGGTAGCTGCGGGTTGTGTTTATCTAAAGTGTAATTGCTTATTTGGGCTTGTTCCCAGCTCCATAACAAGCTGTCAAGCAGATGTTATTTAAAGAAAACGCTGCTTGTTTTCACTTGTTACGCATGGAACAACTTTACTTGGAGGCTTTTTAGTAGAAGGCCGTGGATGATTTTGAAGAAACGGTTTAATAAATCTGTTCCATATCCATGTGTTGACCAGCACAGTGTCCTGCAGATTGACTGCGTCTGCTCATCTCATCTCAAATATGTAACGGCACAAATATGTCCGTCCTTTTTATCACTCAGCCAACTCTACACAATCTAAACAGAGTACTGGTGTTTGCCTCTATGGATGTGAAGGATGAGAGATTAGAGAGCAGAGCTGATGTCCACACACGGATTATTTTCAGCGTTTAGATTACATTGTTTACTTTTGGTTTATTTCTCTTTTAATATTTATGTTCCCTGTGAATGTTTCTGTTTGAATTCTAGAAAGTAAAATGGATTTGTCGACTCAGCTCGCTGCACTAAATATTTATTTATGCACGGATCCTTTGTGGTGTCCTCACACGGCCACAGTTTGAGTCTCTGCTGCAGCTTATAGCCACTACCTAATAGCACTGCCCTTATTTTTATTTTTATTTAATTACCTGTGATATTAATTCATCTTGTTAACTCACATCCCTGAAGATAAGGAAGAATATTCAGACACTGGCTCCAGTTTGTGGACGTATCTCACCTGTATCCTCCTCCTTCTGTGGCTCAGCAGGATCATCAGCAGCTTGGTTCTCCATCTCCTTCACCTCCTCCTGCTCCACCTCCTGCTCCTTCTTCTGTGGGGGGCTAGATTCAGCGCTGAGGGGCTTCAGCGGACTCTCCCCTCCCATGCTGCTCCGCGGCGACAGCATCTCCATCTCCTCCCCCCAGTCTGTGACAGGGTGATGGTCCAGCGGGGAGAAGGGGCTGAGCGGCTTCCCTCCCTCTGGCGACTCCTGGGCCGCAGCTGGAGGCGGGATGTGGACCTTCGGCCGGGGAGTCCGCTGCTCTTTGGGGCTCCCCGCCGACGTCGGCCGAGAGCGGGGCTTGCGAGGCGTGGGCGAGTTGTTTTTGCTCTTGGTGGGTTTCTCTTTCCCGGTGTCTTTCTTCTCGTCGCCCCTTGAGTTGTGCTCAGAGTCGCTCCCGTCGTCTCCCTCTCCATCGCTGGCATCCTCCCACTCCTCGTCGTCATCCTCTCCGTTCTTCTCCTCCACCTGATTAAACAAAAAGTTCTCAGCAACAGCACCGTGACCAACTTCCTGCAGCAGTGTTTGGACTCGTGCCTCGAGCTAGTTGGCCTTTCAGTGTCAGGGTTTATTCTCCATGGAGGGAAATATCTGTTTTTATAGCTGCCTAATCCTCCACTAGTCTCCTGATCCTGCTAGTCGCCAACTAGTCTGCAGCTTGTTGCTGTGCACAGAAAGAAAAACTGAGATCCATGTGTCTACAATCTGCTCTGAAGCTAATTATTTCTATTAGTAGTATTAATCCAGGTGAAGTCTTTCTACCTTGGGTGCTGCAGGAGGTCTGGGCTTCTCCTCCTCCTTCCTTTTCGTCCTCTCCTCCCTCTTCGTCTTGTCCTCCTTCTCTTTCTCCTCTTCTCTCTCTCCTTCCCAGCGGTTGTCATGCATGCTGTCAAACACATCCACATTCATCGGTGTCGAGACGAACGCCAAACTCATGAATATCATCTGATTAGTCACCTCACACACTCATGTAAAACATAACAGATTAAAAATAACAGACTCCTAAAACTAGCAGCACAAGCTTATCCTCCATTAGACCGCTTTAAGGAACACACTGAATTAAAATCCAGGGCTTCAGTGTCGTGACTTGTGGTTCTCAGACTTTCACTTCTTTGGCAGAAAGCTGGAGAATAATGAAGTAAAGGATAAATTACCTGTAGCTCTGTTTCTGTCCTCGGCCCTTCCCTCTGCCTCGGTCCCCTCGGGGGCCGCCCGGGGTCCTGCCCTGGGACAGGAAGTCTCCAAATGTCGGTGCTTTAGGAGGCCGTTTACTGTCGTCTGGAGGAGATAACGAAGGAAGGCGAGTATTATATTTATTATTTGTTGTCTAAAATCAGGCCGAGGGCTCAGAGCCTGCAGACGGGACATGCACTGAGAGACAGTTAAAAACACTCATGTGTTAATTAAGCTAAACATACATTAGATGAAAATCAAGTATTCTGTGAAACCAAAACAGTTTTCTGCTGTTTTCTTTTAGCTCATCACTCCACCCCACTCCTCAGCCCGTCCCTGTTCTTTCTGCAGCTCTAGTCTGAGAGTTTATGTCTTATTTAACATCAGCGACAGTCCTGCAAAGTCAAACTACTGCAGACGAGTCCGTCTGAACTCCAGGACGAGGCCAAAGGTTTATTTTGACATGAAGGCTCCTGGAGGGATTTGGGGGAATAGCTGCCTTCTCGTTTAATATTCCTGCAGTGAACCGTAGCTTCATAAAGGTTATATATGTTCCTAATATTTTGACATTTTATTCAGTGAGCTAGGCTAAATAACAAAAACACATCTCATCCTCCTCTTCTAATGTTTTGCCAGTTTTGGATTAAATAAGCAGAGGACAGGGAGCAGAAAGAAAAGTTGAGAAATGATTTGCGAGAGAGAAGATGGGAGGGAGAGAAGAGGTCAAGAGACTGAAAGCGTCAAGAAGGGAGCAGATGTGAAGAGGGGAGGAGGGTGATAAGGGCTCGAAGGGGGAGAGACGAGGGGAGGATGTTATATATATAAAAAAAAGAGAGATACAAGTACAAAAGAGATGAAGGGATCAGGGAGGAGAAAAAAGAGGATGAAGATGACGAGATTGAATGAAGGAGCCTGAGGCTGTGGAGAGAGGACACTCAAATCATTCTAGAAATTAGAAACGGTCCAAGAAAACCAAACACACACACACACACACACAGACAAAGCCACAACCTGCAATTTACACTTCAGTTATAGACGGATGAAACCAGGACCCGGACAGTGGTTTGATATAATCCTCAGCTTCTGTTTGAATCTTCTCACGGCCTGAAAACATCACTGCACACGTACGTGCTTTGACCGGCAGAAAAGACCAACGTCAGCCGTGAGAAGGAAACAAACACCAAGAACTACTCAGCACTGTCCCACATCATGAGGTGGATGTGTGTGTGCACACAAGCAGCAGAGGAAGATTAGCAGATTATTCTTACAGGTGTTCACCCAATTCCAAGGACAAGGAGCTAAAATTTATAACAGACACATCCAGATGTTTCCTAGAAGCATGAGTAAAAGTTCAATTTGTAAACCTTGATTGAATAATGGTCTCTAAATGGTACAGACACGTCATGAGGGTGAGCTTGGGTTTGGGTGCAGCTCAGAGGACAGAAGACAAACGGTGTAATCTCAGTCCCATGCTGCGCTCTAACCTGAGGCCCTGCCCCGAGCCTCTGTACGAGAGCTGTGTCCCCACGCTGCAGAGAAGACACAACAACACATTAAAGAACGTCTGCCACGCACACACTCCAACACCTTGACCCAAAACAAGCCAGACGTTAAGAAGTTGTAGCTGCAGAAAGATAATTTATGTTCCAACGAAGCCAAAAACTAATTTCCCTCCTGGAGGAGCGTGTAGTGGAATAAAGGTTGTTAAAATCTGTCCAATCAAGTTTGCATACAGCCAACCAGCATGTATAGATCTGTCCTACAGTAATACAACTTGATTACTGCAACTCACTGGTTTCCCCCCTCAAGTCCCCCCATAAACTACACCTTGTGCAAAATGCTGCTGCCCGGATTATCATCAAAGCCCTCCACAACCTCGCCCCTCCTCATCTGACAGAACTTCTCCATGTCGACGCACCCAGCCGGACTCTTAGATCATCTTCATCCATCAGCCTCAGCGTCCCTCCTGCCCGCGTGACCACCATGGGGTCCAGAGCCTTCAGCTCAGCTTAGATATCGTGAGTTGTACTGAAGATTCAAAGCCACTCAGGCAGTGTTAGACTTGTTGTGACATTTGTGTGTCCTGGGATTACCACGGTCCCTCAGTAAATTATTTTATCATCCGGATGACTGCCTGACATTAACAACACACGCACACACACACGAGCCAAACCAAGTCATAAAGCTCCTCTGCTGACAGAGACGACCTCAGAGCGTTAAACGGAGCCTCCTGGGGTTAAACGACAATTTACAGAGAAGGACGAGACACCAGAACACAAACAACAAACACCTCAACAAAACGGATACAACAACAGTTCATCTATTTTAGAATAAAAATGTTAATTATCTGGTCTAGCTGCAGGTCAAACCCCGTCTGTTCTGATATTTAATATATAAGAGCTAAGATCAGTTAGCGGCCATGGAGGGAAACGCTGAAGGCTGGCTCCGCTCTGAACAGAACGACCGAGGCTTAAGGCTGACGATCGTCTGGACTCCAGGGAAACAGCTTAATACATAACGAGTTTAATAAGCTGGAGGAAGGAGACGCTGTCGTCCTGAGATGTTTGTGACGACATGATGCAGCGACAGCCTGACAGACGAGCGGAGACATGAGATGAAGGTGAAATCCAAGGACGACTCCTGTGCTAGTCCTGCCAGCTGCAACAGCACGTTTCTGTGTGTGTGTGCGTGTGTGTGTGTGTGTACTTGCCTCTCCTGCTGCCCGGCTCAGATGGGACGCCTTCGGCAGACGCATATGGGTCCTCCTTGAACCTGTGAAAAAAGCCGGAGGGTAGAAACACATCAAGTATTAGCGTGTTATGTTCGTCAGTCTCTCAAACACTCTCCATCATCCTCATGTGTCCTCTACTTTCTTATTCTGACATGATTCTTAATGGAGACATGATTTACTTGAAGATTTGAAGTCTAGTCTCCCCCCCGCGCCCCGCCCCTCTTTCCTTACATGCTGTCAGTCTTCTGTGCGTCCCACTCTCGTCTCCACTGGCCCGTGGCGTTGCGATGTCGTGCTAATCTCTCCTCATCGATCTGCTCGCGCTCCTTCTTCCAGCGCAGGTACTCCGCTCTCTCCCGGCCGGTCATGGACATGGTCATGTCCATGGAGCCTTTGGGACCAGGCCTTCGACTCTGCAGAGACAGGAGAGGTCACAAAGTGGAGTTCCCCAGGAGAGAAATCAATAGCGCTGCAGCAGGGAGCAAAGCGTTGTTTCCAAATACTCACGGTCCACTCTCCACGCTCCAGTTCAGCTCCCGTCTTCACGTTTTCAAAGTCCAGGCCTCCCCAGTTTCTAACGTGTCTCCTGCTGCCCTCCTTGCGGTCTATGTCTGGTGCTGGACCTGAACGTCTCGGGTCGTCCAGGAAGTTACGGATGGGTTTGTCTCCGTCAGACTAAGGAGAGATTAAAAACGTCACCGTGCGTCTCAATCGACCGGTTCAGCCTCTTAAACGTCTGTGAAATATAGTTTTTATATTTATAGCCTCGTACCCGCTGTCCTCTCTCATACTCTGCTATTCTCTCCATTTCTTCATTCATCTTCTCGATGTTCTGTCGCCTCTTCTCCTCCCATTCCTGCAGAATAAACGTCATCATTAGTGACGGCGAGTATCCAGCATCCTCCTGACGTCTGCCTGGATGAGAAGTTAATAAGTTTCCTCTGAATATGTGACTGTATTTTACCCTCAGTCATATTTATAACGTGTTGAGTGACTTCATTCATTATTTAAATTGTCCGTTGCCGTGCGTCTCTTGATGAACTTGATGAAGTCGGTCTAATAAAAATTTACTACAAATGCTGCTTCAGTCTCGACCTTTTTACTCCATGAATAAATAAAATATGTTAACTTCCCCACGCACCTTAGATTTCCTGTCCATGCCACCTGGCGTCCCGTCTCCTCCACCACCACCACCACCACCACCACCACCACCACCACCACCACCACCACCACCACCTCCACCACCTCCACCTACTCCTACTACTCCTCCTCCTCCTCCTCCTCCTCTTCCTCCTCTCCTTCCTCCTCTGCGTCCCTGGCCTCCTGGTTCTCCAGGTTCTCCGTCCCTCGGTGTCCTGGGCTCTCGCTCTCTACGATCTTGGCGGCCACCACCGCTTCCACCTCTTTCTCCTCCTCCTCCTCCTCTCTGACCTCCTCGACCCATTCGTCCAGACCCCGTCCTCCTCGGTGGGCTGTGGCCATCACTAGGACCCCTGTAGCCGTCACTCGGACCCCTGTGGCCGTCACTCGGACCCCTGTGGCCGTCACTCGGACCCCTGTGGCCCTCACTCGGACCCCTGTGGCCCTCACTCGGACCCCTGTGGCCCTCACTCGGACCCCTGTGGCCCTCACTCGGACCCCTGTGGCCCTCACTCGGACCCCTGTGGCCGTCGCTCTCCTCTGAACTCTTCCGTCCGCGAGGCGTTGCAGGTTTCCAGTCGTTGACGACTCTCTTTTCCTGTAACGAGCAAACAGCACTTACAACGTGCACGGTAAAATCTATAAAGTCTCAACATGACGGTTTGTCCATTCCCTAATCTGCAGTCATACAATATAATACTCTAATGCAAACCAAATACTCACACACTGGAAGCACAGCTTTTTATGCATCTAGCACCTTCATCCAACTCCTGTTATCCTATTGGTTATATCTGGCTGCTAATAAAATCCCTGCACGTTTAATTTAAACATTGAATCACCTGAATCTGAAGTGTTGCTGGCAGCTCAAATACAAAAGACTAATCTGGGCTATGGATTATGTAAAACCATCACATGATGAACTGAGGCTGAGAGGTGATGAATAAGAGAGGGAGAGGCAGAAGAGGCACAGAGAGCTCTTCAAAAACACAGATCACCAGTTCACTGGTAAGATTTATGACTGGTGGATCAAATGTGACCCTTTGACCATGAATCAATATCCATCCAGACGCATCTGGGGCAGATACGGTGCCGTTAAACACTGAGGGTCATGAGTGGTCAATTCTGAGGCAATCTGAACCTTGCTGAGGGATTACTTCACCGTTACGCTAACATCCCTCTTGGACCTTATCATCAGCAGCTGCATCAATCTTGTTTGCACGGGGTACGCAACAGATTTCAACTAGGGATGTCCGATAATGAGTTAAAAATGTAATATCAGGAATTATCGGTATCGGGTTTTTATAACCGATGTTTGTTCTGTAGCTTCAGTATTTCCGAGTCTGCGTGAACGCAGCATGGGACGTTAACAGGCGCGTGCTTGATGACGTATAACAACAACAACACGCTAGTCTAATAGGTTGCTAACCGTGGCTAACAAGCTAGCTCGCCCGATGTATGAGATGTCCGTGGTTTGGAAGTATTTCCAAGTGTCACCTACTAACACGAAATTTACGATGACTGCAAAGCAAAGGTGGTTATGAGAGGAGGAAACAAGGCGTCTTCCTTAAATACATCAAATCTGATCACCCACCTCAAGAAGAATCATGCAGAGTTATACGCTACATTTGTCTTCCTTGTTTTGATATTGTCTGTAGTTTGTTTGAGGCAAAAATGTCTCTCTAAAAAATAAATAAATGGCACTTTTTTCTGTAACTTATTTTTAACAGACAGTGTTTACATTTGAAAAGCCATGTTGCATTTATGTTTGCATCCAGTGGGACGTCGCAATAAAATGAGGCATGATGTGTTAATTCCATAATAGGTGATATGTTATGTTGTTACCTCATAATTTTGGTGTAAAAAGACTGAATATATCGGTATCGGAAATTAAGAGTTGGACAGTATCGGAATATCGGATATCGGCAAAAAAGCCAATATGGAGCATCCGTAATTTTAACTGCTATAATTTAACAGCATGCTGTAGCAGGTACCTGAAGCAGCATTTCATTTAAACAAATCCGAGATGAACCTGCAGATCTTTACCGTCCTGGTTTACTCTCAGTTTAGCTGCAGAGACAAAGATCTACAATGTCACAGAGCAAACCGACCTGCAGCAGCTGGTGAACACAGTGGAGCTGCTCAGCTGCTAATAAGGCAGATGTCGCCCTCAGAAGATCCTCATCTCATTATGTCTAAGTTTGTAGGTTTTTCCCCGTGATATAATTTCACAAAGTGCACTGAATACACTGCAGATTCCTTTATCGACTTTAAAGAGGGACTAACATGATCATATGTACATGTGGTGCTGCTGCTTGTTTATGAACTGAGCAGTGAGCAGGCAGAGCAGGATAAACAGATTGCACCTACACTCCTCCAGGATGCTTGTGACTTTAAAATGCTAACTGTAGTTCATCCTGCCCCAGTATTTTACTGTTATGACATTACGCCGGTATAAGAGCTGCAATCATGTTTCAAATCAAATCTTTAGAGCAGACGCAGAGCTGCAGGACAGAAACACACTTAACAAAAAAAAAAAACAGACCTCATCTCATAAAACTCTCATTTGGGAATAGAAGCCTGCGTCCAATATCATACCAGCAACTTTTCTTTTAGTGTGACTGGTTTTATTAAACCACTGAGGGCGTTTATTCTGCAGGGCGGTATTTAAATGAAGAGCACGCCGACTCAGTCAGGCCTCCCTTTGCTTTAAAATCTTAATGAGATGCTGAAGCCTTCCCCTGCACCACGTCAACATGATTCATCGGTTCATTCATGCTGCCAGTCTCTAGAAGACGGTCAGCCGTGGCCATTAAGGGACGCACATAATCAGCGTCAATCCTGAGGCAGACTGAGGGATTCACACCATGATCGACTGGAGCTTAGAGTGTCCAAGACAACAATCCCCACCGGTAAAAAATCAACACCACATGAGTTATTTAGAGCTGAACAAAGTACTAGAAAGGAAATGTCTTCAAAAAACATCCAGTTGCCCTTGTTTCAGCATTGTTTTTTGGATTCCCCACAGGGCAGCTTGTCTCCATCAGACTCACACCTTGGCTCAAATACAGATTTAAAAGCCCGGGTCTAGTTTTTCCCCTCTCTTCAGCTGTCCGGTGTTTGTGAGCCTGTGTCCACTGCAGTCTCAGATTTCAGAGTTGTGAATCTCAGCTGCACAAACTGAACAAGGTCTGAAAGCTCATGAACTGCATCTGCACAGTTTAAGTTAAGAAAAAAAAATCATTTAAATCCCATCCCAGCTGTGACAAAGTTTGCAAGAGGAGTTTAGACGATGCGTCCTCCGTCTGCAGGTTTGTCAAGAAGACAAATTTGTACAGACACCCAAACACCGCATGATTAAAAGATGTGTCACCGTCCTCTTATAACTAATAATCATTGTGTCATTTAGTCTGAAGGTCTCCGTCACATCAATCATCCCTCTGAAAGGATGATTTTAAAAGTCTAGGATGCACATCGCGTCTCACCCCTGCTGGTTTAGAAAGGTCAACGGTGACAGTGAAGTTTTCTTTCTCCGTCTTCGGCCTGTCCGTCTCCGGCTCGTGTGGGCGGGGCTTACGGGGAGTTGTGATGGCGATGCCCTCCTGCTCGGCCTTCTTCTTGTCTTCCTCTATTTCCTGTTGAGATCGAGTGACAGAGTGAGCAAGACGAGACCAACGCTGCGTCACAGATTAACCCCACGCTGATTCTGGGCCGGTCATGATGTGTTTGAAAACAGACGACAACTAATGTAGATTCAGATACATCGGATTAGTTCTGATTAAATTTAATACTAGAGATCTTATTGCAATGTTTTAAACCTCAGTGAACCGAGGTGCCCATGTGAAAACCCCAGTGACATGCTGCATACTGCTGATGACTAGACCAGGTATCTGATGTCTTCATGTTGCCAGCAGCATTTACCTAGTTCATTTAGATTCTAGGTTTAATCATCATATCACATGACCGTAGGTTTAGCAGGGCCTCTAAACGTGATTTGCCTTGGCACAAGGGATTGTGACATCTAATCCTGTGTATTAATGAATACTTTACACACTTTTTTAAAGGGTAGCATGAATTATTGATCTCTATGGAGCTAAAAACAGCTATACAACTGAATCAGTGTATAGTAGTGGATGCATTTCTCCTCCATACCTTGTACCTCTTGACCAGAGCTTCATTCTTCTTCCTCAGAGCTTCTATTCGTTTGTCCAGCTCCGCATCCTTCTCCTCCTTGGTCTTGAGATCCACCGCTGAAGACTGGCACAGAGAGGAGGAAGAGGAGAGGAGGAGAGCTATGATAAATTACAGGCCCCTGGACTAAACGTGGAAAATACTAATGAGTCTGTTAATCAGTTTGGAAATGCCAGTATATCTGGGTTTTGCTTTCCTGTGTGTTTAACGCCATCTTGGCTGTTCTTTCTGAGTCTACTCACCATAACTGGCTCTGCCTTGTCTTCATACACAAGTGGGTGAAAGTTTGTTCCTCCTGTAATGAAGAACATGCAAAATAAATATATTGTTTATGAGGCTGTGAGACCAATAGTGAAAACGGCCGTTATAACGTGCCATGGACTAAGGTGGCATCTTCAAAAGTTTAAAAAATATTTACATGAGTTTACTTTTCAGAACATGAATGGCAAAGAACTGCAGCAAACCATCACATCTAATAATAAAAACAAATGTGTAAAATGTTCATTTCATAAATGAGAAAGAGTTCTTCCAGGTGAAATAGGAGGCAGCATCAGGAACTTAAACTTTTGAAATATTTTTATAGGACAGGAAGGGAAACTATTATTATTTTGAATAAGGTAATAATAAATTTGTGCATGCAACACCTTTTTAAAACATGCCCACTGGTGCTATTTATATTTAAATGGTATTTTACTTATTAATTAATATAAAATATTAACCGTTTCCCAACTTGTGATTGGTTTGGATGGATTTGCATGAATTTGATTAGTAGGTGCAACAATATTTGGATGGCATGCTCAAACCGGACAGTTTATTAAAAATAATCTACAGCCAGATCAGTAGTTTAGAGAATAATTAGAAGGTTGTGCCTAGTCACAGGTGAGGTTACAGGTGTGTGTGTGTGTGTGTGTGTATAACAACTCAAATGAACAAATCCTTCATGCCTTCCCAAAGCTTCTGTAAGCGTCTTAGAGCTGCACACAGGATGCAAATATATTACCTGAGTCACGGCAGCAGCTCTGGTACACAATGCGCACACACACACACGCCTCACAGGCTGCATAGCAACATTAAACCTTACTTGTGCGTTTAAAAACTCTCATTTGACTCAATTAGTTTAACTCAACGTCTGCTGGGAAGTAATGTAAGCACACTGAGCCATGTCTAATACAAAGCCCCGAACCCCCCCACGATGGAAACAAACCACTGCACCCACACAGACAACATGCGGCAAACCAGCGGGGTAAACGTTTACACGCGTTTAAGTCACAGTTTGTTAATATTACCTTTACCAGGGGGAGTTATAACGAGTGTAAAGAGCAGCGTTAGGTCTCGTTTCCCTTTGCCAATTCCTGCTCCTCAATGTGTCCTCGTTATTCGGCTTCCTGTTAGCAGGGGCTAACTTCCTGCCAAATAAAGCACCCCTCTCGGCTCGGTGCTTCTTCTTTTTTTAAAGAGACAGCGCTTTGCTTGAAGCGGCGGGGTAAACTTTGGCTTTCTTTTACAAATACTTCACCAAAAAACTCCTAATATAATTTTTACACATGTGAGAAATACAAACTTAACTGTCACAACAAAGAAAAGCAAAAGTTCGTGGAGTATTTGAGTAAATGCAGTTCGTGATTTGGCCGCTAGAGAGCGCCAGCGGCAAGCTAACAAACTTGACCTGATGACCCAACGGCAATGAGGCCAGAAGCTGCCGCCCAAACTCTTAAAGGGAAACACACACATTTAAATTTATAACAGGAACACTACAGCACTGCACCTGGAGATTTATACCAGACACTGCAGCAGTGAATTACTAAATAATTTTATTTTTCTCAGTTATATTGCTTACCTTATGTGTAATTATTACTGTTTGGACTGTGTTACTTTTTTACTACTGGCTGCAGGTACAAAAACACATGTCACTGTGCACTGATTGTACTATCTGTAACTGTGCATGTGACGAATAAAACCTGTCTTATCTTGTCTTATCTTATCTAAATCAGTCCCTTGTCTCATAGGTGTAATATAACTGAGCATCTAGTGAACACTAAGACTCAGAAAGTACCTATGAAGTGCCAACAAATAAATGCAGAGCAAACTGCTTACTACACATTACTACAGGGGTCGGCAAGTAAGTTTGGCCTGGGCTGAACTGCATGGCGGGCCAAAACGTCAATCAAAAACATGTTGGGGTTTTTTCTGCTTAACAAAATGTTTTCCACTTATCTATAGACTACTATTATATCTTGCTCTAAAAGTAATTTAAGAAAGTCATTTGTTTAATAAAGTGAATTTGCTACAGACTGTCATTCGTGTTTAGCTCCACTCTGTGGCTGCGTTATGAAAAAGCTTATATTTATATATTTATTTATGTGTGCATTTCACATTTTGGCCTGTCCTGGCATATTCGTACGTAAACAAATATCACTTGACCCACATTGCCACCACAAGCCGGAAGATAAATATATAAACAGAAATTAGCTCCATTCATTCCTCTGGAGGGTCGCATCTCGACTCTATCTCAGGGCTAACACAGACAGAGAGAGAGACAACCATTCACACTCACACCTACGGCCAATTTAGAATCACTAATGAAACTAACAAGCATGTCTTTGGACAAGAAGGGAACATGCAACCTCCACACTGAAAGGCAGCAGTCGGCCAATAGATTAGAACCCAGAACCTTCTTGCTTTGTTGCTAATCACCACTGTGGCAGCCCGAAATTAGCTCCAGCTCAGTTATATTTTACGACACTTCTAATAAATGGTAAAGCATATGAAGGTGCAAAAAACAATTCAGTTCAGCCCAGGTAAAACTCACACAAGTCAAGAACACATGACGGTTAAATAAGTATGCGACGTTTGGAAATCTTTGTGATCGTATCGGTTTGAAAGCTTAAGCAACAACAGGCCTGACATTGCCTTTGTGTGGGGTCTAGCTAGCTAGCTTCTCAAGATCATTTTAATATTAAATTATAGGTGTAGAACCAAAACAAGCACAGTACGTTTTATTGGCTCTAGACACATTGTTTTGTGGTTGGCCATGACACCAAGGTGCATTACAATACCCAAATATAAAGCAGAAAAACGCAACTGGATTAGAACGGACACGATGGCCATTGTTACAATGACTAAGCCTATTTTTGTAATCGACTGTTCTGTTCTCTGCTGAGATAAGTTTGATTGTTCTATTAGGTAGCAACCGACACAACTGAGACAGATAATTATGGCCAGCAGGACTTTTAGTTCTTCTCCAGATGACCACTGAGATCCTTTCAGGAACAGCGTTTTCAGTTTTCTACCTTCGCTGCTTCGAAACACCACCCTTCCTGTCACCTTTCCAGTGGCTCTGTCAGACTATCCCGTGTCCCAGTTTCAGTGGACGCAGTCAAAACAAACAGCCGCTCTGTTGTTAGGGAGAACACTGAGTAATGACAACCGAGGGCTCGCTAATCACTCGATAAAAATCTAGCAACCAGAGCCAGTGTATCTGTGCCATCGCATCACACGGCGGAGACCTGCAGGAGACAGGTGGAGACAGGTGGGAGGGACGCAGCAGACAGCAGCTTCAGTTACACTGAGAAGAGTGCAACCTGGTGTGATTTAATCTGACAGAATAATTGAGCGGTAACGTTGAATAACCTGACACAGAATAGAGAAGATGATACCAAACTCAGTGTGAGCGTTTAGTTAATCGCAAGAGAAGAGAAGAGGAGAATATGTGAGAAGAACTAATGTGACATTTGCACATAGAAAAGATGCACAAAAGAAACACAGATGTGGTGAAGATCACTGTCAATCAATCCTAAATAATCTGATCAGCTTTTTAAGAAACTCTTTATTCACTGATTGTCAGCAGGAATCCTATCTATGCTGGTTGGAAATGGCAGCCTGGTGCAGTAGATGTGGATCCACTTTCACTCTGAGCCTGGAGGCAGGTGGTGGTGGTGGTGGTGGTGGTGGCGTGTGTGTGTGGAGGGGGTGGGGGGAGTCAGGGATGAGCTCATTGTTGTGAGAGCCAAACAACAGCCTCCGTGGGGATGACACCAGGACCTCTGAGGCTCTGATCACGGACGGAGGAAAGTGACGATGGTTTCTCTTGTTGATATAAACAACCAGGACTCAGGGGTTTCCACCGAGTGACTGTGTGACTCTCAGCAAACTTACAGGCATTTGGGATGAAATCCCACACTTTCATTTTGAGTTGGGTCGGCTGACTCAGTTTTCATTCTACTTTCTCGTATATAATTACACGATATGTGTTGTTCTTTTTGCACAGAAGTAATCAGTCTTCAGAATCAAATCACATTTCATGGGACATTTTGCCAAAGAGCTTCTGGATATCAGGAATGTCTGTCTTTCTCAGTCTTCTAGTTAAATTAAGATCAGCTGAATAACTCCTTCTTCTTTTTAGGATCATTCTTCTGCTGCAGCATGGATGATTTTTATTAAACCAGAGGATGGACCAAGTCTCTGTCTCTCTTTTTTTCCCAGCAGGTGTCCAACTCTAAGACTTGAATCCTCCAGCAGCATGTTTGAGTTTGTCTTTGAAACACTGACGCATCATTCTCTCTCCTGTTGGTCTCCTTACATGCATCCCTCTGTTACCGCCACTCATTTCTAACTGGGACTCATCATCTCCATCACCCACTGTAACTGCAATTATTTGTGCTTGTTTCCCTCCCTAGTAGTTTTTGCAAAACAGATGACTGGATAAATGAAACCTTAACAACAACCACAAGAATAAAATTCATTCTTTCATCTTCTGTAACTGCTGCAGCCTGTCTCAGCTGTCATAGGGCGAGAGGTGTGGTCCATCCTGGACATGTCTCCAGTCTATCACAGGGCTAACAGAGAATCACCAATGAACCTAAGCAGCATGTCTTTGGACGGTGGGAGGAAGCTGGAGAACCTGGAGAGAACCCACACAGACACAGGGAGAACATGCAGACTACAGAAAGGAACCAGTCGGAACATGATGAATTAGAACCTTCTTGCTGGGAGGCATCAGTAACCACCACACCACTGTAATAAAACAAAATAAAATAAATTAATTAATCCCAATCGCAAATTAATCCTGAGCATGAGCATTTGACAAACCAGCATCTAATGTGGCAGCACCCACCACCCATTAAAATGTGAAATAAATGATTGCTGGTGCAAAGGAACTAAAAAGTACGGTGTCTTTAAGACGAGGAGGACATGGAGGACGTGGAGGACGTAGAGGACGTGGAGGACGTGGCGTTTGGATATCAAAGAGGTGAAATTAATAATATCTTGCTGAAATGAATTGAATCGCCTCGGGTCAACAGGAGCTCCAAAGACGGTGTTAAATGGACAGGCTTGTATGTCAGTTCCCATTGTGAATATTATATTGAAATAACTAGACCAGTAATTAAGCAGACAAAAGAAAAATATATGGCTCAAATGACAGTGTGAAACGGTCACATTTGTCCTGTAGCTCAGGGAAAGACGTGATCCCTCTGATTCTTGACTCTGCTCCAGTCCCTTATTCATTCATGAATTCTCATCTACCTCTAAATCCTGACGTCTGTATATGACCGTTTAAATTATTACTCGTAACATTGCATCCATCCATCCCATCCATCTGCTGCTGAAGAAGTAAATCTGCGTGTGAACGGACGCGATGTGCTGCAGATGCACATTCCTCCATACTGTGTTGACTCGACCTATCATAACAGGGATTTGGTCGACTGGAGCATGGACACACACACACACCCACATCCACCCACACACCCACACACACCGGGTCCATCTGTCTGACTCTGTTTGAGGTGAAATGGATGAGGTAATGGTGTGTTGAACGCATCTTGTCCACAGCGTTTCTCACATTACACTGACACATAACAATATGTTTGTTAACATTTTTCTCTCTATTGTTTCCTTCGTGTCCATCTGCATGTTGCGTAAACGAACCCGACCTGGCATTGCAACACCACTTTCCAGGATATAATAAAGTTTCCACATCCGCAAAGCTTCCCTTCGTGTGTCCTGTGGTACTTTCCCACTGCACACTTTTGAACAGCTGATGACTTAATTCTGTGTCCTGTGTAACTATTATGGGTCCTCAACAGCGGAAGCCACTACTGTCGACTTTGCAGCTGACCCTCGACTGAAAGTGAAATGTACTTTAGACAGACAATTCAAATTTGACTGACTTATCAGTGCAGAGTGACTTTATACTTGATTAACAGTCAAATCACTTCTTTATCGTTGTTCGGTGATAAATATGTTGGAGTGAATTGTGTCTGAACTTTAAAAAGCTGAGGCTGTCCCTGCACACTTTGGTGCAAAAACAATGTAACACTTACCAGTACGTCTGTGTCCCTTGGTTTGTTTGTGTGGGCTGGTGTGAACACAGCAATAACGCTTTGATCCAGGACAAATGAACCGAGCTGAGGCCTACCCGGAGCGGTTTGTTTGCAGTGTGAACACAAGAAGAACACAGTTACAGATACGACTGCCCCTATAATTATACAAAGAGCGTGCATCCGACAGAGCTGTCTGGCAGTGTTTTCTACACATAACCTGGAAATCCCAACTTGTTACTGGAGTACACCAATCAGCCACAACATTATGACCGGACAGGAGAAGTGTACACCATTTAAACCATCTTGCTCCAGTTCAGTGTTCTGCTGGGAAACTTCTGGACCTGGCTTCATTCATTGGTGTGGATGTTACTTAGACATGTAGCACCCACCTAGACCAGACCAGGCACCCCCACCCCATAGCAATGACACTCCTTGATGGCAGCAGCCATCCCCAGCAGGATGCAGCCACAAAAACACTTTAGGAAGAAGAACAGCACAAGGTGTTGACCTGGCCTCCACATTCACTAGATCCAAACTGATCAAGTATCTGTGGGATGATCCACAGAGGCCCCTCCCCTCAAAGACCCCCCTCACTCATAGACATATCTACATGGACGCCGCATCGACTGTGGAGGGACGTGCCTAAAGCTCCGCCATCTTGGTACAGGGCTAGCAGAGGCAGCGGTGCATGAACATACGAAGGAAAGAGGTACTCCTTAACCTCAAAGTAGAATTATTCTGAATTTTGGACCAGTTTCCAAACGTATTGATCTGTTAAAAACGTCACACATGGAGCTATGATAAAAATATGGTTTTACTACCCAAATACAAATTTTACTTAATGTTATCAGCAGACTAGCTTCTGACAGAGGATTGTAAAGAAAAGACTTCAACTGAGCGATTTATGATGACTTTTATTGGGTAGAAACACATTCCTTCATAGATGTAATGCACTGTAGGAGCGAGTGGCCCTGTTCCAAGATGGCCGCCCTGTAAGCAATGAGGCGTCTATGTATATATGTCTATGCCCCCATGTACAATCTCTGATGAATCACCACACAGAAGACCTGCTCAATATTAGGAAGGTGGTTTTAATGTTATGCCTGATTGGTGCATGTCATGCTTTCAACCACAAAACAAGAACTAGCACAGAGCTAGGTGCTAGCTGGCTTTGTGAAATTCAAATTTTAATAAGTTAACTTCCTACTCATCAGTTATTAGCATGAAACACTGATTTTCTTCAGGGAAACGCCGCGTTGGCAGTCATGCAAAGTGTCCAGTGACCATCGTTAATAAACCCTTTGATTTCCTTATTAAAACTGAAAACACATCCGTCATGAGCACTGAAGGCGAGATAAAGGCCGTGTTTGGTCTGTCAGAGTTGGATCAGAAAAAAATTACCTCTAGTTTTGAATGTGAACACCGGTAGAGGCTCGCTATTCATTTTATCTCTGGCTGCAAACACCGGGCACAAAGCATCTTTATCCTCCCATCAGCACCCTGCTAACATTACAAACGTACATCTGATAAGGCAGCACTGAGCTCGGGGCTGCCACCGTCCCCTCAGATAGCTTTACCTCTACCTGTTAACAGGTGGCTTTGTGCCCAGTGACACGCCAGGCCTCTTTGTCATCAGCTGGTGTTAGAGAGAGGGCCACGGCTTCGCCCACCTCTGGTGCCTCTTTAGATAATTATCACAACAACAATGAATGCAGGTGAGAAAAAAGAAGGAGGGGGCTGCTAATGATGATATTTGCTGAGTTTAATGGGAAGGAGATAATCCGGCATATGCTTTAAATGACAGGGAAATATACTTGTATTTATATTGCTTGGCTCTTTCTGCAAGTCACAACATTTAAGTTGAAGACCTGGATTAAACGGTAAGGGTTTGAAAGTAGTACTAAGGGACAGGAAGAGTCCTCAGGAAACACATTTAAGGCCACGACAATACAACAATGTGTGTTTGTGAGGTTAAAAGTAATTCAGGATGGACTGATGACTAAACGGAAGCAACAAGAGGGAAGGAATACACAGGATGGCGGTGAGGAGAAGTCTAGAAAGAAAAAACAGCCATCACCGCCAAGAGACTGAGTTCCCCGGTTTCAGTTCTGCTGCTACGACTGGAAATGTTGTAAAGCTGTAGGTTAGTGTGGCTTTTACTCACGGCCTCCTGCCCTGTGATGAACTCATGATTTCTTCTCTACAAGTACAATATACGATATCAGTCACGTATGAGAAATATTAACGGGACTGCCATGGGACTCCTTTCAGTCATCTGTACGCCCCTTAAGAACTTATTGCAGCGTCAGGGATCATGCGTCTGCAAAGATTCTCTGTGACCCTAAAATAAAAAAAAGCAAAACAGAGGAAAACTGTACTTCTTAACAAACTTCTTTACTTTTGTTTTTGTCATCGATGATCTCATTGTTTTATCTCGCACATTAAAGGAGTTTCAAAATAAAAAAAGACAGTTACTATCCTTTTGTACTTTTCACACATGGGACTTCTGTAATACCTTTTCTCACAGTCGTTTTCTGCTGCTGTTGATCAGCTGATCATGTGCACTTCCCCATCATGTGCTGTCCCTTTTCAAGCTGCACATGTTTTAACAAATCCGATCAAAGCTAATGTTTTAATGCACATGCATTATAGCGTCAGTTATTATTATTATTTTACATGCAATTATCCCGCACATGCTGCAGACAGATCTGTCCATTTCCATGTTGATGAGACTATTTGAATTTATTTAAATGTATTTATGTATGCTTAAAAATGTGCCTGAAATGATCTACTGACAGCTCTAGATTTAACATATGTCAGAACACAATGTTTAAGTTCATATTTAATGAAGTAATTGATATTAGAAATGTTTGTTTTTTGTCTGCAGCAGTCAGAGATTTTGTTTCCAGGGACTCAGCGTGAAAAGCAGACACAGTTAGAGTTAAGTTGTTGAACACAGTGGAGAATTAATCAGCTATAAAGCCAGATACTTCCCTCTGGAGCAGCGAGCAAAGACCGAGCTGAGCTAGAGAGAGTGTCCTCCCCTCCTTTAAGTCTCGTCGTGGCCCAGTCTGAACCCGTCCCTGGATGCTGGGAGGACGGAGGGGGACGCGGAGTGGAGGGGGGTGAGCACGAAAAAGATGATGTCATTGTAGCAACCCAAACACTGGCTCAGCTTTCAGCTGTGAGCACAAACACTGAGGCCGTGTGCTTTGATTACCACACGACAAACAGCGGCTACAAACGCATGATGGGGTTTCCTCTGAGCTGGAGGCTCCACATCTGAGTCCTCATCAGGTGAGCTGCAGTCAAATCTAAAAACAACGAGATCGATTCCAAGCTTGAAATGTGGGAGGCAAATAACAAAGATCTTTAACGATAAATTAATTAAGATAAAAAGATAAAAGTGAAGCATTCAGTATGTACTGCTGATAAAATGAGTGAATAAATCATAAAGCCACAGATGAAGGATCGAAGTCATACTGAACATGTTTGAAGATGGAAACTCCTGAATCCTGGAAAATGTCAACTTTTCAGGATGTAAGAAAAACAAAGCAGCCTCACGACCCTGCTGGTTTCAGTTTCCTTAATTAGTTAGTGGGAAAGTTTCAGACACCCAAACATGGTTAAAATGGTCTGCATTTAAATTCGGACTCAGAAAATCAAACAATGAAAAGTCACAAGGCTTTTGCATAAGGGAGAATCCACAGTACATTAACAAACGACCTGACAATCACCTGATGAAAAATGTTCTTCAAATAACGGACATACATCACATGTAATGCTGACCAAGCTCATTCACTCCCATAATAATAATAATAATAATAATAATAATCTTGAACGTGAGCATACAAATATCTCTTAAGCCATCTTATTATTTATCTAAAAAATAAAACGCACATCCAACAAAGGACTGTAATTTATGAAAAATTACCACAGCACATGAGCCTCTACTGTTTGTGAGGTTTTAGACAGAAACGGGGAATAAGAGACTCGGTGCAGAAGTGAGACACAAGGTGCCAGATCTCATTTACATGCTTATCACAGCTACAGAGGTATAGATTACCAGTCAGAGAGAGAGAGAGTGTGTGAGCATGTGAGGGGAGGTGCAGGTAAAAGCATCGGTTGGTGAGCTGTGTGTAAAACCTTATCTGGTGGCGTCATATCGCCTCTCTAATGCATGAGTGCACTCGGGTTACGGTGAATAACACACACACACACACACACTTTAAAGGACTGAAAACAACAATGATGATGTAGGTTTGGAACCGAAAACCTGACAGTTTGACATCATCTCAGGTGGCATCACTCATGGGCTGGCATCAGCAGGTGCTCTGCAGAGACCTTCGCTGCGCTCGTTGTCCTGCCTCAGCTTCAAAATGTCTGAGAAATCTTAGATAATTAGATAATATTTAGTGTCTAAAACTATATTCAAATTACAATTAAAGTACTTTGGTGAAGATCTATCCTGCTCTCATTGCGTCCTTTCAAAAAACAAGCCCTAACCCTGAAACTGTAGAAAGAAATATGGACTGAGGGGTGAACAAAGTTAATCATTAAATCATTAAAAAGTCAGATAGCGAGGATGCAGGAGTTGGTAGAAACCACAAACAGCACTTTTATTCATCACATGAACACAAAGCATGACTGCAAATAAAAGAAGAAAAAACAGGTGATGCATACCAGCACTGCGTTTCCTCTTCCTGTCAAAGAGCCAACAAATTCAGCTGATTAAAGTTATTATATAATAAAATTAGACCCTGACCCGAAGAACAGTTACGGAGGGTCTACTTCAGAGAGAGATACGCTCTTTGTTTGAGAATAAAACTGACAAATGATGTTGTCTTGTGTGTCTGGGACAGTGTTTAGGCTCACAAGGGATTTTAATAAAGATTAACCTGAATATTAATTCCAGTAAAAACTGAACTCTGCCTCCAAGCTGCAGGCTTGAATGTACTGCTCGGTTATTCAACACCATAATAAGTGGTCAAATAAGAAAAGAGAAAAGGGCACAAAGATTACAATCTGAACAATGAAGCATGACGTACTCTGTTCATAAGACACGTTTGCCAAGGACGTTAGCAAGAGTTTGAATAAAATTTACGGGACTTTTTTGACTTTTTTTATTGTAAAAGTTATGCATGGTATTCAGAACCCAACAAAGCACAAGTGCAACAATCACAAAAGAAGTCTAACAGGATTTTGGATGGAAGCAATCGTGTCTCGTGTCAACAGTCGTTGCATTATCTAGACTTCACAAGCCGACTGTTGTCCACATGTCATGCAAACCCTTCCTGTGTCAAGGCTGGCAGAGGATGTTCGCCCGGGCATGTACCTGAGAGGCAGCACCCCCCCTCCTCCCCAAACAAGGGGGTGTGTACCAATCTGCTGCTGGAAGAGGTTGAGGGTGTTGGCGGGGGTCTTGAGACAAGCTGCCATTTCCAGCCGATTAAACACCCTCCGACCCCACAGCTCAGCTGAGCCACCCCCGTCCCATGCCCTGCAGCTGAGGGGTGTTACCAGAAGACAATGCTCCGCGGGGTCAGGGGTTGAGACGGCGGGGGAGTCTGAGGTTATTAAGAATGCTAATGATATGCAGGGTTCTCAGACTACTGGGAGCAAGAGCTTGAACAATTAGCCTGCTGTTGACTTGCAACTTTACCGCAGGTTACTCTCAAGCCATGAAGTGGCAAAGAGAGATAAGAAAAATAAGTGGCAGCGTGCGGCAGATGTGTTTATTAGCTGACTGTGTGTTTGGATTTAACGATTTGTCATAATTGGATTCCAGTGTTAACAAAACATTCACTAATCCTGGATTATAATTTCCACTGTTTGGGTTTAGGAAAGCTATCCTAAATGCCATCAGAGGGATTTTTCGTTCTTTCTTTTCGTCAGTGAGTTTGCAAGTCAAAGAAACTCTGGCTGTTGTTACAGTGACCTCAGAAGGAAACTAATAAACACACATAAACACTCACAGACAAGGTTATTACTGACAGACAGATATTCAGGGTAAACACAACGCGTACAGAGCAACACAATTAGGATTATATCTAATATAGACAATACGGTGTTTTGTTTGTACAGAGGGCACAGATACCTTGGTGCAAATCAGACAAAAATAAGATCTGATCTCTTTAAAATGTTATGTTTTCTTCATGTAAATAATGTAAAACAGGGATACGAGTCTCATTGCTCATCAACATCTGTGCAGCAACATCTACACCACAATAATGGTGGTGATGTCAATTCTACGCAGTCAGCTTGAAGTAATTTGCCACATGACTCACAAATAAAACAGAATATTGGTGGAGCAGAGCTGTCACAGGAGCTAGTGTGCACCAACACAACTGAGGCCTGACTCAGTTCCTCAGTGGATAGTATTGTGTGAGTGTCACACTAGTAAGGAAATGACTAGGACGTGTGTTTCGGTTCTAGTTGTGGGTTAGGGTTATGCGGGGTGGGTATCCTGGACTCGGAGTTGACGGGGGCATGTCAGCACTTGTGTAGGAGTAAAACAGAAAAAAAAAAGGAGAGGAAGTCGTCAAACAGATCTACCGCCTTCAAAATAAAAGCATGTTAACTGTTCGTGTTGCAGGAGACCACAGAGAGAAGCTAAGAAAGAAAAAAACAGTGGAGAAAGAAAGAGGCATTAAATATATATATATATATATAACATGTATTCACATATACATATGTATACAAAAGTATAAATATTCTGCACATTGCATTACACATTGTCATGGGCTCTGAAGTGTTTTTTATTATTCCTTGCAATGTCCTGGATGAGGGGAAGCAAAGTAACGATGAACTGTTCTGCTGTCTGCACCATTCTCTGTCTGCGCCGACCTCCACGTCCACGACCTTAGGGCCTGGCACCCAACTCCCTGTATCAGGGTTGTAAAACCAAACCTGGACTTTTCTGCTGTCCTCTCTCTCCACCAACTTCTTATCTGATGCAGTTGGTTGATGTGCTTTCTTGGTGAAGATGGGGGTGGAAGATTCTACTTTCAAAAAGTGCAAACACTTTAACAATGGTTTTGTATATTTAATTACTGTTTGTTTAGATTTTTTTTATCCAGGTGTAAAACTCAAAGAAATGTCTTCCTGTTTAAACTGTTGTTATGCTGTCATTATATTGATTTCAGTCACATCATTGAAATATTTGTCATGTAAACATTTCCGAGAGGGAGGGAAGACCCGGGGTTTCCGGGGTTTTCTTTTGAAATCTCGGACCGGATGTTGCTATTCCACTGAACGAACAGCTCAGAGACTGAAGGATATAAGCAACACTCGTCAGAAAAGCCCGGACAGACATGAGAGAAGACAACACACCGCTCCGACACTTGCTGTATCTTCTCAACTGCTCGTCTTTACTTTTTTTTGTCAGTTTTGATGGGTTAATCTAAGACAAAAAAACAGAGCAAATAGTTAGACAATCCGAACTGGGACACTTGAAATGGAATAGGACGTTTTTATCTTCCCTCGCGATCCTTTCGCCGGCACCATCCGAGGTTTAAACTTCGACACCTTTCTCTGATGTCCACCTGTTACCGTCGGGCTCAGACCTGCGGACAGCCTCACCACGGATCAACACATACACAAAGTAAGACGATCCGGTTATTCTTAAACGTGGGTCTTTACTTCGCTGCCGGAGCTGAATCTGACAGCACCGAGTTGCATCATCTGTCCAGCTGTCAGAAAAAAAAATAAAAAAATAGCTTTCAACTTTGTCTGACGACGACGTTTCTTCTCTTTAATATAATTTCCTCAAATTGACAGGTTAGCTGTAGACATAGCCTCGACTGCAGGTTTTTAGGTTTAAATTTTATCAGTCATTTCGTGTTTTTCGGTGAGCGATATGCCCGGACATGTTGGATAAAGAGTAAAATAAATAAATAAACAAATTAACTACAAACGGCGACATGTTTGGCGGTCAAAATGCCTCAAACTCGTTTTTTAATTCATATTTTATTTTTATTTTGCGAAAATGTCGACGTTGAAATCAACGTTTCGCGTCGCGAGGACGTATTTTTCGCCTTTTTATGCATTTTAAACGAATTAACGTTGATATTTTCCTCCATTTAAACTCCGCACGCGCCTCCGGTCCTAACCGCTTGTGTGTCAGTACATGCGCACGCGCCTCCTCGAGCTCGGGCGGCGAGGATTTGTTTACAAACACAGGTCTCGTGCTCCTGAGAGAAAAAAAAAAAAAAAAAAAAGAACCGCGGCACCCGCCTCCTAGCGGCCGATGGAGGAACATACACCCAATTGCCAAAACATCAGGTACACTAGTGAATATAAAAGTCCCGCTATAAATCTTATCTTCGTGACTGTTTAAACGTTTAGCTGATGTTAAAAAAGATGCTTCTTTAATGTATGATAACTGTGAAGGATTTAGTCAGTGGCGCTGTTAAACTGAACTAAACACTAAAACGTTGCTGTTATTTAGGCTAGCAAAATATTAGGAACATGTGTCACTAAATTCAAAACCACAGTCCAAAATGAAAACACTGCTGAATCGACAGCCCTTTCGGTTATTTGAAACTAATTCTAAATACCGTAATGACCACTAAATTAAGATTATTGTGCAGGACTTTTATGGTAAAATGTTTTTATAAGTGTACCTAATGAAATTTATTCATCCATTCATTCATCTTCTATTACCGCTCCTGTGAAGGGTCACAGGGATGCTGGAGTCTATCCCAGCTGTCTTTGAGTACCTTTATCTAGTGTTTTAAACATGTTATGAACCTCTTTAACTTGTAGTTTTAATGTTGCAGATGTTTTATCGACATATTCGTGTCTGTGTGTGATCAGGCTTCCACTGAGATGGCCCGAGCAGAGACCATCGAGAGTGTTGGAGAACCAGAAGGAGGAGGAGGAGGAGGAGGAGGAGGAAACGGCCCTGTTCCCTGCTCTGTCGTCTGCCGTATGGAGGTGCCTCGACCCCTCCACACCTGGCCCAGCCTGCTCAACACCAACACAAGCATCAGGGCCGGCCTCGGTGCCATCACCGTCCACCCGTATCACCACCACCTGCAGCCCTTTCAGGCTCTCTGTCTGTCGTGCTCGCTGCCTTTCCGCCAACCGGAGGCCGAGCAGGAGCAACGCACGGCTTTATCGCCATCATCAACGCCTCCTCCTACACCGCCGAGGCATCGGAGGAATGAAAGGAGCAGAGTTGCCTCCAGTGACTTCTCAGGACAACAGTCAGGTAGGATCATGGTGTTTGCTTAAAACTAAACAGGTTCGATGGGGTTTCATGAGAAGACGACAACAAATTCATACAACATGTGCACTAGTTCTCCCACTTTTCTGACGGACAGAGAAAGGAGGCAGTGTACTCCAAGATCTGTATCTGTATGTCATTAATCATTAAGTCCCTCAGCAACAGCTCAAGCCAGAGCAGATTTAAGGCCTCTGCTGCAGGAAGAGCCTGCGAGGAAACGTCCGATATGACTCAGCCTCACCGAGCAGTTTGCCTTCCAGACCCACACCCTTAAGTAAACATGAATGTTATCAGTTAGCGGGAGGATACCAGTTGTGTGCATTGCTGCAGCCGGGTCTTTATTTCTGTGACGGGAGTTTGTTTGGCCGGTGTCGATGTGGGGAAGGAGGGACAGGTGGAGGGAGATGAAGAGGAAATGTGTTACAGCTGTCAAGCATGTGACTCCTCTGTTGCAGCGTGGCCTTGTAGCCAGCAGGTCTTTATGCCCATACTGAGCTATGCGCGGTAAACAGTAAACTGCACAAACCGGTTCTGTTCACCAGACGATGCAAAGATGTCTGGCTTGAGTTTATGAGGTAATTAGGTGACGGGAACATCGCTTTCCCATTTTCTGGCTGTGCATTGTCATTTTTTTATTTTATTTTTTAGAGTAGTAGATCTCTATATAGGTGCTATTGGCTTCTCTTCAGCTGCAGCAGGAATTTATCTCTTGGGCTGACTTCACTGTAAACGTCAGAACGATTGAGGGAATTCTGGGATCTGTAGAAAGGGAAATTCAGGTGTGTGTGGCGGCCGTGGCTCAGCAGGAAAGTCAGGTTTTAAATTTGGCACACAGCCACTGTTCTGTGGCAGATTTGTAGCAATGTAAACAGATAACTTGCACCTCCTCCTCCTCCTCCTCCTCCACCTCCTCCTCTCAGCTGTAGGTCAGCTGTGCAGGCAGGCATGTTCAGACTTGTCCTCTGCACCCTGGCTGCTGTAAAGAAGCAGTCTGTAGCGCTTCCTCCCTTCTCCTCTGAGCGGCTCAGCCAGGCGACACAGTGTTAACCGAGTCAGCATGTCCCTGAACGGTAAATCTTGTCAGATATCTCATGAAGCTCAGTTGAACAGGATTTATTTAGTTTAACAGTTTGTTAACCAGGCTTATCAGTCAGTCAGTTAATGAGCGAGTGAATTTGTTAAACTGTTAATTATTCAACTAGCTGCTCAGCTATAGTTAATCTATTAATTCAATTAGAAATAATTAACAGTTAATGTTTGTTAGTTGACACACGCTGCAGCTTTCTCCCTCTGTTGTTTGTATCTCTCCAGATTTTTAATGAGACCCCCTCTGCTCCTCCTATCATCCCACTGACCCTTCTGTTTCTCCCATATTTAACTGGTCAGGGGGTCTCCGTCACCTTGTCAGTCCGTCAGCCAATCAGACAGGCAGATTGCTCCCGAGCCCCCCTCCTTCCTTTTGTTCACCCTATGGCATCTCGGCCCTATTGCTCTGTCGTCCAATCACGCGCAGACGTCTCCGTGAGCGCAGCCTTTTTTAGAGTTACCTTGGCAACAAGCCAGAGTTTTCCTGTTTTTTTCTCCTGCTCTCTCTTTTCTCTCTTTCTCTCTCTCTCTCTCTCTCTCCTGGTCTCTGTCTCCGTCCGTCTCTCTCTCTCTGCCTGTCTAGTCACCTGCATCTTTAAAGGATCAGTTGTAATCCTCCTAGCAAAGCAGATGCTGTGGTTGCCAGGGGTGCCCGTCTCTGTGGCAACTAGAGTTGTGGTTGCCGCAGGGGCTCTCGGCTCCGAGCTGGAAGAGACAGGGGTCGTTTGATGGGGAAAAAGCTGTGATGGAGTTAAAACTTAGAAAAACAAGTGGGAAAATAAAGATAAGATCACTTCCTGTCAGCGGATTGTTGCGTGAAGAAATAAATGATGGAAAGAGACAAAAAAGAAGATGCAGCAGTTGTTAAATCATATTATTCATTAATTTCCTAATGTAAGGGAGATAAAGGCGCATATCAGAGTTCATAAAATCCTAACATCTCCTTCAGGTTTAAGGTTGTTTGTCACGTTAAAGCATCCAGACAGAAGATTCAGGTAAATGTCTGCAAAAAAAAAACAAACAGTAAACACACAACAAACACACACACATAGCAGTACCTCTCTATACCAGACTTATTAAGCAGATTAAGAGATTACTCTCCCAAGTTCCATGAAGAGGAAAATAAGTCACCGTCACCCGTCAGGCTCCTTAAGAGTTTTGTGTGTTAAAGAGCACTAAACAATCCCTAAACTGGGGATGTGCCCGGGCTATTTTTAGCCTGTTTTCATCGTCAGACGTCAGAGCTGATGTTTCAACAACTCGCATGTTGTTGTTCCATATCAGGAGCGTCCATCAGTTCCTGTTTTTTCAGGAACCGAGAAGATAGAATTATTTCAACTTCAGACGAGCAAAAACCTGCAAAAACAAAACTGATAATCTGTGTGTCGATCATTTTAAAACAGTTTCAGTGCAACTACAGTAGGACTGACAGAGGCAGCCTGGTCTGTGCAGCCTGCCCGTGAACTGTCTGCATTAGTGCATAAGGAGGCTATTAATCTATGCTGCTTGTTGAAAATCAATTAAGCATAACCAGAGGCTCAGTGCACCCAATAAAGCACTTCTGTCTCTTCATAACGAGCATGTCTTCTCAAGAGAGAAAAAGAGCAAGAACACGAGGAAGAGAGATGGTAAAATCAAATGAGGTGGAGAGTGTTTCTGAATGTGTTTTTGCATTTTCTGCCGCAGGCTCGGACAGAGAGGAGAGTCGCGACGCCTCCAGACGGCACGGACCTCTGCCTGACCTGCTGCCCCAAAACGAGCACCCGTCCTGGGGTGCACCACACCCCCACCAAGCCCCCAGAGGAGAGGCAGTGCTGGAGCTGGACGTCATGAGAGTGGCCAACCAGCTGAGGACAATCGGAGATGAATTTAACTCCACAGTCATCCGCAGAGTGGTAAGGACCGGGATGTTGCATGTTGAATGAACTCATGATGCTTTAGTGGAGAAGAATGGACAAAGAAATGGAGACACGACCGTCAACAACATTATTTGATATAACAGAAACCACACACGTCCGCCTTTACAGCACTGATAAAAACACAAAAGTTTTCTTGTCCTTGAACACAGCGCGGCTACATCGATTCGCCGCCTCACGCGCAGTAAACAACAGTTTCTATCAGTCCAGTGTGTTCTTGCATGGATGAACACGTGAGTTTGAACGTGTGCGCAGTTGCACGTGGGTGGGTGTTTGAGGTTCAAGTGAAGACAGGATCAATATTTCCACGCTTGAACGAGTGAATCGATGACGGCGGCGCGCTGAGCCAGTTTCTCTTCCTTTATTCTGTCTTTTCTCCTTTTTGCTTCCTTCTATTGTTTTATTAAACTCCTCTCTCCTCTGCACACACTCAGATTGCTTCACTTTTAGGCACTTGGTCACATGCAGAATCCTTTTATTTCCTTCCTTTCATGCTTCCTTCCTTCGCTTCCCTTTCTTTCTTTCCTTCTCTTTTCTTTGTTTTCTCTTTATGACTTTAAAACAATGACTTGACTTCTGCTGCAAACGCTCAAACACCGAAACGCGCTTGGTTTTAAAACCAGCACAGATCAAACCACAGTATTTTCCTCATTCCTTTTTATTGTTATTTCTCTATCTCGCCCTCTCTCGCCCCTCCCTCCGTGCTCCAGATCGCGTGAGGACTTGGCTGCAACTCTCCCCCCTTCTACCTCCTCCCCCATTACGCACACACACACACCGCTCTCTCTCTCTCTCTCTGTCTCTCTCTCGCCATCCTGCCTTATGCACACAAACAAAGCTGACGTCACCCTCGCTCTGCTCTCACTCAGACTTGGATTGCACACTTTGAAGGATGTAGCAGAAATGTGTTGCAGGTTTTCAGGGGTGGCTTTCCTCTCTGAACAGCCCCCCCACACCTCACCACCACCCCGCCCCGCCCTTTCGCTGTCTCCTTGATGCTGATGCTTTATCCTCGAGGGGGAGTTGAGGAAATTTGCGCTGTTTACGACGAGCAGTTTGACACAAAAGGAAGGAGGGATGGAGATTGTGAAGGAAGGAGAGAGGGAGGGAGGGAGGGAGGGAGGGCTGACCACAGGCACGTGAGGTTCAGGCAGTTCAGAGTAGCATCCCCAGCACAGACGCACACTTGTTTATCTTTGTGTTAAAGCAGAGCCAAGCCTTATTATTCATTATTCCTGCAAAGGCAGACTCGCAGTATGTCCCCCCGTTCACTTCACACCACAAAAACATCATTTTTAACACTTTTTTTATTTGCACGGATATTTAAAATCATCTTATTGACGTATTGTTTTAGGAATGCAGTTTCCATAATAAAGCTTTACCACCTGAGGCAGGAAATAGTTCAAACATCTTGGAACAAGATCCGACGAGAAGAGAAACAGCAATGCGGTCGTACATGTCATGTCAACAACGTTGAGTTGATTTTATTTTCAACAAAACGCCTGTCGTCTGACGAGTGAAGTGTTTAAAATCCTTAATCGTGTCTGTTGTAAAAGAGAAATAACTTTAAAGGGATTAAAGTATCTGTGGAGAAGCAGGGTGCTTAATCCATTGCTCAACCAAATTTAAATTCTGATTCGCCGCTGTAGGTACAACAAGGACAGCGTTGGCTTTCATGAAGTTGCGGTCACGTTATTTGTGGCTCACATTGTCAATAAATAAATGCGCATTTTTTTGCATCGTCTAAAAAGGTCAGTTATATTTGGACTAACGTCTTTGTTTCTGTTTTTCTTTCTCTTGTTAGCGCCTTGCCCCCCGCTGGCAGAACTGGAGAGACGTCTACCGGGGACTCCTCAACTTCCTCGCCCAGACCCTCAGTCCTCTCTACAGGCTCACGTAGACGGCTGTCTCACCTGCAGTCACAGGTTAAAGACTGTTTGTTTTTGTTTTTTTGACACGGTCTGGACTTGGTTATGACCACAACTAGTTGCTGCACTGTCATTCATCGGATTCGGGAACACGAAGCCTGAAAGAAAAAACATTTTGCTTGAACAAAAGAGCTGGGAGGACGAGATGGGCGGCAGCTGGAGGAGTCGGATCGGGCTGCTCCCTGTGGAAACTGGACCCTGCCTGTCTGTCTGCCTGTCTGCCTGTCTGTCTGTCTGTCTGTCTGTCTGCATGACGGCCCGTACGTCCGTCCAGTCAGCCGGTCTGCTGGTACAGACTGCAGCTGACGGACTTACAGCCACTTACATATATTCTGTAAAATGACTTTGTTTTTGTCCTCGTCATGTGTCTCGGGGATCAACTCTTTATGTAGCAGGTGTGTGTGCGCGCATGGAAGACTTGGGTCACACAGATTGGAAGTGTAAACTGAGAAATCAGTGCAAAAATGTTTAATCCCCTTAAAAAAAAATAGTTTTGCTGTCGTCTCCATGCCAGGAAACTTTACAAGGTTGAAGCTAAATGTTCACAGACCCGTTTGGACCCTCGTCTGACGTGTGCGTGTTGCCAGTTGTGTCTTCATCGCGCAACCCGTGTCCTTCATTCTTCTAAACTGTGAAACCGGACGCCGTGGTTGCATCGCAGGGAAACGTCGGGTGTTAATCCACCACGGAGCAAAGCAAAGCACAGAGTGAACCTCTCGCCCCGTCGGCTTCACTTCATCCTACAATGTGCCTTTCTGCTTTGGCGCCCTGTTGAGGCTTAATCCCCAACACCAGGACAATCAACTACACACACACAAATATGCACACAGCAAATGAAACACACACTCTCTTTAGTTGCTTTGTTTGCGAAATTCAAGTGTCATTCACATCCTGGTTCCAGCTTCAGACGACCTTAGGGTCATTTCAGGACGTAGCTTAATCCTCATCAAACACACACACACACACAACTCTTCGTACTGCCAGTGTTGGGAGCTGGCAGGGTCTCGCCCGCCTGTGTCGTCAGTGTTTATAGTTTCCTGATGGACTATAAATGCTCTTTTGGAAGATGAATTTAGCTTATCCAAAAGTTTAATGGACTTTATAAGTACTTATGGAAGCGAAGAGAGTTCACTGTGTTCGGGATTTTCTTTCTTTTTGTTTTTTAAAAGTACTTCTGAGCGGCCGCTGGCGACAGTAGATCAGGTCTGAATTTGAATCCAGTGGATTTGAGAAGGTATTCCACGAATTAAAGAAAAACAGATAATATGATTCATTGTTGAAAAGTATTTGATGGTGTTAAATGTTAAGACGAGCCCTTCGGTTGTGCGATTTCTTTCACTGTAGTTTAAGAGGAAATGATGTTAATTGCTCGTATTGAGAGCGTAATTTATTTTGATAAGTAGCCTACTTGTAGCGTGTTGTTAAATTTTTCTCTGGTTACGTTTTTTTTTTTAAATATTAATGTATTTATTTTATTATTTTTTTCATACATTCCTGATCAAAATATGATTTAAGCTGTATTTGAGTTGAAGCTGTTAAAACAGTTTGAGGCTAAAGCTATCACTGAACTCAGTCAGTAGCTCTTGTCCCCATGATAATAAAAAGTGACTCGGATCATTTACAACGGTACATTTTAGGAGGGAAAACAAAGTGTTTATATGATAAACATTACTCAAACTTCTCAGACTAAAAGTGATTTTATTAGCACGAGACGGAAAAGTTTCCAAAATTGTAGAAATTAGGCGATACGAACTCTCAAAGCGGCTTTAAATGACTGAACTGGAATCTGCTGTGGGGTATTTCTGTGTGATATTAGACAGTGGTAACGCACAGATTCTGTGTACTGTAATGTACTTTTAATTAAAGTGCCCACTTAAAGGAGTATTTCAACTTTTATTTGAGGAAGATCGAGCTCTTAGAACTGAAAATCTAATCAGAGATGTGACTGACTCGTGTTTCATCAGGTGTTTCTCTTTCATGCCACTCTCCCTTGGCCTTAGTTTTGCCGTTTCTGTACATTTTCAGCACAGGGCCTTGTTATTTTAACATTTCTGAGAGCCTTGATGTATAAAGTCATATAACGTGGATGTTCAGCTAACTCGGGGCTAAGCGGAGACGCACTGTGCTAGCATGCTCGACGCCCATTTACTGCTTGTGTATTCATATTGGTGGAGCGGTTCACTAGCGGCGCCTTCAGCCACTCTCGCTGTCGTCACATATCATTCAACCTGCGGGAGATTTGAGGACTTTTTTTATTGTTTCAGTTTGATTTGTCAGGGTGCACTTCCTGGTTCAGCACTCACCTTCCTTCCTACCAGCAGAGCTCAGTGTCAGTCACATGCAGTGTGTGTTTGCTGTTTTTAAACTTTTTCTATTGTAAAATTTCTACATGAATTTTGTACTTTTTTTCTTTTTTATACAATAAAATTTAAGAATAAATACACCCTTGGTGTTTTATTTCTAAAATAAACACTGGATAAGGTTATAAATGAAGTGAAACTCAGCGAGACTATTTATTTAATAGTGTAGTAGCAGTGTGATTATAATTTAAAGTAGTAGATAATGTGTTATTTAATTAATTTAATGTGTTTCAGTGCCCCAGTCACTCCCCTACATGGATAAACGTGGCACTCTGCTGACTCTAAATGACACCAAAGTTATATGGATGAGTAAATGACTGTACTTTATGCCAGAAATAAGATCCAGGTTGTAAAAAAAATCTAAAAGTTAAGTCAGAAAATCTGGTGTCTTGCCCCAGGACACGTCATCTAGCTGTCTGTCAACCAGGAATCAAACCACCAACCCTGTCCTGAGTGGACAACCCACTCTACTACCTAAAAAAACCACCTGCACACAGCTGTTTATAAGCTCCACTAGCTTCATGATCTGTTCCCACTGTTTGGAGTAACTGATCACATAATTAGCCACATGTTTTACACACTCTCTCACCACTTCACTGGGCACGCTAGTGAATTCATTCTGACATAATAGTCCTGCACTAAATTAAAATAAAGTTTGAATTAGTTTAAAATAACTAGAGAGAGCTCCTGATTTAACTGTGTCTTTATTTCCAGGCTGTGGTTTATAGGACTACTGAATTGTATTGGTTTTATTTACATTGTAGTCCAACAAAACGATCATTTAGTTGAATCACCATCTTTCTGATGCTGTTTCAACATGAGCTGAATGTTAGAAGCAGTCATGAAGGAGGATTTAGTGCAGGACTTAGTGTATTAGTGTACCTAATAAAGCAACAAGTGTGCGTTTTATTAAAAAAAACAGATTTGGTGATGCAAAAATGTAATCTCGTTTAAAAAGAGAGTCATTTAAAACAAGAAACGGACACTTTAGAATAAAATCCACAGCAAAATGTTTAGTTCTGTTGCAGAAACTAGAAGGTTTTAGGTTTATCTTAACTACCTCATCAGACTGGTTAAATACATTAATAATTAAAAGACACATAGTCCCATCTGCAAACTAAAAACTATGAAAAACAGTTTAGCAGCTTTCTAGTTCAGCAGCAATAAAAACAATATTTTTATTTTTAGAATTAAAATCTGTAAAATACACAAACACACAGCAGCATATGCAGGAATATACTTAATAACAGCTGTGAATTAAAATGGCATTGATACAGAATAGTACTGGTCTGTAATAACATAACATAATAAGTATAATAAGAATATAAAGATGATATAGGATCTAACATGTGACCTGATCCCCCATGAATCTCAGCTCTAACGCTGCCGTTCATTGGGATGTGGTCCGGCAGATGTTTCCAGATGTCAGTGACCCTCTGGCCTCGTGGACGTGCGTGACAGCTGGTGGACAGACGCCGCCGTGGTCTCTGTCACATCTGGGAGCCGCATGGATTAGCAGACGGGACGTCAGGACACACATGTTTATGCCGTCAACACGAGGGTCTGACACAAGACGAGAATTAAAACGCTCACACAAGCGTTCAGATGATTTGAAAAGAGGCTTGAATCTCAACATTTTACTCCTGTGTCAGACAGAGAGGTTCAGTTTATCACATCACGTCATTCTCTGACAGTTTTCTGTTGTTTCTACTAAATAAAGGCCCAAAACTCCAAAATAAAACATGTTATCTTGATCTGGTGTCTTCCTTTATAATTGAATTGATTGATGAATGAATAAAAACAAACTCTACTCAGTCTCCACCAACTTAACTCTACATAACCTTGGTTTAGGCTTTTGCTCTGCCAGTTTAACAACTAACCTTTAGGGACTAAAAATGTCTTGTTTTATCTCATATTATCTTGTCCTGAGTGTTAAGTTGTTGTTTTTCGTATTGGTTTGCATATAAAATCAGTCAGTTTTAGTCATTTTTCAAGAAAAGAGCAGAAATACAACACTGACGGTTGAAATAAACTAATTAAAGATGAGATATTAACCTGTGAAAAACAACAAGGGGCATTTTTAAGACACTTCTCAGTCAAAACAAATCCAGACAATAACTTGGTGACTGACGACAGTGACTGCAGGAGTCTATAACACACTCACACACACACACACACACACACACACACACACACACACACACACACACACACACACACACACACACACACACACACACACACACACACACACACACACACACACACACACACACACACACACACACACACTGTCTGTTACTGAGTCAACAGGCAGCATTGGGACTAGATATCCTCACTTAAACTCCTCTGCAGAAGGAGCCAATCACGCAGCCCTCAGAGCAAAACCACAGATTTGATTGGTTGCAACAGCAGACACTTGGCTTTTGCTGCTGAGCGAAGGCCGAAACGGAGAGAGTGACCACCCAGCAGGGGCACCGGGCCGGGATTTAACTGAGTGATGGAGAGAAGAACAGGAAGGAACAAGAAGGAGGGAGAAAGAAGGAAAGAAAGAAAGAAAGGAGGGAATGGGAAAGATAAAATGCAGCAGAGTCAGCACGTCGTCCTGAGTGCATGAGCAGCAGTGAATGTGTGCGTTGGCAGATAAGAGTTTAGGTTTAATTAAAGGGCCAGAATGAGCTTAAAGGGCCGTTCCGTAATTAATCTCCTTTTCTAATCCCGGGGAAAAGAGCAGCGGCACCCTGTGCAGCCTAATCGCTCCTCCTCCAGTTTCATTTCAGCGCTCTGCTTGTTTTGGTGCTCTGCAGACCTCCATCAGCAAAACACAACAACATGCACAGCTACACCGTTACAGCTGCGTTAAAGGACGTAATGGGTATTGTTTTCCTCTTTAGTGTCTGCTGAACTCAAAATGAACCTGACGTGTAAATGGGGCCGGTTTAATTTTTGCAAATCACTCATTTGTGCAGCCAAGAACAATCACAGGTCAATGACGCCAAACTGACACGACCTGATTGTTGGGTGTTCTCATATTTATCACAAAGAGGGAAAGTTTGTTTTTCACCGTAAAGACTCAGCGTGCTAAAGACAGTTCCTCTTCAAGGTTAAAGGTCAAACATACCCAGTTATTCGTGCAAAAGTTGTAAAAAACACGCGATGGAGAAACTCTAAAAGGTCAAAAGCACCTTTAATACGTCATGAACGTTAACCTCTCATGCAAATGTATATTAGATAATATGGCTTTAATGTAGGTTAACTAAATCAAAACATGAATCAGCGCCTAACAATGTGAACCTGCAGCAAACAACCCATCAAGCTCAATTATTTTTTCCACTAAGATGAACGTTCAGGTTCCACAGGTTGGACGGTCCAAACAGGTTCGACTACCCGCTTCTCCCAGGGGCTGAGGACAAGGACACGGGACGATGCCAGCTCCTGTAATGTTGCCGCTGCAGCTGCTGTTGTTGTTGTGCTGCCTTATTTGGGACGATAGGATATGAAAGCTTTGACTCGGGGCTCATTTGAATGCCTGCCTCCGCCCTCCTTCCTACCCCTCTGCTGCTGCTGCACCGTCCCAAACACAACCATGTTTGGTTTGATGAGTCACATGTCAGACCGTGAGATCTTATTACCAAATACAGGCATGCACGGCGCGAGACATCATATGACTACCTGCTGCCAGATCCACCGCGCTGATAAAGGCCTTAAATTTCCCCTTCACATGACTGTTATTTTTAACACCCCAGAATGCGCTGTACATTAACTGAAGCATGACATGCATATGATTTATAATTAGAGCTTTTCTTTGGAGAAAATCATTTGTGGATGCAGCACTGCAGCTGTTTTCTGAATGAACTAAAATCTGACATAAAAACAAATCAGAGTCTTTTCAGTAAACAAATGTTTTATTAGCAAATGTAAAAAACAAATCCCACCGTACTTGTGTCAGGTTTTGTGGGTAAAAGGTTCAAATGACCCAAAAAAGACAATTAAAGAACAGATTCAGTTTTGTGACAAGTGGAGCTAGCACTGATATAAATAATCTGACAGAACAAACAGAGGTTTGTGGGACTGGTGTTTGGTGGTGCAGGCTGACGTGCTCAGTTCGGTCCGAAGTAGTCGACCACGCCGTTTCCTTTACGACCATCGAAGAAGAAGAAGTTGCGGTGAGGAGCGTCTCTTTGGGACAGAGCCTGAAGACAAAGACAAAGCAGGTTAGTTCATGTTTCCCCCTTTAGTGGAGCATGTCACACTTTTGTCAGTCTTTAAGTTAACAAGGTGAGTTCACTTTTCTTTCTGCAAGTGAAATATGTCAGATTATCTTTGAGAGGCATCAGTCGGCCAGTTGCACCAAGTTTCATCATCGCGGTGGAGACGGCAGGATGGCCTTGTGCTAACGTAACCCCGTCTGATTCTCAACTGTCAGTCTCTCTCTCTTTCACTCTGACCTGAACTCACCTGTTCCGCCGCCGTCTGAGGTCGCTGTGCACGCAGCTCGGAATAAGTAAATTGTCTAATCTGATGCTGATGATCTTTAAACCATGCGCTCATGCGTCAGGCTTTCGTGAAATTATTAATGATGTTTTTTATCTGCGAGATGAATCTAACTGTTTCTGAACTGAGCAAATCCCCTCAGAACAAACAAAGCTGCACATGGAAATATGAGAAATATGGAAATAAGATCTGGTCAGACTGATAGTTCATGGTCTGATAAAAATGCAGATCCTTGACAAACACGAGTTCACACGGACGCTACGTTTACACGGGCTAGATTTCTTTAGCTGAGTGGAATTAATGTGTTTTATCTGTTTACATGGACGGAAAATAAAAAGAATTATCTGATCAGATATGAGTGTTTACGAGGCTCATAACAGAAGTGTTACTGCTGCTGAGGAGCGTTATATATTTAGGAAACAACAGAATAAGACCTTTATTTTATCCCTATGTCTCCAGCGTTGCCGTTCACGTGGATTCCAGCTTGGTTCATCTTTTCAAACACAACCTCCACGTTTCTGTCCGTCATTCAAACTCCTCACCTGATGTTTTACCCCACGTGGAGCCGTCATGCTCAGAGAGAACGGATTTATTACAAGCAGAGAGAAACGAACACGTCAAGAGTTCACACGGTTACTAGAAGATCACATTATTAAAGGGTTACAGCAGCTGCTCTGGTCAGTCTGCTCTGAATTAGGTGGTTACATGAGGCCTTTATATGCATTCATTCATTTATCTTCTATAACTGCAGTCTATCTCTATTTAGAATCACCAGTGAACCTAAGCAGCATGTCTTTGGACGGTGGGAGGAAGCTGGAGAACCTGGAGAGAACCCACACAGAGAGGAACCATTCGCAGTGATGGATTCAAACCGAGAACCTTCCTGCTGTCTAAGTACTGTGTATATATAGTTTAATTTTCATCAAACTGTCCAGTCAAATGTTTTCCAGCTGATTTCTTTCTCATGGTTCCTTTATCGTTGCCTTATTCAGTTTCAATCATGTCTCTAAACGAGAGGCTGCAGCCAGAGCGTCCCACTGCGTCTCACTGTTGTCACAGTAAAAATCACTTCTACCCAGAGCAGAGTCGCTGCTGTCGGTCTGGATCTGACCCAACAACCAGCCGAGAGGCCACATGTCCCCCGACCGTCTCCATCGCCTGCTCCAGCATGGCGACCACGATACGGTAACATTAACCCCGTCAAACGTTTCCCGTGTGCATTTAACACGCTCCCCAGAACGCCACCTAATGTTTACATGCTTACCTTAACCACTTCCTGTCCCAGGACTCCTCCCACTACGGCGCACACCGGAGACATCTCAGAGAAGCAGTAGCTGAGGACAAACAACACAAGCAAACATGAGCTGCTGCAGCTAAACAGAAAGTGAGAAAGTTTTTGGCTCCAGAGCCGCAAAAGTGAAAAATAAAACCTCCATCTGGCGGCCTGGTTTAGTCTGCCAGCAGAATCATGTGCTGCCGTCGTTACCACAGAGCACTGACGGTGCGAGCAGGAAGTCTAGTGCAACGCTGGTGAAGACTACAAAACGTTTCTGTCCAAACGTACACGTCGTCTGAATGGACATATAGTCATGAATTAATCAACTCATCATTACAAACTCCAGGAAGTATCGAGTAAACTGGCAGCGTGAGACCTGCAGGCCGCCTGCCAGCCTTGTGTCGGCACACTGCTTGGTCTTTATCAGCGCTCGGTCAGGGGACCTGCTGATTATGTGGTTCACAGGTGGACGCTCTTTGTTGGGGCGGCTGATAACGTTAACAGACATGGAAATGTGATCTGCAGCGAACAGAGGTCGGGCTCTCTGTTATATATATATGAAGGTAGATTCTTGATTTGTCCAGTGTTCTTCCACACATCGGTTTTATTTAGACAGTCTACATGTTTTTTAAACTTTAAAAGTACAAAGATATTGATTATCTAGTGTAGTGGATGATCTCTGCTCTTCTCCTCCAGGGAAAGGAGGTTTACTGATGGTATCCGAATTTTTTTTATCCGTGAAAAGGTCTCAACACCTCGACTCTGCACCCGAACATCTTTCCAAGTTTTGATTTATAGCACAGCCTTTACGATTATTCAGTGAAAAAAATAAATAGAAACTGCAGTGGATTAGTTTTACCACGAGACGTCTGTGTCTGGAGAAATGTGGCTGTTAATCTGAGGTGTCAAATTAGTCAGACGGCCGATTCACGTGGAATTAAAATCACAAACTCTTTTCTCCGACACAGAGCTCTTGCCCTCTAATCTCCTCTCTACTACGTGTCATGCATTTCTACCTGAATGAACAATTCTCCAACCTGCTGATGATTCCTCTTACATTTTCAAACTGTCATGTAACATCATCAGTTTGTATCATAAGATTCCACTTGTATGCTTTAGTCAGATATGTGTATTTATGACAGATGGATGTTTATCTTGCTGTTCTCTTTCTCTTTCTTCTGTCTGTACCCGGTTTTTCCTGCCACCGTCGCCTTCAGGCTGCTCTGGGGCTTTCAGGCCGGGTTTTTGTATTGTTATTGACGCTATATAAATAAAACTCAATTGAATTGAATTACAAATTAATTAGACATCCCCAGGTAAAACTAGCGCCGTGTGAATAGGGCTTAAATAGAGGGGTAAAAAACGCTGATCAGTGCGACTATACATCTAATTAATCTGTTTCACATATTTACAGATTTGGCAGCTAAACCCGTGCACTCATTACTCTATCAGAGGGTGACAGCAGATTAATGAACCATGATGAATGTCATTATATTTAAGCTGCCACTCTCGATGCTACGGGCGCAGGTGAGCGTCCGTTAACAACAGAGAATTAAAGTGACCTGATGAAGTCGTCGTTCAGGAGGTCGCTGCTCAGGTGCAGGGCGTCGAGGACGTCGTCGCGGATCTGCCTCAACAGCTGACTGTCTTCTGGAAAGGCCTGCGGGTCGGGGTCACGGCCTTTGTCTGTGCGAAACTTCAGCAGAACTGTGTAAAAAAAAAAAAAAGAGGAGAAGCAAGAAACAAGAAGGAGAGAAATGTCAGTTAAGAGCCTGGAAACAAGTTTAAACCATTCGACTCGAGCAATATTTTCCATATAATCTATTGCACTATTGCCATTTGTAATTTCATCACGTTTTCAAGTGACTTCCACGGTGAATTATCATCTCGTGGAAAAGACGACATCTTGACTGCTGCTCCCTTTGAAACCGGATAAGATCAGTATGTGGTTGCACCATCAACCATTTCATCCGATTAGGCCCACGTTTCCCCCACATCAAATTAAGAGCGCGCACACCGAGACACTCGCTACACACACGCACGCACCTGCACACCTTCACACAGGAGGTATTAGCTCTTCCTCTGAAGGGCGAGAAGAAAAGAAGATCTCTTTCCTGAGGAATGATCGAGAAATTAAAAATCTGAAACATGCACTTAAGGGCGATGAGCAATTTTTTTCAAACAGCAACCGACTTCTCCAGCTGCACCACACGGGCGCACACATCAGCACCTCGCCCCCATGCTTCCTGTTCGTCCATTAACCTAACCACATGAGGAAGTCAAGTACTCCCACGGCCATTTCCACCAGTGTGACACAACACACACACACACACACACACACACGTATGCGAGCAGCCACGATGAATCATGTTCACACCTCAGCTCTGCCCTTTATCAGTGAAACTTTGAGAGTAGAAAGTTAAAGACTGGTGCAAATGGCATCACGCTCCGGTCTGTCTGCGCCAGGCAGGAAATCAAACACAATTTCATGACAGAATATAATAATGTGAACATGGATGGAACAATGATAGCATCTCTGAACCTACACGCGTAATAGAAATCACAGATTTAGAGAGGAAACGTTCTAGATGGTCCTCGATGGCAAAGTCTTGAAGATAAACATCCAAAACAACGGATAATATTTCTATCTTTCCATAAACATTAAGTCAGATTTACGTATTTCTGTTATTTCTTCATTCTCATTCCTCTGATGTATTTGTGTTTTTCTCATCAGGTTGCATGCACCGATCAGGCATAACATTATGACCACCTTTACTAATATAATGTATGCCTTTTCTTGTGCCCTGAAACACTCGTGCCGTTACATTTCGCCTTCAGACCTCGTGACGGATGAGTTTTCAGTTTAAATAGCGTCATATTCTGCACTGAAGAAAATCAATGTGTTTCATGCTAATAACATCCAGAATTACTCTGTGCATCATCCCACAGATATTTGATCAACTTCTAGTGAATTTGGAGGCCAGGTCAACACCTTGAGATGTTCTTTGTGTTTTTTTAGTTGTTCCTGAAGCGTTTTTGCGTCTGCGTCAGGCTGCGTCCTGTGTCCCATGTCATTGCTATAGGGTGGGGTTGCCTGGTCTGGTCTGGTCTGGTCTAGGTGGGGGTGTCTGGTCTGGTCTAGGTGGGTGCTACATGTCTAAGTAACATCCACACCAATGAATGAAGCCAGGTCCAGAAGTTTAACAGCAGAACACTGAACTGGAGCAAGATGATCAGTGTTATTCACTTCTCTTTGTCAGTGGTCATAATGTTCTGCCTGATCCGTATATGTATATAAAAAAAAGGGAATTAAAAGAGATGATAGAGACTAATAATAATAAAAAGCAAAAAAACACACACACCCATCTTGCGGTTCAGATCACCCGACTGTTCCTAGTGAGACAGGAAGCAGTTGTAACAGAGGAAGAGCCACTTCCTCATTGGTCGCCGAAAACAACAACCGCTAGCGCCAATTATAGAAACAGTGAAGGAATAATAACACGTTCTCACCTTCACAAAATGAAAAAAAAAAAAACAACTAGGTGGTGTTTCCACTCAGAACTGAGCAGACTGAAGACAGGGCGAGGCCTCAGTGGGTAGGTGGGTTTCAGAAGGGGTGATATTAGACGGAAGCCCACGACGCAGACCTAAAATAACCAGCAGAGATGCTCTGGAATGCACCTGCAAACCAGGAGCGACGAAGAGCCACGTGAAATGTTTTTTTAAACGCACACCCACTATCCCATGACAGCCTGCAGCCTGTGGAAACGACTTCTAATAAGATCATTTTCATCTTTTCCAGGATTGGAACAACCTGAGAAACTCTTCATCCACCTTCAGCGTAAAGTCTGCGTTTAGTTTCCCCGCTTTAAGCGCAATTTAAATATGAGCAGAAACTGATTACAAGTGCAACATTATGAACTGTTCATAACGTTCACGTTTAGATTTGCTTTAAACTCGGTGGCTCTTTAACCCTAAAGGAACCACAGCAAAACAATCATCAGCACTGAAATGTTATGAGCTGCTGCATGTGCATCAATATAATAAAGCTCTGTACACAGACACTGATAATGCATTTAATGCTATAGCCGAAGCTCAGAAAAGCTATAAATACATACATTTTGAACAGATGCAGTCTGTGTGCTGCCATTCTCCAAATTATAATGTTAGGCAAATTTTAAATATGATATAATCTGGTTTATATTTGTGTCCAATGCATCCTGCAAAAAGTTTCTTTTAAGTGACATTATTTATTGCATTTTTGCACAGGAAGGTTTTTTTTTTGTTTTTGTATTTTTTGAAATTTCCATCTTTTCACCCGTCAGTCGTTTTCTGTCTGTTTCATGTTCTTTTACATGCTTGTTGTCATGCAGTGTCTGCTCTACGCTCAGTGCACATGACTGGCCATGGACAGCCTGTGATGGAAACTAGCGTGCGGTGTGGGATGGTGCAGGGCCAGGTGACAGACGGGACAATAACAACTCTAAAGAGAAGGTCATCAGACGCATAAATAACCTGAAAAACAGGAAGGTACAAATCACTACGAGGGTCAGAAGGTTCGTTTGGCCTCAGAGTTGATGAATATTTAACAGAAATGATTCACATTTTAATATTTTTCTCGGTGTTGATCACAGATCTTAAGCTGGTTTTATCTGCTTGAGGGTTGTCTTGGTGACCCCCCCCCCCGACACGTCTTGGGCAACGTTGACATTTAACGCTCGACACTAGAACGACATTTAACAAACTTTACGGACGTGATTTTCCGTGCTCGTGCCAGATAAATGGAACAGTGATTTTAGTTTTTTTTATTCTTTTGCATGTTCATGCTACGCGTTTCAGTCCTGCTGTGGCATCCTACGCAATTTTCAGTTTCAATTTTCTATACTTTTTTAGAGCTTTCAGGATTCTTTTTGATATTTACCATTTACCCGGTTTGTGTCCAGCCTCCTCTGCAGAAATGTCACAAGATGTCTCGTGTTTCTTAATTTAAATCTTTTGAAAGACTAAAATACATTAATCAGAAAAGACGAAGAGGCCTCCAACTGAGAAATATCAAAACTAACAAGTAACAAGTAAAATTGTAATTTCAAAACCTTTTCAAAGTCTAGAAAAATCAGGTTTTACGGCTGAAACTAATCATGATTATCTGAATTATCAGTTTGTGTTTGATATAAAAGCAGAGCGTGTGTAGAAAAGTGGCTAAAAATGCAAAAAGGTTGTTTCAGACACACAAATCTACAGCATATAACCAAATATAAATATAAAAAATCACAAGAAAACAGATGGATTTTTTCACATTCAAAACCCCATAAAACATTTATTTTAAAATAATGTAAGTTAAATCCTTTCAGTACCGTGAAGCAGGAAGTAATCCACTGGCGTTCGCTTCAGTCCAGCTTTGGCCTTCTCACTAGTCCAGTCGACCTCCAGAGCTTCCTTCAGAGCACAGAAACTGGCCGTCTGATTGGTCGGAGATGTAAATAAAACATATAATGTCACAGGTCATAACAATGTCTGACAGTATTTCAATGGGTGCAGCTGGTTTTAATTTGGATCCTGAAAGTAAAAGACAAACTCACGGCTACAAAAATTCAGTCTGATTTTATGTTGGAACGTTTTTTATTATTCATTTAATTAATGTTTCTATGCAAAAACAGAAAACAGCAACAGCAGAAAGGAGTGAGACAGGGTCATATTTCTGCCCACTTACCTTTTTAACCATGGTGGTTTCATTGGGGTCGACTTTGGCTTTCTTTGCCTCCGGGCCGCCGCTGGAATCGCCGGTTGGTTTCACTATTTTAGGTTTCTCCCTTAAAAAAAGAGAGAGAAAAGAGAATCATTGATTATTAAAACAGAAACTGAGCTCAGAGAGAGATTTGTGTCACGTTTGAAAGAGGGAGTTCACATGAAGCAGCGACGTCGGTGCCAAAAAAAAACCTGCAGGTCCTTTAATGTCCACTTGAGGCTGGCTCAAAAAGTGAGTCAGTGAGTTCAAATGTCCAAGTTTACAGCAGAAATAAACATTTTTACAACCTGGTACAGCAGGGATCAATGTTCACATAACTCAGTTATATTATGTTCAAACTTAAAGCTTAAGTAACAGGAGTGTGTCCTTACAGGTAGCTAGCTAGCTAGCCATCTCAACCCCCAACAAGCTACGCCTCTTTAAGATACACTTTTAGCCTTTTTGAGGTTTTATTGGATATTTGTCAGTAGAGAAAGATAAGAAATAACAGGAGGATAGTGAGGGGATACACTAAAGCCAGTGGTTCCCAACCTTTTGCCGCTGGGACCCCCTTTGGTACCCCCCTAATCATGGGAGCCCGTCTCATCGCTAGCAGTGTCGTTTATTCATTCATTCATTCCATCTAGAGTTGCTCCCATCCCATCCTGAGCCCACAAAAACACTCCCGTCATATCCCGATCATGACGGTCCACCCTATCCCGCAAAATCCCGACAGAAAGACTTGCCGCATTGCAGCGCCGTTTTGTTTAATTTAATCTCCGGCTCCGTCCCGTTGATTATTTGCTCTATCCCGTCCCTATCCCGTTACCAGCAGTGACATTGACTCCCACAGGAATACCGTGACCCGTGGAAGTCCCAAAACACTGTCACCCTCTAATTCCATCCGCGTCCCCCCTAGGGGTCACACCCCCCACTTTGGGAACCACTGCACTAGACAAAGCTGTATCTTTTTTGCCAGTCGGCTTAGTTTCGTCTCTATTTCTGCTTCACTTTCAACAACGACTTTCACCAAAATTACGCACAAGATGAGTCGTACAAATGTTTGTATCTCTGAACCTCCTCGGTTAGCCTTTCCTCCATGTGTTCCATCTTCATTGATCCAAAACAATCACACTGCGGTGCACGTCAGGCTACGGCGTTAGGGTCTACGTACGGTCTGCACATGTCAACTGAGTCAATTTGGCACAATTAAAAAATACGTCCATCGTCCACACTTACTCAACGTAGTTGTGCTCCTGCCCGAGGTTGCAGAACATGTAACCGTAGTAACCGTGGACGTCTCCACAGAAGACCTTGATGTTGTTCTGAGAGCAGAGCTGGTCGACCCGCACCATCAGGTCTCTGGAGCAGCCTGTCAGACAAACCTGAAGGAGGACAAGAGCAAAAAAAAGTCTGAACGGCTGATTGATTAGGGAGAAGAGTCAAAGAGCGTCTGGTTCAACTTCCAGCACTGTCTGCTAAACCTCTCAGGACAAACCTGTGTCCATCCTTTTACAGTAAAGACCGAAGACAGGACAAATGAGAAAATATGAATACGTCACGGCTTTATTCGTCTGCCATACGTTTTCTATTAAACTATTTTTCTCTCTTCAATGATTAACTGAGTTTCTTCTTTACTAAATCAGCAATATTTTCTCCATCCTTTCATGAATCAGTCTATATTTGCAGCTTCTCCAACTTAGGTGTTGACTGTGAGTTTTGTGAAGTGCATAATACAAATACTTTAGTATAACTAAATGAACTTCTACCCCTTTTCTGCACCCTGAACCTCTGCAGATGAAATACTGTGTAACTCCTGCAGTTGCTTTTTATTCACACAGTCACAGCATGAACACATCAATGAACACTGACGTCTGGTTTGGCTGCAGCGCTTTAAAAATAACAACTAAAACATCAGAAACTTTCAGCCCACTCGACTCTCTCAACTTGAGCAGCAGCTGCCAAACTGACCGAGACACGCCTTCTGCAGCGTTCACACTTCACCTCCCCGAGTGGAGCAGGGCTGATGCCAGCACAAGTAACACAGTGTGCTTGGGTTACGCCAGGGTGGGCTGCTGTGCGACTGTAAACAACTGACCGGTGGGGCTGGGTCAACCTTATCCGACTGACCCAGTTCAGAACACCCAAAAACACCCTCAGACCACAGATAAGACGGACGCTGCGCCTCGGTCCCACAGAGCAGGGGACAGACATGAAAAGACATCATTAGTTTTTGTTGTTTTTGTACTTTTTCCACACTGTGGGTGGAGGAGGACTCATGCGGGTGTGGAAAGCAGAGCCAGTGACTGAAGCCAGTCCCATCCAACAAAAACAAGACACCTCCGTTTCCATGTTTCATGTAAAAAGTGAAGTGTAGAATTAAAATTTGATTAAAAAAAAAAAATAATCATTTACATCACAAATTAGACCAACACTATTTTTTTTAATGAGTGTTTTTCTGATTAACGAACAGCTACAGGAGGTGACATCATGCATTTCCATTCACAATATAAACAGCCTGTGTGAGTTGCCATGGAGACACCACTGTCAATTACGTTTAATCAAAGTCCAGCAACACAACTCTAACGAGCGATTAGTTCATTTATTTTTTTACTGCCTCTCAATTAGTCATAAATATTTAATTTCATTGAGGATACAGAATAAAAAAATGTATTTTCTGGTGCTTAATGAGAAACACAAAGAAAGCCACACACTCAATGATGATGTGGTGTCTCTCAGTTCTTATGAAACATTCGTGAACGTCGGCAGCACTCTCTGCGAGCACACAGATGGACAGAGAGGAGAGCGTCTTTCCATTGTACTCATCCTTCATTAATTAGGCTCTCAGATGAAAAACCGCGACCACACTCTGTTCCAACTGTTCCACTTTAATCACCCTCCATCTTCCTGCTGAGCCGCACGGATGCGTCCGTGGAAGCAGATAAAAGTGATGAGCGGTCCACGGCAGAGAGACAGACAGACACCCCCCCCCCTTCTGTTTTTTTTTGTCCCACCTTCTTTTCCCGCAGTCTGCCCTACTAACATCCTTCACATCCTGCCCTCACATCCCCTCGTCCTATCCCATAACACTCTCGCCTTCCTCCCTCCCTCCCTCCCTCTTCCTCCCGACCCTCGCTTAGCACCCCCAGAGGGAGGAAAACTGCCGACAACTCAGACACAACAGGAGGGAGGAAAAAAGATCCCTGTTTCTCTTCTGATGGTGTTCAAATACATTCTTGCCGTCAGCAGCGATAAAACTGAGATCCAGCCTGTGTGTACAGCTGTCAGTGGAAATGAATACTGGACCATTAAAGCCACTTTCATCACGTCATCTATTCAGTTATGGCGCAACCTAAACCCATCTACTGGCTCAACAATGTAGACTATCATGTTTAACATGGGTGTACCTAAGGGGAGGTACGTTCTTCCAGCGGGGGAATGAAAACCGTCACCTTGAACTCATCATATGTGTGAGTGAAGTGATAATGATAATTTCCCTACGCTGTTGTTCACCTGGTGATGCAAACAGAAAGAGAAGGTGTTACAGCCAGAGACACGGTCACGCAGACTTCCATCCTCTCAGCAGAGACTGAAATAAAATAATGAGACCTTTACATTTACCTGCTTTAAGACCTTATATATGGGCTCTAACATTTCTGCTCCTTCTGCACTCGAGTTTTGAGCAGATTTGCTAAATTTCCTGCAGCAGTTCATGTTCAGTTCCAATGCCCTCAAATACTGAGTACCATAAACATATCACTGTCAAAGCTCAGAATAATTCGTAGTCGTTTCTGGACTTAACTATTATAAATGTCATTTAGCTGTAATTGCAAGATGTCCTATTTATTATATGTTCTTAAACACTTTCAGCAAACTGTTGCATGAAAACCAAACCTTTTGAACATCAACAAAAAACCCAGTGAGTAAAAACTGTCACACTGTACACTTCACAGCAGTATATGAGGCAAACACACTCTTTAAACCAGCAGCAACTATCCTCATTATGTAAATAAAAGACTGATTAGATCAAAAACAGCTCAATCAAAGACATTCAAATCAAACGTAACCACTGCTGCTAGCAAACCAACGGAGAAGCTGCTGCCATACCAAAGCAAGTCTCTGTAGACATCAACTTATTGCAGGTGGAAAGGAACTTCAGACGCACAGTGTGGGCTCCTAGCGACATCTAGTGGTGAATCTGAGTGGTACAAGACTGGGTGCTCAGATTGAATCAAGTGGAAAATAAAAGAAAATGTTATTATATGATATGATTCACAGTTGCACCGAAACCGGAAGCATTCGAAATACAAATGTGAAGAGTGATGTCTGCTTTCAAGGAATGGTATCTTTGAACAATCTCTGAGACAGGTTATACTGCATTTGTTCATCATATGCTTATACTACTTTTATTTTATTTTATTTTACTAGGTTTTATTTATTTTTTTATGTGTAACTGAGCTGCTGTGACCAAGCTATTTCCCTTGTGGATGAAGTCTCTCTAAGTCTAAGTCTTCTTTAAATCATCCATGTTATTTGTTGGCGTGTTTCTGCCTTTAGGTACAGCTGTCGTTCAGTTACCAGGCCTGTGAGCTGAATGTGCGTCTTTTTCCCCACTCACCGCATCAAACTGCAGGAAGAAGTCATCTGGCTTGTCTTCAATTTTGTCCTGGTCGGCGTGCACCTCCACCATGGGGTTGAGGTTCTGCGCACGTTCCAGAGAGGCCCGAGCACGATTCTGACCCTGGGCCGTCACAGGAACCAGGAACTGAGCTCGACATGACTCCTCCGACACCTGGTAGACACAACCACAATAAAATGCACGGTAAGAGAAGAACAGTACAAGAAATACAAGAAAAGAGTTTCCTTTAGGCTCCTACTACAAAATAAACACAAAGGCTGAATGACACAGAAGTTACTGCAACGTTAAGTTCACTAAGATTATAACTTTGTCACAAGAACCATCTAGTGGGCACATGTGGCACTACAAGCTTGAAACTCTTATATAATGCACTCTAGTGTTTCACTGCTTTATGAGTTATAAATAAATCAAAACACTAAGTAAAATGTGTCTGTATCTCCAAAAGAGAACAGTTTAAATTACAACTTAAAGCAAAGAAGATCTCAGTAGAAGAAGGAGAAGAAGAGCGTCTGATGCTGTTTTACTGTGTGCACTGAACGAGCATGTCTACCTGTTCATGATCCAACAAGGTGAGTCCTTTCACTCCGGCCAGGATTAAGTTCTTTGCCACTTCAGCTCCGAGACCCCCTAAACCTGCCAGGAGCACACGGGACCCCCGCAACCTGCAACACAGACAGAAGACAGACTGACTGTAAGGCTGGGGGAAATTAAAAGAGTTAAAAGTCTTTACAACAAGATTCTGGTAGAATAAGATGATCCACTATGATGAGGAATTTCTGACATGTATAATAAACAATCTATGGCTTGTTGAATTAAAGTGAGTTTTAAAGGCTTTCTGTTTTTAAATGCATGGTTTTAATTCGTTTACCATATAAACCTAAAGAGCCATCCTGAGAACATTTACTTCGGTGTCTGTATCTGCATGAAAAACGCAAAGATTTGGTTTAATCCAGCTACATATTGACGTTATCAACAGTGTCTCATGTAGACAGCATTTACTGATAGGTATTAAGTAAAAGTGTTACTGTCTGCAAATCGCAAAAGTGCCTTAAACCAAGCACTTGGTCAGAACCGGTGCAGAAAGAGTGCAACAAGTCAAACCTTCCGCTGCACCGATTAGCTTTGTAAGCTAACCAAGCTAACTGACCTCTTCTGAGCATCCAACCCCCACAGTCGGATCTGACGGTCGTACTGCGCCGCTTCCTCTTCGCTAATGACCGGGTCCTCCTTTTCGATCATGTCGATCATTTTAGTCCACCCACAAGATCGAAATTACGGTGTAAAGAATCTTTTTGTGCGGAACAAATGAGGATGTTTCAAATGCCGCGACAGTCCCGCTGAATGGGCGCTGACTGATGACGTCGACAGAACAAACAATAGATGCGTTTTCTGGCAATTTTAACACAATCTCTGATTATTTCTTGCATATTTTCCTCTTGCATATTGCTCTGTTTATTTATTAATATATGATGTCCCCGGCTTTAGTTAGTTATTGCTTTGTCTTTGTGTAGGAATTGAATTTACATTTTCTTTGTTGTAATGTTCGTACTGATCTTTAAGGTAGCTGGGTACATAAAAATAAATGATATCGTATTATAATTTATGTTAGTAATCCTTGTATTATAATGTAAATACAGAATGCATAACCGTTAGTTACTTTATTTCTGTTATTTTACATTGATCACGTGGCTTCTGGTGGAGTCGCGGGTAAATTTTTCCCTGTGTTTTGTCTTTTGTGAAAAATATTGCGGCCATTTTTTGAAAACAAATGCTTACCTTAGTGCAGATTGCTAAATGAGCGGTCGAAGCATTTGAAAAGAAAAGAAAAACTGTTAGCGTATGGGTTTCAAAGTATTTTACATAAATCCTGTGCAGGAGCCAAGTCATATATGGTCCTAATGCACACCCACAGAAAGGGTTCATGAGACAATAACTATATTTATGTTTAGAACACATATTATGAAGTCTATTCCTATTTGACAAAGCCCAAAAATAGTGTACATGCTTGTGCCTAATTTAAGTTTGCTGGAGTAAGACCTCATTACACACAAAACAGCAAAAGTATCCGACTAAGATAAGTCCTGCTTTATAGACCAATTTTCAGTGTTTGAGTGTTGTAGACCTGCATTTTACTTATTATTAACAACCGACATTACATGTCAATATAAATACACTGAACTGAGTCCCAGAGTCTGCATTTGTGTTTGTATATTACACACGGTTGTATTTACTGTTTATGTACAATGGCCATCCACATCCATTTCAACTTTTACCAGAAATTTCTTGTTTACAGATTGCACATGGTCATATTTATCAGTTTGCTGGTACATGTACAAAACAAATAATTTAGTTTTATCATCAGTTATTTCCCCTGCACATATATTGTTTGAAGTCAGAATGGTTTTTTTTCTGACCTTGAATTTCTCATATGGGGATAATTAAAGGTACATCTCTCATTGTATCACTATTTCACATTAAAAGCATGTCTATAAAGTTGTTAGTATTTCAGTATCGTGTAATCATCTTCTTGCATAAACTGCTTCGGCAGTTTAGCCTGCCGTTGCACCTGCGAGTCAAACACAAGGGCTTATTTTACCAAGTCAACATGCCATTCGTTGATTTCCGTGAGATACGTACGTTATTCGTCACGTCGTCATTCTCGGAAACCCCACCCCTTTCTGTTTGGAGAAGACAGTCGGCCATTTTAGGTTTATCAGTCGTCATTTCACATCGCTACAGTAGGACGGAGAACGTCAGGATTCAATTTCATCATATTTCTCTTACAACTGTAGTGGAGAATTGCCTACTATGAACTGAATCTCTTCCTAAAATCAAAAACAAGTAGATCCTAGTGAAGTGACGCATAAGCCAGATTCCAGTGTCGAGTTGAAATTTTTTGCACCTCAATGTAGCTAGAGGAAATGGCTGTGGAAAGCATGACTGTCCATCCAAACTCCCCAACTACCAACCACGAACACAACAGTCTCCTGACTGACGAAAGGTCGAGTAATTCTACAATCATATTTATATGAAATTATTTATTTGTCCTGTGCTTTTACACAAAAAGCCCGGGGTTTCTTTTTCTTTTTTCTGTCAGAGGGATTAAACTCGCCTTTTCTGGAAAACAAGTACAGAGGTAACGAACGCCATGTTGACACGACAACGCCAACTGGGAGGCCAAATATCACCTGGGATAACGTTATTCCCTGCATTTTATTAACGTTATCTCAACCAACGATCAATCGACTCAAGCCAACTTTGAAGGGAAAAGATGAGGTCGACACCGCTAACCAACTATACGTTTAACTGCCAAACTTAACAATTCAACGATCATAAAGCGGCGGTTAATCACTTGCCCATCGTTACGAGCGGTTAACAAATCAACGTTAGTTATATTTATTTTGAGCACGATGACAGCTGATTTAACGTCGCAGGTGTGAAAATACAAGCGATCGTCTTTTTGCTAACATCGGGCCTGTTTTAGGCTAAACTAGCAACATTAGCTTGTTAGCAACTTTAGCCTGTTAGCTGCCGACTCAAACTGTTGGCAGCGACAGTGAAGCTAAGCTAACGGCTAATGTTATTTTGTTGTTGGTAATGACCTAATTCACCGGCGTTCTCAGCCACGACATCGTTTAATCACATTGCGCCAATTAATATTACCAGATCGGCGCAATAATATTTAATTTATTCTATTAAATCGTCGCGAAATCCTTTTAACTTGTATTCGTTCAGTTGGCGGAGGGAAGTAAGTTGTTCCTCATATTAGCACTGCGCACTTCAAAAATTATCCTAAGTCTTCGTACAAAGTTATACATTTATAAGAAAAGGTGGTGTATTTAGGCCCCTGAACACGATTATCATCTTGTTTCTTTTATTTCCAGCAGGTCTTACACTTGATTTATCTTTTATAATATTTATTATTTAAAGGTATCGAGTAATTAGTTCCCTGTTGCAGTAGCTAACGTTATAAACATGTAGCTTGTTGTTCATTGATATTTGCCTAACATGTCACTTTTATTCACAGTCGTGCCCTCACTGACTCGCCCCAAACATCCACAAAAAGTACCCCTCAAAAATGTGTAAAACGTCTGCAAAGCATCCCAGAAGTGTTTAAAGTCAAACACAAAGTTCCCTTTTCCACAGTCCCCAGTTGGCAAATTTGCTGTACCCAGTTGGCCCCGTTTCCAAAACCCACAAACCCCACTAGAGTCCCGAGAGGTTAAGGAAAAACTTTTTCTTTTTTTTTTAATTTTTCTCAATGGTTTTGAATGCAAAATGTGAAGAAAACCTGTCACAGTAAGTATTCCCCATTTTAACCATGGCCCTTTGCTTCTAGTTTTTAATTCATTAATAGGTTCATTCACTGAGCTAAAAATGTACCATAATGCATGGTAAATCCTTTGATTCAGTCAGCCTTAATAGAACAGATTAATCTTGTGCTCTGTTGAATTGTCAGATCTTCTCACGGCTGTCTGCTAGTAGGTTGTGCTCAGAGATTTTACAGTTTGGTGCTTTGTTAATAGATTTAAACGGATAATATTCTGGACTTTATTGCTGTCTCTGCTGCTTGTATAGGGTTTAACCAGTTACTCATTCAGGAAAGCTTTCCTCTTCATATATCTGTGTGGCATACGTTTATGTTGGCAGAGTAATTCAAACTCTTAAAGTTTATGCTGACCCGACCTGTTGAATATCCTGGCGGGACACAGCGATGTCATGGGTTTAGTATGTTTGCAAGTTTTTCGAAACTGGAACATAATTGGCAGCAGCTGATATGTGTGTGTATAGTCATCTGACAGGCCAGAGAGGCCATCAACTTCTGCCCTCAGTGGTCCCAGACAAACTCTATTCACAACAAGCTGCGTACATAATACAGCTAAATCCCTGTGTTATTATAGGGAGCCCTTCCCCCACAGGACCAAAAAGGTTTAATTACACCTGACTAACGAGTTTTGATTAACCTGATGGAATGTAGTACATGTCAATAGTAGAGGAGTGGTCTGGCTGTGGAGATAATGCTGCTGAATTTGTTGTGTTTCGAAGCAAAACGCTGGTGTAGGATAAATTACCTCTCTAGAGTTCAGTAAAGTTTAATGAATAGAGAGACAGAAAGTTTACAGATTCACTCGGCTTCTTGGTATCTGATAGTGAGTGATTGTTTGCTTTGCAGGGAATTACAGAGCAAAGGTGGTCGAAGTAGCCGTTTTCAGCGAGGGCATAGCTCGTCCAGGATTTAATTCTGGCTGATCTCGCAGAGTAATATTCAATAAAAACAAAAATGAAGGCAGATTATGTTGTTTGTTCTGGACTGTGCTCTTTAATAAACAGCAGATAACTTGATTTTGGCCTTGCTTTATACTGGGAGCTGTTGTAAAATGTGCTTGCAATGTGATCTGGGTGACTCCAAATCTGGAACCTCTGTTCCTTACTCTGCAAAGTTATTTAGATAACTTAAAAAACCAATATAGCATTTTACCAAAGCTGTTTACGTAGAATCAGCATGGAATGAGCTAATGAGTTTCAGAAATGCCTGTAGTTGGATTTCGTGTGACTGTTCTGTTGCTCTCCCCTGAGGAAACTTGTAAACTGAGGATGTGGTGTGCTTCAGTTTATGCATACTGTGCAGCTGACAGTTTGCCAAAAAGTAGATCGACTCTACTCACCACCTGCTCTGGCTCAGTTCACTGTGTGCTCTATAGGACAAAACCAGTCTTTGACTAGTCAAATATGTAAGTCAGTAGCCCCAGTGAATAAGAGGGATCTTGTTAAGATACTTCTGGCCACAGCGTCCTCTCCCAGCTTGCCACAAACCGTACTTGTCGGTCTGCTTTAGATGTTACTCTAATAGTTTCTTCACTGTGCCTTAAAATCTATCCCAGTGATTAGTCGAATAGCGACAAGAATATATAGTTTTGTTTTTGTTGAGTTAAATAAAACTACTTCTCAGAGGTAGTGTCCTGCCCAAGCAGTTGACTACAGTAACGTCTGCCCTTCTAATGCTCTATTAGAACTTGACAATAGAATTTACGGCTTGTATTCAGATAATATTTTTCGGTTGTGCTTGGAGTTTTATTGCAGCCTTCTCCTGTGCAGGTTTTAATGTTGATTGATCCGTTTTGGTTGATTCTTAAAGCCATTGTTGGTATTTTTTTACATTTGTCTTTTGAGGGTATGCGTACGTGAAGCAGTGGCACCTGTGCAAAAGCTATTTAAAAGTAGTTTAAACAGGCAAACATCTGTGAGAAATACGTACACTTCGTTAATGAACACGGTAAAGTCAGAGATGCACAAACACAGTCGTTTACGCCCACAACGTGAATCACCTGTTAAAGTACATGAACATAAAACCCAGTTAACGTTTGTCTTTCCAACTGCGTGTCAAGTGCTCTCTCAAAGTGCATCAAACACAACCTTGTAGCACTGTGTGAGGAATCTGCAGCTACAAGCTCAGTCCCAAGTCCCTTAACCTTGTGATATTTAGTTAGTGTGTAATTAAAATAAAGTAATTATAAGCTATACGCCCTATTTATGTATTTAAAATGTGCTGTTATTTTGCAAAATGATTAAAAATATTTCTTCATATTTTAAATTGCGGTCAATTCAACCAAGCCTCTGTACTTGTTTTCCCTTTGATGTATTTGCAGTTGCATATACTATTTATATACATTTGCCTGTTTTTTTGAGGTTATCACATTGGTTTGTATCATTTAATTATACTCTTAAAATGATGTCCTAAAATTTTAAAATCAGCCCGATACAGGACCAATCAGAAGATGAGGTTCGTAACTCTGCGTGCATTGCTTTCATGTACAGGCCAGAAGATGGAGAGCTGGAGGAGGGTGAACTGGAAGATGATGGGGGAGAAATAGATGAGGAGGAAGTGGGTGGAAGTGTGTCTGCAGCAGCAGTAGGAGGTGGAGACGGAGGTGATGAGGCGGGCGGAGGAGGTGAAGCAGGAGGGGAAGGGGCAGTGGAGAGGCCTCGGCGAAGCAAGGAGCGCCACGGCAGCAGCGGCTCGGACGATGAGAGATCCCACCGTCGCAAGAGGAAGCGGAAGAAAGAGAGGGAGAGGGAACGGGAGAAGAGGAGGGCCAAGAAGAAACGCAAATCAAAACATAAAGTAAGGAGCCTGGCAGCAGCCTTGGAGAATATTGTCTTTGTTCTGTCTCTTTGTCTTACGTTTGGCTTTCTCGCTCCCTCTCAGCGCCATGCGTCCTCTGATGATGACCACTCGGACTTCAGTGAAGACTCCGACTACAGTCCTAGTGAGAAGAGGAAGTACAGAGAGTACAGTCCACAGTATCCACCCGCTGTGAGTCTGAGAAGCAAACATTCCTCACACCTACATCTTAACAAACTCAGTTATGAAAATCAAGTATCTCAGCATCTTTAATTTGTTTAACTTTCTTGACCCTTCTCTAGGCTCACGGGGCTCACGGGGCTCACGGGGCTCACGGGGCTTACGGCGGCCCAAAGAAGGGCAGTTACATGAAGATGGAAAAACAGGCCTATGGAGGCTACGATGACTATGAAGAGGACAACTATGAAGGAGAGGAAGAGGAAGACATGGTGGAGGAAGACTACGATGACTTCACCAAGGAGCTCAACCAGTATCGCAAGGCCAAGGAGGGAGGAGGAGGCCGCGGGGGGCGAGGTAATGTGCAAAATATTCATTTAAATGAAGTTTGACTGAAACAGAGGATATAATTCCTCAGATGGGATATGTCGGATGGCAGAATTTATTTGAAGATCTGATGTTTGTCTGCGTTATAAAATTTAACTTATACTACTTGGTTGCAGTTCATCGTGTCCCTGCTGTTGTACTTGTCGCACAGTTCACATTTTTATTTGGACAGTGGTGGACACACAATAGAGCTTATTTGACAAATGTTCTCTAATCAATTCAAATTCCACAGATAAGTTAGTGACTGTTGGTCTCTCCGGCCGCTGTGGCTTACTCTAGTTTCATATCTCTCTCTTTCTTTTTTTCTCTGGGTGGCTGCAGGGGGCAGAGGTCGCATGAAGAGCCAGAGAGGCCGTGGAGGAATGAGAGGAGGGAGGAGGGGGCGAGGGGGAAGCAGAGGGAGAGGGGGACGAGGTGGAGGAGGAAAGATGGGAGGAGACGATGATGGAGACGGCTACGGAGAGGAGATGGAGGTGAGGTTTTGGATCTCCTAATGCAGACCACTCTCTATTTAGCCGGGTTAAAGCCTAGAGGACGAACTGTCGCTCTCTTTTAGTTGCTAGACAAACATGGATCATCCCCATTAGCTCTTCTGCACTGACAAATCAAGCCTGTTGGTGGTCTTCAAGGGGAAAAGTGATTATTTTCCTATTAATGGAATAAATACTCTAAATAAACTTGTTCAGTTCTTGACCCATCGTCTAGTCCTGTAACTGCTGTCTTATATTCCAAATCAAACCAAATTAAGGGGACAGATTTTACTTCAGACATGTTATTAGAAGCAGAATTCATCTTAATAAGTTGCTTTACATTTTGTTCTAAGCTGATGCTGAAGTTGCCTAAGACACTGTCCTTACAGTATGGAGATGACGACTACGACAACATGGGGGAGGACGACTACGACGACTACTCTAAAGAGCTCAACCAGTACAAGAAGTCCAAAGACAGAGGAAGAGGTTTGTGTGTTTTCCCATCTTTGTCTTATGGTGAATAAATATTAAAAGACGTTTGTTTACTTGCAGAGCTGCTGTTACACTCTTGATAACTATCGGCATTGCCCGTAAATTCGCTCACTCTCTTTATTAATTCCTGCTCCAGGAGGTAGAGGCGGCCGCGGGCGAGGCAGAGGTAAAGGAGGGCGAGGCATGATGAGAGGATTAAAGGGTCGAAACCGAGGGAGAGGAAGAGGGGACATGGGGAATGATGACGACAACAACGGAGACATGGACAATGGGGTACAACTTTTTTTTTTTATCAGCTCAGTTTGAAGTGACTTTGAAACACCTTGGACAAACTGAAGTCACTTAATACTCATGTGTGTATCTGCTGCATATGTTTAATTCAGGACGGCGATGGACCAGGACCGGGACCAGGACCAGGGAGGAGGAATCAGAACGATAAGCACCAGGACAAGAAAGGAAAGGCCATCTGCAAGTACTACATCGAGGGAAGATGCACCTGGGTATGATGGCACAGATGTTTGCTATTTTAGTTTTAATGGTTTAAACTAAAGGATTTAAACAAGGCCTCATTCTGCTCAGCACATGAGCTCGACTGGAACCAGCACAGACTTATAAACTTTGTTAAACCACCAGGGGGACCACTGCAACTTCAGCCATGACATTGAGCTGCCAAAGAAGAAGGAGCTGTGCAAGTTCTACATCACTGGATTCTGCGCCCGAGCCGACCACTGCCCTTACATGCATGATATCCTTTACTGTTTACCAAAAATAAATAAATGTGTTTACAACTGGCTAGAGATAATTAAATTATGAACTCTTTATCGATATGGGTTTTTCCTTGACTCCTGTTATACGTGAATTCCCTTGCAAGCTGTTCCACACCACAGGGAACTGTGTCAATGGTGACGAGTGTATGTTCTCCCACGAAGACCTCAATGATGACACACAAGAACTTCTCAACAAGGTGAGATCTTTTCATGTGTGAACCTGGGAGACATGTAAAAGTTCTGTAGGAATATAAATGTGTAATTAGCTGTTTGTTTGTGTTTTTTAAGAAGAAGCTGAGTTTTTTTTTCATATCACATTTTGCAGATGCTGGCAGAGGATGCAGAGGCTGGAGCTGAGGATGAGAAGGAGGTGGAGGAGCTGAAGAAGCAGGGAATTAACCCTCTTCCTAAACCCCCTCCTGGGGTCGGCCTCCTCCCCACCCCTCCACGGCCTGTTCCTGTAGACCCCAACGCGGGGGCTGGGGATTTTGGCGGTCCTGTCACTGGTGACTTTGGGGGTCCTCCTACTGGTCCTAACCAGATGCCTATTTCTGGGAAAGTTCCCCCCGGACCAGGACCACTTCCTGGCCCAGCCCCCTGTGCCGGTCCACCTGTCCACGGCCCTGATGGTGGTCCCTTCCAAGGCGGACCCCCAAATCCCACTGGCCCTCCTCCCCACATGGGTCCTCCACCGCCTGTTGGTGGAGGGGGAGGTGGCATGGGGAAGAAGATCCCCTCGTTGTTTGAGATTAAAGTTCAGCCGACAGGACAGCTGGCTCAGAAACTGGCTGTCAGGTAAGAAACCATATAAATAAAGCTCTCAGTCCAGATGAGATCAAAGGAAGTGATAGTATGTTAGACGTTTGCTGTGTCGGTAGCTCCATACATTTGTTAGATTGCTCTCAGTATGGCAGCTCGTGTTATCCAAAAACTATATTTTATTTATCCCAGCTACATAGATATAGATTGAGGCCACATACCCCAATGAATCCTAAATCCCACTCTCCCTTTTATATCAGAACCCAGACTCCCGCCCAGGGCGCCCAGGGTCAAACTTCAACACCTGGACCCCAAGGGCCACCAGGTGCCCCCCCTACCCGCTTCCCTGGCCCTCCAGGCATGATGCCCCCTGACATGGGCCCCAACCTTGGGATGAACCAGGGCCCCCCCAACATGGGCCCTGGTGGACCACCCATGATGGGAGGATTTTCGTCTGGTGAAGGCCCTCCACACGGAGGCGCCATGCCTCCAGGTCCGCCGCAGGGTGGAGGAAACTTCTTCAACAACTTCTACAATCAGCAGGAAGGCATGAACATGGAGGGAGTGGTGCAAGAAGGTGAGTGTGAGTTTCAGGTTCAGTTAAATCAAAACCAAACTCCGGCTCACTGTAGGAGATTTATTCTAATGAGTGTACTCATTGCTCAGGTGACAACTACCAGGGGTTCTCTGGCATGGACGAGAGAGGTGGAGCAGGGAAATTTGGTAACCAGTCTGGCGGCCAGGAAGGCTCTGCTAACGGAGCCTCAGCCAGTCAGGGAGGGATTTCTGTGCCCGACTTTCTGCCTCCGGCACAGCGTGTCCTGTTCATGAGGATCCAACAGAAACAACAGGAGGAAGAGGAAAGAGCTCGTAGGATGGCCGAGGGAGGAGCAGAAAAGAGTAAAGACACTGAAGGTAGAGGAAAAGCATCTCTGACTGCCTGTCTTTAAAATAGTTTTGATCTTTGCCTCGTGAATTTTACACTTTCGTCTCTAAAACTATGTTGAATGTGTAATCTCTTGTAAAGACTAAGTTTAAGATGAACATTGAAAGTAGTAGACCAGCTTTCATGGTACATGTTGTTAAAGGATTCAGTATTTCTTACAGTGGATCTTTGACAGAACCTTATATCTTCATTCTCTGTACGATCCGCTTTTCTTCTTTCCATGTATCATCACAGCTCTTTTACCCACTCTGCCATCTGTGCATAGAGTATTTTTGCTGGACCAGCATGCATCTCACCTGTGAACATTTATTCTGTTATTTGGTGCACATGCATTATAACAAAATCTCTTGGTTTGTACAGTGTTTGTACATTTGAAGGGTTTACTCTTGCAGCTGATTAATTTTTCAACAAATATATATAATATATGATATAATATATATAGACTTTCAGTGTTAATCAGATGTCAAATGTCTTTCACCAGGCGACTCAGGGAACTGGTACTCCAGTGAGGATGAGGATGGTGGTGGCAGTGTGACCTCCATCTTGAAGACCCTCCGTCAGCAGACTCAGCCGTCTCAGAAGTCAGACGGCCTTCCGATTGACCCTCGTCTTCAAAAGGCTTCTCCTGCCAACCCTCCTCCCCGCCCAGCGGACCCCCGCTTGGCTCGGGACCCGCGCCTGGCTCGTGCTGAGTCGAGTCAGATCTCTGACCCCACCCACTCGATGCCGGCTCCATCCTCCTCTGGACCTCCTGCTGACCCCAGGTTAGCCAGACTCGCTGCTGCCTCGTCCGGATCCTCCTCCCACTCGCCTCCTGCTCCTAAGCCAGAGCCTCCTTTGGTCTACAAGCCCCCGCCCCTAACAACCCCAGCTGCCGATGAGGAGGAGACGGAGCGGGTTTTACGGGACAAGCCTGTGCCTATCCCTCTGGACCCCCTCATGGGTATGGCACTGAGAGACCCACGCTCCCAGCTCCAGCAGTTCAGCCATATCAAGAAAGATATTCTTCTCCACATGCCGGCCTTCTACAAGACGATCACCTGGTCGCCTGAAGATCTCCTTCCGCTCCCAATCCCCAAGCAGGACCTCCTTCCACTCCCACCAGGCATCCCTCCTGTGTCCTCCCTAGACCCACGTCTGTCCCGCGCTCAGCAGCAGCTCCACACGTCACTGCCTCACTCACAGCCTCCTCCCACACAGCCTCCTCCCACCTCAGAACCCCCAGCCCCTTCCTCCTCTACCTCCTCCCTACCAGACTTTGAGCTGCTGTCTCGTATCTTGAAGACTGTGAATTCCAGCGCATCCCAGAGCCCCTCCCCTCCTCTGTTACCCACACCTACCGTCCCTATGTCGCAACCTCCCCCCTTGACTCCTGCACCTGTAGAAAAGCCTGTGGACCCCCGTGTGGCTCGTAAAGACCCCCGTCTCCAGCCGCAGAAATCAGCACTGAAGCAGCCATCTGAACCCGTGCCCCCTCCTCTACCCGCTACATCTTCAGCAACCGCAGCCAGCTCCTCCCCGCCTTCCATCGCCCCGTATGACCCCAGGCTGCTTTCCTCAGGTGGAGCAGGGCGCAGTGTGGGGACAGGGGCACCAGGGGGAGCTAGTGTGCTGAGCAGCATCAGTCTTTATGACCCTCGGACTAACAAACCAGGCAGCCCTGGTACTAGCAGCGGCTCTAACAACTCCCCCAACTCAGTCAGCACAGATTCCAAACCTAGTGACGCCACAACAAGTAAACCCAAGTCCAAGGAGCCCCTGTTTGTTCGGAAGTCTGCATTGGACCAACCAGAGCCGGAGAAAAGCGTAGAGCAAGGGACCGATCGATACAACAGCTACAACAGGCCCCGGCCCAAGCCTGCCCCCTCACCTAACTCCACGGCCCAGGGCGGGCCCGCCGTAGCTGGGGCGGCCACAGCTGGAGGTCAGGGCGCCGCCGGAGCCACAGCAGAACAGGGGCCTGCAGGTGTCCACAACCTGCCGGTGTCCTCGCTGTTCGGCGTAGTAAAGCAGGCCGCCAAGCCTGGCGGGACAAGTAGCCCCTTTGGAGGAAACAGCCCTGCTCAGACTGACCAGGCTACCACAGAGCAGGACAACGCCTCTCTGAAGGATGTTTTCAAAGGCTTCGACCCCACGGCCTCACCCTTCTGTCAGTGACCTCGAACCCAGAACCACAGAGTTCAAGATGTGGTTGGGCGTCGGATTCTTTTAACTTTGTTTTGGACACTGAACTTATCAGTGAAAAGAGACGAGAAAACGCACTGCAGCAACTGCCTGTGAGACTGATGAAGACAAAGTTTTGTGAACAAATTGACTTAACACATTTCACACACACACACACACACACACACACACTTAACCACAGCGTTGCAGACTCAGATTCTATAAAAGACTCTTGGGTACCGGGAAGGGTTTAAAGTTAAATCTCTATTTTAAACAAACTTATTGATGTATAAATAGATGTATTCTCTTCATCTCAGTGCTTAGTGAAAACAGTTATTCAGACGGCAACAAAAACACATTTATATGGAAAGAACATTTTAGCTTCACATCTTCTTTTCGTTCTCTTTTCTTTTCAGTTCTTCAGCTCTTTTCATTTTAATCGTGTCAGCTGTTTGATGTGTTCGTATATTTTTTTTCCGGGGGCAGTTGCAGTTGGTTCCCGGTAACGGATGAGAGCGTGACTTTCTTTCTTTTTCTTTTTCAAACTAAACATTTCTTATTTGTGATGTTTCTGTGACTAAATCAACAGCACTAAGCCCCGTCATAAACCAGCTGCCCTCTGTATCACCTGTCTTCTGTATTTCCTTTATAAACTGTTTAGCTTTCTCACACAGAGGCGTACGTTCTCCTCATGTTTTCTGCAGAGAGAAATATATAAACTTAAATCTATATTCTGCTTGATTTGTTTTTTAGTATTTATTTTTCTACTTCTTTGCACTGTCAGATGGTGTTCTCTGAGGCTTGTATAAATATTTTTAATGTCTGTTGCTCCTCCAGCTGTTCATTGACACTTTCATGTCAGGTATTTTCGCTCGTAACCCAAGCGGTGCCGTTGCAGGAAGTGACCTGTGACCTTTCAGCGCCGTCTCCATAACCACTACGCCCCTGCTGTTCCCTCCCCATTACACAAGTTTTGCCTTTAGCAGAGAAAACACTCAAGTGAACATTTATCAGTTTGTGAAACCGGAGAGCATCTAGCTCGTTAATGGAAGTAGCTGCTCAGCCACATCACATCCCACTCAGGTGGTCCATTCTTGGTACCTGTTGGTTATGCATAGAGTCATTGGTGTTGCAGGAATGGCTTTGGTTGGCTAATACTTCAGTCTTTTCATGTAGATTTTGTAGTTATTTTGTTTTATTCATTTGTTAAGTATGGGAAGAGGCAGAAATCCCACAGATTTCAGAGAGCGGCATCATCCTAGAAGCTTTTGCCTCGAGCGGTTGGTGGCATTGTGACAATCAGAAACTACACTTGGACCTAATATTCACTTATCGTTTGAGCCTTTAGTTGATCTGTGCAGTTTTTACCTCGTGCCGCTGTCAATCCTCCCACAAACGTACAGTAGAAAACGCTTAACAGTGACACGTCCACCTCCGGTATGGATCTACATGTAGGATCAGTTATCTCCAGAACTTCCATTCCTTGTTTCTGCCATTCAGCGCAAACAGTCTGAGCGAGGAGCGAGTGGCAGCGTCTGAATCAGGGCGATGAAAAGCAGTCGTTAGAGTCACTGTGGAGTCGAGGCGGAGGAGCTTATCGATGTTTATGACTTCCAGAAGATTGTACAACAGCTCTCAGGATCATTGTCGACAGTCTTGTGTATAATTGTTGATCATTTTAATTTATTTTTTTATACTTGGGTAAATGTACTTCCTCACTTTTTTTGGACTGAATCATTTTGTATGTCGCGGCGCGTGGTTACGGCTCACCTCAGTGGGATGCAGGCGCTCTGAGGCAGGATGAGGAGAGAGGCTCGCTCGTTTCTTCATTCGGTTTAATGTGTGAAGATTCAGACTAACAAAGGATTCACTATCGGCTCCTCTCTGCCAGGCCGTTTCAAACGCCTGTCGGGAGCGCTACGGTTCATTTGTTCTTTGTTCTGTAGATTTATTTTCATGTTTTTGTTTTTCTCACTCTGTAAATTTGACCAGTTTCCTTCCTGACTTTGGAGGAGTGGCGTTTTCTAACTGTACACTGTAGGTGAGGTTGTAAGTATTTAAATAAAGTTGATACATGATCAACCAGTTAAAACTATGTTTCTGCATTTCTTTCTTTCTTTTTATTTTCTGGTTTGAAACATGTATCACAGCCACACGTTGTTATCTAAGCCTCCATGTCTGTCACAGTTTCGGGCTAAAATAAAAAGGATTTAGTTTGATTTTGTTCTCTTGTCATCTTGAAATATGTCTTTTCTGTCATATTTATTTTAAACTAGTGAATCAGACGGGTGGGGTTGAATAAAATCACGACTATTCAGACAGACTGAGGTCACTGAGCTTCACTTTGTTTCCTGTGACGATTTCAGTTGTCTTTCTCTTCTTCTGTCGTCCGATGATTTATCTGAAAATGACTCAAATCCGTTTTTCACCACCAGGCATGCCGCTGCCAGTCGTTCTCATATTGTTCTTCCATCTATTTAGGCTCGTCGTCCTACGTCGGGTTCAGATCAGCACCTCGGCGGCACGCAGTCCGTTTCCTGGTCCACAGCGATCCTCGAGTGATTCACTTCCTGTTCCCCCTCCCATCCTGCAACGCTGGCTCCAGGAAGACGAACTATTCATCCCGCACCTCAAAGGTTTCCTATCACACACACAAACACACACATCCACTCTGCTGCCAGTTTGTTGGGTGCAGCCCTCTGGCTTCACGCTGCGCCCGCTCTTGACCTTCAGTGCAGCTGTTGTTTATCAAAAAGTTGCATGGATTTTGTTTGTTTGAGAAAAACATTTTGACCAGTGCTGCAGTGAACAGTACTTTCCAGATATTTATAACTCCTTCTGCTGAGTGTTGCTCACTGTTAACACTCTCAACGCAGACTCTTTATTTGTAACCTCTTGCAAAACAATTTCCTTGAAGGATTAATAAAGTATTCTGATTGCGACATTTCCACCCGGGAGGAGATGATGTGAAGTCTCACCAGGGTTTTCTGGGACTTACCTGCCTGAGACACTGAAATTGTGCACTCCCTGTATCTTTTTATGAGTAATCTCCTTAGCTTGCAGTTCAGGGAAGCTACCTGTGGTGAGTGTATATATAGAAAATCTGATCCTCTTACGGGACGACTTCAGCTGGGATTTGGAGGTTGGCGGCCTGTCCGCTGCAGTGCCTGTCTGCGCACTAGTGGGGGCGCCGTGTGTGATCATCTCTGACCTAAAGATGCTTTCCGTCTCCCTCTGCTTGTTTGCGTCTGTCTGTCTCATTATCCTGGGAGTCGCTGCTTCATAAACGCTGCAAAAAAAAAGTTCCCACGTGCAGAGAGGAGGGCGCAGAGGGTTGTGGAAATACAGGAGGTTTATTCCACCCAGAGGACGGGCAATTAGTATTAAAGACTCAGAAACAATTATACGACTGGGTTAAGACTGAGTCATCTGCGTCAAACATATAAATGTAAAGAACGCATTGTTTTGTTGTGTTTTTTTCCTTCTCCACCAGCGCCCTCGCTCTCCAGTCAGGGAGTCTGTCTGTCTCTGAGCTGCTCCAGATAAGAGCGTCTGTTAACGCCAGAAATATACAAACTCCTGCCTCGGATTTCTTCTCCGTCTTTGTCTCGTTGTATCGGGGCGGCCGAGCTGATAATCATCCACCTGCAGCACCGTCCACTCGCAGGCTGATATCAAGCTTTTACTTTGTCTCAGGAATGTTTGTCAAAGCGGACAAGGAGGGACATTGTGTGCTGATCCAAACAGAATAAATACCACCATCATTTTATTATGGCTTGATTGTGTTGTGCCGGGCCGTCTAACTTGATTAGTATTTTAAGTTATATTCATTTTAATCTTGTGACCAGTCAGAGAACAGATTTATTTATGTTATTTGGTATAAATGTGCTTAATTTGTCCTCAAATCCCAGCACCTCTGGGTTTTATTTGGTTATTTATGTTGTATCTACATTACACCCTCGTTAAAATAAAACATAAATTGCCTTCGTGCTGATATCTGCACCGCCTGTGGACTCTGATGACGTGTGGGGCGAAGGTCGTAAAACCTGAAGGGGAGCCAGGATGGATTCTTGCGGTGTAACAGACAAAAACCTGGCCTCATGCCTCGGCAAACTTCCTCTGCTGGGATGCAGCAAATTAATTTCCAACCGAGTGTGACACTTTTGCTATTTTCAGCTGGTGCTTTCTGCAAACACTAGCTCTATTTTATATCATTTTACTGCAGTAGTAGTTTTATCTGTGTGACCTCAGAGCCGCCTGTCTGCAGAGACACGTCAGGGTCAGCTGTTATCTTTACAGAAAGATAAAGATTTTAAATATGACTGTGTAAGCATTGACACATTTTCATATTGAGGCAAACCAAACAGTGACTCTTAGGGTTGCATTTACACCAGACTGGTGGAGTTTACTGGTCCCGTTATCAATCACTTCACAGCACAAACATTCTTTCTTTACAGTTTGAAACTCCATTGTTTGGCCTGAAGGACTTCATCTGGCGCTACTTCTTCTCTTGTCCTCTTTTATTATACAACTCCACCTATCTGGGTAAATAAATCTGGGTGGCCAGCGTTACATAGCTCCTCATGACGTCAGAAGATGCAGAACAAATGGTTTCCACAGCACGGGCAGAGAAGAGAGTCGACTGTGTCCACTGTGGCCTTCAGCTGCGGAGTGGCCGATGAATAGATCGGCAGCGAGAGGTTGAGATGAGCAAACTGACATCACTGTGTTGGTATGTATCTGCTCAACATGTGACAGAGGCCTTTGTGGCAGCCACATGCTTCTGTGTGTGTTCCTATAGTGCTGCGTTGCACAATTCACCGTCTGTGTCAGTGTGTCAGTGTGTGTGTGTGTGTGTTAGTGTGTGTCCTCATTTACAGTAAATATGTACCTCTTGTCATTTCTCTCTAACGATGACTGTGACAGAGTCTGAGTCAAACTCCCACGGTCTCAGAATTGATCCTCAGGCTCAGTCTCGTCCTGATTGATGAAAATGGACGTATTCTTGTTGTGCTTGACTTCTGCCGATGTTCAACAAATATACACCGATCCGCCAAAACATTATGACCGGAGGACTGAATACCATTTAAAGCATCAGTGTTCTGCTGGGAAACTTTTAGACCTGGCATTCATTCATTCATGTGGATGTTACTTAGACATGTAGCACCCACCTAGACCAGACCAGGCTCCCCCACCCCATAGCAATGACACTCCTTGATGGCAGCAGGATGCAGCCTGACACAAAAAGGAACAACTAAAAAAAGAAAAAACATGAAGAACCTGGCCTCCAAAATCACTACATCCCAATCTGATCAAGTATCTGTGGGACATTGTGTTGCCAGACACCACAGGACACCCTCAGAACGCCCGTGTCCATTCTCTGATGATGGTGATAAAAACAGTGGTTGACTATTTTAGTTATAAACGCAAAGTAGATGATTACAGAGAGTCACGATTCATTCATTCATCTTCTAAACCCGTTTAGTCCTGTTAGGGGTCACGGGGGTCTGCTGGAGCCTATCCCAGCTGTCATCGGGCGAGAGGCAGGGGTACACCCTGGACAGGTCTCCAGTCAGACAACCATTCACACTCACGGCCAATTTAGAATCACTAATTAACCTAATGAGCATGTCTTTGGATTGAGAACGATTGAGGAACAGTTTAATAGTGACAATAGATCACATGACCATCTGTGTGTGAAATCAGTGGTTCATCATAGGGAAAATACAGAGAAGAAGAACTTTATAGTTGTGGTTTTCCCGTCCGGTGCTGGTTTACTCACGCTGCTCTCAAACTTTAAAATACTCACATGTTTAAATAATTTCCCTGCATCAAACGAGAGCGAGACAAAGTCTGCGTCCAGCTGGTGAACATTTGGAAAGAATCCACGTCAACGCCCACTTAATTACCATTCTGTGCTCTTGGTGTTGTTGGGGAGATCCTGGTCATTTTAAATATTCTGGATATTTTTGTCCCACATTTTTGTGGGCTGCGTGTTGGGAAGCACATGTGGTCGCTTACGTTCTTGTGTGTGAGGGTCCACATTCTGAGCGGGGTTAACTGCTTTTATCCCTCCACTCTGTGTCTGATTCTCAAGTGTGCGGTTCCCATGAGCAGCTCACAGTCAAATGTTTTTAATTCTGTCTTATTGGGGACACTCCTCTTCCCTCATATCCTTAAACCGGAACCTGAATCTTAAAACCCGGACTCTAAAACCAAATATGAAGCCTCAGACATCATTTTGAAGGCGGAGAGAGAACCGGACAAAAATGTCTAGAACACAAACACACAGACTGCTTCCTGTCCCTGCTGGAAGAATTTCAACCATCACTGATCTCATCTTGGGAACACTCCTCCTTTCTTTAAATTCACTTTCCTCCACAGTCCGTTTCATTTTTTCAGCTTCTTTCCTTTCCCCTTTCAGGTTACTGTAGTTCATTGCTTCACGGTCACTGTCCTCGCTGTCAACAAAACAAATTCCTTCCGTATCTCCTCCTGTTTTTCCTCTTCAAGCTCCATATTGGTCCCATTCCTCCTCCTCCTTGATGGATCACTTGTACGACTAAACAATGCCGCGTTTTCCTGTCAAAGGCAAAAAGGAACATTATATCCTCAGTCGGGCCGTAGCCAGCCAGCCTGTCTGTCTGCAGAGTGATGATCATCCCTAAATTCACGTTTTAAATCATCTTTCAAGCCCTGTGTGAATTCGGGATCTTGAGTTATTGAGACTTGCGAAGATCCTGCAATATATTTTCATAAAATATGTAAACACTCAGTAGTTATTTGGTTAGAAGCCAGTTTATCAAACGTCTGAGTGCAATTTTTAGAGGATCTTATTAGGTTGTGACGCCAATGCTAATTTGTTTTCATGGTGTTTATTTACACAGGGATGGTCAACAGAGCATGCTCAGTGCAACTCTGTCTCAGGGATGGTTGTGTTTTGCAGATTAAAATAACCATTTTTTTTTAAATCTGTGATGCTGTAAATTAATTTTGACAAGATTCCCTAAACTTTTGCATTTTTTCACTGTCTTGGAGGTTTTTAGATAATTAGGCCGATATGTTAGGATCCGTCTATCCATTGCATCCACGGTGCATGACATATGTTTGATTTTGCACATATATGCACATAATTTGGACGATGTTATACTAAAGAGTTACAAAAAATGTCACCTTCTTATTTAGTATTTATAGTGTAATGCCATATTTTATGTTTATGTTGTTTTCATATCATGAAAAATTGTTGTGTTCTGATCTAAATTAGCTTTTGCATGTGATGTTTTAGTTAGCGCTGATGCCTCACAGCAAGCAGGAAGGTTCTAGGTTCTAATCCATGGTTCTACTGGTTCCTGTCTGTGTGTAGTCTGCATGTTCTCCCTGTGTCTGTGTGGGTTCTCTCCAGGTTCTCCAGCTTCCTCCCACCGTCCAAAGACATGCTGGTTAGATTCATTGGTGATAAATTGATCATAGGTTTGAGTGTCTCATAGTCTGGAGACCTGTCCAGGGTGGACGCCGCCTCTCGCCCGATGCCTGCTGGGATAGGCTCCAGCCCCTCCTCCATGACCCTCCAGAGGACAAGTCCTTACAGAAGATGAATGAATGAATGAATGAATGAATGTTTTGTCTCTGGCTTGGTTTAGTGGTTTGATGCCTGCCTCCATGTGTCAAAGTGTCCATGATCATGACTTCTCTGCTCTATTTGGGTAAAATAATTGCAACCAGTTACAATTTGTTAAACATTAAACTAAATATAAACTGTGCACAGACTCATTTTGATCAGATGCAGCTGTATTTATGTTAAAACTATGAGTAAATATTACTTACTGGTTCCAGCTCGTTGGCTCGTTTGTGCCTGCCAGTGTTTGTGACGTGGCATGATCGTGGCGTTGTTCTCGTTATCCAGGATGTCTTGGCGTAATCAAAGCGTGCCGCGACATGCCACTGGAAAATGCAGTAGCCTTGAAACTCACATCGCCAATTAAACACACTCACTGATACGAATGTGGACTAATATTTCTGGTATTTAATTGCTGCATGACTCTGCAACAGCCGCGATGAGAAACAGCTAAATTTAAGAGCTCTGACTCTACGTGCCTCAAACTGCAGTTCGGACGTTGAGGCCTTTATTAAACTCAGGGGAACAATTCCAACATGACGTCCACACGACTTGCGGTGGTGTAGTCAGGCCTCCATATTCTCTGTTCCCAGAGACTCCAACATCAACATCTCAACTTCCTGTTGTGGGCCGAACCGGTCCACGGGACAGATTTAAAAGTGGTCATGGCTGGCATGTTCCCAAACACACACACACACACACACACACACACACACACACACACACACACACACACACACACACACACACACTTCACCGCTGCAGTAAACATTGGCACCGGATTTTGGACTCCCCTCTGTTGGAGGGAGATGCACTCTTTCCACACTTTCTCACAATTCTTAATGTTGCACAATCACACACACACTCCTCAGTTCTGATGTTTTAAGTTTGAGATAAACCCTGGTAAGAGTTTTAAGTCTTCCATCTGCACACACACACACACACACACACACACACACACACACACACACACACACACACACACATGCACCTTAGTCCTGCTGGAAGCCTTCCAGCATCAACAAGGAATGAGCTGGATGTTTGTTTGTCCTGCGTTTCAGCCATTGAGGTTCCCAGGTCTGTTCTGTCTGTCAGTCACACACATGTAAACACATGTGTTTGTACTGTAAACTGCTCTACACTCCATATATATAGACCCTGGCCCCGACATGAACATGAGGCTAATTAACCTTAACCCTTGAACCGAGTCTTAAAGGAAGCATTTGACGTTTTGGGAGAGTCGTCTGTTTTCTTTCCTGCACCGAGCGAGATGAGAAGATCGATGCTGATCATATATCTGTTCAGTAAATAAGGCTAGGCTAACGTAGCTTAGCATCACGAAATCATCAAAAATCAACACGTGTTGTTTGTTTTTTGCCTCTGCTGATTGCTGGGCGGTAAAGTCCCGGTGACACAGAGATTTATCATTTGAGTAGAAAATATTATAAAATGTTTTAATCAATCAGCTCTAGTTGCTCGAAGGCTTATTATTTCTTTACAGTTTTGCTTGGTTAAGATAAGATTGGCTTATGATCAGCGCAGGAACTTGAATTAGTGTATTTCTTCTTCTTCTGAAGAAGCTGAATGTCGCCACTTTAAAAATGAACGTTCACACACTGTGTCCCTGCTTCATTCACGCTCAGCGATAAGTAGAAAAGCAACCATCCGGCCGCTTCCCTTCCTCTCTTTCTCTGCCGCTGTCTATTTCGGTGTGTTTGTTCCCGGCGGGCGGGGGGCTCTGACCCTCCAGACGACCTCCGAGCCTTGACATGGAGAAAGAGGAGTGGGGGGGAGAGGAAGGAGAGAGGGAGGAACGAGGGAGACCAGAGGAGAAGGAGAGGATTGTGGGAACGGAAGGAGGCCATAGAGGTGGGAGGATCAGTCCTGGATGAGAAGATGGACGCTGATGAAAGAGAAAGTCAGCTGTGAAACATTCATTTATTTGTTTTTCCTCTTAAATGCTTTCACGTAATAACTCTGCGGCGCTGCTAACCAGAGAGAAAGGTGAACTGGAGATTGTGAGCCATTCATTTATTTATGTAACGGCACTTTTCAGCCGGGGAAGTGATACATGTGTGAAGCCGTTCATATTTTAAGGCCGGATTGACACGTTTACGGTGTCCTCTGTTATTTTGCCCTCAGCCCTCTTACATCATTCATTGTTTTGCTTTCCACCGCCTGCTCGCTCTCTGGAAATCACTGCTGCTGCACAAAAAAAAATCTTTCCCTCATGAGTCACAGATTTTATCTTCATAATTTTATCCATGTCACCAAAGAATTAAAAGAAAATGACCTATTGTTCAGGTGCAGTCACACAAACGATTCTGTAAACTGAAATAAAAACGTCATTCGTTTTCCGTCGCTTAACAGCCGACAGTCTGACAGTGTCCACACTTCCATCTTGCTTTAGCATCTTAACTGTTACTTGCTAATTAATGCCTCATGGGAATACTTTTAATTTATGCGTATTTAGTCCTAAATTTAAATATTGAACTGATGACGGCGCTACCTTTAAAACGAGTGGCGAATATAATGGATTGTCTGCAAAAAAATCGATCAGTTCAATATATATCAAGACATTTTTGAGTGAAAACTTTTGCAGAACTAGTTTAAAATCTGTATTATTAGTCATCCAGGGAACATGAATGTATGTACGAAGTGTAACAGCTGAGATAAGACAGTGTGATGCAGATTTCTGGACATCATCTGGACATTAACAGGTACAGACCAACAATATGTCTTTTTTAAAGGTTTTGTTTGAAGACATAAACAGGCTACTTGCAGTCTGGAGGTCTTATATTGGTTTGATGGCCTTTAATCTGCCTGTTATCATGGCTAAAAAGCTAAAGCTATGTCTTTGACTTATGTGAAGCTGGTGTTTTAGATTTGTTTTGACATCCACGCTTCACCACATTACCTTTAATGTTTATTTTAAGTTTATAATTTGTGTCCTTCTTCTTCATTTCTTCGTTCTCTCCTCATCCCCCCTTTCAGCATTTTCTTTTCCTCCCTTCCTCCCTCTTCCTTCGGCCGATCGCCCTCGAGGCTCCTCGCGTTTGCTTCAATCACAGAAAAACTAAATGGAAACACATGGAGGCTCGTTTACTCACAGATTCCCAGAATTCCTGGCTATGAGGTCACTCTGAGCCTCAGTCGTACGTCGTTCGCGACTTTGCCTGCTTGGAAATCAAAATGCAACCCCACGCTCACCGGGAGCCGCTCTGGTCGTTGGACGATGTGGGTCAGGACTGCTGAGGCCAAAACACTCTTAAAGATTTTCAAGTTGGATTTATGGCGGTGGCGTTTATGTGAAGCACTTTAGGAAGCTATTAAGAAAGACAAAATGGATCATAAGACAAGAAAACATTCCCATAAAGGAGCTCTGGTAAATACAGTCAGTAGTAGAGCTCCAGACTTTTCACTGCGATGCAAAACAAACGGCTGAAAAACACGTTCAGTGATTGTACAAGCTATTTACACAAAATATATTTAACTACAGCTAAATAAAGATGAACTTTATAAGTGTTTCTAAATAGATATGAGTGAGGCAAGAAATGGTTCTGGGAAGGAGACTGGACGTGATTCAACAAAATTTCATCTTAATCCAGACGCTTTTATTGTGAAATCTGTGAAACTGCATGTCTCACGGGGACGGATTAATTCCACCTGGCTGAGTGAGCCCCTTGCATAATTTCCTACAATGAGAGAGGCCCGACTGGCTCTGGCTGTTGTCCCGGGCTGCCAGCGTCGGTTTAGAGGATCAACGGTGCCGTGTTACAAAGAAAGAGAGAGAGAGAGAGAGAGAGAATATATAATCTTTTTCCTTGTTCCTGTTATTCTGATCTTTTCCCCTCCGTCAACGATCGATCTTAGAAGAAACAAAAACGATTTAAGAGTTAATCCCGTCATCTTCCTCTTTTTGCTCCTCCTCAGTTTATCTGTAACTTTGACAGACTTCACATTAATCCTTGCTTGGGGTTGCGCTCACCCCCCAACACACTTTGTGGCTCAGCGCTGGAGAAACACCAGCCTCTCTGGGGGTCTTAGCATGGGGCAACACCTGGGGGGGCCGGGCTGGAGGCCTGGAGGCCTGGAGGCCTGGAGGCCCGCCACGGGGCCTGCTGGAGTGTGTGTGTCTGTCAGAAAGAGATATATGATAGTGGTCCTCATGTGGATCCTCGTGTGGACCCACCCCGCTGATCACATCTTGATTTACTTAGGTGATGTCATATCTGTGAGTCAGTCTCCGCCGTGTGATATAACCACATCTTTCAGGGACTTTGAGTGATTCTCCTCTTATCTAGTTTACACATTCCACTCGGCTTCAAACACTTGCAGAGAGTGAGAGCTGTGCAGTGAGCGAGGGAGATAAAGAGCGAGCTTTATTTTTCTCTGTTTAAAGTAATCCAGCAGGAACCTCTGAGATGACGCTGCATGAATTTCTCCTGCAGTTTTGATATCTCGAGACACTTTTGCTCTTGTCCTTCTCCTCTCCTAAACCCTTAAACCAACATCTCAGATTGTTTGGAGCTCGTTCTGCTTGTGTGCAGTTTTAGTGTGTGATGCTTTGGGCACGCTCCAGTGGATGAGCAAAGAGGGAATGGTTTTAATTTGCCTTGCAGGCGTCCTTCAGGAGCCGTAAACGAGATGTGTCTGCAGTCTGACCCGACGAACAGCCAGCGTGCGCATTCTCTGTTTGTTAAATCCTCATTAGTTCGCTGCAATTATCCTCAGCGTCGATGCTGTTGGGGCAAAACAGAATGTGCCTCCAAACTTCATGCTCCGCTGGGCCCCGGCTGAGCCAGCAGTAAAAATCTGAAGGTCCATTTAAATGCATAATTATCCCTTGTAATGCAGAGAGTTTACAGGTCTGTGGAGAAAACAACGCAAATGTTGTTGACCCAGATAGAGCCACAAACACAGACAGACAGACATTACACGACATCAGAAAATATTTCAAGATGCGGCCGTTTTCTTAAAATTTAAATTTGGGGAATCTCAAAGATGTCAGTAAACTACACAACATGATGCTCCACGTTTTGATTTAATCTGATGTTTATCGCTCCGGTTCAACAACTCTCCAGATGTTTAACCATCACCTGGATGCACTTGATCTGTTCTCTGGTTTTCAGTCTGTGTTGCTCATGGCTGTTGGACCGTGAAGCTGCAGGCCTGTGGTTTCTGCCTGCTGCTAATCATATTAAAGAACAGAGTCTTCATCACCTCCACGCCGTCTGTCACAGCGAGAGATCACCTCTAAAGACTATGCTCTAATTGGCTGTGAGAAGCTGACAGGTGGTCAGAAAACTTTCACTTGCAGCTGCTTTGCAAAGCTTGGGTGAAGAGAAGCCGCCTGCAGCCGAGAGCCAAATTTCACATTTGGGTTTTGTTAGTCGTGGATGTGGCAGAATCATAAATACAGGGTCCACTCAAGAATGGTGACACATTTATCCTGGAGGTTAAACTGTTGGAGGCTACATCCGGATATTGTTTCTCACCCTTTGACCTTTAACCTTTCAGGGTTTCACACCTGTTGATTAAAGGGTAAACCGAGGCGCTCCACCAACACCGGTGTTTAGCTTTAAATGTGAATTTGATCATAAGTCTCTGTTCATTCTCTGTTATCAGAACAGTTCTGGTGGTTTCATTATTACAAACTCATTTAAAGAGACGTTTAATAATAGGTTATATATCAACTCCATGAGTCAGTTAAAGTAACACCGGAAGTTAAAACGTTTACTCTTCAGTATAAAACCAGGCAGGCGTTGTTTGTTGTTAATGTTCTGGCAAAAACCGGTCAAATTAAATTAATTAAGATGTCACAAAAATAAAAAAAAACGTTTGATAATGTACAGATTAATATCTCGTATTTTTTTTTAGCTCAAAAAAGTCTTCCTCATTGAATCCCAAACTGGACGGCGTTTAGGTCAGGTATCTTATTTTGAAATTCCCAACCGGATGTGCTCTGTGCTCAGTGCTTCAACTTGACTCCTCTGGTTCGTTCTGGTGAGCAGCTTTACTTTCCCCGTCCAGAGCGCTCCAGAGACAGTTATAACCCTCCAGTAAGAGGTTTACCAGCCTCAAGCTCAGCTCCGTGTCCGTGGACAGTGCGACTAAACCACATTTTTTACCTCCAGAAGAAAAATAAAAGGAGCGACGGTTCATTTTGGAGGTAAATATCAGTTTAAATCATTCGTTTTTGACGGTTTTGTCACTTTTTCCCTGGGTTTAAATGTGGTCACTGGTGTTGTGGTCTGTGGTTCGCTGTTTACCTGTTGAATAGACCTTGTGTTTTCTATTATGGAACCTATTATATGGTATAACAAAAAGAAGAAACCCGCGAGCAGAGACACATTTTGCTCGTTAATGTAAAAGCATGGGAACACTGTGTGTGTGACACTCCCTTTGCTCTCAGCGCGCAGCGTGCGCAGTTTGTCAGGTTGAAGGGGTCTGGAGGAAAAACTAAGATACACTGATTTATACGCCCTTCTTTTTTCTTTCTTTTAAACTTTTATCTGAGCATTTTCTTTATGGTTTAACTTGTTACAGCCTCTAGCAACAAGCACCACAGTTGTTCTTTCTTAACCTACAGCCTGATTTTGGTAACATAAGAATATTAAAATGCAGTCTGAGTTTGTCCCTGGTTTGTCCCATGTGCAGTAATCAGTGTCTCGCCACAAAGAGACAGTTTGGGCAATAATGGACAATATCAGCCATCTGCGCTGTGATGATCTAATTGCTAAGCTGATTAAGCGGTGCAGAAGCCTTCAGAGGTGATGAAATTCTCCAGAAAGACAGGGCGGCTCACCGTCGATGGCGAAATGTTTTAATGCACATGCGGTGACTCATATTGGCAGTTACCTGCTCTGCTACCTGTGCCTGTGTCCCAGGAATAAACTCTGGTCTGCTGCCAAAGAACTGGAGGTCACATCACTCCACAGGGAGCCGCTCGACCTGATATTCTTGATTCAGCGCTATTTCCGTACAGCCTCCAAAATATTCATCTGTATACATGTATGTCTGTTTGGATTAGACCAGAAAGAGGAAGATTTGTTCCACTTGCACCTATCGTTCAGCTAGAGAGAGTCTGCAGGAGGACATGGGATGATCTCAGAGGCTACAGTTACATAACACGAGCAGGAGGAGGAGTAGAGAGGGTTAACTGGCTTTATTCTTAAACTTTATTCTTTAATGTTTAATCTTTGAATTGTTTCTGGTTAACTGTTAATGAGCACCAGATACACATGAAGCTACAAGGAAAAGAAAAATGACAAAACTAAACTGTGCTCTCTGGTTTTAGAATCAGCTGACTCAGTGGCTGCACATTACGAGCTCTTGGAGGTTATTTTGGTCCAAAGAACTGCAATACAGGAAAATCTGTCATCATTAACTCACAGAAATATGTTTTACTGAAACCTGGATGACTGTCAAAATCCGCTTTATGGTAAAAACAAACGGATTAGCAGACGAGCGAAATGCTTTTTTTTTGGTCCACAGTCTCCTGCTGTGCGTAATTACGCGCTGGATAACAACAATAACAGCAGCGTCGTGCGTCCAGTTGTGTTCCTCTGCGTGTGTTTTTGTCGTGGCGAGGACGGCAGGGCTCGCTGGTGGCTCGTTGGTACGGTTTTTAGTGAGAGACAGGAAACAAACGGAGCCTGAGAGCAGAAACAGATGTCAGACCAGCCTCCTCTGTGGCTGATTGCATCATCAACAGTGTCCCAAATTCCAGCTTCCAGGAACGACGGTGAACGGAGCCTCTCTGTGAAAGCTGGCACGATGAACTAATAGGAGGGTTTTTACAGAATATTGTCTGGTCCTCAGCTGGTCTAATAGTTGCTGGATGGCTCAGACTTGGTCTCAAGGTGGAAGAGAAAGTTTCAGGTTCGTGGTTTGACGGAAATTCACCTGAAAACAAACATCCAAGTCAGTGGCTCTGGAAAGCTCCGGGTAGAGCCATGTGTGTTAGCATGACATGAGTCTGGGTACATGTCTTTTTAAGCTTCCTACAAACATATCTGTAGATTATTTTTATTATATTAATTGCCCCTATAAATCATTATGACCCCACAATAAGAAGAGCAATGATCAGTATAATTTATTGCAGTCTTTGTGATTACTACATTTTATTTAGACCCACACATTGAGCATGTGAGCGTGTGACGACTCCTCTGTGATTGAATTTCCTCACTAATGCCATTAAACAACAACCAACTCATTGTTAGTTTAGAAATAAAAAACAATTTGTCTAGAAGTTTGTAGCTCTGGTTCACTGGAGGTCAGACATTTGAATAGTGAATTTCTTTCATAGTTGCTTCATTTATTATTTCCTCGAGTACATGAGTCTGTTTTTTGTGTGGAACGATTGGAGCATATTCTTGGAGAGCTAGAGGTTAAACTTGACTTTGTTGGTCAGATTTTCAAACAATATTAAAGTAAAACCCACAGATAGAAAGCTAACATTAAACACTTTCTTCATTTCTCAGGCTTTTTGAGGCATATTTAACAAACTTAATCCTGCGACATAACACCAACCGTTGCTTCATCGCGTCTCCGTCCTCTTCCTCTTCTGTTATTCCTGTTTGCTCTGTTGTCCCGTTTCAGTCTGGTTGTTTTCGTGGCCTTTGACGAGGCCGGCCTCTGTCCCTTCATTAGATGCGGCGGTTTGTTAACACAGCTGCTGGATTCATCTGTTCTGTTTCTTATACAGCTGTTTCTCTTTGTGTTAAAACCAGAGCTGACAACTTAATGTCTAATTCTTTATGACTCTCAGTGGCTTAAATTAGACTGAGCTGTTTCAGATGTCATCTTTAATAAATCTGCGGTTCACGTGGAGAGAATTTCTGCCCCAGCTTTGTTCCTCATTTGTGGGCAACAGATATTTGTGGATAGCGGCGTTGGAGGGACAGAGAAAGAAAACAGAGAGAGTCTGAATCAAGTTTTTCACATTTAGAAAAGACACAGATTGTCTCACAGTCAGGAGCTTCACCTTAATCAACGTTAAAGTGCTTCTCACAAAATAGTTTTCTCTAATTATTTTTTATTATTTTGCATGCAGACTCTGGAAGCTACAGAGGCTAAGCTAACGAGCAGCTAGCTTAAAGTAGGAAATGTAAAGTCATCTCAGTCACAAACTGTCCACATGCACGGCTGTTAATACCACAAGAGGGCGCCGTTCATGAGGCGTCTTCTCATGAAACACAAAAGGCAGCATTACTTTCGCTAAAGTGCTAGTCTCTACACGTTCCTAATCCTCAAATCTTCCCTTTTTTGTTGAAATCTCCGAAGTTTCCCAGAATGCCTTGCAATAGTCAACAGTTCTGTCTGTTAGAGTGATTTATTGTGGTCAAATTAAAATAGAATTAAACTGACAGTGCAGCTAACAGGTCTGCACAGAGCTAAATGCTAATGTTATGTTTGCAGCATGTTTACATTTGATGATGCTAATGTTTGCTAATTAGATACAGATCAGCTGAGCTGTAAAGATGTCTCACTCTTGCCTAAAGGTGGAGGAAATGTCATGAGACTTAAGTCACATTATTTCCTCCTCATCCTCTGGAGAGCATGAACATCCGTTAAGTAGCTGTCTAGATTTCTGTTTCTTAGCTTCAAACTGGTGAATGATGCTAGTATGAACTGGAAACTGTAATTAGAAATGATCTCATGGAGGATTGTTCATGAGTTTTATCAGAAACGGTCTGAGCTGACGGTGGGGATTTCAGGAACAGTTCTTCAGGTTTGAGTTTATCTGTGTGTCAGTGCTGAGCTCATTACAACAGATGTACTGTGCGAACGCCTCGGCTGGTGCCAGCTGATCTGATGCCACGCTGCCTCCAGATTCAGCCACAGCACCAGCACGACGCCTGCCAGGAAGGTTACTCATCACTTCTCTACAGACGAGACAATAATCAGGTTACAGCTGCTGTTTCAGACGACGTTAAATAAGATTTAGCCGATTCCTAACCGCTGAAACAGAAACACATCTGGAGCAGCTGGTGTTTGCAAAAGAAAGTTTTATTCAGTTGGTTGTAATCTGCAACTTCTCCACTAGGTGGCACTAAATTCTACGCGCTGGCCCTTTAATTTTCATTTTAAGATGGTACTCATTATTTTTTTTTTTGCCTGTTCATGTTAGACTAATCCACCTTTAATGCCTCGTCTGTGAAAGGTTTTGTAACACAAAGAGTTTCCATCGTGTCAGTTCGCCTGGAGTAAATTTCCCGTCTGCCGGGTTAAAGCTTGTCCTCTGAGTGGGTGCATGTGCATGTGAAGTCCCGTTGGGTGCGATACATGCTGCAACCTGAAAAGACAGCATGAAATACTGCAGTTTGTGTCGATTGAAGAACCATAAAACCTCCAGCTGGTGAGAGACCGAAGAAGAAGTGCAGCAAATTCACCGATCTGTGCCTCACGTGATCATTTTCAGCTCTCTGCTTTAAGAGCGCTTCTCAATTAGCCTCAAAATACACTATATTACCAAAAGTATTCGCTCACCTGCCTTTACTCATTCTATGAACTGAAGTGCCATCCCATTCCTAACTCATAGAATTCAATATGATGTCGGTCCACCTTTTGCAGCTATTACAGCTTCAACTCTTCTGGGAAGACTGTCCACAAGGTTGAGGAGAGTGTTTATAGGAATTTTTGACCATTCTTCCAAAAGCGCATTGGTGAGGTCACACACTGATGTTGGTCGAGAAGGCCTGGCTCTCAGTCTCCGCTCTAATTCATCCCAAAGGTGTTCTATCGGGTTCAGGTCAGGACTCTGTGCAGGCCAGTCAAGTTCATCCACACCAGACTCTGTCATCCACGTCTTTATGGACCTTGCTTTGTGCACTGGTGCACAGTCATGTTGGAAGAGGAAGGGGCCCGCTCCAAACTGTTCCCACAAGGTTGGGAGCATGGAATTGTCCAAAATGTTTTGGTATCCTGAAGCATTCAATGTTCCTTTCACTGGAACTAAGGGGCCAAGCCCAGCTCCTGAAAAACAACCCCATACCATAATTCCTCCTCCACCAAATTTCACAGTTGGCACAATGCAATCTGAAATGTACCGTTCTCCTGGCAACCTCCAAACCCAGACTCGTCCATCAGATTGCCAGATGGAAAAGCGTGATTCATCACTCCAGAGAACGCGTCTCCACTGCTCTAGAGGCCAGTGGCGGCGTGCTTTACACCATTGCATCCGACGCCTTGCATTGCACTTGGTGATGTGTGGCTTGGCTGCAGCTGCTCGGCCATGGAAACCCATTCCATGAAGCTCTCTGCGTACTGTACTTGGGCTAATCTGAAGGTCACTCAAAATATATCAGCTACTTAAAAGAAAATCACATTTTTAACTTTGGTGGAGCCGGAGGCGGGGACGGTGACCTTTAAATGAGGCCCCCGTGTGAACATTCACAGGACCCTTTCAGATGCCACTGAGGCGTGAAGGAGACTACTCTCATTCTGGTGATTTTTAAAAAATGTAACCCTGCACAGAAAGTTAAACAGAGAGTTCAGTCACATGCTCAAGTAAAACAAGTCGCCAGGGACAGAAACATTTAGGAGATTTAAGGCTGAACGGCAGAAAGTCAAACCTGTTTTCATACACTGAGGTTGTGTAATAATCACAAGATGAACCTCGGGACGTGTTTTATGCTCTATTTAAATTCACTTTGTTGTTCTTAAACAATGGTGAGCACACAGACGTGGAGTCAAACCTCAGGCTGCTCCTCGGTTCTCCTCGTCTAAACTCAGCCTGGAGATAAAACCCAGCGGTTAAATAACAGCAGGAATGTTTGGATGTTTTGATGCTGACTGAATCACAAGATCACACAAGCTCCAGGCCTGACCTGCGTGTCGTCCCATAATTCAGCGTGTTTTTCTCGGTTGAGACACTTTTAGGGTCGGGGCCTGATAACAGGCCGCCACACGCCGCGGCGCCAGAAGCGTCAATTTCCGTGCGGTAATTTGTGTTTCCACTAACGAAGCCGAGGGTTTTCAGGGAATGTTTGACCAATTTTCTGCTCTGACTCGGTGGTAAGAGCTGCTCTGGGACCTCAAGTCACACATTTTCACACTATTAGGGGCCGGCGGACCCCTCTCAGCAAACACTGAGGATTCTTGGTGTGTTTTCCATCATACGTCCTCTGGCTCTCTGAAAAGACGGTTGTAAATCTCCCCCCTCCTCCTTCATTCCTCTCCCCCCCGTGCTCCGTCCCCCTCCCCTCTGCCCCATCTATCTCCCCTTGCGCTTCCTCCCTCTCTCTTCATCTCCTCCGGACGCTTTCTCACTCCCTTCTCCCTCTTGTTTCTCCTCACAGATCTTCACTGTTTTGATGTCGCATTCCTGAAGTTTCTGAAGAACTCGGAGGAGCGATCAGCGGCAGACGGCGAGGCAGCCAGAGATCATATTCTTCATCCCTTCATCCTTGTTGCCTGCCTGAGCGGGGATAAAGCAGCCAGTGTGTGTGTTTGAAGAGTCAACGACTCGGCGTCTGCTTGGATATGGCTTTTCTGTGCATGAGAGGAAGACAGAGGGAGCTGATCTGAGGTCAAGGCCTTCCTCCTCTCCCCCCTGAGTCACATGTCAGCGTGAGGCTCAACCCCCGGGGTTGCTATCGCTACACAGACCGACCTAAATACTTGTAAACTCACCAGGAGGAGCAGCACAGACCGGATCACTCAGCTGGGAGTGGAGAGAGCTTCTTATCAAGTGAGTTTGCTTTGGAGCTGTTGACATTTCTCTTGCTGGTTTCCATCCCCGTGGGAAACTGGACTGAATCACCTCACGTCAAGTGAAGCAAAATGCCGGCAAAGACGCCGATTTACCTGAAAACAACGACTCCCAAAAAGGGCAAGAAGCTGAAGCTGAGGGACGTCCTGTCAGGGGACATGATCAGCCCCCCGCTGGGAGACGTCCGTCACAGCGCACACGTCGGCCCTGAAGGGGAGGGCGACATGTTTGGAGACGTGGGTTTCCTCCAGGGTAAGATGGACATGCTGCCAACTCTGAGCCGAGGACAGAACGGACACTCGCGCTCCTACAGCGGGGAGAGACAGGGGGACGACGGCTTCGCTGCGAGGCAGGACTCACACAGCTACGCCTACAACGGCTACCACTACCAGCACTCCAACGCCGGCCTCCTCAAGACCACCATCTCCATGCCCGTGTTCATCGCCCACGAACAGGCTCCACCCAAACCTCCACGCCTCCACCTGGACGACCCCGCTCCTCCGTCTCAGCAAAACCACCTCCACCACCATCAGCCGCCTCCAGAGACCAACCACAAACAGGCTAACGGCTGCAGGCCCTCAGACAGCCCACACCCGACCCTGTCTCTGTGTGAGAATGGCATGGTGGGTCGCCTGGCGTCAGAGCCCTGCCGTGACATCTCCCTCTCTCCTGGCATCCGCCGGCTCGTCCCCTCCTCCGGCTCCTTCTCGGAGGTCTCGTCTGAGGACTCCTCGTCAGACCTCGGCGGGCCCCTTCCCCAGGGCATCAGCCTGGACTCTGACGCCGGCCTGAGCAACGAGGACCTGAGGAGCGAACGCAGCGAGTCGCCCTGCGCCGCCTTCCATCCCGCCGGCCTCACAGCCTCGTCGACCGTGTCTCGGTCTGACTCTATGGCCGGGTTAGACCTGGATCTGGGCCCTTCCATCATGGAGGACGTCCTGAGCATCATGGACCGCTACAAGACAGTGGACGATCGCTGTGAGCTGTGAACAAGAGAAACACTAATATGACACATATATTTTTATACATGGTTTAATATATCCTTAAAAACTTTATGAAAAGACTGGAGGAGGACAAAAGATGGAGGATGGGGAGAAAGAAGGAGGTGAAACTGTTTTTGTCAACAACACGATTTGAAGGTAATGAAAGACCTGAGTGTGGACAAAGTGGACATTATTGTTAAGTGGGGGGACGTCTCAGCTCGACAACAGCCGAGGCAACAGGCTGGTCCTTAGGAGCCTTCACCAGAGCTGAACTTTGCACTCATAAACCGTCTCAACACATTCCTGACCGTCTCCGCTGCATCGTCTGTTTTTGAGGATTTTCTCTTCACCTTTCTGCTCGTTTATCGTTGATAAATTGCCAATCAAAGGTTTTCAGACTGAACTGGGAAAAATGATCAGCTGCACAGCTACTAATTATTTCTTTCAACGTTGAATGTGAGACAAAGCTGAACTGCAAACACAAACAGTTTTAACGCTACAGGCCACGATCTGTCCTGCTTCACTTTAACCGAAGTATCAGCTTCATGAATATTAATATCTCCACAGCTTCTTTCACATGAAAAATATAAAGAACTAGTGAATTTACTGATGTCTCTACCTGCCGTCTGGAGATGCTTTTCTCTGGAAGGTTTCATTTGTTGATCAGAGAGAAACTGAGGATCTTTATTGTCGTCGTTTAAAAAGCTTTACGTGTCAGAGAAGTGCTGCTTTGTGAACCATTTTGTTTTCAGATATTGGTCTTTTCCTCCGTTTTTGTGGCTCGCTGTCGGCCTCCCAAACATTCACTGTCTGCATTATCACAGTAGCCTATTATTCAAATGTCATTTATGCTGTGTATACTTCTGTAAATGAATAAATGTTTCCTATAAATAAACCTTTGTGTATGGACGCTTAATTCTTCACGCACACTTAAACATATCAGCTCCATATAAAGATTTTAAAGGAGGGATGAGGGATGTTTAAAAAATATTTGAAGTGATGAAGGGAATTAAAGTTGTGCTTAAAAGGGTTCAGGGTTTAGCAATTGTTCCAGATTAAACCAGATTAAACCAAATGTGATAATATGAAAGGACGCATAAGGATATTACATCTTATTATTAGATCTTCACTTACACTGCATGGTAGAATAAAGCAAAACCATTATTTTTTATTGATAGGCATACAATGTGATGTGATTTATTTTGAAAGGAACCAGCGGAAGTTGTATTATACTGTCATCGATCATGTTACGTGCCGGTTGAAAGCGCCTCTGTTCCATTATGTTGTGTGTGTTTACTGCCGCCCAGTGGCCAAAATCTGGAACTGCACTACATTACATTAGTAAAGTTTGCGTGAATGCATAAATTACCATTTCTGTTTAAATTTTTTCAAAATAAAATAAAAAATATTTTGAAAGAAACCGACCAACTCCTTGCAAATTGAGCATCATGTTAACGACAAAGAGCTCTCACTTAGATTTAGACTTAGACTTCTTTATGGTAAGTTGTCTGTTACGTGCTAGAAAGGTTGCCGTAACGTATCCCACAGATTTATATCTGTTACGCTATGGCCTCTACATTGTAGGTCCTAGCGATCTTTTCATTCAACGTCCAGTGAAAAGATTCCCGTAGTGTCCATCATAAAATAAATCAATTTAGCGTGTTTCCGGTTTCTTCTGGTTTATTCGTTTTATTTTTGTAAATAAATCCGGAAGTTGAACAACATATCTGCATTGACGTTAATTTACTATCCTTCAAGTCAAGTTAGCGATAATAACAACATGCCAACATTTCCGGTATAGCTGTTGCAATAAAATCTTAAAAAGAGACAATGATTTAACGCTACGTATAGTAACAATGAATATATTTGCTTTAATTTGGTGATTAGGAATAATATACTGTACTATATCGTCATATTAACCGCGAGTTCAAGTCAGTTCAGGTGTTTAATTTTGTTCCTTCGCCAGTTGACGATTGTAAAGAGTAATTGCTTCATCGTCCAGTAGGGGGCGGCAATTCAACATGGAGCATTTAAACTTACTATGATTTAAAACGTAGAAGAAGAGTAATAGCAGTAAGAGAAGAAGAAGAAGAAGAAACAATACTGTGGCGTTGCTAAACTGCAGTTTGTTTTGTGTTTTGCCCACATTTGAGCTATCGATGACTTTTCCAAAATAACGGAAGTAATTGACAAAGAAGAGGAGCGGCTGCGACACATTTTGTAAACATGAAGTGAGTCATTTACTGAGAATAAAAACCGTTTTTCCAGACAACATGGGCTGTCACTGCTAGCTTGATTACACAAGTTTAATGTTATCTAAATGACACACCTGAGCTAAGCTAATGCTAAATATGACTTTAGCCACTGCAGTTTATCCAGGTTGTCTTTTAGAAGTTTATTTGTTATTGTAGTTTTGACCCAATGAGCCCGCGTGCGCATTAGCTTAGCTTCAACAACAAGTTTTATTCATTAAAAGTCCAGTAGCCTGTGATTTTGCTGTGAGATGCTAACACACACTCCCTGTTTGTTCCCAGGCTCAACATTGAGGGTCTGCTGGTGTATTTTCCTTATGACTACATCTATCCTGAGCAGTACTCCTACATGCTGGAGCTGAAGAGGACTCTGGATGCTAAGGTGGGTGGTGTCAAACGTTTTGTTTTTTGTTTTTCACAGGATGCAGAAATGAGCAGTCAGAGATGAAGCTGGATAGTTTCATTTTATCCTTACGACTACTTCCAGCTGTATTTCAGAGTCTGGTTATAGGGCAGTTCACGTGTTTACTCATTCAGGCTGAAGCAGCTCAATCATATCTGTGTGTTTGTGTTCAGGGTCATGGAGTCCTGGAGATGCCCTCAGGAACAGGGAAGACCATCTCTCTGCTGTCTCTCATCATCGCCTACCAGAAGGTGAGTTCAGCTTCTCTCAGACGCGCTGGGTCCACGTCAGCTGATGATGTGAACATCTTAACACGATTTATTATTTCCCACACAGGCTTATCCTTTGGAGGTGACCAAGTTAATATACTGCTCCAGAACAGTTCCTGAGATCGAGAAGGTGATTGAATGTCCAATCAGATGTGTTTAAAGGCAAAGCAGCAACAGTTTAACTTTCTTGGAAGTTAAAATATAATCTCTGTATCTTAAGTCTTATTTGTTTCTGCTCTGTCTCATGAGGTTGTGGAGGAGCTGAGGAAGCTGATGGAGTTTTACGTCAAAGAAACTGGAGAGAGCAACAACTTCCTGGCTCTGGCTCTTTCCTCCAGGAAGAACCTTTGCATCCACCCAGAGGTACCAGACCTCACGTACACAACTGATGTATCACCAACACAGTTACTTTTTTTTTTTTTGTGGATGAACGGCCAAGTTTCTCTCTGCTTTGTGTCTGAAATGTGACCTAACTTCACACAGGTGAGCTCTCTGCGCTTCGGTAAGGAGGTCGACGGGAAGTGCCACAGTCTGACGGCGTCGTACATTCGTGCACAACGTCACAGCAACCCCAACCAGCCCATCTGCCGCTTCTATGAGGTAACAGCTCACCTGAAGTATCACCAGTCTGAATTACTGGAAGGTTTCTGCAGAATTAAGACGTTCTCTGAGCTGTGTTTGCAAAAAAACCAACTGATTTTCACACCAGCATGTGATCATTGGACAACAGTTAATATCTCACTGCAGCCATAGAACAACAAACACTAGAATGACTCGTGTGTTACCTCACTGTTGGGATCTGTAACTGGGTCACAAACAATGAACAGCACTCACATAGCACGTTGTAACTACAGACTAGAGCTGGTGTCTGGTTTCTGGTTGTCTTCTGAATGGACTAACGTGATCTCAGGTTCAGAGATTAATCTGATGTTGACTCACAACATGAGCGCTGATGTTTGAAGCTGGAAGTAAAACTCAGAAACTGATCCTGAACAACTGCGATTAAATAATCCAGTTCTCAAACTGACTGAAGCAGATAAAGTTCATGTGATTTATCCTCCTCTGTCGTAGGAGTTTGACGCAGTCGGCCGACAGGTGCCTCTCCCCGCTGGCATCTACAACCTTGATGACCTTAAAGACTTTGGCAGGAGGAAGGGCTGGTGTCCGTACTATCTGGCTCGATATTCAGTAAGTTAATGGACAGATTTTAACAGTTCAACAGTATTGCTCTTGCACGTTAGACGTTCTTGTAATGAGAATCCATGTCTGACAATACCACAGTTAACAGACTAAGAATCTGTAGTTGTATGTCCTGCAGCTCATCGTCTCTCTCCTGTTCTCTTCAGATCCTTCACGCTAACATTGTGGTGTACAGCTATCACTACCTGCTGGACCCCAAGATCGCCGATCTGGTGTCCAAAGAGCTGGCCAAGAAATCTGTCGTGGTGTTCGACGAGGCTCATAATATCGGTGAGGAGGTGAACGTGTAGATTTAAGACGAGTTTCTTGTGTAGAAATCGGCGTTGGCTTTACACGAGCGTGTCCGTCTCGCTCCCCAGACAACGTTTGCATCGACTCCATGAGCGTGAACATCACCAGGCGAACGCTGGACCGCTGCCAGAACAACGTGGACACGCTGCAGAACACCATCCACAAGTACGAGCGCCTGAACCGGTTACAGACACGTTTTCACCGAACAGATAGAAGTGGAGGTCGTTAGTCGCTGTGTTTCCTCTGCCTCTCTGATAGGATAAAGGAGACGGACGCCGCCAAGCTGAAGCAGGAGTACAGACGACTGGTGGAGGGGCTGAAGGAAGCTAACGTTGCCAGGGTAACGGACATCTACCTCGCAAATCCAGTGTTACCTGATGAAATTCTTCAAGGTTCGACGTCAACACTTTTGTTCTTTCCATTATCTGCCCTAATTCTAGAAAAATAAATGTTTAAAATGACACGTTGGTTAACTTTAGTACTACTCATGAGATAGCCAGCCACATAAAACCACAGAAGAAGAAACTTTAGTCTGTTTGCACCTTCTTTATTGCAAGTGGTAACAGTTATAGTGAGACATATTTTAGTGTTGTGGCTTCATCTGAGAAAAAAAAGACTTTTAGGAACAGAAAATATTTGTGTTTCTTCTTCTTCGTTGATTTAGAAATGAATTAAATTGCTACTCGAAGACAAACGTCTCAGATTAGCCCAACTCCACAATGGGTTTTGGTCAGTTTCCAAACTGAAATTAAATTTTACTCTTCAAAAATAAAGAAATTGGGTTAAAAAATGCATTGGACATGTTGTCTTGTATTTATCTGGTAATTTTCTACGTATTTGTCCTTTAAAGCATTTTATAGTCTCCTGTGATCTTTCTCTCTCTCTCTTTCTCCGTCAGAGGCCGTCCCTGGTACGATCCGCACAGCCGAGCACTTTGTCGGTTTCTTGAGACGTTTCCTGGAGTATCTGAAGTCTCGTCTGAGGGTCCATCACGTGGTCCAGGAGAGCGCGCCGCAGTTCCTCAAAGACATCTTTGAAAAAGTCTGCATCGACCGCAAGCCTCTCAGGTTGATTCAGCTTCCTGTCTTTGCTCCAGTCCCTTCACGACTCGTCGACTTTCTCCTCATCCTCGTTCCCGTTCTTCCTGTCTCCATAAGCTTGAACCTCGTCCTCTTGGTGTCTCTGCAGGTTTTGTGCAGAACGTTTGCAGTCGTTACTGCGGACACTGGAGATTGCCGACATCGCAGACTTCTCAGCTGTTACTCTCATCTCTAACTTTGCCACCCTCGTCAGCACCTACAGTCAAGGTACGGACGCGCTCCAGTCTGTCAGTGTCACATTTTAACATTTGGCAGATACGACACATCTCTGTCTGTCTCTCTCTGTAAAGGTTTTACTATTATTATCGAGCCCTTTGAAGACAGAACTCCAACCATCGCCAACCCCGTGCTGCACTTCAGGTGAGTTATGGATTTAAAACTGGGAACCATAATTACTTGATGTTGTTTTTGGTGCATCCTTTATGAACTAAGAAATTCAAATTCAAGACGTTTGAGAAAGTACTTACAGGACATGGAAATATCCTCTTAAGACAACTCACGTCTGGTTGATATAAGATCCTGTGAGATCATGTCATGTTAATATGGGATGTTTTTCTTTCTCTCTTTGTTCCTGTGTGTCTCCCTCTCAGCTGCATGGATCCGTCTATAGCCATCAAACCTGTTTTTCAGAGGTTTCAGTCGGTCATCATCACCTCAGGGGTACGTGACACATCACACTGGAGTAGTAATATCACTTTTGAATGATAGACTTTTGTGAGTTTTTATTTATGTACACCGATGCATTCATTGCTTCTCACCCTGAATATCTCGGTGGCTCGCCTCTAACCCCCCGTCCGTCTCTTTGTCTCGTCTCAGACTCTCTCTCCTCTCGACATCTATCCCCGAATCCTCGACTTCCGCCCCGTTACCATGGCATCCTTCACCATGACGCTGGCTCGGACCTGCCTCTGCCCTCTGGTGTGTAGCTACGCTTGGACACACACACACGTAGAAAAGCAGTTATGAATTTGAGACGTCCTGTCAAACAAACGTCCTTAATCTGTTTTCTTTTTTTGTGTGGCTCAGATTGTTGGCAGGGGAAACGACCAGGTGGCTCTGAGCTCAAAGTTTGAGACCAGAGAAGACTTTGGTGATTATTATTTATAATACGTCACGTCCCGACATCAGGACATTAAATGTTTTATCACTACAGAACAAAAACAGCGTCAGTCCTCTTATATATGTGTGTTTTTCTTTCCCAGCTGTGATCCGTAACTATGGCAACCTGCTCCTGGAGATGTCCGCTGTCGTTCCTGACGGGATTGTGGCCTTTTTCACCAGCTACGTGTACATGGAGAACATCGTGGCGTCTTGGTATGAGCAGGTCAGTGCGAGCGCGCAGATACATAACAACACGGGCATCATTATGTTTCTGGTTTTTATTTATTTAGTGTGTAATGTTTTGTTTTTGCTTGCGTCAGGGCATCCTGGAGAATATCCAAAGAAACAAACTGATCTTCATCGAGACTCCGGACGCTGCAGAGACGAGCATGGCTCTGGAGAAATATCAAGAGGTTTACAGAGACTCCTGTTCTGTTTGTTATTAAAGAAGGCACAGAAACATTTACTGTGAGGCTGTCGTTGCTGCCAGTTGATGGTAATGTTTTTTCCTTTTTCCTCTTCAGGCTTGTGAGAACGGTAGAGGAGCCATCCTCCTGTCTGTGGCCAGAGGAAAAGTCTCTGAAGGAATAGATTTTGGTAAAAACCTCTACATGGAACAAGATGCAGCGAACGTTAAATGTTTGACATGTTGAGTTATATTAATCTTGTTCTGTTTTCTGCTCAGTGCACCACTTTGGTCGAGCCGTCATCATGTTCGGGGTGCCGTACGTTTACACGCAGAGCCGCATCCTAAAGGTCAGAACTATCGCTGTGTCTGAAACTCTTTATCTGATGTCCCACAGCAGAAAACCCATCGTTTGTAAATGTGCAAAATCTCAATTTCCTAAACTGCTAAATGCCAGAGTGCACAAGGTCGTTTTAAAATCTGAAGTTTTTCTAATATGCAGCTTAATTTAGAGTCATTTTTGTATTTTATTAAACTTTATCTCAGGTAAAAAGGCTAGTAAATCTAAATCAGTGCAGATATCAAAGGTACAAATATTTCTTTAAACTGGTTTTGTCTGTGAAGTTTGATATCAGGAACAATACTTTAAAGATTTACCTCCTATCAACAGAAAACAAGGGACAAGCAGGAATATTTTCATTTATTAATCTCCGTCTGCTCATACCTTCCCGGTTTAAGAATATTTTTTTCCTCTCACTGTAACTCATGATTCAGGCTCGGCTGGAGTACCTCCGGGATCAGTTTCAGATCAGAGAGAATGACTTCCTGACCTTTGACGCCATGAGGCACGCAGCTCAGTGTGTGGGCCGAGTCATCAGAGGCAAGACCGACTACGGACTCATGATATTTGCTGACAAGGTCTGTGACGTTTGAATATTTAATGTCCTTCTTAGCTTCCCCTGACTTCACGTCCACAATCCACTGATGGTTTGCTGTAGCTTAGCTCCACTGGAGTGAGTGAAGATGAGTCGGTGTGAGGCGATAGAAGCTGTAATGACTCCCTGCCTCCACTCTGACAGCGTTACGCCAGAGCAGACAAGCGTGGAAAGCTTCCTCGCTGGATTCAAGAGCACATCAGTGACGGCAGTTTGAACCTCACCGTGGACGAGACCGTCCAGCTCTCCAAGCACTTCCTGCGGCAGATGGCTCAGCCTTTCAGACAGGTACAAGCTTTTTTCTCCAAAGCCAACCAGGTAGTTACCTAGTCTACGTTTTCAAATATCAAAACAAATCAGCTTTGAATAATTAGCGTAGCTTGAATTGTGCAGCCATGAATGAGAATCAGAAAGCTGATTTGTGGCACTGGTTGTGAATAATTAAGAAGCGTTAGTAGCGGCCTTTTAGTAGGACATAAATATATTATTATAATAAAACCTCAACTCTTACACTCTCTCTCCTCCCCGTCTCTCCAGGAGGATCAGTTGGGTCTGTCTTTGCTGACTCTCGAGCAGCTGGAGTCAGAGGAGATGCTGCAGAAAATCGCTCAGATAGCTCACCAGACTTGAAGCTGACCTGCACTGCATCATGCCGTCACCATAGCAACGCAAGTACAACCAGGACAGCTTTACTAGAGGTCAGGATGTCATCGCCAAACAAAAAAGACATCATTAAGTTATTTGTCGTATTCAGATACATCAAACACAGGTCGGCTCAGGATTAAACTCCATGGACGGCCAGAGCCTCAGAAAGCTGCTCAGTATTTTAGAGTTTAAACATATTGTCAGATTCAGGTTGTTTTACCTTTACATCATTCCCTCGTCAGGATGTATTTCATTGTTATTCAAGCGTAAAATGCCACAATCAGAACCATTTCAAATATTAAATCTGATCTTTTTGGTTCAGAATAGTCAAAGCAGATGTTGATGAAGCCAAAAAACTAAATTACCATGAAAGGAAAACTGAATTTAAGTCTTAATGTCTGTTTACAGTGATCTCAGTAGTTGTTTTGGTAGGTGAGACGTGTCTGTAAGGGTCAATGAATCAGCACGTGGTTGGTCTATATAGTGTCTGTCATACAGACAAGCCTGCTGTTAGTTTCCTTTGCACCTGTACATACGTTTTATACTAAACATGAATGTGTGCCTGTTTTCCAACCAGACAGTTTGAATATAAACGTTTGTATTCATCAGCTGACTCAGGTTTTTCTTTTAATGTTCGTTCAGAGACGTATTTCTCCACAAACAGCCACAACAAGAGTTCCAGTGTCGTCTTAAAATTTATTTCAGCTTCAAGTTTCCAAATATAAAATACAAACATTCATCTTTATCAGAATAAAACACCACCAGAGGAGCTTCTACGTACTTTACCCCTCCGTTTTTATACGTAACAGTCTCACGTGTGCTTCGTTAAGCTGGTAACAGACTGCAGCGTCTACAGCGACTAACATAACGTGACTTCAGCTTCAGCAGTGACATCTTCTACCACAGCAAATGTACAATCAGTCCAGGTAGGATATGATGAGAGTCCTAAAAGGAGCGTTATTGGATAAAATGAAGATCTGGTGACAAAGAATCCAATATTTCAAAGCAGTGCTCTTATTTGCATCTGTTTTTTGTCGTTTATTTTCAACATTCACGAGTATTAAAGTATTTTTAAAATGCTTGTTTAATGCCCAAAGATAAAATGGATGTTTGAGATCGTTTAGTAACTAGAAGCAGTTAACTGAGCGGAACAGATGAGCATTTAAAGTTAGTTAAACTGTTTATAATACGTTTTTTTTGTGGATTTTAGGCATTTCAGTGAATAAGCACAGATGTAAAGTTACAGGATGAGAATGAAAACTGTAGGTAGTCTACGTCAGTTGTCGTTTGTTAATGCTACGTTAAGCTACTTCCACAATAATGGAACAGAAAGTCTCCAGAACAAACCATCAGCTTTAGTTTTAGCTTCTGTTCGCAGAGACACAAATTTATTTATTTATTTATTTATGCTAGCCAGATAAAATACTTTGCATAAAGTCGTATTTTTGCTGATGTTTGCTTCATAGTTTATTCTTCACCGTCGTCCACAGTGAGTTTGATATTTCTACTAGAAAAAAAAAAGTAGTGGAAAGGCGAGTTGGATGTCGTATCAGACCAACGCTGGCTACGTTTACGTGGACGCTGCTCTTCAGATCAAAAACACTGCATGGAACCAGAAGGATTGTTTTATTCAGCATCCACCTAAACGCAGCCACTAACATTCAGGCACACAACAGCGTCTACACGTATCCAGAAAGCTTGGAAAGTGGTTTCTGATCAGACGGTCGACAACTCAAGATGCAACAAATACGTCACGGCTGAATACTAAAAATGTGTTCGTTAGATGGAGGATTTACCACCATGAGAATAAGTAACTACAAACATATAATGTGCAAAATTATCCAGTTTTTAAAAAGCTGGATATGTGCCTCTGTAGAGCTGGTGTTCGTTTTTAAATGGTTCAAATCACACGATGAATTTCTTTAGTTTTTTTAAGTTGTTTCCTTATTTTGTGGAATGTCAGAACTGGGCTGTGGTCCAACGCAGGGGAAGTAAACAAATCTTTGTTTTTATCTTTTAGGTTTTTACAGCATGACTAGAACGGCCGTCACATTTTAAAAAGGCAAAAACGCATCTATTACATTTATAAATAACTTCATCAACGGTATAAACTTAGCTTAAGTTCTCTCTCGTACATCGGACGTAAAGATTACAAGCTGACAAACGCGACATGTTTTGATCGTTGTGCAAACAACTTTACATCCCGGTGCTTCTCAAAGTTTAAAAAAGGTAATGTTTGTGTGTCTTGTTTAATTTTAGATGATTTAAAACATGAATAACTCCATGTTGCTTAGAAGGGAACACTACCTCAGAGTGTCTGGTTTATGGAAGAATACTTTAAAGTTGTTTAAAATAGTTAACTTTCTTTAAGCTAAAACCAGGAATGAAGGAATATTTTAAATTTCAAGTGAAGAGGAAGGAAATGTTTTAGTGCAACGCAGACGTATCAAGGTAGATTCAGTATGGGACCCTCACCTCTCGTCTCCTTTGAGACGTTTATCATATCAAATATATTTATTTGCTGTGTAAAATATCAGGTTTGTAACACTTTTCTGTTTCATCCTGAGGGGATTCAAAGTGGTGAATCCACTCTGACATCTGATATGATCCACACAAAGCAGTGTGTTTAGTCTGTGTGTGTGTGTGTCCAGTTGTCTTTGAGGTGTTGCATGTAGAGGGAGGGTGTGTGTGTGTGTGTGTGTGTGTGTGTTAGCTCGTCCCACCGAGTGAGCCTCGTCTCGTCAGACTCTGCGTGCTGGAGCTCAGGCCTCGGGCGTCCGCCAAACGGCTCGGCTGAGGAAGACAAACGAACACACAGGAGAGGTGTTGGTGTGCCGGGTGGAGCTGATGAGAAGCTGTTTTAAACGTGAGGTTTTCTCTAGTGCTCACCTGGCCGCCGTCCTGACTCTCTCTGGCTCCAACGTTCAGCACATTCAGAGAGTTTGCTCTCTTCATCCTGAAAACAGAACAAACTCAAAGCTAAGAGGTGACCACATATCAAACACAAACTCAACAGTCGACATCCTGAAAGATGAAATGAGTTACAAGCCATTTAAAACCATAATCCTACATCTTCATAGCAGCATTACCCAGCATTCCTTGGGGTCGTTTCCTCCATTCCGACCCCTTTCAGCTTGCGGACTAGCTTCTCGCTGCTGCGCCGTATCGACTCTCTGAGTTTGGTGAAGGAGCCGCTACGTTTCAGGTTACCGAGTCCGTCCTGTCTGCAGCCGCCGTCCTCTGCTCCGGACCAGCTGGGACGACCGTCACCTGGAGGACAGGACGGATAGAAATACCACCTTTAGATTAAGGAGTTTACATCTGTCACTACTTATATTTTTAGCTCAACGTAAGACTAAAACCTTTGAATCTTTCAGGGTAAAGCTATGACGCCAGCCCAACTTCACCTGTCCACAACATTTTTATGTGGAAGACTTGGTCTGGAGTCTCTCTGTTGAGAACTGACTATGCTTCGGCAATGATCTGCTGGATTAAAAATGTTTGGGTGTGGCTTTATGTGGCGATGAGACACAAAGGTAACAGCAACAGTAGTCTTAAATGTTGTGAACGTCTCGTATTTGAATGTGTTTGCAGAAAAACTGGTTGGAGGATTATCCAGCTTCATGCAGATTTGTCAGAAAACGCCCCATAATGAAATGCAAACGGCGTGTTAAGAGACTCATTTATGTCCATTTACAGAGGTGACCTGGATGACTGAAACAAACAAAATGGATTGTCTATTGTTCTTATTTAAAACATCAAATACGTTTGTTTCCAAGGTGATTGGCTGGATATTTAAATTTGAAATGAATAAAGACGGCGGTGTTTTTCTCCTCGGCCTTCCCTCTAGGGATCTACACCTTTCTGCTACACAGTACAAACTTCTCAAGAAGCTGCTTGTAATTGCTCAGAGGTGCATATATTTCACCTTCCACAGATCCAAACTCCTTTTCATGCGCTCTGGTCAGGATCTCTTTGTAAAGAGCTTCAGCTTGTCTGTATTTCCCCTGCTTCAGATAACACGACGCCTGTGGACAAAAACAAACAGGATGATGTGTAAAATAAAAACGTCCATGAACAGCGCTCACGTCTGAAAGCACTTTCATCAGCTCTAGATTAAAAAGCTTGTCCTGACTTGAATATGATAAACACTCCCTCTCACCAGGTTGTTCTTGGTCTTGGCCACGTTGGCGTCGTCTGGTCCCAGTTTGCTCTGGTAGATGTGCAGAGCGCGTTCGTAGTATTCCTCCACCTCCTGGTACTTCCCCTGGTTCTGACACAGCAGGGCCAGGTTGTTCAGCTGCTTGGCCACATCTGGATGATCTGTACCCAGAACCTGCACCCGTACAAATGCACAGAGTGAAACACTTTGTTATTTCTGGAGCAGGGACGGAGGCTGATACGAGACAAGTCAGAGAAGATCTGGACCTTTCCCCCGGGTTGTGCATGACTTAAATTCAGTGTTAAAAGATAAATGATCTAAGCTGAGGACATTGTGGTGGGTAGGGTAAAGAACTTCTCTCACCTTTTCTCTGATCTCCAGAGCTCTTTTACAAAGTGGCTCTGCCTCCTTGTATTTTCCTCGTTTGCCATAAAGCACGGCCAGGTTGTTGAGCGTCGCTGCAACCTGCACCCACACACAAAAACAAATGCTGTACATTATATTAGAAACAAAGCTTCATCTTAATCATGGAGGAGGGTAACTTACAGCCGGATGGTCCATTCCTAGAGTTTTCTCCCTGATCGCCAACGCATCGTTCAGCAGGTTGGCTGCTTCTTTGTATTTGTTCTGATCTCTGTGGAGAAACATATCCTCACTCAGATCAGAGCTTCTACTTCTTTGTTTTGTTGTTAAATCAGTTTTTAGAGACATTTCTGAACGCTCGTAACAACTTAAAACGTCCATTAATGGAGACAAAGTGATGAGCAGATGCAAAAAAAAAAAAACAGTTGGTTGCCATGCTATCACCTGTACACCAGCGCCAGTATATTCAGCATGGTGGCTACGTCTGGATGGGTGTGGCCCGAGGACTTCTCCAGGTCTTCCAAAGCCTGTTGAGACATGATCGTCAGACATGGATCACTTTAGTCCTCTGGTGCTTTTATTTTGATAAGCTGCTGTTACCAGATCCTGCATTGGGGCAGCAGTAGAAGTGTAATCCTCCTCCTCACCTGTTTGCACAGTGGCACCGCGACCTCGTATCGACCCTGGGACGCGTACTGGATGACCAGGTTGTGGAGCGTCCGGAGGCGGGCGGGGATCTCGTATCCGCCCTGCTGAGCCGCTGCTGCTGCACTGCTGTGGTGGGGCTGAGACACTGAACAACAACAACGAGAAAGTTGTTAAATTTGTTGTTTTTCTATATGAATTACAAATGATTTGACACGATTATATAACCAAGACATTAACTTTATTGTCAAGTCTTTTTGTTTTTTATTATTTCATTGCAGCTTCAAATTCTTCTGCTCAGTTTTAAAGATTCAAGTCTTCACCTCAAACTCCTTCACCCCCTCTTTTATGAGTGCATGTGATGCAGATGCTCTAAATGCAACATCAGTGTTTGAAATGTGTTTGTTATGTGTCACAAATAAAAGCAGCAGCGTCGTCTTCAGACAGATCTGAGCTTTTGAGACCCCTCTCATTGTGTCTTACTCGAGTGTTGCTGTGTCACTTTGAATTAGATCACTAATTCCACGTTTTATGTTAATTTTGGCAAGCAAACTCGATGATTTGAATAAACACTTTACTTTGGCACAGAGGCAGTAACTTTATAAACCCACATTTAACTCCCCAGTATAGCCTTACTCTGAGACTGTTCTTCATCCTCAGCAGGAAACAGGTCATCCAGAGACTCCTTGTTGGAGGAAGTGTCTTTGTCGTCCTGAAATAAGAGAGAAACACTCAAGTCAACTCAGAATATAACAGAAAATCACTGTATTCACAGCATTCATCACCATAATTTAACTCCTAGTTTTTATTTTAGAACAGATTTACTTCATGGTTCAGTCTCGGGGCTTTCGTCAGTTTTATTCAAGCTGTTTTTACTCAGCATGCTCTGATAATCCCAAAGTTAACTGGGAATAAAGTGCAGATAAAAAGCCAGATTATTCCCCCAGGAGTTTGTTGGAGACCAGAGCAGAGATAAGTAAAATATGCAAACAGGACCCCAAAGTGAATGATAAAGTTGTTCCATGTCCATAGCAACACATCAGCAGTTCTGCTGCGTCAGGGCTGCACATGTGACGTCCGTCTGTGCAAAATATAATTAAACAGCTTTACTAGATCTCTTTAAATATCGGCTGCAGGTCTCCATGCGTCTCTACAATGTTTCTCCTGAGGTTAACCAAATTTCAGAGAAGTGGCTTATTTGAATATAAACACACACGAGCCTGACAAAAGTGCTCAAAGATTTAAATCGTGGTGCAGAGCAGACTCTTGTCATTACTCTTATTTTCCCTGATGCTTCGTTACTCGAGTCTCCTGCTGGCTGGTAAAGAACGGCAGACATGCATGCCGACGTGTTTGGGTTTGATCTTCCTCACCAGTGGCGGCTCGTCCTGGTCGTATTTGCGTAAGGAGGACATGAACTGGAGGTGTCTGTTCTGCTCCTCCAGGGTGACCACCTCCTGCTCCTTGCTCTGAAGCCGCTGCTGAGCACCGGCCAGCTCGTCCCTCAGCCACTGGTTCTCCTGACAGAGACGACGCACCTGAGGAGGACATGAGGCAGAGGGAGAAGATTAGAAATAAGGAGGGAAAGAAGTAACCAGAAAGAACCGGGAAAGATTAGAGGAGGAACAAAAGGATGAGCATTAGGAGAAGGAGAAGAAACAAATATAGAAGCAACTGTGGGAGATTACGAGGAGAAGATGAGGGAGAATTTGAATCAGCAACAGAAGAGTCTCGGAAAATAAAGTATGTAGGAACAGAGTTTCTGTGAAGCTCACCTGAGCTCGCAGCTTTTGTTTCTCAGCCTCTAGTGAACCGAGGTGAGCCGACAACGCCATCATCACCTGGAGGGAAGAGAACATCAAAATTACAACTTCAACTGATAATGAATTCAATTTATAAACCAAACTCTAGACTCAAAGAAAAGTTCACAAGAGTATTGTGTCCTACAGACCTTTTACTTGATGTGGTAAACTCTTATTCTGGTATCTTGTGCACAATTTGATGCAAAAACATTTAAGATAATACTTAAAGTCATTTTTTTTAGTTTTGCAGATATTTATTCTTTGTGGATTATCTGCATGTTTCTACACTGTCAGCACCACAAAGTCTGCGTTTGTGGTTTTGGTTTCAGGACACCAGCTCACTTTTAACCAGAATAAATCACCAAGATAGTGAAGCTGCACAATTTCAGCGGATCAGATCAAATCCTTTAAACAGGATGACTAACAAACACATCACTGGAAATACAGAGCTCTGAGACGGACACAAGAGGTTATAATTAAATTCGGTCATTGCCAAACGGGACACAAAACTCTAGTCTTTCTTTAATGTATATCCAAATCAGATATTCACCTAGACTCATGGGTATTTTTTTTGTACCTGTGCCTCGCTCAGCCCCAGCTCTATGCTCTCCAGGGACTGCTGGATGATGCCGCTCTTCTCCTGCTCCACGCTGCCGTTCTCGGAGGCGGCCCGGCTCTCCACCGCCTCCTGCAGGCTCTCCAGCAGGCTGCGGTTCTCTCCCCTCAGCGCCTCCAGCCCGGCGATCACCTGCTGCGTGCTGCACAGAATCTCTTCCGCCGACAACATGGCTCCTGCTCCGAGGGTCCTGCTCTCACCGCAACTGACCTGGGAACGGCAGAATCGTCACTGCAGTTTTTATAGTAGTAGTAGTAAAAGGAACAGCTGTACAACTAGTAGCAACTTTAATAAACACAAACTTATGAATATTTATTAGTTTTTCTTTTCTGATTTAAACTGAGCTTAAAGTCAGAGAGGAGAAGTGACCGTCTGAACTAAATACAGATGTTACAGCACATCAAGAGCATGGAGGAGTTTCCTCTCCAAACTATGATGAGATGAGATACGCCTCACAAACACGCATCTGTTCCAGCCTGAATCAACAGTTGTGTTGTTTTAACACCTGAGTGACAGAAGTTTAAGAATAACCTACTAAGCAGATTTTCTTATCCGGGCATACAAAAGATGCAAATACAACCTTAAAGAGATGCAAAGTGACGAAGAAGGAACGCAAGAGCGATGCAAAGCTGCAGGAAGCACAGAACAACTACAAAAACACACATGGTAAGGATGCAAAATATGCACAATGAGATTCACAGCAACGCTAAACCAGTACAAAGAGACATAAAGCAACTTAAATGACTACTACAAAGCGACATAGAATGACTACTAAAAAACATTATGGGATGCAAAATTGCCACAGTGGGGAAATACATCCACATGGTGATGATAACCCGATGATAAAGAGACAAAAACAACCTCATAGCGACATAGGATGACGACAAAAAGGCGCAAAGCAACCACAAAGGGATGCAAAATGTGTACAATGAGATTTACAGCAAAGCTAAACCGATGCAAAGAGGCATAAAACGAATTAAATGACCCAAAAAACAACCACAAAGAGACAATAATTACCTCAAAGCAACATGGAATGAGTACAGGAATACACCAAGGGATGCAAAATGATCACAAACAGACTTACAACTACCGCAATGAGACATTTAAGCGACCAGAAACAGATGCAAAATAGGAGCAGGAAGACTCACAAGCAAAATTGTCACAGTGGGGAAATAAATACATCCACACAGCGATGATAAACCTTTGCAAAGAGACACAAATGACCACAAAGCGACATAGGATGACGACAAAAAGGCGCAAAGCAACCAGAAAGGGATGCAAAATGTGCGGAATGAGATTTACACCAAAGCTAAACACATTAAATGACCAAAAACAACCACAAAGAGACAATAATTACCTCAAAGCAACATGGAAATACACCAAAGGATGCAAAATGATCACAAACAGACTTACAACCACCGCAATGAGACATTTAAGCGACCAGAAACAGATGCAAAATAGGAGCAGGAAGACTCACAAACACAACTACAAACAACATGGCGGTGTGATGGGGGTCTTTCATACTGTCTGTGCAAACTTAATCCGTCCATGTGTTCATAGAGTGTGACTGGATGTGTGTGTGTCCATCTGTCAGTGCGGCCACAGGAAACGGTCACATACTGAAGGATATTTAAAAATAAAGCTGGATTTTGGTGCCATTTGGGTTGTTTATAAAAATAAAAAGCATCTGATCACATTATTAGACAATGAAACAGAAAACACACACACACGCTCAGTATCTAAGCGCTTTGTTTACTGTGGGCGGCGCAACAGTTCTCAGCGTCAGTCTGTCAGGATCCCTGTATATCTATGTTAATTTAAAGTAAACTCAAACCTGTCACCTCATATAATTACAACTGCGTCACGTTAGGAGACGTTTCTATTTATTTATCCAATTAATTAAATGTGTCTGCAATGAAACACCGCCGGCTGTTGTCGCTACAAGACATCAGAGGTGAATTAATAATCCTGCACCAACATGAACCTCTAAACATGCAAATAAACACAAGAACCTTGGTTTCAGATCGACACAAAGTTATTTATAGCCTACCTGCTAAAGTCCAGGCTCCCGGTGCGCGGTTCCGTCTTTTTTTATCCACCCTGAGCTGTAATTATTATTTTTGTTTGTGAAGTAGAAGCGGTCAGTCGTAGCCGAACATTTCTACTCACAGTAACTTTGACTTTATTTGGTGGTGAACAGGTGGGACGGTGAGAACTGGAGGCTGTAAATCATCCACCTGCCGCCTCCTCGGCTGTCAGCTCCTCCTGTCATCACAAGTCCAGCAGCGGCAAGCTAGCGTCAGCAAGGCCGCGACTTCCGCTTCTCAACTTCAAAATAAAAGTCGTGTAAATACGTATTCCAAGTGCTTAATTTTAGTTAAAGAAAAAAATATGAAAAGTGATTGATTCAGAACAAATCCACATTTTCTATTTTGAGAAGGTCTTATTTGTAATTTAATTAACAGTTTAGTTAGTTAGGTGTATTATTACATTAGATAATAATACATTGTAGGCATTCTTGCTTTTTCTTCATTTTCTTCAGGCAAATCTAAAGAAAACTTAAGTCAGGTGGATCTTAAATTTCTGAGATTTAATAGTCAGCAAACAGAAATAAAATGTTATTTGGTTGGTGTTTTTATTACTTTCTTGCTTTTATTTGACCACAGACAAGTGTTTGTGTATTCATTGTATATACAACTAACTCCTCATCTGACATAAATTTAATTTTTTGCTCTAATAAATATGAATATGACATACCGACAGGTTTATTATTATTATTATTATTATTATTATTATTATTATTATTATTATTATTATTATTATTAATTCTACCTATTCATAACACCTGTCCGTCATACGCACTATAATGCACAAAAAAATTACCATTAGGCAGCACAGCATGAGAAAACAATTGGTTTCGTATTTTACATGGTACTTATACACATATACTGGATAAAATTTACCAAAGTGGAACTTAACGCCACAGCAACACTTCCAAAATCGTTTAGAATCACTTTTATTTTGAAGGCAAATTGTCAAAACTTCCTATATATGTCCTGTTATGTTTACTTTACTTGACGCGCCTGAGAAGCTTACCTGATCCCATATTTCCCATCATACACCGCGGCACCGGGTCTGGCCGTGATGGTTTGTCCGGGACAAGGCCACCTATCTGCCGGAGAGATGAACTGCCTGCAGGAGGAGAGAGAGAGATCTGGCATTTTCTCTTCAAATAATCCATTATAATGTTTTAATTTTGAAATCATCCTCATATAAATGTACACTTTTGTTTAAAACATTGTATTATTGATTAGAAATCTTATCTGTTAATTAAAAGTGAAAGATATATCGTCAGTATTTCTGTTTCTGCTGTGTCTACATGCACACAAATACCTCAAGCTTCCTTCTGAGCTGTGATTGTGTTGTTTCTGTATTGTTGCCACCTCATAACAGATTAACACAACGTGGACAGATTAACTGTATGTTTGTGACCCAGAGGTCAGCCAGCATTAGTCTCATTAATGTCCCATTAGCTCAGCTACGAGGAAACAAACAATCAGGTTGAGTTCCATTAAGACTTTACCACAGCAGCGTTTAGGGTGAGTCAGTAGGGTGGAGGCTCTGCGGCTTATCATGAAACGGTTCGCAAACCAGTTTTGTATGTTGTTGGTGTGTGTGGTAACAATTAACTGGAAGACAATCAATAAAAGGCCCCCACCTTTCCTGCACATGAGCAGAAAGACTTCCAACAACATTGTGCAGGTGGAGCAGAGCATCACAGGATAAAGAAGAGAGGCGGAGGTCTGGTGGTGTGGTGTCAGGATGCTCGGTCGTTCCTAAAGAACTTTCAACACAGACTATACCTCATATGTCAACTAAAATCCTCACAGGAAGGATCTCTAACGCGAGATAAAAACCGCACAGTCCATTTCTGGAGCGACCTTCATCGTCACTACTGGACATTTACACATCCAAGGTCATCAGGAGAAGCCACAACATCACCAAGGACTGTACACAACGACAACACAACCTCTTTATCATCCTGCCGTCTGGGAGACGATGAACGAGTGTGAAAACAAGGACAACAAGACTCAGGGACAGTTTCTACCCACAATGCCTCACTTCCACATCCCTACCACTGACTGTTTCCGTTTCATGCTTTTACTTTATTTACTTTAATCTACTGCACTATGTTTTTATCAGCTCACAGTGATAAACACACACTATGAAATGTCATTCTACTAATGTCCCCCCTCATATATCACCTTAATTGGGTCTTAATACGAATAATTTCATGCTTAATATAATAAAACTCAATAAAACAAGTCTGACCTCTACACAGATTTGTGTCCAGTGTTGTAACAGAACATTTAACATTTAATATTAAACATCCTAACACAAGAACAGCAAACTGTTCATCTCCTCCCTTCCACAAGAAACAAACGCTTCAAGTCCTGCTTCCTCAAAATGTGAGTAAAAACCTGCAGAGCAGCAGCTGATGACATCCGTCTGACTCAGATATGTATTAACATGAGTGGTGGATCAAACTGTAAACTTACATTTGTCTGAGACAACAGGAGGACGTGTGACAGCTGAAAACACAGCTCCATACACAGATCAGCCTTGATTATGTACAGCTGGAGCAGTGCAGTGTAGCGGCACAGAGAGGAGAAAGGGATTGTGGGTAAGTGAGTTTTTCAAGTTTCCTTGCGTGAGATCAGTAAGACGTCAACATAAAGCATGTATATGTACGTCCTGTAATATTTAAAACTAGAGTTTTTATTTACTAGTTGTGTACTTTATAGTTTCTTATTTAAAAAAGCAATACTATTATTTTATTTTATTTATTTTTTATTTCATTTATATGGTTGTCTTATTTAACTTGCATTATTTTGGTATAGTTTGATTCGGTTTGATCTTGGCATTGTTTTTTCTTTGATATTTACAGATTTATGTATTTATTTTGTGTCTTGACATTTGCTGCTGAAATGCATCCAAGGAAAACTCAATAAAAACAATTTTGAAAGATAGAAAAAGCGATTTCTTAAATATTTTTTGCCTATTTTAATGTTTTCTCAAACTTTACTATTTATATTTATGTGTTCTGATGTGCAGTACATCCTTTTTATTCATTCATTCATCTTCTGTAAACGCTTGTCCTGTGAAGGGTCATGGGGGGGGGGGGGGTCATAGGTCTCGAGGCGGGGTCCACCGTGGACAGGTCTCCAGTCTATCACAGGGCTAACACAGAGAGACAGAATCACCAATGAACCTAAGCAGCATGTCTTTGGACGGTGGGAGGAAGCTGGAGAACCTGGAGAGAACCCACACAGACACAGGGAGAACATGCAGACTACACACAGAGAGGAACCAGGAGAACCATGGATTAGAACCCAGAACCTTCTTGCTGTGAGGCATCAGCGCTAACCACCACACCACTCTATGTTTATTGCACCGTGAGAAAAGTCAATCCTGTTCAGATTTTGAGTTTATTCGTGTCAAGCTGAGTAAGCTGAGCTTTTACTATCAGAGTTTTATATTTCTAATGAACAGCTTCTGATAGAATACATACAGTTAGGTAAACACATTCATATGAAATGAGCAGCAAACCAAAGGAGAACTGAACCCCTCACTGCTGAAGCACCACCACATATTTCACATGAACCTCTGCAGGTCAAAGTCCACTCCTCCACCTTTGGCCTCTCTGCAGAAAATAGAAACAGCTCTATTTGGTCGTCTGTGGAGTATTTATCATCCAGGTCACAGTATATCCAAAAAAAACAAGGACAAGACGTTTCATCCGTGTAGCTTCTTCAGTTCTCAAAGAGCGGTGGGGAGCTGGGGTTTAAATAGGAGCATCTGCGGGGGGAGACCACCTAAAACTCACATGACTAGAGTCCGTTAAGGACCAGATACCCACCCATATATTCCTTTTAATACTTGCAGCACACAGACGCTGTGTTTGTTTAATTCTCCCTGCTTCAGTTTCTTTACCACACTTAAACAACCGAGGGATGACCACCAGGAACAAACAATGTGTTAATGTGAAAAGATAAATCCCTCTAAGTCCGTGTAGCCTTCTAAATCTTCTCCTAAACCCAGCTGACCTTTATAATAACTGTTAAGTCAATGATATTAAACGTGAACGCATGCTTTCACTCTTTTAACTTATTTTATGTTTTGCAAAAGTCGTTCACGCACAGACACACACACACAAACACACACACACACAAACACACACACACTGGAGTCTAACGAGGCGTCTGAAGATCACGATTGAATATGTGTCACTGGTTCGTTTTGCTCTCGCCTCTCGGTGGCAGCGCTCTGAGGACACGTTAGCATCTCTGCCTATCATTACAGTGTCACCGCTAAAAATAACAACATCATTAATTATTCAGCTACGCCTCCTCACACGCGTAACACACTCAATATCAGGTCCCTGACTCACGGAGAGTGGCGTTTAACACAGAAAGACACAGACTGCAGTGTGTGTCTGTGTGTCTGAAGCTGAATGAGGCATGTGCATGGTACAAATATATGTGTGGACATATGTTTTGTATGCAGACACACCGGTTCTAAGAATTATGCAACACACACACACACTCAGAGCGGACTCAGCTGTCCTGCTCAACGTCCCACTGATGTAAAATTAGAACTAGATGCCTTAAAGAACAAATGGGAACAATGACACACACACATACTAGACTACAAGTCTACAGCTAAGCTAACATGCTCATGGTGACGTGGTTTAGCAGGTATATGGTTTATAAATGTAGCCTGCTAACAATGCTAACGTTTGCTAATTAGTAGCAGCAAACACAAAGAGGAGCTGGAAATTTCCAGTTTTATAGGAATTTAGCTGGAAACTAAAGAACAGGACAAACTGTAATGAAACCTGAGGATCAATTCATCCTCTGGGAACCGTGCATATCAAGTGTCGTGGCAATCCATCAAGTAGCTGTTAAGATATTTCAGTCTGGACGAAGGTGGAACACCCTGCAGCCATGACACTGGTGGGTCCTCCACCTTGTGACAGCGCTGAAGGTATGAGACACGAGCTGAACATGAAATATCACGAATATGTGTTCATCCCCGGGTACAACATGTTTTCTCTTCACAGTAAAAGATCAGGTCACAACAGTTTACTGCTCTTGGCTCGCTCCGGTAAAATGAATTTCAGCAATCTGCTTAAAGTGAAAGTGGATGAATGGACGGAGAGATGACTGACTGACTGACAGCTGAGTCGATGCAATTCAATCGGGAGAACTGGCACCGGAGAGGACCTGGTGAGGCGGCACTAAAGATAGAAATCCACGGTTCCCCCCTGAGCTCCCCTCACCATGAGCTCATGTTTCATTTCCACCTCACCACCGTGATCTTCACGGGATGCACACGAAAAAAAATCTCATCTACGAGAAAGAAGCTGCACAACTCCAGTTAAATTTGAAATACTGTTTCATGTAGCTCAGTGCAGATGGGCCCATAATTAAAACTTCATCAGAATTTCAGTTTAAATTAGAGATTAACATCGATTAATGCTGCTCACCTTGTCATTGTCGTCTTTCTAACATTACTGCTGCTCTGTATGCTGAAATAAACCCCTCTGCTTTGTGTCCACTGTCTGTTGCTATGTTATCTTCTTACTGATCACTATGAACTCGAACGTCACAGTGATAACTAGAGCTACTCCGTGACCTCACTGTCAAACCAAATCAAAGCAGGAATTTTATCTGCGAGGTTTTAGTTTCAAACAAAGCACCTGACAGAAGATCACATGAGAATCAGCAGGACCAGGTAGAGCCGACTTTACCCACAATGCAACTGTCAGTTTAGTCAGTAGGAGATGTCAGTGATCCACTGGCAGCTAATGAAGCCTGAAGCCTCAAGCAGAGGTGAGAAGCAGGCTACAGAGGTGTGGTAATCTCAGATTATTTCCATTTCTTCAGACCTAACCGAAGCTGACTCTAGTGACATTTATCCGACGTCACGCAGACGTCACACCTCTTCGCACATGCCGACATCCGCCCTGATAAAGCAGGCAGCAGCTTTGTTTCCTTCAAGATGCTGGCTGCTCCCGTCTACGTCATAAAGATCATTTTTATTATAAACCTAAGTATCAGCGTGCACATCAACAGGCCTCGCTCCTCATTGGCCTAAACGTCGTTCCTCCTCACTCGGCCCTCCTCTTTCCATTCCAGCACTTTTCACCATGTGACACAATTAAAATGCACATGTCGACAGAGTTGTCTTACAAATTCCTGCGTCTATTTGTGGGCGCCTTAAACTTCTAACATCATTTTTGTTGCCCCGGCTCAGGACTTCAGTACGTCTGAAACTGTCAGTCCAGGTCAGATCTGCCGAATGCAAAGCAGGCGTGAAGATCCTCCCTCCCGGCTTCTGCTGCTGCTGCTGCTGCTTCCAGAACTGTCTGATCTCTTTCATAAGAGAGTTTATAGAGTTATATGTGAGATTTAGAGGTGACTGTGCATCAGTTTAAGTTCAGCATTGACGTCAAGTGTTTTGTGTAGTTTTCTTTCACTCCTCCTCCGCAGAAAAACTACTACAACAAAAATTCAAGTTGATATAAAATGAAGAAAGAAACCTCAGAAAGGTGTGTCAGTGGGTGTCATGGGTGGTGGGGACTGCCAGTTGTTCCTGGCAGTGAATGTGTGTGAATGTGTGAATGCATGTAGCTCCCAGCTGCTCCCTGAGGCCCTAGCTGTGAATTAGCATTTGCTATCAGACTGCACGCCAACCTAAACAAGATTTAGAGGCGTATCTATGTGACTCAGTGACTTCTACCCTTCCACCAATTAAAGTGTTGACTAAGAATAAAAATGCACAACCGACACGAACTAAAGCGTAAACAAGCCACTTGTGCGACGTGGTGCTGAAGCTACAAACAGCATTCAGAGCAAGGTTATCGTGAAGGTTTCCAAGGCTTTCCCTCTCTCTCACACACACACTCTGCATCTAAAACAGCAGAAACAAATGCAAATGAATAATTACCAAACATGATGTTAATGCACGGCTGTTGCTATGGAGTTTCCTCTGTCTGTTTGCATGCGTGCACACATTTGCACATGCAGCAACCGGTGCCTGGCTGCTGCCTCTTAAGCCTCAGAGCTACTTTAGATATCACCTAACAACAAATTATCACACAGACATTAGATTAAAAAAAATGTATTTAATTCAGTATTATGTAATTTAATATGCACTACGCTCCCCAGGTATTCCACATGATATTTTGCACATTCAGTTTCAGAACAAAATCATTATAAATGATTCACACTGTGTTCCTGGTTTACATAACTGTCCTTAGTGGCTGTTTCCCGGGGCAGCTGCAGGGTTCTGGGCTCTGTGGTGGAGGACAGTATGGGTGTGTGTGCGTGGGGGGGGGGGGATAGTGTGACAGTCTAAACTGGGAGACTGGATCTGTGCCATAGTGGCATACGAGCTACAGACCTAACCGGTCTGAATGGGCAGAAGACACACACAGCACATATCACACGTCAGGCATGACCTTTGAGTTTTATTGACAGAGGGGGTTTGTGTCAGGATGTAGTGGAGGGTGAAGCAGGACTTATTTTATATAAGACGTAGAATTTAAACACGTCCAGGCTGTTTTATTTATGCTGATTTTTGAACGGTGGTTAAACTTGTCCTGATATTTTCAAAATCAATGCCAGATAGAGATATTTAGAGATCCATGACTGACTTTTATTGTTTACTCACTAATTGCAAAGCCACATGCATGTGGTTGTGTCTGACACTGGGAGCACACTCATGTCCTGTTACTGGTTGGCATGGTAATTAATAGCAGCGTGTTCATTCATGTGAGTGATCGCTGTGGGGGAGCAACACGCAACAACATGCAGAAAGACTAATTTGGAAAGCCATGTCTGTGGATGGTCAGGCCACAGCTGTGAAACTGGAGCCCGACGGTTGATTTAGAGCAAAGGAGCTGAGACTCAGGGTGACTCTCCTGAATGCATGAACGGCTTTCTGCAAAATCTATTTAACTGAACAGATGGATGCAAACACAAACACAAAGAAATGATCCTGGATGATCTTAGTCTGTATTTTTTCTGCGTTTTCTAAACGTTGTACTGTATTTTTTGGGGGAAGCTTGATGTTTTAATGCCTCTAAGTCTAATTACCGAGCTCACAGTCAATATTAGAAACACAAACTTCTGCCTTTTGTTTGCCTTCTCCAGCCAAATGTCCATCCCTGCTGGTGCAAGTGTCAAAATACAGATACCTCAACTACTAAATATGCAGATTTGAATGTTTAACGCTTAAAATCTATAACCTCAGCTCACAAACAGTCACGTTAAAGGTGCTCTATGAGAATAGCTCTAACTGTGTCTGTCCCATCAGGCAGAGCTGTGATTGGATAATAGACGACAGATCCAGGCTCAGTTTTCTGGATTTCGTTGCTGACACGTCAGTATACAGCTATAGTATTTCACCCCCATGGGAAAAGTAGGGTTAGGGTTTATCAATTCATTTATCAAAATCATTATGCAAAATAGTTTATTTTACTATTTTAAAGTTATGACTGGTGAATGAATGTTCTTTGCGGTGACTTATTGGGTGAGTTGAAGGTAGAAATTGTTAACAATTGCTAATTTAAAACTATAACAAAATCTGTTCGTGAAGAAACATCTGAGATCCCGGTTATGTGCTTTGGGGAAACCTCGATCCTATGTACGACTGCTGTCTGCGTCACGGCATCTCTCAGCTCCACCCATCAATTTCTACTCTGTCACATGATTGTGGTGATTTAAAATCTGTCTGCGGGTAGATTACCGGGCTCTATCACGTTACTGGTGGCAGTTAATGATGTTGGCACTTGTGCAGAACAGCGCTGGACTCAAGATTTGAAAATCAGAGACAGAAAACCGTCACAGATTTGGATCCATAATATATAAATGAATGTTTAGAGTTTGTACAAGCATCTTCCTCCACTTAGCAAACTGGTTGATGAGAGGGCCAAAACAGTGAAATCCAATCTGAAATCTTCCCTTATTGTGATTATGTAATCCATGACCAGCTGCTTATTTTAACTCCTGAATGTGCATCAGTTTATTGGATGCTTATGAAACACGGGGAGAGTTTCAGTGCAGCATATGTGCATGCACCGATACACAAACTATCAGAGACACCAGCTCTCAAAAAGCGACCAGGGAAAAACGTTGATTTCACGCTGCTGAGCTGGGCGTTACATGGGTGAATTGAAATTAACCACCATTGTAATCTAATTAAAACAAAGCTGCATGAATTTTAAAGGTCTGGGACATGTATTATAATTATCTTTTGCATGACTCTGGATGAGGCTGAAACACTGGCTAGTGTTTCCATGCAATCACGACTTGCCTTGCATAATATATGAATGTTACATGATGCATTTCTTTCCTGCAGGCTCCTATCAAGCAGCTATGAGCAGGAGGAAGGTGAAAGGTTGGACCGGACGGCTGCAGCTGTTGCCTTGTCTCTCGTCTCGAGTGTTGTGTGATGTGCGTTCTTGCCTTTTAGAAACTCACTCGGGCACAGAAGACCCCCTGCAGCCAATCAGGCGAGGGGACCCCAAGCTCAGTGAGCCAATAGTGACATAGGTCTGGGTATAAAAGCTTAAGTCCATCACCTGAAAGAGCTGGGCAACCCCTACATTTGGTGGACAGGATCTGATCCCGGGATCTGTTACCTCTTTCTTTTCTCCTAAGCAGGTAAAAAAGAAGCACAAAGCTTTATTTAATCTTTTTGATAATCCAATGTGGAATATTGTGGTGATTTTTCTTCATTTGTGTATGGACAGAAAAAAAACTTTCCTTGATCAAACCTCGCGAAAAGAAAACTGCTTTAAGAAAGCAAACAAAAATCAGTCAGTTTCCTCTTAGCTGGTGATTTCTGAGCCTTGAAATATATGATCCTCTTGCATTTTTATCTCGGATACCTCTGAAGATTTGCATTTTTTTTTTTTCTGACATGGAAACTACTCAAATCTACGTTAATCTGTGCAAACTGTGACCTGAAACATGATTTTTCTTTTAAAAGACGTCACCGGTTATGGGCAGCACTAGTCTGATGGGTCGTAGAGTCTGCAGCGTCGCTCAGACAGTTGTGACTATCTGTCAGCTGTTGCTGACCCCAGCAGGGCAGGGTTGAGGTGTGTCTCTGAATAGTTTAGAAGCGCGTGATTTAGTCATGGAACTTGTGGAGCCATCTGTGAGGCATGCAAGCTTTGACCTTTCAGTGCACCAGGTGTCACCACTCTCATGCACCTCCACTACCTGACGTAACCAACTTCTGACCTCTGTCTGACAGAGAAAGAGACTGGCTCATAAACAGATAAGGAAAGCTGGCAGCTATGAATTTATTCCTGACCTTAAAGTGACTAATTCTGCAGCAGTTTTCAATTTATAATTTCTGTTTAGGTGTTGGATTTTGAAGCCCAAGTGTTGGAGTAAAAATATACTATTTACTTTAATTTACCTTCAACAGTTTTTAAGTGCGTTTTGAAGTGGAATGCGTCGGGATCGAAAATGATTTATCGTAAAGTGCTGGAGACTCCCTGCAGAGGCGGGAGGGGTGCAGGTCAAGAGGTGGCGCAGCCGTGCTATTAATAATCTTCGCTTTGAGGGGAAGACAGGTGGTGAGACAGTCACACAGATACAGCACAGCTGACAGAGAGGAGAGAAAATCAGACTGCTGCCTCTTAAAAAGGAGAGACGTAAGAAAGACAAACCCTCAGGAAGACAGACAGTATGAGAAAATGCCTCCTACTCACCAGAAGATTCATAGACAAGGCACTTGAAAAACTTGGAGAAATGCCAGACGTGAAATGTGGTACTTTGACAAAAACATGTTTTAAGTACAAAACTATTAAATACATTTTTAATATTTCTGATTTAACACAATAAGGACAAAAGTAACTAAGTTCTGCATGACACATTTTCTTCCCTCACGTTCTAAAAACTAAAATGTCGTCTCCATTTCTTCCTCCCTTTTCTCAGACGGTGAAACAATCGCAACCATGACGAAGAACTGTCACAACGACTATAAAATGAAGTTCTCTGTGGACGACGAGTTCCCCGATCTGTCCAAGCACAACAACCACATGGCCAAGGTACAACTCTGCTTCTTACACTGAACACGTGCAACGACTGTGATCTCAGCAGCCACACGTGTTATGCTAAAAACATTCAAAGGTACTTCACTTGCAGAGTAAACCACCTGACCTGCGTACTGTTCCCTCTATTGTAGGTGCTGACCAAGGAGATCTATGGAAAGCTGAGGAGCAAGTCCACCCCCAGTGGCTTCACCGTGGATGACGTCATCCAGACCGGCGTTGACAACCCTGGTAAGAAGGAGCAAGATAAACACACACCAGTAAAGACATGAGTTGAGGAAATCTGAACGAACCACACGTAAGAAAATGCATGCATGCACCAACATTCCCATCCTCCTTCTTGTCTTCCCAAGGTCACCCCTTCATCATGACCGTGGGCTGTGTTGCTGGTGATGAGGAGTCCTACGAGGTCTTCAAGGATCTGCTGGACCCCATCATCTCCGACCGTCACGGCGGATACAAGCCCACCGACAAGCACAAGACTGACCTGAACTTCGAGAACCTGAAGGTGCAGACTCAAGACATGCAAGATCATAATGCCCATATGTTTAGTGTTAAAGTAGATGCTGTTAGTTTTGATAATTAACTATGCTCTGTTCTCAGGGTGGTGATGACCTGGACCCCAACTACGTGCTGTCCAGCCGTGTCCGTACCGGCCGCAGCATCAAGGGATTCACCCTGCCCCCCCACAACAGCCGTGGAGAGCGCAGAGCCATTGAGAAGCTGTCCATTGAGGGTAAATCCCAAACTCAAACAACAACACACACGTTTGTAAAACATTTTTTTGTTTTAGATACTGACTTCTTTCCTCTGCACGCCTCCCTTCATTGTTTCCTCTCAGCCCTCTCCAGCCTGGAGGGTGAGTTCAAGGGAAAGTACTACCCCCTGAACGGCATGACCGACGCCGAGCAGGAGCAGCTGATCACTGATCACTTCCTGTTTGACAAGCCCGTGTCCCCCCTGCTGACCTGTGCCGGTATGGCCCGTGACTGGCCCGACGGCAGAGGCATCTGGTGAGAAAAACAGAGACCAAATTAAATCTTAGTTAATTTCAAGGCTCAAAAACAAAACACTCTGTGGGCTAAAATCTACCATCTGTCCTTCGTAAGCGAGCCTTTCTATCGCCATCTGTCCCGTAGTCATAATATGAGAATCCTGATTATTCCTGCCTTCAAACATCTGTTGAAGTGTGTCATGATTACCATGGCTGCAGCACACACTGACCCTTACACCAATGTGCAAACTGTAACTGAGCTAAATGTTCTTCCTCCAGGCACAACGACAACAAGACCTTCCTGGTCTGGGTGAACGAGGAGGATCACCTGCGTGTCATCTCCATGCAGAAGGGAGGCAACATGAAGGAGGTCTTCAGACGCTTCTGCGTTGGCCTGCAGAAGGTGATGCACAAAAACATACTTTGATGTGATGAATTTAGCGTTGTGTGTGCACGGCTGTTTTTAACCATTAAACATTATCATCTTCAGATTGAGGAGATCTTCAAGAAGCACAACCACGGCTTCATGTGGAACGAGCATCTGGGCTACATCCTGACCTGCCCCTCCAACCTTGGAACCGGCCTGCGCGGTGGCGTGCACGTCAAGCTGCCCAAGCTCAGCACACACGCCAAGTTCGAGGAGATCCTGAACAGGCTGCGTCTGCAGAAGCGTGGCACAGGTATCGGAAAATGACTATTCGTCAAGCTCTGGTTTAAGCAAAGCACATTTTAGTTGGGGTTTAATGTTAGCTAGCATGTAAAAGCACAGTAGAGTATTCACCTCAGTCTGAGTCTGTTCACACTTCTTCATCGTGGACCTTTCTCTACTTCCTTTGCGTCCAGGTGGTGTGGACACAGCCTCCGTCGGTGGTGTGTTCGACATCTCCAACGCTGACCGTCTGGGCTCCTCCGAGGTCGACCAGGTCCAGCTGGTGGTTGATGGCGTCAAGCTGATGGTTGAGATGGAGAAGAAGCTTGAGAAGGGAGAGTCCATCGATGGCATGATCCCCGCCCAGAAGTAAAGTGGACAGACAACCCATGACTGAATGACCGTCTGTGTTTGTTTTTTTTATTTTATAAAAAAATGAACAAGTAGCCTTGTTGTAAAGTTATTTTACTGGTTTCGGCCGACTGGCTACGTCCTGCTTTCTTCGTCCGTCAAAAGACACTCCACTTTTCTTTCTGCTCCTTCCTTTCTTCTTGTAAACTTTACTCTTCCTATACGCTCATGCCTTTGCCTTCGGTTCCTCTTTTAAGTTTCCTGTGACTTTAACCATCTCTCTTCCCATCTTCTCTGTAACATCCTGGGATCAATCCACGCATAGTCTGGTCACGGCTATGCGTACGCACCGAAAGAAATTTTTTTTTTGGTTGTAAAATAGAACTGGACTATTAAATGATGCCCCATGTAACAATCAAACCCGTCTGTTCACCTTTTTTGTTGTTTTTGTGAAGACAATCCTTAAAAGCGGACAAAAAAAGAGTCATAAAATAAGAAAGAGGTTGAAAGTCTTTATTTTTGTGTCACACATTATTTCCTAGGAGACATGCAGGATTGCAGGTCGATCATTTCCGTAATTTCAGCCCATAAGTTAAGTTTTATTGATAACAGCGACGGCTTCAAACACACTATACAACAGAACTGCAGCCTTAAAGCATGGCCCTAACTGTATCTAGAGAACGGGCCTCCGTAGGGTGGGGTGGGGGGCGAGGGAGGGTGGGGGGGTTGAGTGAGGCCAGGTTGTACAAAACAGAAAGACACTAGCCCTAAAATCACAGCTTCACATTTTCAAACAGTGGTGGACACCTGCTGCAGCAGAAATCTCCCACAGAACGATCACAAGTGTCGCAGCATCTAACCTTCCCCAAAGTCTAGCGTCATGTTAGATGCTGCATAAGTTATAACTGCTTGGCTTTATAGAGGAACAATATAAGTAAACAACCGCTTGATTTTGGAGTTGTCAGCGTCAACGCAGCGAAACATGATCGGCGTAGCACTTGGAGGACTCTGTGTGCGTGTATCAGCTGAATCTTGGTAGCTCTGAACTGTGACGAGAAGTTTATTAAAACAAAAGAAAAGGTCATCTGAAACCTCACAGCTGCACACACTGGCTCGACGAGGCAGGAGTCTGATTGGTTAACAGTCATAAACCGCTTAACAGCAATACTCGAGTCTGATTGGTCAACAGTCATACACCTTTCAGCAGTGCTGCAGCCTGATTGGTCAGCAGAGGGGAAAGCTTTACAGTTTGAACACAAAAACAAATCTGACATTTATGAGACGTCGTGAACTGCTCATGAGAAATTTGGTTACAGATAGAAACTTCATTTGTACCTCTGTTTCGTTAATAATAGGACATTGTGGCATCACTAAAACCAAATGGCACATATACCGACACCTGAAGTCATCACAGCTGGTCTCACTATGGGAAGTTAAGAAGCCAGTGTAGGTAGGTACATATAAGTAGAGCAAAGAAAGGCATTCAGGCTGCAATTTATTCTCATCAAAGAGCCTAACGTGTGCGCTACAGATAAACAAAATACAGATTTAAAAACTCGTCTAGTAGAGTAGAATGAAATACTGGCTAAACAGCAAAAAAAGTGCTCAATTAATTTCAACAACAATTAGAAATATATATATATAAAAAAAATAGAAGTAAATGAGACAAGGAGCCCTATTAAGTCTTAATCGCTGCTAATTCAAGTCTTGGTTCTTGGCTTTGTGGCTGTATTGCACTACACTCAAGAAAAGCAATGGCTTTCTGACAGTCGGTGATATTGTTACGCCAAAGTGCTACCGGAAGAAGACGTCAATAAAAACGCCCACTCCTCCAAAATACTCTGAAGCAACACAGGCTACAGTAATCATGAGTGGGGGGAACGTTTTTAGAGAGTGAATGATACTGAAAGCTCTTGAAGATCTTTACGTTGCATCAGACGGTTTGATGTTGCAGGAAAATGAGTTGGATTTCTAGCAGTGTTAAATTTCCATCATATCAGATTAAAACTAACCTAATCTTATTGGTTTGGTCACACAAATTTGTTGCAGAAATTCCAATTCACCAAAACTGTATTTCAGTTAAATGTAACATTGGCTTTATTTAAGTTGGTTAAATGGTATAAAGGTTATAAACTGTGGAGGAAGTGACGTGGCACTGAAGCTAAAAGGGAAACATGAGAGATTCTAGTAAGACTCTTGATTTACGTAAGAAATCCTTTTGGAAACTTTGGAATTTTACCATTAAAATGTAATTTTTGTTTTATGTTATGAGGTACAGCTAATCAGGTGTGTCATTAGGCAGCTTTGCTCGTCTGTGAGCAGCTCACCTGTCGCCTACCAACGCTCACATCAACAGTCACATGACAAAATCCCAACTGAGCAGAAACATGGGTTTTGTTAATGGCTGGGCAGAAATTCTGTGATTATTTGGTCTGTCACAGGTCTCTGCATTTCTGCACGTCTCCCCCTAGAGGCCGGAGGTCAGACTGCGCCCTCAATACTTCAATGATGTGACGCTCGCTACCAGATAATAACAGCTGATGTCAAATATCTGCCCATTTTCAAAGCATTAAAGAAAGAAAATAAACTTAATACACAAAAAAAATTTAAACATTTCTTTAAATAGCAGCTCTTTAAAAAGGAATGGTGACAAATATACAATAGGAATATGTCAACAATAACAACAACAACAAATCAATCTTTATCATTCTCAGCAACATCCTTATCATCATCAAATATGAAATAGTGAAAAACAAAAACTGTCCGACTCCATGGGCTCGTTTACTATGGAGGCGGTGGCGTGTGTTAAGCAGGGATCGTAGGTCACTGACAGCTCCAAGGTCAAGGGTCATCATAAGTCTGCCGACGGAGGCCTATCCACGTCTGTGCATCCATTTGTCTGGCTGTGATTGGTGGCATCAGAAGAAGAGGGTCTTTGGCGGAGGCGGGGCATCGCTAGCCACATCAGATGAGGTGGAGCCCAGGGGTGAAGAGAAGAAAGGGATGCTTTCTGTTCCCCCTCCTCTTCATCCCTCCTCATTCCTCATTCCTGTGCTGTCTGTCATCAATCTGCCCCACCTCCGGTCGCCCTCAGAGCTCCAGCTCCTTGGACACTTTGGTGGCGATGTCTCTAAAGGCTAACGGTGCCCCCCACAGGCGCTTGAACCTCACACCGCTGCTCTGGCCCAGCCCGCTGGGCAGCTGGCAGACCTCGGCCTCGAAGGCCACACGGGCGCCGGCTGCTCCATGGGTGCAGGACAGTAGGAAAGGCCCGGCCAGATGGACCTGGCAGCCACAGCCCTGTGCCGCCTCACGAAGCGCTAGCACCACCTCGGCCGGGTCGCGAGGACTGCGCACCCTCACATCCCAGCCGCATCGGGGGGTCCGGGGCTCTGCCGCTTTCTGATGCCCAGATAGATGGCGACTGGAAGGGGAGGGAGGGGAGGACGATGCAAATGGGAGGACGAAATGTAGGAAGAGTTAGAAAAAGAAAGAGCAAGATGATGGGATGTTTGGAGGGTTAAAAGTCAGAATGGTAAAAATAAAAACGGGACAAGAAGGAGGAGGAGGAGGAAGAGGTGAAGTTGGGAGATTAGATATAAAAGTGGGAGATGAAGAGATTAAAGGATGTAGGAGTTAATGTAAGCATGAGATGGATGTGTGGCGTATGAGTGATTTAGGGAAAGGACACAAAAAAAACATAATTAGTATCATACATTGTTGGATTCTGATGCCCTAAATGTGCATTTTCTATATTTTCGTACAATGCAGATGACGGGCACCTCTAAAAGGACATCTGGGTCACTGACATAGGTCAAATAATTATTACAGTGTTTTAAATCAAATTAAAATCAAATACCACATCACGAAACATCAAGCTGCTGATGAAGGAGGCTAAGCTGTTGGTAGCAACACAGAAAATGAACAAACTGTCTTGTCTTGTCGCAGGGATCATCTACCACAAGGAACCACACTGGGCCTGACTACGGCCACGTCACAGTCTGTCAGCTACAGTTTACCTGCTGTTTTTAAGCTGGGACTGAGCTGGAGCAGCCGAGGCTGACAGGGAGTACACAAGACCTTTAGAAGCTGAAAATAACATGACCCTCAAACAATAGAGACGAATGAATGATGTGAGAGTAGAAAGATTCGTGGTAGTTTAACTCCTATTGGAGTTTGTTGTTTTTATTCATGAATGTCAGCATATATACATATTAACACTTTAACTCCTCAATCCAAATTGATTGTTTCAACTCAGACCAGAATCTCTCTGATGCAATATATAAATATTTTTTGTACATAATATATTTGCCTGCCGTACTCTATTCTTATTAAATTCTATCTTCTGCATCTTGCACTGTTGTTTCCTGACGCTGTAATGCCCTAATTTCCCCACTGGAATGAATAAAGTCTCATCTTATCTTAAAGATGCTCATACAACTACTATGATCTAGTTTTTCAAGTATTTCTGTTTAATGACTGTACGGACTGTATGAAATAAGTCTCTAAAAATGTCTGTCAGTAGTATAATTTAGTGTCTGTGCTGGATTAGACCAGGAAAAGATGATTTTAAACCGTATCTTTTTGGTTTGGTCAGACAAACGTACAATTTACTTTGGATCATTGGCCTCATTTAAGTTAAACTACCTGTGGTTACATGGCATATTCATGGCTTAAATATATATATTTTAATTAGCCTGCTTTTCTAACAGATATAAACTCACTGAGTAGAGGAAGTGAAGTGGCATGGAAGCTAAAAGGGAAAGATGAGAGATCCTAATAATATTTAAGAAAGGAATCTTTGGAATTTTACCATTAACATGTCATTTTAGTTTTATTTCCAAGGAGCAGAGCAAATGTCTACGGTGCATGTATTTCATTAGGCCGCTTTGCTCGTCTGTAAGCAGCTCACCTGTCGACTATCAACGCTCACATGACAGCATGGATTACATGCAATGATGTGTCTTTGTGAAAACAAAAATCAGTTCGCTGTCAGTTTACTGGTTGCAGATTAATTCGGCATGACGGAAAACGCACAGCTGGAGTCATAAAGAAGTTTGTTCAGAGACAAGAGGTCCTGGAACAGATGGTGTGACCCCACCTGAGTCCTGATCTCAGCATCACAGAGTCAGTCTGGGATTTCACGAAGAGACATAAAACACTAAAAGAAGATGCTGGAACCTGGCAAGTACCAAGTCAGGACAACTGGTGCCGATTTAAAGGATTATTTTTAAAAGCATTAACAATTTCATTTTGAGCCTAAAACATTCTGACAGAGCTCTAGATCATTTATAAATAACAGTATTGTCATAATCGTTGTTATTCCTTTAGTCTGACAGACAATTAATGGAAGCGCTAACACATAAAGTCTAAGTGAGAAATAAATTACGACGCTAAACATCCTTGAAGCAGATTATTCTTCTGTTGCAGTTCAGTGTCGACATAAAAGCAAACGTGTGCTCACCTTGTGACCGGAGATCTGCTGATTCTCTCAGGTTCGTCTGTGACCCTCAAGAAGAAGACAAACGTGTCTGTTAGGAATCAATCGGCCAATCACATCCTCACACAACCCTCCCCCCTCTCCTCCCCTCACCACCCACTGCCCCGCCATTTCCTGGTCTAATGCACCAATCAGCCGCACAGCTACATCCACTAATCACGACACAGAAACACGATGGCTCATCGTCAAACCACAGATGGATCATCGACAAACCTGCACTGAAACACTGGATGGTTGTGAAACGACAAATGTCACCAAGACGACAGGTGAGACAGATTAACGAGGGCAGGTGGAGTGAATCTGTAGCACGGGGCCAGGGTTCAACAGACTATATAGTGTGTGTTGCAGTGGCGGCCAGGCGTGATTCAAACATAAACACAAATCTAATTCTGTTCTGGAAATATCACTAGAGACGTTTCCACTCATGACCAATAGTTTCTGACAGCGTTTCACAACTGTTGTATGGTTTGTTTAGTATTTCATCTCAGTAATAAACTTTCCACTCATTCATGCACCACAACGTCACATACACAAACATCTCTCTGCACATGTCAGGTCTAATTGAAAAGAGTTTATTTTTTATATTTAGGTCAAGTTGGGCCATTACAACTACATACACAAAAATATTGCTCCATCAAACTCTCTGTCAAGCTCACGCTGCTCAAAGCACTTCCCACCTGTGGCCACCAGAGGCCGCTATTGTCATCTCCTCTCAAAACTTTCCCACCAACCTGGCAACCCGGCCTCTACTACATGAACTAAAGGCAACCTGAAAGAATAAATGCTGAGGTTTCTTTTCTAAATCTTATTGTTTTTAACGGAAACGAAACCTCCTTTAATATTACCCATGCATGCAGAGCTAAGCAAATGTTTAGATTGTGTGTCTCAGCGTTTTGATTGCGTCAAAGTGGAGATCCCTGCTAAGCGTCACAGATAATACCCAGGATACACTTCAGCACTTATGAATGAATGTTATCCAAACACTTATCCAGCAAACAAATAGATGTGAATTTCCGTTGGATTAAGTTAATCTAACGGGATGATGGAATATTTCAGTCTTAATGTTAATAAATAGGCAGCTGAACATATTTTGTGAATGAAGACCTGGGTGTGTCCCATCTAGATTATGACGCTGCCTCATGTCTGGGTAAAGAAATAAAGTGAGTGAGAATCAGAAAGTGACACCAAGATGCTCTTGAGCAAGACAAGCGGTGTCACAACCTTATGGGAAAAAAATCAAAGAGTTATGAGGTGGCAGACTGAACACACTCTTGTGCTCTGAGTCAGTGGCTTTGTTTAAAGTCTGCAGCATTGTGTGCATTGTGCACAAGTGGGAACTGAAAGTGAGGAAATAAGAGCAGAAATACACAAAGGCGTGAGAGAGACCAGGTCAAGAGAAGCTAGCAGAGGTGTAACAGAACAATCTGCTTGTATCTTAAGAGAGGGCTGTGAAGGATCCTTGTTTAAGTGAAGGATAAATCCTGGTTACATAACTAATCCTGATTTAAAACAGCAGTGACGCTGGGTGGGTCAGTTGGGATGACTGGTGCAGGCTGAGATGCGTCTTACAAGCATCTGGTCCTGCAGAAAGCTCAGACCTACGCTGTGTACTTCTAATGTTTACAGCTACAAAGCTGCAGGCTGAATTCTATTTACCGGCTGCACCTTTTTACCCAGACATGAATGTTTACAACACAGACTCTGCCAAATACAGACTCTCGAGGAGTAGAGGGTCATTTGTGTGTCCTTGTCGCTGATTCTCAGATCAGAAAAGAGAGATAGATGCAGTATGAACTGTATATAATGAAGCAGAAAAGGAAAAATAACTATTTATTAAACAGCTAGCTTAGAGAAATTTAATTTGCACACATGTTTTTGTCATTAGACAACTGATAAATTAAAAAAAATAATATTTGCTTTTGTGCTGTTTGGACACCTTCATGGATTCTTCACCCTTGTTTGACATTTTATAGACTGACAAAGACCCACCGCCCCCCTTAAAACTGTTTAACGTCAATATATCGGCCCAACACGTTTAAAAGAGACATTTGGTCAGTTACACATGTGAATAATGAATATCTGCCCCATAATACTGACACACACAGAGCAGTCCTCTCTTCATCTCCTTATGCTTTACCCCCCCCCACCTCTGTCTTGTATAAAACACCAGTAAAGCACCATCCCCCACTTTTCCTGTCTGTCCTGGATTCTCTGCTTTCCCTGAGCCCGGCTGCAGGACGGCTGATTTGTTAACAGCATGGGCAAACATATGGTGTTGATTATATGACTCAGACTAGTACAGTTGAGTTGGATAAAATTCACATACGCCAGGGAAAACACAAACACACACATACGTCTCGACAGGGGCTGTTTATTCTGTTTGTGTGTGCTTGTGTAGGACTATTGGTTTCTACATATATAAGCTAAAGATAGCCGCTCTTTCTCCCAGAGAAAAAAAACAGTATGTGGTTATGAGGAAAGGCCACGGTGAAAAAACAAATAGTAAAAGTTCATCCTGTAATTGTTCTATGTGTGCTACTGGAAGCAGGTAATAGTGCGGCACCACCTACAGCCTCTGGTGAGCGCTACAGTCAAAAGCCAAGCCTGCAGAGACACAAGCAGTTCACACGGACAGACACTCAGACAGACAGCTTCAGTCAGAGGTTTAGCAACACAAACATACCGCTTTCTGATAAATCTGCTCTATCGGAAGACGTTTTAGTCACAGAATAAACTTAAACTGAGCCACAAAGACTTCTTCTATGTCAGTTACTGGGGACATGAAATCTAAACATGTGCAAACAGGATGGACCTGTGGTGGGATGAGTCAGTCTGACCACAACTTAACGGTAACAGACATTTAGTTAAGATACTGAATATAATGAAATTAGAATTAATTTGGCCACTGAAATATAGGACTTTATGGAAATAATTAAGGGGTTCTTTAAATTTTATACACAAATAAAATAAAAATTCTTATTTTTTCACCATTTATTTCCATTAAAATAATATAAACTTAAAGTATCTTCTTCATCAAACACACACTAGAAGAACTAATTACACAGATCCACACAAACATGGACATTTATTTGCTTTAACTAGCGTTTTGCTTTTTTTATTGACCCTGAATCCTGCAGATCTGACTCTACCATTTATATCAGATAAGAATTTGCATAACTGAACTCCAACCTGCAACAGACAGCGGATGAGGGGTTGAGGGGATGACAGGGCACTGGCCGGCAGGCAGACAGACAGACAAAAGCAGCCAGAAAACATGGGAAAGGAAGACTTACTAACTGTTTTTGTTCCCTGTGGGAGGGTGCAGCCCGACATGGACTTGTTTGAGCTCTGACGTTTAGAGGGGTCAAGAGTGACCCTAGGAGGAGAGAGGAAGAAGAGAAGAAGCAAGTGAAGAGAGGATGAGAGGAATGGAGAAAAAAAAGGAAAATGAGAGAGACATTGAGTGAAAGAAAAGCAAGTGAAGGGGGGGGGGGAGACAACACAGAGTGACAAGAACAAGTTGAACAGTATGCACTGTAGTTCAGGAGAAAAAGGAGGATAGAAGAGCGGCAGGTGACTGGCAAGAAAAAGCCAAAGTTGTTAAAGAATCAAACAAACAAACATATAAAGCAACAATAAGCAGCCAAGAGAACTGACTGTCAAGGACATACAGTACGTCCATCCAACCAGCAGACCTGGGTCTAACAGGTAACCATCAGTCTTTAGCTCAGAGTAGAACTCAACATCATGACAGAAGTTAATGCATTACTAATTCTTGCTCTCTGCATCATATAGCGATTAGAAATTCCCCTACCCAAATTAATAATTTGCCTTGTTGGTTGTTTATTCTGTTGCTAAGAGACACACCATAAACCAAAAACACCCAACCAGGTCTGACTGTCTTATTTCATGTTCCTCTGCGTGATCATTTCTTTCTACAGCTGCTGGCAGGCGTGGGACTGGAATAAATTTGACAACGATGGTCAAACACCATTAGACCCAGGTCTGACGTTAACAAGGTTCTGAAGCCTGTAAAGCTTAATTATTAGAGAAGAAAGGCTGGTAGGTTAGTACTGGTTAAGGAAGAGATGGTCAGAGGCAGCAAGGTTAGCTAAATGGTCTTCATGTACAGATTCATAGCTGACAGGCCCGTGGAGGAAATCAACAATAATAATCAAACACATAGAGCCCTGAAACATAACTTGTCTCTCTCAGTTACTCTCCTTCCTTATCCTGTTTTATTTTTCAACAAAAGCGAAACTCATCCTCTTTTCATACTAAACCATAAACAGCATCCTTTCATTTCCTTCTTATTCTCCTAGCTTTTCCCCTTACCTGCGGGTCAACTTGGAGGTGAGCTTGCTTAGCAGGTTGGTCGTGGCCCGGGTCCTGGCATGAGGGAGCGGGCTGGCATCATGGGACGGCGTTGGGGATGCTGGGGGGGCATGGGAGGGAGGCCGGCGGTCTCTAAGCTGGCCTCCGTGGAAAGTGCTCCGCACCGTGGAGCCTCTGGAGAGACGAGAGGATGGCGTAGAGGACGAGGAGGAGACTCCTGAGGCGCCGGCAATGCTCTGAGTGGAGGGTGAGGCGGGGGGAAGGCGGTGGGATAAGGTACTGGAGAGATGGGTGAGAGTGGAAGATAGTTGTAATTAGGATAATTCAGACAGATATGTGCAGAAATAAAACACCTTACGTTAAAAAAAAATATTTGTATTTGTGCATTTTGAAATATGGTTTTCCAAACTCTTGAAACATAATAAAAAACACCCAAGCAACAACAAGTATCTTTATAGTGTCATTAAGGCAGAGCAGACACTCTGAATCAGTATTACTCAACAAGAAACAAACTGTGTAGTGAGCATTTTCAGTTCACTTTTAGTCAAACCCACAATGACTCAAAGTTAACAGTGCCTATAGTCAGAAACAGGAACACCTCTTCAGTATTTTCAGACAAAAGCTGGATTTGGGATTCAAGTAAATAAATGTGTGTTTTAAGAAATGATTATTATCAGTGTCTTTATTAAGTTTAACTATTACTTATATATAAACTGATTTGAGACATTCAGATTTATCGAGAAGCATCAACAACTTTACAAATTTAACTGCAAATGTTGCAGAAAACATGTTGCAGGGAAAAAGAAGGAAAGAATACAGACCAAAAAATATTCTCCACATTTTCACCCCCTGCCGTCTTACTTGTCCAATTCCTTTCCCTTCATCCAACATTTCACACTATCATCGCACCTAGGCACGCACACACGCACACACAAAAACGCACTTATATACACACCTCTCCAACCCTGAATCACAGGCTGGCTGGTGGCCTGGGGCTGCTTTTCATAACGCTCTAGATAACGCCCACACACTGGGTTCAAGTGGGGCAGAACCATTAGACGGGTTAAGTTGAAACGCAGCCGTCGCGCAGCAAAATCGTTTAACGTCAATGTGAGCCGACTGCCCACTGCAGCTCTCGGCATGGGGGGGGCGCACAAGGGATGGAGGGATGGAGGTGAGAAAAAGTGCAGAAATGGTGGAAGAAACCTGAGAGTGCTGCTACACCTCTCTGAATGTACAAACGTGTTTTTTATGATGTATTTTGTTGTCTACCTCTAGGGCGTGTCTTGGCATAAAGTCCCTTAAGTTCCTGTGACATCATAGATAGGTGTGTGCCTACATATTGGACTATTTCATGCAAACCAACATATGCAGTGTTTTATGTCCCTGCTGTGCACTTCATCCTCTTTAATATGTTTAATCTACATTTTTATTAACAAAATATGTGTGTGTATCCACGCATGTGATAGTCCCATCAACCACTCTAGCATGGCATCACATTGACAAGGCCTCTGAGGCAAGTGCAGGGTAATGCTGGCACAACGACAGCCCTCGCTGCATCCTGCTGCTCTCTCCTGTTCACCTCCCTCTTTTCCTCATCCGGTCACCCTTGCCTTGTTTTACACGTTTTATCTTTCGTCCCTAAATCCTTCACCACCACTTGTAGGATCATAAATCTGAGACACAACGGAGAATACTGCCTCAGTGCCTCCTGGACGGCGGTGACTCATCGTTTCGTCCAGAGCATCTAATAAAGCATCATGGCTGGTAAACATGTTTGTGCAGTTTACAGGATTTTTTTTTTTTAAGACTGACAACTTTATTATTTATGAGCGGCTGTGGCTTAGGTCGCTGAAGATTATTCGACCTTATTTTATCAAAGGTTATTTGCACATTCATTCTAAATTGTGACAGAAAAAAAAGTGATAAAGAGACAGAGGTATAGAAATCAGGGCAGCAAGAATGAATGCGAGAAAGTGACCATCATAAAAGAGTGTGTGTGAGACAGACAGACAGACAGAAGAGGAGATGGTGATCGCTCATGCTCTGAGTCTGACAAGCAGGCAGCCATCTGTCATACAACAGACAGTCTCTACTGGATACACAAATTCACTCACACACACACACACACACAAAGACAGAGACAAGCTCACTCATGCACAGTTTAAGCCCTTCATCCTCTCTTGAAGAGACAAAACGCATGTGAAACAAACACCCTGGGCCAAACACTCAAAGAGAGACGAGCCGCACCAGTCAAACCAGTCTTTATAAATCCACGCATTACACACCATATTTACTATGAATACAAATCTAATTTCCTAAAGTGGGAATATTAAAGCCAGCGTTCACCTTGCTGTTATTTAAGAGCCGGCAAACCAAATAAATTATTAGCGTGTGCACCAGATGTATTTCTATAAAGCTGAAGTTTATTTTTTTAAACAAGTTGCATCAGTTCTTCAAACGTAAACTCTGACATACCACAAAGCATGAAATGGCGACATTCAACAGGTCCTATCCCTCCTTATAAATATGTCCATACACGTATGTGGAACGATCCAAATTCCCACAAATAAAGTCAATCTGCCTCGTGTCTTATTTAAAATAAATAAATAAACTGTCAAGAATTGAAGAATCACCTAAATGTCTGCACCATGCATGATTTCCCTCATCATTCTTTTGTTGTTTTTTTCATCATAGACCTGATAAAGCGATAAACCGAGACACAGACAGACTCATATTTAAACACCTGCTCTCCTCTCACCTGTTTTCTTTGCCGTTTTGCAGCAGTGAGTGTCTATCAGCGCCGGATCGGTCCGTGCACACGTATGTGTTCCTTCGAGTCATGGCACTAGCCGGGATGTTATTCTGGGGAAAGAAACCCAAATGTGAACTTACTGAAATTTAAAAATGTCTGAAATTATAGTGTGTTACACTGTGATGTGGTGGATGAGTGTGGCTTTATCAAACAAACCAAAGAGAGCTTCAAAGCCAAATCAAATTCTGGACAAACTTGCCTTGACCTCTAAATGCCAAAAGCTCTGCCTCTATGTGCTGTGTGAAGCATTAAAGGGTTAATCTGACTCTTGTCTTCAACTCTTTACACTCTCTATACTGTGTCCTTCTCATGCTTAATCTCTAATCTGGGCAAATTCACAGTAGGTATTCTTCTCCAGATCCTGTACGTTTGCTCCTCTGTGAATCTGTGAGGATGTTGGTATCTTCTATTTCTGTATTATTTATGTCAGTATTGCATCAGTCTGTACTTTGGTACTTCGGTCTTACCGTGGTTGAGTTGACCTCCTTGCGTCGGTCGGGTATCTCAGCTTTATTTGGGTTGTGAGCAGAGCTAACCATAGGACTGGAGGGTGTCGGGATGCTACGAGAGCCTACAGTACTGGTGCTTGGCTTGCGGACTGACAGGCGCTCTTCTTTAAGCCCTGACCCCTCGCCCACACCACTGGGGCTTCGTTTGGGGTGCGTCGTCCCAGGAGCTGCTGGACCGCCTGAAAAAGTAGACAGAGTTCTCAGTGAGGTAGTTTTCCTTCAATCCAAAAGTTCTCATCAGTCAAAAGCTAAATCAAAATCCAACATGTCACGTTTTGCCTTACAGAAGTCGGAGTGTCGTCTCTGGCGGTGGTATGTCGAGGCGCTGCGCTGTGCCTTATGGCCGGAAGACGAAGACGTTGCGCCAGAGGAGGAAGAGGAAGTGGAGTGTTTGCTCGTTCCATTGGTGACGACGCTGGGTCGGACTCGAGCCAGACTTAGAGTGCTGCCCGATCGAGACTCGTTGCCGTCCGTCTGAAATCATAAAACGTCAAACCTTGTCGGTGTAACATTTAAGAAAAAAGAAGCAGAACTCACCTCATTCTTGCGTCCCAGCAGCAAGTATGTGGCAGTGATGTCGTTGTACTTGCGGCTGACCAGTGCATCTTTGACCTCTTCTCTGCTGAAGCCCATCCCAACCATCACGTCTGAAACAAAACACATGACACGTACGTTTAGCCTCGAGCACCGTACGCGGCCATCAGGCATTTACAAGAAGTCTTCATCATTTTAGGTCAGTTATTAGGTGAATAAAGAGCGTCTTACCAATGCGGCTGGTATCTGTGAAGTCCTCCACAGGCTCTATATGGGGCTTGAGCTCATCACTGTCATAGCCGACATTAATCCATTTATCTTTCATTATTTGCTGGTGATGAAAAAGAACAAAAGTCTTGTCAATATAATAAAAAAAGATAAAAGCTTGGTGGTTCTTGTTTTTAATATTTAACCTAATTTGTCAAGTATATCCAGTGATTAACCTGCTTCCTCAATAACTAACCTGTGCCACTGTTTGTCTTTATATAAACACACAATGATCTAACTGTTAACTATTTAAACACTGCTATCGTCATTCTGGGCTCATACAGCATGCACGCTGCGTTGATCCCACTAATGATGCAATAAAGGTCTCACCTCCAGTGAGCACCGCTTGGCGGGGTTGAGGACCAGGAAGCGGCGCAGAATTCCCTCACAGTCCGTAGACATGTAAAAGGGCACGCGATACTTCCCTCTCAGAACCCGCTCCCGGAGCTCCTGAACGCAACACACAGTCACACAGAGTGAGTGAGATTAAACAGCGACACTGAATCAATGAGAGATCATCACAAATTAAATAAAACTGCAAAATGAAAACCAGTATAGATGCAGAAGAGGTTACGCAAGGAGTCTGGAAAATCAGAAAATGCATCACAAGTACACTTTTCTGACACTTGTATGCAAAATAAATTACAGTAATGTGGATATGTTTTTCTTTGATAATAGAATAAATAAGAGAAGGCAAAACTTCAAGCAGAGATTAGGCGGTAATTTTTCCACCATAACAGAAGCTTTGAGTCACCTCAAATGACATTTATCCTGGCCCAGCACAGACGTCATATCACCCACCTTTAGGTTCTGCCCATCAAAGGGCAAGGACCCGCTGACCAGCGTGTACAGGATGACGCCCAGGCTCCAGATGTCCACCTCTGGACCGTCGTACTTCTTCCCCTGGAAGAGCTCCGGGGCGGCGTAGGGTGGGGAGCCACAGAACGTGTCCAGTTTACTGCCTGCAGTGAACTCATTACTGAACCCAAAGTCGGCTATTTTGATGTTGGAGTCGGCGTCTAGTAGCAAGTTCTCCGCCTACAGGAAATGACATAGACAGTAAAAGAGCATGAATATAAAAACTTGTAACAAACATTAAGTTTCAAAGAGTTCTGTTTATCCTTTCTCTTAGTTTTCTTATACCACTGTGTAATCACCTTCAAGTCCCTGTGAACAATATTCTTCTGATGACAGTAGTGCACCGCTGAGACAATCTGAGGAGAGAAAAAAACAATATAAAGATTGCTTGAAGTTTAATCACACCTTTTGTTTTATTTGGTCAGAACTACAGAGGAAGAGTTTCCAAAATTGATATTTAGGTCACAAGTAAAGCAGTTACGTCCACTAGCTCTATGTATCTATGAACAGTCCTCTTCTTTCTCTTTATAGGGCTCATGCTGCAGGGGCTAGTTGTCAAAGAGCAAAGACATACAGAAGAAGCCGGACATGGAGATTTACTGACCTGTCTGAACTTGGCTCTGGCCTCTTTCTCCTTCATTCTGCCATGAGCCACGAGGTAGTCGAACACTTCACCTAGAAAACAACCAAACAGTATGTAACTATGCGGTATTTTAAGTTAATTTGTCGTCACATGCTGTGAATTTCAGTTCTCCCCCTGTAGCTGTATTTATTTTAATTCAGAATTCCTCTTTTTTTATTGATGCCTGTTTAAATGTTTTGCATTGCAAACATGCTGCCAAGATGTTTGTAAGCTCTGAGTCAGGTCTGCATCTATCTTGCACATGAGCACAACCCCACTCCAATAACCACTACATTCAGCTGAAGAAATACAGTAAATGTCTGACACATGTCTGAAAATAGTCAAAGTATGCGCGTGTGCTGGTGTGTGTGCATGTCCTCCAGCCAAACAATTAGGCCCAGAGTTCCTAAAGAGTAAAACAGACTTTTGGACAGAGTCGCATGTCGGCTGGTGAGCTGCCACCTCCTTATTAGGTACTGGAAGCAAGAGACACAACATACAGGCAGAGCAGCAGAGAGGGATTAAGGGATCACCAAGAGAAAAGAAAGAAAAATAAAGACGCTGCAAATAGACATCGTTCCACTGTTTCCCATGCACTCATGTACGTGCAGGATGAATAATAGGGCACAAAAAAGGACAGTAGAGAAAACATTAGAGCAGTAAAGCTCAATTTTACTAATGAAAATACTCTAATTAGCTCATTGGGTGGATGAGTACAGTTCAGAAGTAATAAATTTAAGTGGCAACATTCAATACTTGGCAAAGAGTGTCACTCACCTCCACTAGCGTACTCCATAATCAGATAGAGTGTCTTTTCTGTCTCAATGACCTCAAATAACTGGACTGTAACACACAGAGAAAGATATGTTAGCAGTACACACTCACCACCTTCACACACACACACAAGACAACTGTAATGTTTAACTCACCTATGTTGGGATGGTTCAGAGTTTTCATGATGCGTACCTCTCGAAACAGCTGAAAAGAAGAGAATGAATCATAAGAAATATGAAAATACACAATATGAACGCGGCACAATGGTAAAATGATGCTTCAGTCTCATACTATTACATCTTTGAGTGTAATTTAAGAGACGTATTTACACATGTGAAGTGTAAACTGTGAAATCATTTGTATACAAACAATATATAGAGGCAGAGCAAATGATTACAGTATAATGTAGATGTCTGAGTATCAGCATACTGTCATCTCATCTGTTTCTCATTCATCAAACCATTTCTTCTTCACTTAATTCATACGCTTCACAGCTGGTATATAGGCACCACTCCCCTTCATCCATCTTACCTCCCCACATCCACACAAACGCATGCACGTTCCCACTCATGCTCGTGTTTCCGACCACCTCTAGCCCTTGGGTCACCCGAGGGAATGTCTCACCGAAGCTAGGCCGACAATGAGACCTCTTCCCCTGGGTGTACTTCAGCTCTGGTAGACCCCATCCATCACTGAGCTGCAAACTGCTGCCTCATCCTACCACTCTGATGCCATCTCTCTCTCTCTCTAATTAAGGTAATGCATTTGTCTGGGAACTCCATTTAAAAGATTACACGGGGAAGTCGCTGGTTTTGCAGTGGCACGTGGGGAGGCCCAGTCATAAGATGTTTTTAAGTATAGTTACAGTAAACTGAAGCAGGGGGAAAAACTCATGAAGTTCCCTGCATGCGGTCTCCATGCAAGTATTAAACAAACGCATTCAGTCCGTTCATCCATCATCAGTTTTTATTTGGCTATTAGTGACAAAGTGAGACATTCTGACCCTCGAGGGGAAACGTGACTTCATTGGGAGGAGCGTGCATGTGGGGTGCAAGACAAAGTGAGACTACAGAAACAGAAAATGAGTCAAATTAAGACGGCACGGGAGATGGGTGGGTGGGTGCAGAGGGAGGGACGGGCAATGAAATGACAAACTAACAAAGCAGGGGAGAAAACAAAAGAAGGGGTAAGGCACACAGAAAGAAATCAAATGTGCTCGTTTCGGCGTCATTTTCTTGTTCTGCAGAGCGCTGCCGCAAACTTGTTAAAAAAAATCTCCCTAAAAGAATAAATTACATACGAGTGGAAAAAAGGCAAAGGCAGAAAAAAGACAGAGAGGACAACCAGTGAAAAGAACAAGGACACAAAAGCAGGAATGCACTGATGCCTTCATTCTAGTAGGTGAACCTCAGCTGCCCTTGGAAACACACTCCTCCCTTATCTTTCTGTCTCTGTCACCGGAGTATGAACCCAATGCAATGCTCATTTTATGCTCTTATAGTTATAATCAAGTACTGGTGCCTGTGTATTGCTTTGCAGATCAGCAATAAACACGCTGAATCATGAGAACAGAAAATCCTCATAAAATTAATACATTTTCTCCTACTTTATTTCCCTGATGGTCTTCTTTTAAGACAAAAATCCGACTGTCCTTCTAAGCCACGTGTAATTCTCCCAGTAACAGCTCTATGACATAATGTTACAGACTCCTGAGGCACTGTACAAATGCCTATGCATGTTTTCTACACATGATCAGACACAAATTCCTGGTATCCAGTGGACCCAGAGGAAAACAACTGGTGTAGTCTGGCTACGAGAGAACGCAACCTGCAAAGCACGCTGACTTTTTTTGCAAAGTACAGCTAAATGTGAGCTTTAAGATTTGCATGTATGAACTTATTTGATTAGAAATTAATGGTAAATGTCACACAGAATTATTAAAGATGAAAGATATTACTTTAATACAACTGTAAACTAAAAAACTCGTAAACAGTAAGCAATAAGCTGCTTAAAAGCTGCCACTATGAGCTGTGGCCCTGATTAAACAAAAAACATAATTGAAAGATTGATAATGAGCAGAATTGCTACTTGCAGGCACAAACTGATTTTTGTTTGCCAAATTAACTCTGCACAATAAAAAGGCATGTGCAGCTGAGGTCTTTTTTTATTTTTGATCTGAATGTGCATGAAGAAAAAAAAAAAAAACTGTGCTGTGTGCAGGAGAATCATTCACCCATAAGAGCCACAGATGATATTCTCCGACATGAGTTTCAATTCTTCTCTGTCACTTTTTATATTCATTGCTTTTATAATGGGAGGCTGCACCATCATAAACACAAACACAGGTCCAGAGGGAGTGTGTGTAATTGAATTAAGTGCACGGTGCATCAGCTGTTCATCTGAGCTTTAAGAAGAATTATCGGCTAAGCCTCTCCTCCTTCACGTCTCCCCCTATACACCCATTCACCTCTCTCTGCTATCCTTTTTTTTTTTTTTACGCCTACTTTTTATGGTCCACCATGGGATGAAATCCAATCTGTGGCCACTGCTTGCTGGGATGTTGCATATTTAGAGATGAAAACAACAGCTGGGAACCGTTTCCGAAACAGGGAATAGCTGAAGGGAGATTGTTAAGATCTAAAAACATTAGCAACTGGCCAGGAAATTGTTGAGTCACTGTTATTGATCCAATCAATACAATGCTCATTCTGCTGCAGTGTTGTGCAGTGCACACAGTGCGCATGCTGTGTGTTTTCTAAAGCACTTAACCATGCATTTTTGAAGATTATACACATTTAATTTGTTCTTGGCAAAAACAAGAATGTGACGTTTTTTGTTCAGACCGTGTTTGAAGGCAGCATTTGACCACAGATTTATTTCACCGTCTTTCTGACCTTCTTATATTCCCCCTCTCTTAAATCACTTCCTGCTTCTCTCCCATGGTGATAACCGCGCGTCACAGTTGCCACGGAAACCCAGGTATTAATCCCTGGGTTTGGATCTCCTGCTCCCCGGGGGGCTGTGGGAAGTCATGGAACGCCAAACACAGGGCAGGAGCTGTGCACTCAGAGACACACACCCAGCCTGCTGACACTCAGCTGCTTCTGTGTGAGTTCCACTGGTTTTTTTTAGCTTTAAAGGGTTTTGAGTGGCCTTCAATTAATTATGTGCTTCAAACTGCATTTAAACTCCTCTGGATCAAATGCAAATATTTACAAGGTTTTAGGCAATACTAAAGGCAAGATTATAACTTGACAGCAGTGTTGTCATCCTTTTCTTTTCCTTTCTTCTTGCCCTCTCTTCAACCCTCCAGCTCTTGTACCTACTATCAGACTGCATTAATCAACTTTTCAGCATTTACGTCCTCGCTCTGTCTTGCAAGGAATCGTCCGGGGCTTTCACTGTTTTTCTACAAGGATTTACACAAAGCAAGTTAATGACCATATGTCGGGTTTTCTCACTTTTCTTTTTCTTACTTTGTGAGGAGTCCTGTGAGGGTTTGATTCATGTGTCTGGCCTGCCAGTCTATTGTCCTTTGACCTGCTCGACCAGACTGGGTATCTGTGCTCATGCACAAGTATGTATAAGAGTTAGAAAGGGAGAGCATGAAGAAAACAAAGATGTTGAAATAAAGAGTTCTCTAGTTGACAATTTCCTCCTCTGCACAACGCACTGTCTAACAGAATAAACACTCTACACATGTGAAACACGTCCACTTATCAGTCACAGACAATCACAAGACCAGAGAAATTCAGAGAAAAATAAGGAAGGAGTCTTAAAGACAAAGAACGACAGAGTGAGCGAATGAATACACTCTCTACTTCTGCGTCAGAGTACTTGTTGTGAATCACCCTCTGTTTGCGTGTCTGAAAACTCTGAATGAGACCGTTCAGCCCTCACTCCGTTACTGCAGTAGTCTAGATAAAACAGAGCACTTCAGACAGTATTTGTGTAACGCTTCCCGCATGCTTCTAGGCACCAGCCCTCTCCGCTGAACACGAGCACTGCCATCGTGCCCTCCAGCAAGGCACAGTTCAATCAAAGCCAGTCCATCCGGAAAAACCTGCAGAGATCAGCGGTGTTCCTTAAATGCTATGTTGTGTAAGCGATGCAACTGTTGTTGTAGTATGAAGTCTTTTAGGTCTGGTAGCACATGGCTACAGTGATACTGGAAATAAAACATTACAGTGTAGGTATCGAGGTTTAATGCAAATACTAAGCAATGCTTGTCAGGATTCCCAGAAATATACAACCACACCTGAAAAATATGTAAATAGGATACAGTAGTATTCTGTATCTGTCAGAGACATTTCAAACACATTTATCTGACTAAACTGGAGGCTTAAGGCAAATAATCGAATAAGGAATAAGATTTGACTTTGAATGTATGACTGACCCTGCAAGCCATTGGTTCTGGGAGCACTGCCTTTCTACTTCACTCTAATATGTCTCCAAGTCTATGAAGACCTCCTCCTGGACCGTCCATTCACTTAATGTGCAGCGGTAATCGGAGCTTTCAGACCCACTGATGGAGGCAGCTGAATCTTTAATGAAGAGTAGCTGCAGTTTAATTCTGGCCTCATACGGTGGGTGTTTGACCCAGGTCACGAGAAGATGGACATGAGTACATAATGAGAAATACATATAGTTTTACAGATGTAGGGCGAAGAAAATACTACAAGGGGAGAGTAAAAATGAAAATAAAAGTATGCATGAAAGACAACAAACTTCTTGAGTCATTGTTTTCAAGTTGCTTTGAAGATAAGCTTGTGGGAAAACCTTCTGCTCCTGCTCTGTCTGCACTCTTGTCCCTTTATTGTCTAATTATTCCCTTTACACGCTGGAACAATAACAACAATGCATGCAGCAGCAACAACGTTATTATGCACAGACACCCACACAGGGACAATATGCTGCCTACAATGGCAATCCAGATAATGGCATTACACATGCACACAAAGGCGTAGCAGAAATTGTTTTGGGCTGCGAGTGTATCCGCCTGTTATCATACATACGACCCTACACACACACAGTCTGTTGTCAGTTCTGCTCTGTATCTTGTCATTCTCCAGGTCCCTGCTCCTGCCTGTGCCAAGGCCCCCAAACCATCCCCACCTCCCCATCCCTACACGACTGCCCCCTTTTGTTTGCCTGTCTGGAATTTAGCTCCTGGCTGAAGGGGCCTGAGCAAGGGACAAAACACACTTCACAGCATTAGATAGTGGCTCAAACTCAGTCTGGCATGCACACACATACACTTTACTTTTGTGCACGCACACAAAGTTGGATAGCTGCCTGCAAAAATCTCCTGTTCTCAAAGTAACACGAGGCTTTTGATGGGGCCCTGCATAGTCTGGCAGATTATCCAACAACACACACTGCAGGGGAAGAGTGCACAAAAACATTTCTCGTCCTGTGTGTTGCCATAAAGTTTATATAAACAGAAGGACAACGTTATCTGGTCATGTCTTATTAAAAGGCTTACAAGTAGACCCACCTTTAAAATTAGTTTTCCATTCTGGCTACATGTAGTCTGACATTAAACCCTTTGCATATATACGCTTTTAAAGACAACCGACACTCAAAGATAAATCACAAACAAGATCAAATTGTTTACAGATACATTTACTATCGATTAAGTAATACAGTATTTCTCTTACTGCACTTTTGAACTGTCCTACCAAATTTACTGCTAGCATCAAATGGAAAACGTTTGACGTCGATGATGCAATGATGACTCTTGATGATCTGAACTTTTTGCATGCCAGCAGTAAGTATAAGGAGGTATAAGGATAAATGCATGCAGAGCTTTGGCGGTGCTGGCTCCTCTATGAGCGCTTTTAAACACTTTTAAAAGACCATAACCTGACAGTCCATACGTCCCTGTAGTTCTAATATGCACAGTGTAGTGCTACAGACAGATGTGATTACAGCAGAGCCACTGCAACACAGTGCCTCGGGAGAAAGTAGAGAAAAGTGGGACACAGCACTACACTAAAGAGAGCAAAATAAAGAAGAGATAAAAAGAAAGAAGTGGGGAGAGCGAAGAGGAAATGGGGCATAAACCATAGAGAAGAAGTTGACAAAACACAGACTGAACCACAGCAGAGTGTGAAGAGAGAGACCAAGAAGGAGATAGATGAAGCACAGAGCTTCCGTACAGAGAATTAGAGAGTTGGCAGAAGCTGCCGTGTGCTTCGGTTTCAACTCAACTGTGAATACTACAACTTTTGAATATTAATATTGTGAGAATTAAAATGCAAATTATGTGCATAGCCATTAGGTACGCGGAAGCAAATAAATCAATCTGCCATGAAAGAGAAAAAGACTGATTAACGTTGGAAAAACACTGTGAGCCGCTGCTGCTTTTATTTTACGTTTTCTTTCAAGTGAAACACAACATAATGGTTTGGCATTATCCAGCATTAAAGCAGAAATTGAAAATGTCCAGATTCACGTCATTTATTCAGCTAATACTTTTCCTGCTTTCTCATAAAAATCTTGAGGGTGTGTCGGTCAGACATAACAAGCATTTAAAAGATACCATTTAAACTATTTCCCTAGATTGAAGCAATTCAGCAGTTAATTGAGCAACTGACGCATCGACTGTCATGTTACTCAGAAAGGAAAATAATTATATTTCTAAATAAGTCAGAATGAATAATGTGCCATTGTGTTTGAGAAATGAACTCCTCATGTGACAGGCAGAAAGACTATTTTCAGCTCCTAGTCACAATTAATTGATTTATTGAACATTTCAATGTGCTACTGCTGTATAATGGAATTAAACAGATTATAGATAAAGCGATGTCAGGATACAGAGACAGGCATTGAGCGAGGGAAGGCATGTGACAGACAGACGGAGGCAGACAAAGAGATAGAGAGAGAGACAGTGTCACCTGGCAGCATGCGTCGTGTCCTACACCAACTACGATAATGCTGACAGGACAGGATGTAACTGGCAGCCCTGAACCTGACACAGCTGCGCTATGCAGCACTACACCACCATCAGTCTGCAGAATACACAAACGTTAGGACACACACAGCTTTGTATGACGGTTGATAAAAATAGGATCTTAGATTAGAGACTTAAAGAGAAGATTTGCTGTGTAAATTAGGAGGGCAAATAACCACTGAGAAAAACATGGTGAATATCACGATCAGCCTTTAAACAAAAGAAATGTTTGTGCTTCCAGTAGCACGATGAAACACACGACGTACACACAAATATGATATCTGTAGTTTATCATGTAGGGATAACACCCTGTCAGAATATACTGTAACTGTGCCGTGATATGATAATGTAGATTTATAAACAAAAACATACTCAAAACACCAGATTATATATATTTGCAATGTTGCATGAGAGCGGTCCTTTTATCTATATGCTGCAACGTACAGTATCTGTGCTTGGTTAAAATAGGTTTCGATAGCACATAAGTTTAAAGATATGTAGATGTCACAGCCACAGCTGGGCATTATCTGAACATAATAAATAGGATCAGCTTGTGGTTTCACTACTTTATCCACATTTGCTCATTTTTCACAAGAGCTACAAACAGTTCAAGAGTTGTGGGATTTGTAATGGCCCCCGAGGTTTAATATAATCATCGGTCTAAATCCTCTGTAGAGGCCGCAGATATTATTGTCTTAGTATGAAGGAAAGTTTTTAGGTAATTTATTAAATTTGGAGAAACAGACTGCTCTCCTGGTTACTTCTCAGGTTTTAGTGGAGCTTAATTTGATCAGACATCAGACTTAACTGAAATTCGGGACGCAGATTAAACTCAGATGCTTCAGATATGGACTGAGTGGGTGTGTTTTCTGTTTGAAAATCCTCCTGGTTTAACGGAGCTGATGAAGCATCCTTTGTTCAGTGCACAAATATGAAAAAACAAACTTAAATACTGTCACTAAACTTTGTGACACTTGTTGTCATAGTTTGTTGTAAAGATGAAAACCATGAATATCGAGTTTTAGATTAAAAAAAAGTACATTTCCTGCTGAAGCAGAGCAATCAACTCACTGTACCAGACAGTATCTAGGCCAGATGGACTAACTATCGGTCAGAGCCAGACACCATCAATAATCCTACTTCGTTTTATCAGCACAGTCAAAACCTAGGCTGAACTTGTTACCTAACCAGCTGAGAATTCATCAATAAGCTAGCTGTGTGTGATGCAGCATTGATCTAAATGAAGTTAGTGAGTGAGCGTGTTTTTTTGGCAGCGAAGTTTCAGATAAAGTAAGCTCATAATCAGACAAGGCCAAAGTTTGGTCAGCAGGGTCGTCTCTGAACAAAGAATCGCTTGTGTGAACTGTGAGAACTGTTCTTACAAATGTGAGCTTATCGTACTTTGGTTGCAAGGTTAAAGCAGAGATGGATCGGATCTGACAAGCGCAGAAAAAAAGCGTGGGGAAAAAAAAAAAAATATATACACACACACACACATTTACTACTTCTACTGAATTACTGAAAAGTAAATAACTGAAAATTAGGTTATTTATCTAGTTTCTGGCCTTTTCCTTTATGATCACTAACTATTGGATATAATAAATATCTGAACTAAGAAATATTGTGTGTGCAGCTAAGCAATAAAAAATGTTTTTACTCTGTAGATTTAATTCTAATCACCCAATCAAGCTTCAATGCTTCCAGAAGTATTTTATACATGAAGCATTTACTGCAGATGGCACAGTCAATCCTCCAATATGTCAATGCTGCATTATTCAAAGAGGTGAACGTTTCCCATCAAAGCCAAACGAGGAAATACTGCATCTACAGCTGCCTGATAACAGTATGCAGGCCTGAGGCAACGGTTCTCACTCGATTTTGCTTCGTTAGATCGCTCTCACTGAACACATGCATCACACACACACACACATTAACACAAGTACAAGTAGCGGGCCAAGTCCAGACAGTGCAGGGCTTAATCTCATTAGAGCCATGAATGCCACACGTGTAGTTAATACATGACCCTAGATGTCACTAGACAAGCATACAGTGGCTCACAATACTTCAATCCTTTACTCAGGTCAGTTCCAGTGGACTGAGTGGTGAAATGACGCTTATATTATGCTGACACAAAGCAGAACTCACTGCCTCACAGGCTTCTTGGACTGAATATATGAATACATCCTATACTGAGTTTACAAAATATTAACTAGTAGTAAAGTTGTCTTTTCTCTGCAGCCACTCCTTCCACTTGGACTGATGCAAGCTCTTGACATATACTAAGATAACAGTTTCACATAAAACCAAAAGGTCAACGGTCAGACAGCCACCAGATGCAAGAATCAATTATAGTTATAACTGCACCTGTAGATTACTCAGTTACAGACATTAGCTGGTGTGAGAAAAAAACAACATCAATAGAAAACAGCGGACGTAAATTCTGCGTAGCGTAAAGTAGGTGACCTAAATTTATGGTTCAAAGGCTGAAAAACCCATTACCTGTGTCTAACACACACATACAGTCACATGCCACTCACCTTCTGCAAGCTGGTTGGGTTGAGTTGTGTTTTGTCAATGATCTTTATTGCAACCTGTAGGGAAACAACGGGAAAAGTGAACACAAGAGATAAATTCACACTGATTTACAAACAAATCATATTTGACAGAAATCCAAACAAAATTAGTTTAAATGGGTCTACTATCTTTGCACAATATTATTTCCTTCACAGATGTTCCTATATAGACAAACATATTACATTCACAATAAATAAATTAACCCTTCAGAAATGAGAATCTGTAAGTGAAAAATCTTTTGGTATTTTTCCTTAAAGCTATTTTTGTAATCTTTTGTAATTTCCACTCCAAAAAACACCCACATATTTAGTCACTGAACCACCCAGGGAGCATTTGGATGTCTCTGCATCCTCATGAGCAGAGATTTGAACTGCAACTCGACAAAATGTGAGGCAACAGAAATGAAGAATTTCCCACTATGTCATTGTAGCACCAGGCAGCCCAGTCTGAGCAGTATTTAAATGGTTATTCATCACTTTTTGAATCCATTAATCAGCTATTTGTTCCAGGTCTGACTATATTTATTATGAACGACTTCATGGCTGCTGAATATTGTGAGCTGATGTGTTTTGTCAACACATTTCTAGCAGTAAATTACATCAACAAAATAAAAAAAAGCTCAAAATGCAGTTTTATGCAAGTAAAGAGCTCAGAAGCTGAATCCACTAAGTAAACCAAGAAGGCTTCAGAGGGGCTTAACTGCATACGGTGAACCGTCAAAGACAGCGTCAAGGTACCACTGTAAACCACCCGATATACGACTGTCTTCAGCTTTATGTGGTTTGAACACAACAGCGCTCACATGATCGGGCCAGTGGCAAACACACAGAGTTTCTGGGGCCTAAAGATATCAACTCAACTGATGTAGGTCAGAGGTTTTATAAGAAGAAAGACGACTGTGTGTTTAAATACACAGGCATACACCCACACAACATTTTTTATGACTGTTTCTCTACAAAGGCTCTAAGGTCTCGATAGCGCTGCAGGGCTCGAGTCTGTTCTGGCTCCAAAAACACTGGTATTTACCCAGGAGTCTACTGCAACACACCAGTGTGCACATCTTTGACGCTTTCCTTCAGCGCAATAATAAGCAGGTTTTGCTTTGGTCTCGTTTCTTAAACTCACCTCTCTGCCGGTCAATATGTGTCGTGCCAGTTTGACCTTGGCAAAGTTTCCCTTGCCGATGGTTTTGAGCAGCCGGTAGTTGCCGATGTGCGCTTGCTCATCTGAACAAAAGGCGATGGAGTTGCGACATCGGGCACCAAGTGAGCGACTTGACCAGCCAGTACCTTTCTCTGAGCGGCTGGCCGACAGGGAGGCATGCTGAGGAGAGAGAGACAGATAAAGTGTTAGGTTCTACTGAACACCAAGATATTTCCTGTACGACTATTTTTCAAAACGTAAATTTACTATTAATGTAAACATATTTTTTGCTCCATACCGAACTACAACATGTAGGGAAAGTAAGAAAATCAATTGTAACCTGTAATTTGCTGTATTAAAGAATTGATTGTGAAAACGCTGCAGACCTAAGGGAAGGCATACCCTCAACATGAACTCCCTCCCCTGGGTGATATAACATCAACAGAATGCCAACAAAGACCTTGTGACCATGACTCTGGTTCTGTTAGTCATGTGACTGCAGTCAGGGTTGAAAAGCTAAAGTCACCAGGTCACCTATAGATCCCGTCAGACCTCTTATGGCCTGCATTCTTCACATTCATGAGTGATGTGAGGCCACGACCGTACATTAATCTGCCCAATTCTCTGCTGATACAACACGACAAGCTCTGCTATGACTCTAAGGCAACCGAAGGCCAAACAGCAGGAAATTACAAACTACAAACTAAATGTTATACTTTTGCTCTCACGCTGATGAAGAGACTGACTTCAACAGTGTGACACAACCTGAACTCCATAAGTCAATTGAGGTCTGAGATTTTTTAGCACAAACATGGAACTCTAATCCCTCCATCTGCTCTCCTCAGCACTGAGCGGAAGCAGAAATGTGAAATAAACTAGCGTGAAACTTTCGTATGTTATGGGGATGACATGAGGAACAAGGAAATAAGAAAGAACAGGAAGCATCAGAACATTCAAAACAAATACAAATATTTCCAGTGAAGTGTTTTTAACTCTTTCAGCTGTTTTGTTTGCCGGCTATCACCCACTTTCCTAAACACAGAAATGACTGAGCTGTAGGTAGGTTTTTATCTCTCGTGCTACCTTTGGGGTCTCTAGGACCCCAAGTGAATGGACAGACAGATTGAGAGCATGTAAGAGGGTAGCACGAGGGTTAAATACGCCATACTGAGCCAGATCTATTCTCTGTTTACAGTTTATTTAAAGAATGGTTGAAATAAACTGCAGTGCTAATGACAGGAAATAGATTAAACAAATCTGGACAATAAAAGGTGAATTCAGCCCAGAATACATGACAACTTATCCCACATCACGTCTTTCCTATCTCTTCCTGTTTAACACCCAGCAAATCAGTATGTAAACTAAGGTTGTGTCAAGTGTACAGTGTTACACAAAGCCCTGCACAGATTAGACTTTTTAGACAAAAGAATTAGGGAAAACCACCAGAGGGTGAGTCACTGTATTACTGTAAGAAAGGGAAAAAACAACCTTGTTCTGAGAGAAACTGTGCAACCGTCACACACTACTCTGTGTTTCCACACAGTGAGAACAACCTGTACACACACAGACATACACAGATAAGAAGTGTGAAACTGGACTCAGTGTGGTAAACGCTAAAAAACCCTAATCATTTTCCTGCACACATGAGAAACGCCTCAGGTTTTTAATATTAGTGATATAACTGCTACTATTATTATTCTGCAGCTGAACACCGAGTTCAATGCTGCATCAGACTCTCTTCTACAGTAAGTCCCCGTTTCCATCCTCTACTCTTATCCACCGGTCCATGCGCTTACTCATCGTTCTCTTCCATTTCATATCCTACATATTCTCCATCACCTTCTTCTTTGCTCTCCAAGCAGCGTTTTGCACAATCATCTACTTTCCGCACAACTTAAATCACACAATGCTCGACACATGATGTGGGTGTTAATTTGCATATAGAGCGGAGAAACGATCTGGTCACAAGTGGTGTCTGAAGATGTACGTGGAGCTGCATGTTAATGGGTAATGCCTGGGGTGAAAAGACGTACTCAAGAGCCGTCCACTTGGGATCAGATCCCCCCAAGACAACGCCAGGTGTGATCAGGGTTTGAGGACGTTTTTAAAAGGTATTTGACTCATATGTAAGGAGAGTGATCGGTTATAAAAGGTGCTAAGGAAAGAAGAGAAAGTCATATAGCGTGTCAACATATGTAATTAACCCCTTAGCTGAAACCATATATAACAAATACTTCAGTCATTTGGGAATGTTTTGAAAAAGTTCTCTTTCTAAAGAATGAAGATTGCAGCCTTTAAGAAGAGAACTGCAATTTATGTTGTGACTGCATTGTGAATGTGTACAATAGAAATCAACCAAAACTGTCCTGGTGTTTGTGTTTGATCACTGTGTTTGATCACTCTATATGAAGCTTGTGTTGAACAGTATCAACCATTTAAAAAAGGCAACTATATTCATACTCAGATGTTGTATATAGTACTACAGCCACCTAGCAGCTGTGGCCCTTGTCCAACTCTTTCAGCCACCTTCATTTTCACCTCCTCCTCGGCCCTTCCCCCATTCATTCACCCCTTCTTCTCCCTTCCCCGGCTCATCCCATCCCCCAGACAAATCAATTTGCCCCCCATTCCCTGTGTTCTCCCCTCCATGCCTGGACACGCCCTCTCTTTTGTCTCCTGCTGCTATCTTCATTTTCAGCGACCTCACATCAATTTGAGCTTCATGCTGCCCTCCATCACACTGCTCCCATCTAACCCCCCCCCCGTCCCACATACTCCTTTCTTCAGGGAGCGCAGTCCATCGATTCACCCACTCCTTCTGATTACCACGCAGTTTCATTCAAGAGAAGGCCTCTGTGTGTGTGTGTGTGTGTGTGTGTGTGTGTGTGTGTGTGTGTGTGTGTGTGTGTGTGTGTGTGTGTGTGTGTGTGTGTGTGTGTGTGTGTGTGTGTGTGTTGAGCGAGGTGTGATGGGGTCTCTAGTGTCGGCCGGCTGAGGAAGCGAAGGTATTTGGGTGAGGAGTGTGGGGGGGGGGGATAAAAGCTCACCCCAAGATAATTATGGATGTAAGGTGACATTCGGTACAGAAGATGGATGGAGGGCTGGTGGAGAGTGTGTGTGTGTGTGTGTGATGGGGGTAGTGTGTTATTTGCACATTCAGCAACCAAGCAGCACCTTGCACTTGCAAACCAAAATGAAAGGAAAGTCAAGGATGTAACTGAAGCTGAATGTATATTAGGTTAAAATCACATTTGTTTTTAAGAGCTTGCCATTTGATCTGCCTCTTCTCTCAGTCTTCACTTCCTTGCCATTTTTAAAAAAACAATGTTCTGTGTCGATTTAAATTCAGGCCTCAGGATTAAAATCCTGACCAGTTTAAGTATCCTCATTAAAGTTAATGTGACAATTATTTTTTTACTGCACCATCTGCAAAGCATGTACACTGAGTAAATATTCATTCAGCATGGAAAGAAAGGGGAAAATTGTTTAGTCACAAAGGACATTTTTTTTTTTTTACTCCTATTGCCAGAATGGATATAATTGATTTCACTGCAGAAATTCAGTTTACCATTAAGTTTTATAGTAACACGTTCCTCATAATACATCATCATTGACCCAAGAAAGTCAATATTGAAGCTGATCCTTTAAATTCTTCTGTGAGCGACAAGAGTCTTTTAAGCTTGAAAAGTCACCAAGGACGTGGAGCCGTCCATAAACCCTGACTGTCAGGCTCTTGTTGTTTTGCTCTAAACTTTTAAACCCATCAAGCCGAATGATGGCATGACATGCCTGAAGGAGCCTGATCATGACTGCGTGTAAACACAACAGATGAAGATAGTATCTCTCCTCCTGATGATACTTAACACTAAACACAAGCATAAATGAGTCAGCTGTTCTTCTCCAAAGTAAGAGCATTTACCATCAAAGGTGTACTGGAGCACACTGAGAGATGAGAAATCATTCTTAACTCTTACATCATCCTTAAAACGAAACACAACGTGTTGGCTAAAGTGGTGGCATGCACGTTAGGATGTCTCTTGCATAGCTATGCTACGGCACAGCAGCTACGTTCCATCTGTGCGTGGGCGTAGAGCTGAATAAAGTTAATGGCTGAATGGAAACTCTCATGAATCTTGTCGTACCATTCTTCTAGTTTGAATATATGTTAGCAATTTGCCTAAACACGTTTGCACTGATCTCACACATTATGATTTCATAAATCCACAATAACGTTCATCCCTTTTTGTTTCACTAAATGCTGCTTCTGTTGTGTACATGAACGTTTTAGAGCTTCACAGTTATAAATCATGAGGTTTTAAATCAACGTTGGAATGACCGTTTGTCCTGCTGCTGCTGTGTTTTTAAAGAACATAGTTTTCTGCTCCGTGTCATCTGTAACACAAATACAGATGTAGATATTCTGCTTGCGTAATTGTGGTTTTAAACAAACGTGGAGGAGCATGAAAGGACGACGTTACGTCAAGAAACGCAGAGTGACGAACGCAAACGTGTCTCCAAACAATGGACCACACCCTGAAGGAGGTGTCCTGCTGCTACAGCCTGGACTTTCTGTAGGTTTCAGTGTGTACTCAAAGGTATTAAGTAATGACAGGATGTGTTGACACTGGTCCCCAGCAGAGGAATGGTGTAACCATCGGCCGTCCTTACCCTCTACTAACACACACACTGACCCACAGTGCCTGTCCAGCTTCCTCTTCCTCTTCAGCTGCTCAGGCTCTTGTGTGTCACTGGCCCTTACGTTCACCTCCTCTATCACACACAGCAGACACTTTGTCTCCACAGCACAGCAGAAAACACATATCATTACTGAAAATGAAAATGAATTAGAGACACGGACCTGCATCTCTACTGTTGCTTCCTGTCTGTGATAAGGCTCTTAACGTTGTTTACCGGCAAATTAAACTTTAATCATTGTGAATTCAAAGATATCCTGCTGATGAGGTTAGCAGATTGGATTTCTCAACGTGTCTCAGCGCAGTAGTTAAAGCATATTTAAAGGTCGGTTACTGGCGTGTTAGTGATGTAATATGCAGAGGAAAACTAAAAGGAAAAACGATGTAAACAAAAGGCAGCACACACCGGTAGTTTTAGGAATGTGTGCCGGCTATATCTAAACAACTGCAAACTGTAAAAAATAAAAAGAAAGTGCGTTAACAGAACAGTCCACTGTGGCTTTCTACAAACATACCAGCATAAATACATCTGTGGTGGACTGGAAGTTTATGATGCCACAAGTAAATGTGACGTCTTGTCTATGGCGGCGCTTTAATGTCTAATATAATATTATCTTCTGTCTACACACACACACACACACACACAATAGTTTCTTCTTTTCTTTGTCAACAACTATGACATCCTTAAAAAAAAACCCTCACATCTCACTCATCAATCAGGAGTGTGTGTCAAGAGCAGCAGGAAGTTACAACTTAACCTGCGTCACTTCCTGTCCTGGAGAGAGAGAGATGTCACAGTGATGACAGCAGACGTGTCACATGTGGCGCTGCAACACTCAGGCGAGCGTTTCCTGGCAGGCCGCACAAGGAAGAGGGAGCTGCCAGAAAAACATGCCACTGACCATGACAGACAGGCTGTCTGATACTGTGGAGCCATGACTCCATCAGCTGCTGAAGCCTCACTCGGCTCCTAACGTTCATGTGATCTGATTTGGTCACGAAGCACAAAGCCTTCCACGAGTGGACGTAGCAGTGCAGCAGTGCAAACTGGATAGTGGACATCGAGTGTATGTTTATGTGGAAATAAGGCACACGTGTGTCAAGTTTAACAAAGTAAACATGCAAGCCATCGTTATATATCAGAGCAAAAGTCACAAAAATCATGATCCTGATACAACTGCCTCAGTAAAGGTCAGTTAATGGCTTTTCTTCCAACATCAGTATTGAGCATAGAAAGCCCTCTGTTTGACATTAGTTTAACATTGATCTATTGATCATCTAACAGAGTCAAAACACCTACGTAATATTCAAACAATTTCAGGACCGACAAAGTCAAATCTACTTTCGTCATATTTTATTTGACTCGTGTGGTTGCATTTTCTGCTGTACCATAAAACAGATAACGCACAGTGACAGGAAATGTGGGAAAAAATCCTGAAGTTTTAATAATCAACGGTAAGCAGCTACTAAGAGAATTCACCTTCTTTCAAGAGCAACTGCAAAGGGCCGACGGTTATTGAATACCGACAGTAAGGCATAGTGTTTCCAGCACACCACACCCAAATCAATGTAAATGACTGTCAGTCAAACGAAACATTAGTAAAGCATCTTCTTATCAAACTACTGATGCTGCTTCTATTTACAGACGACTACAGCAACACAGCAGCTCACATACTCATTCAGATTCCTACCAATAACCATTAAGCCGGAATATGAGTTAGACTAGTTTGGCGGTAAAGCTCTTCTCATACTGTACATGTCAGGCCAGTTTGCAGGGTGTTGTTTTTACTGGAAACTCAGCACTAAGCTTCCGTTTTACGTAGCAGTAGCAAAGATACACGGATTCCTGTTTCAGGAATAACCCCCATTCAATTCTCTTTATTTATTTATTTTTAGGTCTAAAGCTTTCTTGGTCTCTCAGGTCAGGAAACCTGCAAAACCTGCTAATTAGCAGCAACTATTTAAATTGATCATCTCAGCCTCATTCATTAAATTCATGTGATTTTGCAAATTTACATATTATTTAACTAGATCATCATATCTCTAAGTGGATGTGATCTGCCTCACCTAGTATTCAACATCCCATTAAAAACCTACCTTCCTTCTAAACAGGCAGTAATCCTGCTGAAAACATATATGAATGAATGTGTTTTTGCACCATGATCCGCCTTTTGTTAAGTTCATTGTGCTGTTACGTTAGAATATTGTTGTGTGGCTACAAGGCACGAACAAAACCGTCTGTATATCCTTGAATTCTGTTGACTAACACGCTCAATATAATCTAAATATTATCGCCAACATGAGCCAGACGGCACAGTTTCGAAGAGGCCAAGTACCCGACACTGTGGGTTAAAGGCGACCTCCCTCCTCCAGTCTGACATTATCTGGCTCCAGTATGCAAAGTGTAACCGGATTCCTCAGTCTGGACAGTGCAGGACTGCAAACACACACCCACACGCACACACTGATGCTTTCTGGTCGCCTCTGGAGATCTGCCACATTACTCAGCGTATAATTCACCACAGGGCTGTGATCGTCAGACCGGCCTGAGTACGGGTCAGATTTATTCTGTTTGGATCAACAGCAGTGGATTAAAGTGCTGAGTCACTCCTTGGCTAGACTACGGTTTCTCTCTCCGTCTCTACACAGTATGATTCGTTCTCTGTAATGATCTGTTCCCTAAACCCTGTGTCACTGCGTGCCTTGAGATACAAGCTTCCACAAACTCAATAAATAAGCTCAATCTTCCTTTCCAAATATAGACACAACAATAATCCTGTATAGGAAAATTATTTCCTACTTGGGTGTTATTTTTGTACGACCACATAACCTTTAAGATCAGCTCTATGACGGAAACATTCCTCAAATGAAGTCTTCCTAGGATGGAAAAATGCCGCCAGACGACCAGACAGGTTGTAAACAAGTGCGTAGTTTTTAAACAAATAACAGATCCAAAATATTACTATTATTACCACACAGTGAAACTGTGCAGATGCAACCATGAGAATTCAGTATATATATATGAAAGCTAAACCAGAAGATATTTAGGTTTGGGCATCACTATCTGATTCTGATTCCGTTTGATTTGATTCATTTAGAGATATTTCAGAAATGGTTTTAGAGATGTTGGAACATCTTTCATCTGGCTTTTGTCCAGCTCTTCTCTACCTTCACATATTTTAAATCCAAAATCATGCCACGCATCGGTTTTCAGGCCTGACTGTGTTTCAGAGTTGGAGGTTTTCACACATCGACCGATCTCGCTGTGTGATCTTGCGCGACTAGTCATGCAGGATCATGTCTAACAAGAGGAAGCAGAAAACAGCAGATATTTTTTATTTGTGTTATGAGTCGATGTTGGATGTTTCACATGAAGACTGATTTGAATCAGAAAACAATTTTCTTTAAACTATGCTCTAAAAGTTTTACCATTTATCTTCATTTTCTGGTACTAACTGTCATGATGAGTACCATCTGTGGTAGGAATGGTTAGAATACAAAAATGCTCATCACCTTCTAACTGCTTGCTTCGCTGTCCTTCCTATTCTCTATCTGCAGTTGGATCTCACACCTCACCACATGACCTGCTTGGTAATATATGCTAAATGAAATGAAGTGTTTCATGACTTCACAGAGTCATGTGTGCAGATTATTTGATTAAGTGGCTGAAACAACAGGTTTCCAGGTTTGATGGTTGACTTCAAGTGGATTTGTTTATTTGGTTTGGACCTGAAATTCTACAGGAAATTATTAGTAAACATTATCGGCCAAGAAACGTGTTACTGATGTATTATTTTAGGACTATGGTCTGCTGCAGGAAACTATTAAGACCTCAGTGTTAGAGGAAGTCACGCTACAGCACACACCCACAACTGTACTACTGTCTCTCTGCTCGTAACGACTGAATAAAGCTGAAATCTCATGGAAGAACTTACTAGTGTCGTAAAGATCACTTGCTCACTTAAAGGACACCTTTTTGTTGTTGCGCTTGTGTGTGGACAGAAACAGGGGCAGCTGTTTCAACATTTCCTCTGGTTAACAATGAGAACATTACACCATCACATGATGCTGTTCTTATGATTTACAACTTAGAGTAAACAACATGTGGACGCAAACAGAAAAATATGATAAATGTATATCTGGTAGGAACCATATGGATTCACTTTGTCACTTATGCAACTGAAAACAACAAGTGAGAAATGCAGACATGATTTGTAAACTGAACGCAGAGATTGCTACTAAAATGAATATAACTATCATCCAACCCAACAACATTTTTGAATCTTGGCACTCGCATCCTCGGCCTGTCCGCCTCTTCACGTGTCCACTCATGGAGCGGACGTTCATAGAGAGCTGACAAGAGACTATAGATGCAAACAGACTTTAGAGAATAAGAAGAACAGACGTTGCGCTGTATGTGCAGGGGTTAAACTGCAGCAGCTCGGAGGACTGTAAGTCGACACCTGAGAGCCTGATAGTAGAAAAGCCCTATTACACAATGAACACAACAGACCGACTGTGTGCTCTGACTGAGTGTCTTTCATGCTTGTCTGCAGGTTCCTTTTTGTTACCGTGCATATCTATGTGATAATACGCTGCTCTGCCGTCATTCTTCACATGGTATCCTGATATCCAGAAAACACCACCTGGTCAGCAGCCGTTGACGAACCTTGAATACGTTAAAACTGCCAGTTCTGACAAAAAGCCATGACAGTTACAGTTGGACTTTGTACAAAGTCTAATCACAATGCATTGTTTGATCTCTTAACCTGGATTACTTGCTTTTGTATCACCACAAAGAATCCTGATTACACTTGGAGTACATAAAGGTAAGAAACTGCTAAAAGTTTAAATAAAACCCGCTTACACCGAACAGACAAGCCTAAAGATACATTATGTACATTTAGAGCGGAGGGCAGTCCACGTTTCCACAAATAACACACCTTCAGCAGTTATTTAAAACTTCCTCTACGGGAAAAAGATGGCACAGTAAGTGACAGTAAGTGATGGAAAATAAATTTAAAGTGCATTCTAATACACACAGAAGATGACACGGTACTTAAGCAACTATTACTAATCTGATAAGGGTTAGGTGAATCCCACAGTTTTCCTTAAAAATCTGCACAGACATGTTCTTGAGCAAACCATTCACAAGGAGGCCTGGTAAGCTCTTAAGCTCTTTTCCAGAGCTGCAGCTTCCACACTCTCATAACTGAATCTAGTCAGTGCGACCACAGTTTGATACGCCTGCCCACTGACAAGTTTAACTACAAAAAAGTGGGAGCTCTGTGTCTTGCTCATGAGCACGATGGCGGTAGCCGTTAAGGCCAAACAGATGGTAACTCAATCGCCTCTCCAGAGATATAAGACGGAAATTTCCCTGTAACTGGCCCACTTCTCTGACCTTTGGGCTACTGTTGTACCCCTAACAGTTGGATTGAGCTGGCTAGTGTACAAAACCGCACACATCAGCAAGGCATTGTGACCAATATAGGTTATCTAATATCCGCACCGCTAATTTTATACCAATCATGCACGGTTCAGTTGGCCTCAGCAGACCAGATGATTTAAAGCCCGAGGTTGTTTATGACTGTATGTTGTGCGTTTCTAGGTGAAACAAATGCCACCGTGGACGTCCGAGCTGAGCGCCAGCTTTTGGGCAACACGTCAGGACAACAGGTTCATGAATCTTCAGCTTGTCCGAGGAACACAAAAGCCCCGCTCTGGCCTGCAGTGGCACACACAAACATGTCGGCTTTTTTTTGCAAGAAGACACAGCTGTGCATGTGCGCACAAGTATTCACCCCACACCTACTACATGACTTCCTTTTCTCGCTCTCACACACACACACAAAGATAAAAACCTCATGACTAGCCCTCAAGCAAAATAGCTGTCGTTGAACTATGGGAATGGCCAAACAGACGTACATGCATACCTATTTATTAAGCGTGCTTCAGTTTTTGAGTTTAATCCTGAACTTGTGTGTTCATGCAATGCAGACACACCTCTTTCAAGCTAAAATAATTTTCCTAATTCTTCTTATCTTTATAGAAAAACACAAGGGCATATTTTATTATCTCAGGCTGTTAACAAGGCCTATAACAGAAGCAGGTTTACTAGGTCTCGTGAAGTCATCTGCATCTGAAAATGAAGAAACTAAAGACAAAAAAATCATAAAAGCTCATTATTTTATCAAGTATCAAGTCCAGTCAGCAGACTCGTACAGATGTTACCTTAATTAAACTTTGCCAACCTATACAAAAGGTGAATATTTACCATTATACGTAATTATTTTGCAAAGACCAACATTGGAACAGGAGACGCAACATGCTAGCAGCAACTCTGGGAAATATTCGGATGTGAAAAGGAGCTCCTTGACAACCTCACTGCTCACCAGTGGATACTTCTGGAAAAGAAATCGTCTGTTCTGGCTCCGTTTGAGGAGTTAACAAAAAAAAAAACCACATCAGTGGGCTCCTCTGATGCTTTGGTATCTGATGGGACTCCTGCTGTGACTATGCTACAGAGACCTCTGATCAAAGAAACAGATGAAGACAGGCCTCTTGTACTCGGTCTAACAGGAAGTGGTGTCTGAGCATCCCTAGTCTGATGCACTTTACTGGTAACTTTCTGATGCCTGTCAACTGGAAATCCAACAGTAATCTGTACTGATTTGGTCATGGAGCACAAGAAAATAATGACGCCACAAAAATACTTTTAACATCCCTTAACGTGATGGTTAAATTGTACAAAGAATTGTAGAAAGAAACTAATTGTTTTTGCTCAAAAGGGTTAAAAAAGGAAAAGGATAGAGGACATGTTGCCAGGATTAGAAGAGACACCAGGGTTAGGTCTGGTTTCTGTGGCTTTGCATCCTTGATGGAGCAGACGAAAACACAAGGCAGACAAGTGAACTGAAAACGAAAAAGACTGAAAAACAGAGGAGAGCGACGACGGGAACAAAGAGTACAAACACGCAAATCGGCGACCCTGGTGTGAAAGTGCTGGATGTCGTGTCCCGAGTGCTGTGACTGAATAATAACTCAGTGCGGTGATAATGATCACAGAAGACGACAAGGCCGCAGGAGGATAAAAATCACAGGTCCAGTTGTGTAATGGTGTGTTCAGGATGGCTTCCGCTAGGCAGAACGTTATGAAACAGAGCAAGTAAGCTCTATTCTCACCTTCATACAAAATGCACCGCTACATGCACCAACATGCTTAATGCTAACACATTCATATCATGTGTACCATAGCTATTAGATCTCATTGTGTCCTTCTATTGACTTCTATAGATGTTTACCTAAATCACAGCGGCAATAACGTTCAACACCAAAAAAGAAACCTACAAAACAAACTGGCTCTGTTGTAAAACTAGCACATGCAGCTGAATCAGCTCCTATTTTTACTTCTGATTGTTTCTTGTCAAAAACGTGAAGGCGTAAGATAAGGCCTCTTGTTCTGGGAGCAGGTGACTGGTGTGTGTTTGTTAAAATGGACAAGAGCGGGTGAGGAAGGGTGGGACAGGAGGAGTAATGTGGTGGTAGGGGATATGGAGGACACCCTGTAGTTGCCATGGTGAGGTTACTAGCAAGAGTGGCTTGTGCTTGACCAGGACAGAAATCATTCTGCTGCCCAGCTACATAGCTGATCCCCTGCACTGCTTTAACACAGACATCTCTTCTACCAGCTTAATATGTTTTTCTACACTGCATCAATATCAAGCTGTGTACTGTTACTTATTATCTTACTGTATGTAGCGCCAGTTGTTTGGAGCTAGATGTTGGGGAGTGGCCTGAGAATAAATGTCCAAACCAGCCACATCAGGCTCTTATAATAATAATAAAAAACTCCTCTAAAAGTGCTTCTGGTCCTGCAAGGTACTACAGGGAATACGAGTCAGGATCACAGTCATAATTACCCAGCAGACTGGTAAAAGCAGGCAGCAGCATGTCTGCCATGTACGGTTTTCACGTATTTTACAGTAGCTCACATAAACTTATAATCCAGACAGTGTCACAACCCAAATCAATTAAAAACTACCGCTGTGGTAAAAAAAAACGATGTGAACGCCAAGGACACAAGTCATTTTACAATAAATTCAGTGGCGGGGGATATCTGCACAACATCTGAGCAGCAGATAGAGACCGAAGTAGCAGTGACGACATACCCTTTAAATAACCTTTAAACACAGGAGGGAAGTACTCTTTATTTTGTCAGCTGCCGGCTGGTGCAACAAACGGAAGTAGCTCTTTGTTAGAGGTTTAAATACAAAAGCAGAGAGTACTAATTGAGGCTGCTGAGCATCAGTTGGTGTGAGGTAGTTGCCCTTGAGATAAAGGTGGGGCAACTCTGTGCAGCTGCACTACTGGAGTCAGGATGTGGTGAAAGGACATTTGAGAGACTCACATTCATACTATTATCTGTACAAAATGCTTCAAGAACACTTTAAACTCAACGCCTTGTCTCCAGTAACCCCAGACGCTGCCACACACACAGAAAAACACCAGCAGGACAAACCTGGCTAGCCTGACACAGCAGATTTTCCAACACTGGGCTGCCCACTGAGCCGTCTGTCAGTTACACTAAAGCGGAAACTGGACAGACCAGACAGGGTGGAGGGGGACAGGGAAGGTGATGGAGGGAGGGATGCAGTGGAGGTATGGGTGCAGGGCAGGCTGGGTGTGGAGAGGGCCGGGTGGTCTTACATCAGATGCATTAATTATTGATCAGCTGGGCGAACACAGCGGTGGAGGTGAAAGTCTGGAAGGATCTTTAGGCATCTCATTGATTAAATGTGTGCTTTTTGCCCGTGTGTGCAATCAGAGTAATACAAGAGACTCAGCACACACAACCCCCCTCCCCATCCTTCATCCATCTCCCCATGTCTCCCATCCCAGCCTGTATGTCCAATTGCAACCCGTCCCAAATGAGCTAGGGGAGATTAGCGCGTCTGTGTCGCCTCGCTTGATTGCAGCTGCTCTTTGCACATGGCACACTAATCTCAAGACCTCGGGGCTGGGGGGGTTATTATTGTCACTTTCTTCAGAAGCATAATAAAACCTAATTAGAACCTTTTCCTGCAGCTGAAGGTGACACACAGACCGCCTTGTCTTTTAATTATCTACTTACATGGTCCGGGTTTCTCTCGTTCCCAGGCAGTGCCGTGCGTAAAGACATGTTCGTCCCTGAGTGCGCTTCGCCGTCCAGGAGAAAAATGAAAGTCGGCTGTGGGTTTGTGTTCACAATGGATCAAAAAAACAAAAAACAACAACCCCAGATTAGCCTGGCTGTCAGTCCCACCAGGCCCGGTGTATGGGAGGAAAAAAAAACACCTTCACTTCTCATACAATCCTCATTGTCACAGTCCGTGAAGGCAGCACAGATCACCAAGACAGTGATCCAGCTTAAATGGATGCGTAAAAACAAAGTGGTTCGCTACATCCACCTCATGTCTGTCTGCTGTTGTTGGTACCAGCCCAGCCTCCACTGAAGGAAGAAAAAAATAAAACACCCCCCACTTTGCTTCACACGTTCCCCCGATCCCACCCAGATGCTACCGTATCATTTCTGTGTAAACTGTCTGGCTCCTTAATAAAACAGCGGTCACCGGTTTACTTTCAGCAACATCGTCTTCAGATGAAAAAGGGGAAGAAAACACAATCATTGAGGCTCCGGCTGCTGCTGCTAATGGTCGGTAAGAGGAAACAGTCGTGGGCTCCGAGTGTCCCTGTGACCAGTTTGTGTTTTTCCTCTTAGCTAGCTAAAATGAGATTCTCTGTCTGCCACACGTCTGAGCGCTCGCTCCCACGGAGAAACGGTCACGCGAACAGCTCCACGAACCGGTTCCGACGGCAGCAGTAGAAGCCGAAGGATGTGTGGGGCCTTGGGAAATAAATCAATGGCAAACTGTATTTGAAGAAAGCGGCGGATGTGCAGCCTCCCAGTCAAGTCTCTGGCTCTTCCTCTCACCGCTCCAGTCCGCCCTTAGCTCCTCTCATTCGGCTGGAAGCTGGAAGTGCTGCCGCGGCGAAATGAAAACAAGTCGCCGACGTCCCGGGGGTGAAAGTACGGTCTCCTCCCGTGTCAGAAACATAGCATTTGTTTTCTAAGAATGAGGCGGTAGCGGACCGGGCAGCCCTCCGCCTCCCAAACACACAGTGACAAGAGAAAGAGTGGCGAGAGGAACGTCAACGGTAGGAAGCACAGGCAGGGCTGCTGCGACGGGGGCCGCGCACGCGCACACACGCGCCTTTCTCTCCTCTGTGTACTCGTGGTGCCTTCAGGTGCGCCGCATAAAATCGGTCTTCAGAGAACAACCAACGTTTGTGAAATAAAGTCACATTTATCTTAATTATTATTGTATTTTTTATGTGCTATTTAACAAAAACAAATATCTGTATTATTATTTTTAATAATGATGTTGAGTTTTACCTCAAGAGAAACGACACCACCTAGTCCTTCATTCTAAAACATCATTATCGCCCCCTGGTGGCTGAATATGACTATTTTGCTTGGGGGTCAGATTACTCATAGCTATAAATGAATCAACAACAACAATAATAACAATAATAACAATAATAACAATAATAACAATAATAATAGCCACTTTCTGTGCTTTTTGGAACTAATTATTGTTATGAGATCCCATACATTGTGTTCAATGACACAGATGATAATAATAAGTGGCTTATTATCATCTGTGTCATGAACAAACTGGATGTAATCCTCTCTCAAACGTATTGTTTATTCACACTGTTGTCTTTTAAACTGTCCTCACCACCGCCTCTGCACATTTTTACCATAGATACTGCATATTTTCATGTTTATTGTTCAGATTGCACATGCCCATATTTACTGTGTACATGTCCATATAGATCTGTGTATGAACACAAAAAGATGTGCAAACAGCTTATGCACAGAGCGTTTTCTTCTGTAGCTTTCTTCTATTGTTGATGTGTCACCCTGAATTTCTCCTACTGGGGATCAATAAAGGTGCATCTCAACGAGCATCTTCCATTTCATATTTTTGTTCCCAGTCTCTGTGAAGCATAAAGGGAAGTGCATAAGAAAGCTCAATGATCAGGGCAGAAGGCAGAAGCTTGTACCCAAAAGCCACAGTTTCACAGAAACAGGACACTGCAGCTGGACAGCCCCATTTTAGGGGCCATCCCTGAAATGGCAATACAGCATGACTGCAAACTGTCTTTGGGCAGATAACACTATTAACTCTAATAACATCCTCTTCAGCTCAAAGAACAGACTAGTTATTCACTCATCACATACTGTATGTTGACATATCCACCCGTATCAGTTCATCCCGTAAACAGTTTCACGTTTCAGGTTCATTTCACAGAGAGAACATGCAAACTCCTCACAGAGGACTGTTTCAGGTCCATATAAATGTGAAACAAAGCATCATCTTTCCAACAGCATCAGAACTCAACACTCTTCACCAACCCTTCCCCCTATGTTCTTAAAGGCACAATTACTCCATTCATACAGACATGCAGAAGTGTGTGTGTGTGTGTGTGTGTGTGTGTGTGTGTGTGTGTGTGTGTGTGTGTGTGTGTGTGTGTGTGTGTGTGTGTGTGTGTGTGTGTGTGTGTGTGTGTGTGTGTGTGCGTGCGTGTGTGTGTGTGTGTGTGTGAGAGAGAGAGAGAGCGTCATTAATGCTTCCAGAAGTTCGCGTAGACCTCCTACCAGGAAATCTGGCTTTGCCTCATTTGTGTTTGTTGGTTCAGAATTACAGCAACACTTACTGCCAATTTAACAGATTTATTAAACAACAAGTCTAACTCCTGTAAACAATAGCAATCCAGCAGCATTTATCACGCCACAGTTCTT